>OZ007593.1:382555709-383755709 GCA_963931845.1 Maratus michaelseni
AACAAATTTCAACAAAAGGAAGCTAATTATAAAAGGAAATGTACAAAGTTTATAAATTTACACATGTGTTAAACGCGATTACAAACCTTATCATAGGCACAAGTCTAATTCGACTAGCCTATTTGTTATAAGTTTAAGTATAAGTCAACATGTAAGATATTTGTGAAAAGGAATCTTGTGATTTTTAATTTTCCAAGTTCAGTTTCAATCATATTGTAAAACGCTAATTCAAACTTTGAGATGAATCTATAGTAAAATACTTAAATTAAAATGTATTTTTGATAGTTTAAGAATTAGAAACTACAACTTTGACTACTTTTTAAAATGTTTGCCTGATAGGAAACTATGATAACATGTCTATGTTTGAATTTTTTTTTATAACATACCAATACCCGATTTTTTTGTGACAGCATGTCTGTGTTTGAATTTTTCTGATAACATGTCTGTGCTTGAATTTTTCTGCTAACATGTCTGTGCTTGAATTTTTCTTATAACATGTCTATGTTTAAATTTTTCTTATAACATGTCTATGTTTGATTTTTCTCTTCTTTTTGAAATGTATAAACTACTATACGTGGTTTTCGATTTCATTGAAGAGAAAAGTGATCGATCAACTTTATCAAACCATTTTAATGTTAATATTTTTAAACGAATACGATAATCAGATAAAAATATATGTAGCTAATTCATATTATTCCACTAAACATTGCAAAACAAAAAAATTAAAAAATTTTTTTATACTTCAGCATTCAAAAATTGACAATATTCACATCCTAATACTAAAAAACAATCCTTATCTTGGAGTATTTCCTGTAACAAAATCTAAAAATTTCATATCAACAATACCCAAGTTAAAAACTTTACCTCTGAACCTAATACCAATTTTTAATCTCAGAATGATAAAACTCAGAATTTTTTTAGAAAGTTACTTCTAAAACATCTCATAGATGGCGCTGTTGAAAAAATCAACTCAAAGTTGTTTAAAAAACATTAATAAAATAAATCTAACTTTAAACTATCATCAAACTCCCCAAAAATCACTTCCAATTATAAATAATCTAAAATAATTAAAACTTATAAAATCGCTCATAGGGGGCGCTGCTGCGAAAAAATCATTTCTAAACTTGTTTAAAATACATTAAAAAACTAAATCTAACTTTAATCTATCATCAAACTCCAGAAAAATCGCTTCCAATTATAAATATTCTAAAATAATTAAAACTTCTAAAACCGTTCATAGGGGGCGCTGCTGCGAAAAAATCATTTCGAAACTTGTTTAAAATACATAAAAGAAAAAATCTCACTTTAAACTATCATCAAACTCCAGAAAAATCACTTACAATTAGAAATATTTGAAAATAATTAAAACTTCTAAAACCGTTCATAGGGGGCGCTGCTGTAAAAAAAATCATTTCGAAACTTCAAAAAAATAATTCATTACTTGATTAAAACATTTTCATAAAAAAATTTCATCGAAATATCAATAAACAAACAGTAGTAAAAGAACAAGAGTTAGACCTCAGCAGGAGCCGTGAGCCGGAGCCGGAGCCGGAAGTAGCAGGTGTGGACACCGGAAGTGGCAGGTGGGATTACTTCCTGTCTAAACCTGTTTGGACAGGAAGTGATCCCCACAGCTACTTCCGGTGACCTTGAGAGGTCATTCCACTTACAGGAGCACTTCCGGTGAGACGGGAAATGATCCTGCTGAGCTACACACTCATTCTCCTACTACTGTTTGTTTATTGATATTTCGATGAAATTTTTTTATGAAAATGTTTTAATCAAGTAATGAATTATTTTTTTTAAGTTTTGAAATGATTTTTTTTACAGCAGCGCCCCCTATGAACGGTTTTAGAAGTTTTAATTATTTTCAAATATTTCTAATTGTAAGTGATTTTTCTGGAGTTTGATGATAGTTTAAAGTGAGATTTTTTCTTTTATGTATTTTAAACAAGTTTCGAAATGATTTTTTCGCAGCAGCGCGCCCCCTATGAACGGTTTTAGAAGTTTTAATTATTTTAGAATATTTATAATTGGAAGCGATTTTTCTGGAGTTTGATGATAGATTAAAGTTAGATTTAGTTTTTTAATGTATTTTAAACAAGTTTCGAAATGATTTTTTCGCAGCAGCGCCCCCTATGAGCGATTTTATAAGTTTTAATTATTTTAGATTATTTATAATTGGAAGTGATTTTTGGGGAGTTTGATGATAGTTTAAAGTTAGATTTATTTTATTAATGTTTTTTAAACAACTTTGAGTTGATTTTTTCAACAGCGCCATCTATGAGATGTTTTAGAAGTAACTTTCTAAAAAAATTCTGAGTTTTATCATTCTGAGATTAAAAATTGGTATTAGGTTCAGAGGTAAAGTTTTTAACTTGGGTATTGTTGATATGAAATTTTTAGATTTTGTTACAGGAAATACTCCAAGATAAGGATTGTTTTTTAGTATTAGGATGTGAATATTGTCAATTTTTGAATGCTGAAGTATAAAATTTTTTAAAAATTTTTTTGTTTTGCAATGTTTAGTGGAATAATATGAATTAGCTACATATATTTTTATCTGATTATCGTATTCGTTTAAAAATATTAACATTAAAATGGTTTGATAAAGTTGATCGATCACTTTTCTCTTCAATGAAATCGAAAGCCACGTATAGTAGTTTATACATTTCAAAAAGAAGAGAAAAATTAAACATAGACATGTTATAAGAAAAATTTAAACATAGACATGTTATAAGAAAAATTCAAGCACAGACATGTTAGCAGAAAAATTCAAGCACAGACATGTTATCAGAAAAATTCAAACACAGACATGTTGTCAGAAAAAATCGGGCATTGGTATTGTGAGATCTTGAAGCTTTCCCAGCTAGTAAATATAGGCTCTTGCCCAAAAACAGTTCCCACGCCTCGAGTTAGACCACCGACGCAGGTTCGGAACATCAAAGCACTGTTCGATCTTTTCCTGGTGACAAGTGAGACTGCTAAGTTGAAAAGGCCAGACTCATAGGCGACATTGCATGACACTTAAATGGATGACCCAGACACCCCAGATCGTCACGGTTGCAACCTTGCTTCCCAGAGCAATCGAGATGATGAAACCGCCGTGACCCAATAGAGGTGTAAGTCGCCTATGATAGGGCTAAATGACGGAGGTCACCGCCCATGCCCCCCCCCCGACCGTCAGGACTTTGGAGGAAATGGCCGGAGAGAGGATTCGGTGCTAGAGATCCGAAGAGAGAGGAGAGTTTCTTCTCTGCTGGGAAGAAGTGAGAATTCTGTGTGGAGAAAAGGGTTTTTACTCCCTGCCTCTGAAGGAAGACGACTTCGGTTGTCGCGTGAGAAGGTGAACAGCGACTCAGCGCTGCGAAGTGAAAATGAGGGGTCCCTTTAGTATTACCATGATGTAAATGAATAGAGACTGTTTTGCACAAACTCTAGACCGTCTAAAGACTCTGATGAAAACTCAACCCATGAACTTTGAGAGTAAAAGAATATTCATTGATTCATCACTATTGTAATTTTCCAGTGAATAAATTTCTTCTGGTTTTAAATAAGAAATCTGTCTCCCGTGTTACTACGCTACCGAAATAGAGAGATCCCGCTCGGAACACAGGAGTTATGACAGAAATGGTGGCAGCTCGGAAGGGATCTAGTTTAGCAGAGTGAGGACGTGACGGAAACAGCGAGTGCAGCTGAAACCAGAGTGGATTAAACAGACTCTACACCCGCCAGTTTGGGCAGGGCCGGACAGCCGAGACGCACAGCCGGACTCTACACCCGCCAGTTTGGGCAGGGCCGGACAGCCGAGACGCACAGCCGGACTCTACACCCGCCAGTTTGGACAGGGCCGGACAGCCGAGACGCACAGTCGGACTCTACACCCGCCAGTTTGGGCAGGGCCGGACAGCCGAGACGCACAGCCGGATACCACACCCGCCAGCCGCCAGTTTGGGCAGGACAGCCGGACTCTACACCCGCCACTTTGGGCAGGGACAGACGGACGAGTACCGCACAATTTTGAGCAGAGACGGACAGCCGAGCAGAGAGAAACTACACCCAGGTAAGCACTGTTTTGATTCCAATAGAGGCTTTGAGGTGTTGTAACAATGATATGGGCAGAAAGTGTAATTTAACTTGTTTGTAAACTCTTAAATATATGAAATTTTAAAATATTAAGGTCAGGAAAATTTTTTAGAGATAGTAAATTAAAATTGTTGTGAAACTAAGTTATTTATGTCTCAAGAAAGTAAAA
The DNA here is from genome assembly GCA_963931845.1 of Maratus michaelseni. Taxonomy (NCBI): domain Eukaryota; kingdom Metazoa; phylum Arthropoda; class Arachnida; order Araneae; family Salticidae; genus Maratus; species Maratus michaelseni. The sequence goes on from OZ007593.1 coordinate 382,559,965, forward strand.
TTCTGTAATTGTCAAAATTTTTAGAAAGAGTGAACTCTGAAAATTTTAGGCCATAGAATTGTTAATATTTTCATGAAAAAAAGGGAAAGAAAATCCCGTTTCTAAATAAATAAAACTTAAGTGCAGTAAATTTAATATTTGAATATTTCCTATGAGTTCACGCATATGGTGAAAGAAATTTTCACGTACCAAGCATGTTACATGTGGAATTGGGTTTTACCGGAACTCAAAAATGCGAGAATTTAATGAGTAAATTAGCAGTTAATTTATCTGTCAAAATTTTATAAATTCATGAATATTGATTGTATTTTGTGTCGAGTAGAAACTACTGTATTTATTTTTATGTTGTTTTGGGGGTGAAAAAAATTGTGTATTTTTTTATTGCATTTATGTGCGGGAAATTGGAATTAAATTTTGTTAGAATTTAAAATTAGTGATTATGGCAGGCATATCGGGATTTTGAAAATGCGATCTGCAAACCCTTGCGATAGAATTTGAAGTAGAGGTTTTGTCAAATGATACAATTCCTAAATTGGTTAAAAAGATAACGGAGGCCCCCGATTATGATGAGACTATGGCGTTAAACCAATTAAAGTTGATTGAAGAAGACCGTGTAGAGAGATCGAAATTGGAAAAAGATAAAATTGAGAAAGAACATGAGCTCGCGAGAATTAGGGCCGAACGGGAAAATGATACTTTAACGTTATCATCTAGTCAAATAGAAAGGGAACCTAAAATTCTGTTAAAAAATGTGTTACCTAAATTTGAAATAGGAAAATCGGAGATTTCCTTATATCTCAACTTATTTGAGAGACAGGCATTAAAAGCGCAATTAGATAAGTCGCAATGGGTAACAAATTTGCTAGGTTTACTTCCTATAGAATTGACAGAAGTTATTCTTAGAGAACCACCAGACGAAACGGACAATTTTGATTTTGTGAAGGGTGAATTACTCGAAAGGTTTAAAATTAGTGCAGAAGACTTCAGAATCAAATTCGTAACAACACCACGGTCCGAAGAAAAAAATTGGAAAGATTTTTTGTATGAAATTACGAATTATTTCGACCAATGGTTAAGCGGTATTCAGGTGTCCGAATTCAGTCAACTTAGGGACCTGATAATTACTGACCAGATCAAACGGAAAGTGCCCTCTGAAATTAGACAGCATTTTATTGACTCTTGGAGTACAATAATTAAGCCATTGGATCTGACCCAAAAACTTGATCATTATGAGGCGGTCAGAAGAACGGAGAGAAAACAAGCTCCCCCTAAAAACCCAAATAATGGAAAATCGTTTGAGAGGAATAGATTCACCGATAAACCGAAAGTGGAACAAAAGGGGCTTGAAGTAAAAAGAAACTGGCGTGAATGGGATGAACAAAAAAATAGGGACGAAATTTTTGAACGGAGAAGAGGTATGTCCTGTTTTATTTGTAATAGCCCCGACCATCTCCGATACTCTTGCCCAGAGCTAAAAAGGATAAATGATAAACCCGAAATAGTGTGTCAACTGGCAGACCTGAACGATTTAGATGAGAGTTTCGATCCCTATCTAAGCGAAGGGATGGTAAATGGGGAAAAAATGAAGATATTTAGGGATACGGGCAGTTCGTTGGACTTACTTAGTGCAAATGACGTAACCAAGGAACAGTATACGGGAGAGGTAGTGAGAGTAAGACAACCCCTTGATAACGAACTAAAATGTCTACCCCTCGTAGAAATAAGACTTCAGACAGATGTGGGTGACCTTTTAATAAAAGCCGCAGTGGTAGATAAGAATACCGAAATGTCTTATTATTTATTAGGGAACAGAACGCAAAATTTGTTAGACAAAATGAAGGCGAAACTGCCTATTAGCCTTGGGAATTTGACGCAACAGAAAAATCGTGAAGAGGACAATTCAATTCCCCCTAAACCCACAAACTTGTTAGCTTCGGATTACGACAATAATCCGCACGGTAAACTTCCTACGGAAAAGGAAAGGAAAAGAGGAATTAAATTATCCCCCAAATCTGAGAAGTCAGAAACGACTAACATGGATAGTCAGAAAAGAAAGGGTTTTGATACTATACTCCCCTACAGTCTAAGCGGGAAAGAAAAGCATTGTGAATCTCCCCCTAGAACAATTTTAGCTAGAGAACCCGTCTTTCTATTTTCAGGGGAAAGTACAAAGGGAAGAAGTAAAAAGGGTCTAGCGAGGTCCCTGAAAGAAGGATCTTGGGAGAAGCGAGTAGCTGACCGGTTATTAGTTGCTTTTAAAAGACGCTTATTCAGAGAACTCGCCTTATACAAATCCCGTTACAAGGTTAGTTCGCAGAAAGAAATAGGGCGCGTCGTAACTGACCCTATTCAAATAGTATGGCCTTCTGAAAAAGAGCTGGGACATTTAAAGTCACGTCCCGAAGAAAAGGGAAAAGAGTTGAAAATACCTAATTCCAATGCGAAAGTTATGGATAATTTGTTCCAGGATAGGGAGTCAGGTAGTGTTAAGACAGGCGTAAGTGAAACGAGAATAGAAAACGTAATGAAAAATTCCAAAGGGAATGATAGGTGTGAGATTGTCACAAAGGGATGTTCATCTTTAGAGAAGAATGAAATCCGGGAATTTAAGGATGAGGGACAAAATAAAGACACCGTCTTAGAGGCAAAAATTAAGTTTAAGTCTTCGGGAAGGAAGTCCCCAAAAAGGGTGGACCGGTATCGCGCGTTAGGAAGAAAGCAAAAGAAATTCTTCGAATCTAATTGTTTAGAAACCTCGGGTTTCCTATCGCCGCAAAACAAAACTGAAGTCAGCGACGTTAAACAGTGGGAAAACAACGCCGAAAAGAATTTCCGATTAATTAGAGATTTGGGGAAAATGCAGGAAGATCGCCGATCGATTGGTTACCGCCCCGGAAGACGCAAATCCACGGACTGACTGCTTGAGTCGTGTAGGTTGATTTTCTGTTTAACGACGTGTATATAAATCTCTAATTCATTTATTTATGTAATTGTATTGTTTTAATTGTGTAATGGAATTTATGTGTTTATGATAATATATTCAGGAATGTAATGTACAATTAGTGTCAGTAAGTACCCATATTTGAGCCTCTGTTGTGATCGAAACAGGTGTTTAGGGTGCTCCAGTATAGATTTTTCCCTACTATGAAAAATCTCTCCGAGGTGTGCGGTGATGCTGTGAGATCTTGAAGCTTTCCCAGCTAGTAAATATAGGCTCTCGCCCAAAAACAGTTCCCACGCCTCGAGTTAGACCACCGACGCAGGTTCGGAACATCAAAGCACTGTTCGATCTTTTCCTGGTGACAAGTGAGACTGCTAAGTTGAAAAGGCCAGACTCATAGGCGACATTGCATGACACTTAAATGGATGACCCAGACCCCCCAGATCGTCACGGTTGCAACCTTGCTTCCCAGAGCAATCGAGATGATGAAACCGCCGTGACCCAATAGAGGTGTAAGTCGCCTATGATAGGGCTAAATGACGGAGGTCACCGCCCATGCCCCCCCCCCCCGACCGTCAGGACTTTGGAGGAAATGGCCGGAGAGAGGATTCGGTGCTAGAGATCCGAAGAGAGAGGAGAGTTTCTTCTCTGCTGGGAAGAAGTCAGAATTCTGTGTGGAGAAATGGATTTTTACTCCCTGCCTCTGAAGGAAGACGACTTCGGTTGTCGCGTGAGAAGGTGAACAGCGACTCAGCGCTGCGAAGTGAAAGTGAGGGGTCCCTTTAGTATTACCATGATGTAAATGAATAGAGACTGTTTTGCACAAACTCTAGACCATCTAAAGACTCTGATGAAAACTCAACCCATGAACTTTGAGAGTAAAAGAATATTCATTGATTCATCACTATTGTAATTTTCCAGTGAATAAATTTCTTCTGGTTTTAAATAAGAAATCTGTCTCCCGTGTTACTACGCTACCGTAATAGAGAGATCCCGCTCGGAACACAGGAGTTATGACAGTATGTTATAAAAAAAAATTCAAACATAGACATGTTATCATAGTTTCCTATCAGGCAAACATTTTAAAAAGTAGTCAAAGTTGTAGTTTCTAATTCGTAAACTATCAAAAATACATTTTAATTTAAGTATTTTACTATAGATTCATCTCAAAGTTTGAATTAGCGTTTTACAATATGATTGAAACTGAACTTGGAAAATTAAAAATCATAAGATTCCTTTTCACAAATATCTTACATGTTGACTTATACTTAAACTTATAACAAATAGGCTAGTCGAATTAGACTTGTGCCTATGATAAGGTTTGTAATCGCGTTTAACACATGTGTAAATTTATAAACTTTGTACATTTCCTTTTATAATTAGCTTCCTTTTGTTGAAATTTGTTAGTCATTTTAACTAATTTATTTTAGATTATAATTTTAATAATATTTATTTCGAATTAAAATTTGTGGATTTAGTATGATGAACAACATATAATCATATCGTTTAGCATGAAATTTTTTAAATATCAAATTGTAACATCTACTAAATTAATTTAAAATCCTATCATAATATATAAATTACTCTTACCTTATATACAGCTGTTGGAGCTCAAACGTCTCATGCAATGACTTGAAGAGAAATAGATGATTAGTACAAATTTTTATCAGCTAATCTTACCGTTATCAGCTATGTCATAACACCTATGACGTCACTGAAGCGCAGCTTTTTACCTGTTGATAAGGGGTGACCTTGTTCTTATCGCAAACACGTAATGACGTTACCCAACGCGTCTAAACAAGAAACTGACAACTACTAGCGAGGAAAAGGGAAGGAAGAATGACTAAGCGCGTGTATTTAAAGTTTATTTTTATCTCAAACCGGAAATGACGTCACACACCGCAAGACGGGTAGCGTCTCTAGCGGCGATGGTAGCGCCCCCTACTAAAGATAAGGTTGTAAGGTTAGTTAAGTGCAGACTAACAACTAAAGTAGATGTGTTTTTGGGGTAAGTGCTAAATTCTATTTTTATTTTGTAGGATTTTTTATATTTTGTGATATAATATAATTTGCGAATTTAAATTTGTATACATTCGGGTTTATCTGTTTAATTATGCTATATTATAAAGAGGGGAAAGAAACTTATAGGCCCCCCGAAATCGTATGACGCGTTTTGATAACAATCATATCAAGCAATACTACAACTCAACTTTGCTTTCGGGTCGGTATAAATAGACGGGGGAAAATTAGGATTTTTATCATTTGAGGATTCATATCGCTAGTGGTTAAACGTGTTTTAAATTGCTCCCGCTTTTTATCAGTGCGAATCGCTGTTGTTTGCTATTAAGAGTTAAAGTTTTTTTTTATTGATTTTATATTATGGATGTTGATATGCCTATTGATGAAACCCCGATTGTGGGAGATTCTGTATCTGCTAAGAAGATGTTTAGCTGTTTTACCTGCGATAAAGATTTTTCGAGCATTTCTAATCTGAACCGCCATATGAAAATTCATTCTGGCGAGAAATTATATACTTGTAATAGCTGCCAGAAGTCTTTTTATCGAAGATCAAACCTACAAAGACATTTAACAACGCATGATAGTGTTGGATTGATACAGCATGAGGGATTCTCTGAAGTTTTTCCAGAAAAGGATACTATGTCTCAAAGTTCTTTCAATTTTAATCAACAAGTTGAAGAGGATGTTTCTTTAAGGACTGTGACCCCTACTATTGTGGAAAAGAAGCATGTTTGCCCCACCTGTGACAAAGTCTTTGCAACATATTTTAATTTAAAACAACATGCTAAGATTCATCTTAATGAAAAGTCGTTTACTTGTGAAACCTGCAGAAAGTGTTTTAGAAGGAAATCAGACTTGATTAGACACCTGAAAATCCATAATACTGATGGACAGTCTACATTTAAGTGTGATGAATGTGATCAAGCTTTTACACGTAAGGATAATTTGAAGCAGCATTTACAGTCGCATCGGAATTCAACATATCCTTGCCGTGATTGCGATAAAGTGTTTGGAAGAAAATTTGAACTGAGACAACATGTACGCACTCAACACCCCCGCACACCTCTTGTGAGTGTAAAACGCAAAATGAGCTTATCTAATGCAAAGTCGAAAAACACAAAGTATTCTGATGCGCTTAATGTGTTTAAAACAGTGATTTTGCATCCTGATGAACGTGAGGAAAATGATTTAGAGGTATTTCATAGCCATGTACAAACTAAAATACAAGAACGTTTAATAAGTGAAATTCATGAAAAAGGTGCAATTAAATGGTATATGGTAGAAAAAATATCACTTGAACGTCTAACTGATAATGAGGAGTTTGAAGAAATTCAATGTTATTTTCGATGTTCGTGTATGACCGAACTTATAGAAGATACTATCTCACAACATATTGAGGAAGGATTTTCGAAGATTATTAAATCCTTTGAAGAATTTGTACAAAGAGGTTCTGGCTGGAAACTTAGAAAAATTCTTCATTTAGAACTCAAGATTGCTAAATATCATCCCCTCGCTGCGAGTTCCTATATTCCTTTGTCTAAAAAACTCGATGATAAAAAAGCCTTGCTGAATATAAAAAACGAAGACAACAAATGTTTAGTATGGTGTCTTTTGGCTTTTAAACTGGACTTAGATTATACAAAAAAACCTGAACGTGTTTCACATTATCGACCTTTTGAACATGATATTAAATTAGGTAGTGTAGAATGCCCTGTTCCTCTTCAGAAGATACCTGTTATTGAACAACTCAACAATTTACGGGTTAATGTGTTTGGTTATGAAGAGGACGAAGTTTGCCCTCTGTATATATCTGAAAAGAAAGATCAAGATGTGATTAATTTGTTATTGTTTGGTGATGGTGAAAAGCAAACTATTGTTTGATAAGAAGTTTTTGAAGACTTTTAGGTGATCTTACCAAGCATAATGGTGTACAACACTACTGCTATCGATGTTTGCATCGATTTTCAAGACAAGATCTATTGGATAAGCATAATGAATATTGTTCTCAACATGTTGCGCAAGCTATAAAGATGCCTAATGAAAATGATAATATATTAAAGTTTACAGGTATTCATTTACAACATCCTGTTGCCTATACGATTTATGCGGATTTTGAGAGTCTCCTTATACCTATTTCATCAGCCCCTCCCTCTTCTAAAGCATCTTATACCGAGAAAACAACCTATCACTTGCCATGTGGTTATGCCTATGTGGTTATTGGACCCGATGGAACGTGTGTGAAAAAAGCACAGGTATATCGGGGTAGAAACTGTGTTGAGCATTTTTTAAACCGAATGATGCAAGAAAAGGAAATTTTAGGAGAAAAGTTACATAATATTAAACCTATGAAGCTTTCTCCCAAGGAAGAAAAGGCATTTAGAGAAGCAGAGTTTTGTCATATTTGTAAGAAAACTTTAGATGAGAAACGCACACGTGACCATGATCACCTGTTAGGTGCGTACAGAGGGGCTGCACATGTGGCATGCAACTTGAACTATAAGCAGTGTAAAACAATTCCTGTTATATTCCATAACTTGAAAAACTACGATGGCCATCATATTATGACAAAGCTTGGAAAATTCAAAGATCATGAAATCGATGTTATTGCTACTTCTATGGAAAACTATATCACCTTTAAAATGAGAAAGCCTACATCTCCTATTCAGATGGTGTTTATAGATTCTTTCCAATTTTTGCCTACGTCATTGGAAAAACTTGCTAAAAACCTTCAACCTGATCAATTCTCTATAGATGCAGAAAATTTCCCACAAAATAATAATTTATCTTTACTTATACGGAAAGGGGTTTACCCCTATGATTATTTTACTTGTTTTGAAAAATTTACTGAGAAGCAGCTTCCCCCGCCTTCTGCCTTTTTAGCTCACAGGCTATCAAAGCCTGAGAGCTTATGTGCCCGCCGGTTCTGTATGTACGTACGTATGTATGTACGTAACGCGATAACTCTTGATAGAACTAACCGTTTTACTTTAAATTTTGTTTTTAGGTTTCTTGTGATAAGGCGCTTCCCTGATTAGTTTTGGAGGTGCATTGGTTAAGCATAAAGGGGGGAAATGGGGGGCTAACCCCCCATAATTTAGATAAATAGGTTTTTCATGCAGAATTATCCCATTTTCTTCAAATTTTGTATATAGGTTCATTTTGACAATGCGCTTCTGTCAATAGTTTTGGGGGTTCATTGGTTAAGTATAAAAGGGGAAAGGGGGGATAACCCCCCCCCCTAATTTAGATAAATAAGTTTTTATGCAGAATTATTCGATTTTCTTCAAATTTTGTATATAGGTTCATTGTGATAATGCGCTTCTCTGAAGAGTTTTGGGGGTTCATTGGTTAAGTATAAAGGGGGAAAGGGGGGGGCTAATACCCCCTTAATTTAGATAAATGGGTTTTTCATGCAGAATTATCCGATCTTCTTCAAATTTTGTATACAGGTTAATGGTGATAAAGCGTTTTCTTGATTGGTTTTGGGGGTTCATTGTTTAAGTATAAAGGGGGTAACGGAGGGCTGCCCCCCAGTAATTTAGATAACTGAGATTTTCATGCAGAATTATGCGATTTTCTTAAAATTTTGCATATAGGTTCATTGTGATAAGGCGCTTTCCTGATTAGTTTAGGGGGTTCTTTGGTTAAGTATAAATAGGGTAAGGGGGGGGGGGCTTATCCTCCCCCCTTAATTTAGATGAATGTGTTTTTCATGGAGAATTATCCGATTTTCTTCAAATTTTGTATATAGGCTCATTGTGGTAAGGAGCTTCCCTGGTTAATCTTGGGGTTCATTGGTTAAGTATAAAGGGGGATACGGGGAGGGTAATCCCCCTTAATTTAGATAAATGGGTTTTTCATGCAGAATTATCCGATTTGCTTCGAATTTAGTATATATGTTCATTGTAATAAAGGGCTTCCCTGATTAGGTTTGGGGGTTCAATTGTTAACTATAAGAGGTTGGGGGAACGGGGGGAGGATCCCCCTTAATATATTGTCGATTTCTTTATTTTTCGAGGGGCTTATTTCAAATTCTTTGAAATAAGTGTATAATATACAATTAGTGTGAATAGCCTGTGAGCTCAATGCCCTCAGTTTAACTGGGCAGTTTTCTTTTTTTTTAGCTCACAGGCTATCAAAGCCTGAGAGCTTATGTGCCCGCCGGTTCTGTATGTACGTACGTATGTATGTATGTACGTAACGCGATAACTCTTGATAGAACTAACCGTTTTACTTTAAATTTTGTTTATAGGTTCCTTGTAATAAGGCGCTTCCCTGATTAGTTTTGGAGGTTCATTGGTTAAGCATAAAGGGGGGAAACGGGGGGCTAACCCCCCATAATTTAGATAAATGGGTTTTTCATGCAGAATTATCCCATTTTCTTCCAATTTTGTATATAGGTTCATTTTGATAATGCGCTTCTGTCAATAGTTTTGGGGGTTCATTGGTTAAGTATAAAGGGGAAAAGGGGGGATACCCCCCTCCCCCCTAATTTAGAAAAATGAGTTTTTCATGCAGAATTATCCGATTTTCTTCAAATTTTGTATATAGGTTCATTATGATGATGCGCTTCTCTGAATATTTTTGGGGGTTCATTGGTTAAGTATAAAGGGGGAAAGGGGGGGCTAATCCCCCCCTTAATTTAGATAAATGGGTTTTTCATGCAGAATTATCCCCTTTTCTTCAAATTTTGTATATAGGTTCATTGTGATAATGCGCTTCTGTCAATAGTTTTGGGGGTTCATTGGTTAAGTATACAGGGGGAAAGGGGGGGGGGGCTAATCCCCCCTTAATTTAGATAAATGGGTTTTTCATGCAGAATTATCTCATTTTCTTCAAAATTTGTATATATGTTCATTTTCATAATGCGCTTCTGTCAATAGTTTTGGGGGTTCAGTGGTTAAGTATACAGGGGGAAAGGGGGGGGGATAACCCTCCCCCTAATTTAGATAAAAGTTTCATGCAGAATTATCCGATTTTCTTCAAATTTTGTATATAGGTTCATTGTGATAATGCGCTTCTCTGAATAGTTTTGGGGGTTCATTGGTTAAGTATAAAGGGGGAAAGGGGGGCTAATCCCCCTTAATTTAGATAAATGGGTTTTTCATGCAGAATTATCCGATTTTCTTCAAATTTTGTATACAGGTTCATTTTGATAATGCGCTTCTGTCAATAGTTTTAGGGGTTCATTGGTTAAGTATAAAGGGGGAAAGGGGGGATAACACCCCTAATTTTGATAAATGAGTTTTTCATGCAGAATTATCCGATTTTCCTCAAATTTTGTATATAGGTTCATTGTGATAATGCGCTTCTCTGAATAGTTTTGGGGGTTCATTGGTTAAGTATAAAGGGGGAAAGGGGGGCTAATCCCCCCTTAATTTAGATAAATGGGTTTTTCATGCAGAATTTTCCGATTTTCTTCAAATTTTGTATATATATAGTTTGTAATTAGAGACTTCCCTGATTAGTTTAAGGGGTTCATTAGTTAACTATGAGGGGGGTAAAGGTGGGATGACCCTCCCCCCTTAATATACTGTTGATTTCTTTATTTTTTGAGGGGCATATTTCAAATTCTTTGAAGTAAGATTATAATATACAATTAGTGTGAATAGCCTGTGAGCTCAATGCCCTCAGTTTAACTGGGCAGTTTTCCTTTTTATTTAATAGTTTAACCAATGAGCCTATAGATTAAAAGGAGTACCAACACGCCCAGAATGTATGGAAAACATTTGATATCAAGACTCTTGGTGGTTATCACAACCTTTATGTGAAGACAGATGTTCTACTACTTGCTGACGTGTTTCAAAACTTTAGGAAATTATGTCAGGAGTATTATGAAATTGACCCTGCACACCTGTTTACAGCACCTTCTCTCGCATGGCAGGCTTGTTTGAAGATGTCTGATACACCTTTAGAGTTACTCAGTGATATAGATATGTTGCTTATGGTTGAAAATGGATTAAGAGGCGGCATTAGCATGATAAGTAAAAGATATGCCCGAGCAAACATCCCTGGTACGCCCGATTATAAGAAAAATGAGGCACCCAGCTACATTATGTATTGGGATGCCAATAAATTATACGTGTGGGCTATGAGCCAATTTTTACCCTACGGTGGTTTTGAATGGTGTGAAACAAGTCATATGACAGAAGAGTGGGTTCTATCTTTATCTTATAGTTCCGAAATTGGGTATCTTTTCGAGGTAGACTTGGAATACCCGAAACATTTACATCCTTTGCATAATGAATACCCTGTCGCCCCTGAGAGAGTAACTGTAGAGGATCAGATGCTATCTTCTCATGCAAGAAGCTTACTCAACAATAGAAAATTCGTCGGAACTCCTAAACTTATACCAAATTTAAATAATAAACGAAATTATATAACCCATTATCGTAATCTCAAATTTTATTTAGAACTTGGTTTAAAAATTACAGCTGTGCATAAAGCTTTAAAATTTAAACAGGGACCATGGTTGCAGAAATATATTAATTTCAACACCGAAAAAAGGAAAGAAGCAAAATCTTCTTTTGAGAAAGACTTTTTTAAGTTAATGAACAATTCTGTTTTTGGTAAAACCATGGAAAATCTACGAAAAAGAAGAAATATTGTACTTTGTAAAGGTGAAAAAAGAGCCAAAAAATTAGTAGCATCGCCTACTTTTAAATCGTTTAAAACTTATGATGAAGACTTGACTGCTGTGGAGAGATTAAAAACTAGCATACATATGAACCGACCCATCTATGTTGGATTTTCTATACTCGAACTATCTAAACTTTGTATGTATGATTTCCATTACAATTTTATAAAGAAAATATACAAAGATCGTGCAGTTTTACTCTTTACGGATACAGATTCCCTAACGTATCATATTCAAACCAATAATATTTATAAGCATCTGGAGCAGCATCGTGAGTTGTTTGACTTTTCTGAATACCCGAAATCTCATCGTCTATACTCTGAGGATAATAAGAAGACGCTCGGAAAGTTTAAGGATGAACTTAATGGTGAATTAGCCCTTGAGTTTGTCGGACTGAAATCAAAAATGTATTCTCTAAAATCTGTTAAAGATGAAAAGAAGCGTGCAAAAGGCGTATCTACGCAGATTGTTCGGCAGAAAATTAAACATGAAGACTACTTGGAGTGCCTCCAACAACAAAAAACAAGTATGGAGAAACAGGTAATGATTTCCCAAGATGACCATCGCCTATATACATTAACTCAAAATAAAATTAGCTTAAGTCCCTTTGACGACAAGCGTTACTTATTGGATGATGGAATAAGCAGTTTAGCATATGGCCATTATGACATTAATACCGTTTGTAATAAAGAAGAAAATGTTGATTTGTATTGCTAACGCAAAATCGCGATGTATATTTTGATCTGTAAATAACTTTCTGTAAATTATTTTGTTATAATAAAAATTGTTGATTTTATTATTGAGTACTTTTTTTTAAATTTTTTAAGTAATGTGAAACTTTTTCTAAAATATATATTTTTTTAATTTGTGAAACTTTTTAACTACCGCATATTTTTTTTCTTTCTAAAAACATGAAAAATATTTCTAAAACTTTGATAAACAAGCAGATAGTCACACACAAAGAGAACTATTTGTTACTAACACATACGCACACACACACACACACATAAATAGAACTATTTGTCACACACAGGTACATACATACACACACACACACACACATAAATAGAACTATTTGTCACACACAGGTACATACATACACACACACACACAAATAGAACTATTTGTCACGCACACATACACACACACACACACAAATAGAACTATTTGTCACGCACACATACACACACACACACACACATATACACACATAAAGAGAACTATTTCTCACACACAGACACATACATACACATATAGAACTATTTATAATAACTATAAGACATATATGCTTTTTAAAACATACTCTTACACACAAAACTTTCTACAAAATATCAGATGTACCAACAAAATGAGATGAAAAGATTATTGTGAGAAAAAGAGGGTTGAACATTTGAAGATTGTACTTCCGGTTGAGAAGGTAGCTCCTACCCCCTCATTCCCCATTATGAGATTCTCATTCCCCATTGAGGAATCCTCATTCCTCATCTGCGGCTGCGCCTGTGGCCGTTGAACTCTCATTATCCTACTACTAATGACTATCATTTGTAAAGGAGGACCTCTTAAACGAAGCTATCAAATGATCATGAACTGTACTTTTTAGAATATTCAATCTGTGTGATAGCTCCTGAACTGTGCAACGTGAATTTGACCCAAAAACCTGGCCAAAAATGCAAAAATTAAAATTTCGTCAACAATTGTAAAAATCATATTTCTTAATAGCTAACTAATTGATGCGTCAATCTATGTCTATTTTTGGAACCTGAGTTATATCTAGTGGTTCCTGGCCTTAGTTGAATAGGAAGTTATTTTGTGAGAAGACGTGTTTTTTGTTGATTTTAGGCATTGTTGTTATGTTTAAATGTAATTTTTTTGTGTCTCAATGAATTGTTGAATTGAAACTAAACAGTACTTGCGTGTTTAACAAAGGTCAGAGCTTAGTGCTAAACTATGTGTAAATTTAAATAGTTTAGTTTTTAATGTAATAAAAAAATATTAAATGTGTAAAAGGGTAATTTTTAAAGCGTTTTTCGCTCTAATTTAAAAGAAAGCTTTTTAAATATGTGCCGGGCTTTGCCGGACCATGTTTGAATTATAATCGTATTAATTATAGTCTTGAGTGCCAATTTCTGCAAAAAAATCTTCCGCATATTGTTGCCATTTTTTTATATAATTTTTTTTCGGGTGGACTACTTAAATCCCATTTTTTGCGGCAACCGAATTGAAAAGATAAAACTTTATTTTTACTCTAGTATTGCAGGTTTTTAGCTTACAGGATATTGCCTGAGAGCTTTTGCCCCTACATATCCTGTATGCATGCATGTACGTACCTATGTAAGTATTACATACCTACGCAACTCGATACCTCTTGATTGAAATATCAGATCGGCTTCAAATTGTAAATACTTATTTACTGAAAAAAGTGTCTCCAATTAGTTTCGGGGCTCATAGGTAGAAAATAAGGGGAGAAAGGAGGGAATTAAAGAAGCCTGGAGAAGACGCAGAAATGATTAAAAGGTTGTAAGTAACATTGGAAGTCATAAAAAGTGGGCATCGCATTGGCGAAAAAAGTTCCAAACATCTGCTGATGAAACAGTAAGACTGTATGTGAACCTTTACAATTGGTACCCCAAAATTCCAACAATGCACAAGGTTTTGATTCATGGTGGCACTGTAATTAAGAAAGCAGTCGTACCCATTGGCAAAGGTCAGAAGAAGCTGCCGAGTCCAGAAACAAACACTTTAGACCGTACCGTACAAAGTACTCAAGAAAGTGCAATAGAAAAGTTCGCAACAGAGAAGTTTGCTATAGAGATGTTCCAAATTGGCTTCTTTTAAGCAGTGATCCTTTTATAAACTGCTCTAGACAAATACCAAGGGAAATTAGCAAACCATACAGTAGCGAGACTCTACAATTTCTTCTTCCAACTAGGTCTGATGGTAGTCCTGATAAAAGCCAAGAAGAGTGTGATGAAGCAGATGAAAAACAGAGTTCTGAAGAATCAGATTGAAACTGGTAATCTATTAAATACACTGAAAAACTAGCATCTCTATACTGCAGAGACTCCACTGTATTAAATGTATTATCAAATGTAAATAATCTTTATTAAATGTAAACTAAATGTAGTAATTATTATTAAAGTAAATTAAATGTAAATAATAAATTTTATAGATAGTACAATTAAATACATTTAATTAAACATTACTAGTAAATAAAAAAAATCTATCAACAATTACTTTTCTCTTATAAACAGTAAACATTTAAGGCTGCTAGTCACTCGACTTCCAAACTCCTTTCGGTAATGTTAAGTCTATGGGCATGTGATGTATTCGTATTTTTAAAATATCTACTTAGTAAATTAATATTTTAACTTATTTTTTCTTTGTACTCTTCTTAAATGATGTCTCTTTTTTTTTCTTAGTTGTCAAAATATTTATAAAATGTATACTTATTATTATGTGAAGTGTTAACAGTATGCTAAAAGTTAGTTTAGTGAAACGCATAACAAAGTTAAACATTTCCATTCAGCCATTTCAGGGAATAAACGGAAATGTGCTTGACAGCTGTTGTGCAACCCTGTATTTGATCTATAGAATGTATCCACACCAAGTAATATATAAAAAAAATCCAATTTAATAATGCATATCACAACTACAAGCGCACCTCCAGCAATTATTGGTCATAGACTTCAATAGTTAAATTTATTCTTCAGCCAAATTCTTTTGTGTGTCCCTGTAAATGAACGATATATTCTATGCACACCATATTCTACAATAAGTGCCTTAATACACCTCAGTGATGTATATAAATTTCAGTACGTTTAAAATAGTGTGATATCATTAAAATACAGAGCAAACGATTTTTTCCCATAGACATAATGTAAGGGGATTCTTTCGGGTGTCTCTGTAAATGAACCGTAAATGCTATAGACTTCATTTACAATACCAAACATGCCATATTGATACCCAATAACATCTAACAATTTCAAGGCAATCGGACTATATTTACTTAAAAAAAATTTTTGGCCAGGATTTTGGGTCAAATACTCCACTGTGCGCCGTGTTAATAAAATACTCGAAATAGAGCAGAGAACTCCTACCTTTTATAATAAAAGGGAGGAAATCAGGGATTAAGATCTTTTGGATCTATGCGGACCGGACTTGCTGACTGTCTCTTGCTGTTCGGAGGGATTAGATAATCTGTAATTCATGTCTGAATACTGTAAAATCAACTTAATTCCTCCGCTAAGGGACATAAGCACGTTTAGGTGTATGGAAATAAAAAACGAAAGTTTTATTTCCTGGTTTAAACACATGTTGATTGCATCTTATAAAATAGAGGTATGCATAGGGATTGTTATATGCATGCATAGGAAATATTGGGTGATAACCATCGTTGTAGAAACTGTATCTACGCTCTCAACCCGCATCATGTTTAAGAACTTGTGAGAACGTCCGGGAAAAATTGTCCGATAAAAAAAAAAAAAAAAAAAAAAAACACTTTTTCCACTTTTTTCTTTTAAACACGCATTATACATCAAATAAAATATTGAAATCTCTATTTATAATCTGCATGAGTCAACAACTATATCACGTAGCTCCATTTTGTACAACATTAAAATTAAATAATATATAATTTCCTTTAGAGATTGAAAGGCCATAAAAGGCTAAAGAATGCTTTAAATATGCCAGAAAGAGTTCCCAATTAACGCCTAGACCCTGTAGGCTTCAGCTTAACGTCCTCTGTTATTAGAATCCCACACACATCATTCTGTAATTAAATTATCTTTAAAAAATATTTTTTAAGAACAAAGATTTGTTTAATTTAAATTGTGAACATTTTTGGATTTTTCGAGGCAGCAGTGATATTGATGTAGGCAGCTTTTGATAAAATAGGCCATTTTTGATGAAAAGTAAGTGGTTTTTAGTATGTTCGTGGCTTTGATAAAACCCATATGAAAAGTATTAGCTTAAATACTTAGTAAAAATACTGTTATTTTATAGTTAATAATTGAAAAAGATGTTATTTTTAAAATGCGTTTTTTAACAGGCATAAAAGCAAGCATGAAGAAAATCTGAGTATAGAAATTGTAAGATAGTATTACGAAGTATCGCATTTTGATTTGGGAAGCCTCTGAAATCATCTGTGAAACTCTGAAACTAAATGCATTATTGAAAATTGTGAAAATTTCTATTAATTCTAATCAGAGGGTGTAGATTTTTTTTTAAGTGTCAAATTTGAGAATTGTTATTGAACAATTTAAATTTTGTGTTCATATTAGTATGGGGATAACTCCGTAAGATAACTTTTAAATTATAATTTGAAGATAGGCACTTTTCCCAATCGACCTGATCCGGACCGACAATAAAATTTTATCAATCCGAAAACCGATTCGAACACAACGCACTACAATCCGAAGCCTTATGAAAGAAAGTTAATCCATATTTTAATATAATTATGGAAAAATTGTCTACAATAATATCTTTAATATAAGTTTTATCTTTTATGTTGAAAAATGAACATATGTATACTCATTAATATTCAAATATATAGTTTTCTCATCAGAAAAAATATTCTAGACATTAAAAAAATAATCCTGTCAACCCCGAACCCAACCCACAAGAATTAAATCCCAACCCGAAACCGACCAGAAACCGAAACAATTAAAGTCAATCCAATTGGCAACGGAAAAATTTAGCATCAACCCGACTCTATGCTGGACTCTAATACCCAGGGGTGTAAAATCCGAGCGCCAATGGGCCATTGCCACTATTAAATTTTTAGTATTCTTCACCTAAAGAATACTAGTAAAATTTAGGTGAAGAATACTAATAAAATTTAGTGGTTCTTAACGGCCCTGCTAACACCCATTTATTTTTCTAATATTATTTGCGGCAGGATTAGTAAGTGGTATTTATTTTTTGTCAGGATTGTACGTTGTTTCATGCATGTTGTCAATTTTATTATTATTATTATTATTGAATATGAATTGCTATTTTGCTTTAGTGCCTTTTTATTCTTTTTGCAAATACCCACTTTGTGAGATCGTTCTGCAATTTGAGAAAAAATAGAATGATGATAAAAATGGATATACGGAGCAAAAATGAAATACAAATTGAAAATTTGAAACTCACAAGTCACAAATGCATTTAGTCCTATGGGATTCACAACACCAGCAATATATTATTCAATTACACAATGCATTTCTAAAGTATTAAAGAAGTCAGTGAGGTTTAAGGGCCTTTTAACAAGAAACGTGAGCCAGCATTAGATAAGGAAATAATTTAGCCACTAAATTCAATAACCATGCGCCAGTTATCAGAGGCAAAAGTACCTTTTTGAAATGGCGGGAGTGTCATGTACAATGAGGGTCTAATGCTGACAAACTGTTAATCTGTCGCGATGTCTGGATGGAACCGAACCGACTACTGCGTGATTTGCAACCGCACAGTATAAAGTTTGATTAGTGGCGCACACGAGAAAAGGAAGTGTTAATCGGGGTAAAAATTAATAGAAGAGATTAGAGGAAAAGTGATAGATTTATAACTTTGGCTGTGGCTTTTTATCTACAAATGAGCACGCTTTGATGGGGTAAAGTAACGTTGTAAATTATGTGATTTCTTTGGCAATACGCTTTTAAAAGTGGAAATAAAAAGTTTTATTCCGTTGTTCTTACTATATATATATATATATATATATATAATTATAATATCTATGAATTTCAAAAAACATATCAAGTTCTTGTATCATTCTACTTAAATCTCCAAAGAGATAATTAATGATAATGTGTAGACAGAATACCACATAGCTAATAGATTAACAAGTGCAATCATAATATTACCATAGCTTGTGCTTCAATGGTAATTGGCCAAAAATACTGAAAACATGAAGAAAATTTAAAAAGAGAGATAGAAAAAAAAATAATAATTTGGAGTTGCTATCAAGTGAAATACATATACTAGTGTAGATGCCCGTCCTAGGACGGTGGGTAGAAATCATGGTTTTCACTTAAATTTAAAAATAACTGATAAAAATATTCATATACTACCCATCCACAATAACGTTTCATGTCAGTGCCTGATTAATGCACGCGCCTCTGCAGTTTTAACAACAAATTTGCTATCTGATGTAAATAAGATGACAAAACGGAGGAGAAATTACAGATCTATCTTAATTAATAAAGGAAAACAGATATAGATTGAATGCAATATCAGTACAAATAGTTTTTACTGACTTGTATTGCAAGAAGTATAAACATGTTAATTTTATTTATTTATTTTTTTAAATCTGAAATCTGTATTTCTGTTCTTCACTAAGAATGAGCTTTGGAGACCTGAACATTTGTGGAAATTCTAATATACATGCATACACACACGTATATACGTATGTGGAATCGATTCAAAAATAGCGAAAACGAATTCAGAGAACCTCAAAATGCTAAAATATGCCAATATTTCCATAATCGGGTTTTTATCACGGTTCAATACGTTCCTCAAACTCATATGATTGTTAGGGTAGGTTTTTTCATTTATTCTAAATTTTCCATATTTCCTTTATTTTTTCTATATAAGTTGTAGCCCCCCCCCTCCTTTTATAATAATCGTAATGTTTTTCATTTAATATTCTCTTTATTTTAGTCTGAAATAATGGAGTTAAAATACCTTTTCTTTCTTTTAAATGTCTAAGCTAAAACAAATTCATTGTCTCTTTTACTTAAAACCATAATTTTTATATTTCCCCTGTAAGTTATAATTTCACTGGGGTGGTCCTTGTTACCCTGGGAAATTTTCAAATGCTCTCAGACACTTGGGCAATAAAAATCCATTTCCCAGACAACGTATGTTAGCTTGTATTGTCAGGAGTTTTATGACTCCATTTATGCTGTTTTTTCGTAAACAATTTTAGCGTTGTTGGTCGCCTTAATCTGCTCTGTAGATCTTTCGTGGAAAAAGCAGGACTCGGGCGGCAGATAGTGGCCCGTATTGTTAAAGTTTTATTATTCGTTTTTACTAGCCCAATTATTCCGTTTTATGTAAACAACAGTTCACGTGGGAGGTCGAAAGAAGGAGCAGCAGACCCTTCAGCTGTACACATGCCATCACCCCTATGCGAAGTAGTTCCACCCGCAAGAGAGCGACGACCAGTGGTTTTACGTAACGTATTCGCGGGGAATGTTTTTTCCCTGGTATAGTTTAGCGCGGGAGATTGTAGCCTGGGATATACTGTATATGAGTTTTTTAGGGGAAGGCTGAGGCCTTTCCTCTCTCCCCCCCCCCTCCTGGAGTTTTCCTGGTGGTGGCCAGAGAATTTGAGAGGCATTCGAAGTTTTACCGGTGAGTGAGATGCCTGCTTAAAAAAAAAAAAAGCGTTTGGTGCCTCAAGATAGAAATAAGCTCTGACCGACAAGACAGTGAGTCACTATAATAGTTATGTTTGAATAAGATCTTACTACCGAGAGCTGTGACGGTTGAGAGCATTTTTTTTTTTGTAGCCAATGCTCTTCGATGGCAGTTAAGCATAGATTAGATAAATTGGAGGACTGTCGCTTGTAAAAAGAGTATGTCGAAAGCTTTGATCGGAAGTGCAGTCGGAGCATTCGGGAGAAAAAAGAAGGGTAATCCTAGCTCCTTACAGATGACACCGTTTAACTACAGAGCATAACGCCGAAACATATCTTCAAAGAAAAATCGTATAGCTGGTTACCTGCTCCATATTCCATATAGAAGAGATACTTAAATATTCAATGATGCCTAAAGTCTCTTCGTGTAGTGCCCCATGTTTGTGAAAGTAAGACGGCTAACCCTGGAACATTACTAATATGTTTACCAGGACTGTTAAGCCTCAGCGCAACGAGTGTTGAATCTGCCAGTGAGCTTTTGGTAAATATTTTCCATGTTAATGAATAAGTGCCTTTTATTATTATTATTATTTTACCATGAATATATATATATATATACCTTGATGTATATATATGTGTGATTAAATCACCTGTTACCAACTAACCTTATACCTATAAATCTGAATAGGTTGGCGTTTTATTTATCTAATTATGTTGGTGTTTTATCTAACAATTCTTTTTTCATAAGTTAATAAAAAATCAAATTCGTGGTGATATTCTGTCTGTGACTTATTTGTATGCATCATAGAAATTCATTTGTTTTTTATCTAAATTTAACATTACTATTTAATGGATAATGAATTTTGTTTAATTATTTAAACAATCAGAGAAAGTAATTATTTAATATTTAAACCTTGCTAATTTTAATTTACTTTGATTGTGACTTCATTTAATTTTCCTTCATCAATTAAAATTAAATAAGTAAAATTTAAATCCTTGATTTGTTTCTGAAAATGCTTATTAATTTGGTTTTCTTTAAGTATTAAATTGCTTCTTAAAAATATTGTGAAGTACTTTTATTTTCCTTTATAGAGAAAAGGATTTAATAAATAAGGTAAATTTAACCTGTTCTTAATTGAAGTAAAAGAATTGAAGATGAATGTAAAAGAAAAATTTAATATTAACTATATTTAATTCTTAAAGCTTATTAGCTACAGTTAAGGTAATTAAGTTACACCAAATTCTTATTAAAAAGGAAAACTATGTTTTATCTAGTTACTCTTGGTTTGTTACTAGCCACTATACAAAATCACTCGCATGGTTCTGGCAAATTGGTACATTGATATGATCATGTTTTGTAACTTTAATTAATTATCTATATCCTTATTTTAATTAACTTCTTTCCCCTTTTTTTTTGTGCCTTTCAAATTCTGGAAGGATTACAGGACCCTTTTTTATGTCTTTCTTATTCAAAATCTGTTCTATAAAGTTTTAATGAATTTCATTTAATTTACCATAACAATGTTCCAATTCGTCAAACCACTTGTTGGGTATAAGCGGTATGGTGATAAATGAGAATTTTGTTGATACCTTTTGGCAAATTTATTCATTTACTTAATTTATTTTAGTTATTCAAAATTTATTTGGTTTGCTTTGTTTATTGCATCTCTCTGTTCATTTTTTTAATTAGTATTTGTGAAAAATTGTTTTAATTTCCAAAAATCAACAAAATTCATTCTTTTGGTTATTTATCACTTTATCAAATACCCCAACAAGAAAATGGTGCCGTGTAGAAACATTCCTGCGGTTACCAAGAAGTAAAACTTTTGTTTTTGACTGTAAATTTTGTTTTACATTATATAATTGGAGCAACTGGGTATCGGTTTTTACTTATTGTGAAATTTTTGCATATATCTATATGGTAAAATTTTCTATGTATATTTTTTAAATATTAAGATTGATATTTTAAAATGTGTATAATGAAATTGGTGATGATCTTATGCTACCGAGGTATATAATCCCCATTTTTCCCCTTTTCTGCCTTCTATTTATTATTATTTTTTTTGAGTTCTGTATAATTATCTGACTTTATTATGGCCAAAGGAGATCCTTCTAAAGAGCTGGTAGAGCTCCAGAAAAAAAATTCGTTAGTTGACAACTTGTGCAACATACCACCATTTAATGGAGAGGCTAGCTCAGTCTCATTTACTGACTTTTCAGAGAAACTGGATAGTCTCTCCACCCTTTTTGCTTGGGATGATAGTGAGAAAAAATTTGCCCTTCTTAACCGCTTAAATGGTACTGCAGCGAGATTAGTTAAGCCCCACAAAGATAAAACTAGTGCGGAATTATTAAGTATTTTAAAAAATAAATTTGTCCAAACACCTACTCCTGATGTTGCACTTGCCAAATTCCTCAACTTTAAGCAAACTCCAGGTATGTCAGTGCAAGAGTTTTTTGATGCTGCATCTGACCTCTCATCAAAGGCACTCGTTATTGATGGAGTAGCTGATGCCATTGTCAACAAAAGCCGTGAAGCCATGCTTCACTCTATGCTTTTAAACAACCTTGCACCTGAGATCAGAAAGGGTGTCATCACCAAAGATCCCAAAACCCCACAGCAAATTTTAACTTTTGCTCTCCTGGAGGAAAGAGCGTGCCGCAGTGTAAATCCTTTTTACACTTTACATGAGGAACCAAACCCCCTTTTATATCAACAAAATTTCCCGCAGAATCTAGCTTGTGCAGCTACTCAGCCAACTAGGGACAACAATGCAGAAATAGAAACTCTTAGAATACAGATTGAGGCTCTAAATTCCAAACTTGACAACCTAATAAGTGATAAAAGCAGAGAGAGAGAGGTGCAGAGCCAGGAAATAGTGCCCAGTAGAAATGTTACTTGTTTTTATTGTTCCCAACCCGGTCATTATGCTAGAGACTGCCCCCAGTATGTGTATAATTTTAATAGGAGCAGAGGCAATAATTTTAGGAGCAGGGGAGGATATGACAATAGTTACCGGGGAAGTTACAACAGGAGAGAAAACTTCAGGGGAAACAGAGGAAATAATTACAACAGCAACAGAAGTGGTAGGAACAGAGTACAAAATTATGCGGAGGGTCAGCAAGCAAATGATGCAACTAATAATCCCACTGTTACTGAGAATGTTCATTTAAACGGGGATCGGCTGAATCAGAGGTAGTCGAACTGATTCCAAAAAAGGCCACCGACCCACCTGCGGTATATAGTGTTTTTTCTCCGCAGTCTTATAACTTGCCAACTGCCAGTATACTTATAGGTAATACTAACATAACTGCCCTCTGTGACTCAGGTTCTGCGATTAATCTCTTAAGCAGTGTAATTTTGAACTCACTCACAGACTATAATGTGCAACAATGTTATACGCCTATTCTGACAGTAACTGGAGAACAAGTTCCTCTTACTGAAAAAGTAGTTATGAATTTTAAATTCCATAACACCCAATGCCAAACTGTTTTTTTTGTAGTGCAGGGCAAGTTGGCGAAGGAATTTGATGCCATTCTAGGTATGCCCTTTTTGAAACAATACAATGCAATCATTGATTGTGCCACAAATACTGTTTCTCTTCAGGCTTCGAAGCAAACACTATGTAAACAAACCCTGCTTACCCCTCCTTGTACCAAAAACAGTAATGTGTGTTTAGAGGAAACAAAGGTAAACAAACAAGGTAAGAGTAGTGACCCATGCATGCAATGTTATGAATTACCTGTATATAATAATCCTATTAATGTGTATAATTGTGCTAATTGTAAATGTATGTGTAATGTAAATAATAACAATTCTAGTGTAAATACTTGCAAAAATAACTATCCCATAGATCATAAAGTTGAAACTGAGGCTAAATTGATAGCAAAAAGTAGTACCCCTGACTATTCGAAAGATATTGAAATAAGAAACTGTGCAGAGAAAATTAAATTAGGGAATAGTAGGGAGATAAAGAAGGTTCATCACAGTCAGAATAGTAGTGACGAAGAAAATAATGTTGATAAAAGGTGTAACAGAGTATGTGATGAAAGTAATAGTGATTGCCAGGTTTTTATGATGGAAGAATTACCGGGTGGTACTACTGTTGATAAAATTGCTTCGGGAAATAGTAAACAATGTGAGGAAAATTTTCAAAATTTTGAACAATGTATTTCTCAAATAAAATCAGAATTTTATAGTGTAAATAATGTAAATGCAAATATTGGGGAGCAGTTTAGTGATAATTCTGAAATGGGTAGTTATGAATTTACTGAAAATGAGGAAATGCAAGCAAATAATATTAGTGAAAATACAGGTAAACATGATGTTGAGAAAAAGGCGTGTAATATCAGTATGGCATCTTTGTGCAATAAACTTGAAATCCCAGCCCAGTCTAAAATTTTAGCTAAAGTCAGATGTACGAAGGAAAATTTCAATGACAAGGATAGTATTTTAATGTTAGAGCCCTTTGCTAAGAATTTACATGCAGGCCTCTTAATTTCTAGATCCATTTGTACCCAAGAACATGGCCTATTTCTATCCTTTGCTAACTTTTCTGATAACAATATAGTATTAAATAAGGGTACTTTAGTAGAAAAAGTTCAAAAATGTATTGATAATTCTAACGTAACCCCAGATAATTGTAATTTAGCCTGTAATATCAATACTCCCCCCCCCAATTGCTGACCTTAGTTGGAGTTCCGAAATTAATTTAGACCACTTAGAACCCCCCTTAAAATCAAAAATGCAAGAATTTTTACAAGAAAATAAAGATGTTTTTGCTGCGTCTGTCTTAGACTTACCCGGCTGTGACACCATACCCCATTCAATTAATCTAACTTCAGAAAAACCGGTTAAATGTAAAGCATATAGAGTCCCCCATAACTTACGACAGGAAATGGAAGATCAACTAAATATTTTACTACAGGCCAATATAATTTCCCCATCTATTTCAGAATTTGCTTCGCCGGTCATTCTTGTGAAAAAATCAGACGGATCTTACAGACTGGCTGTTGACTTTAGAAAATTAAATAAAAATCTAATGAAAGATGCCTACCCCATACCAAACATCACAGACTCAGTTGACGCCTTATCAGGCTCAAATTTTTTTTCCACATTAGACTTAACTAGTGGGTTTTTTCAACAAACTATCCGTCCCGAGGATAAATATAAAACAGCTATTATTACTCACAAAGGGTTATTTGAGTGGAATCGAAACTGTTTCGGACTTTCGAATTCGGGAAACAGCTTTCAACGACTTATGTCTGCAATTTTTGGTGATCT
This sequence comes from Maratus michaelseni, assembly GCA_963931845.1. Classification (NCBI taxonomy): domain Eukaryota; kingdom Metazoa; phylum Arthropoda; class Arachnida; order Araneae; family Salticidae; genus Maratus; species Maratus michaelseni. Next base: position 382,585,182 of record OZ007593.1, read on the forward strand.
AGGAAATTTGGGAATCTTAGTATACATCGACGATATAGTAATAGCTTCTAAAGATGTCGAATCCCATATAAATAAACTTAAGCTTGTTTTTGAAAGACTTCGGCAACACAAGCTTAAACTCAAACCCAGTAAGTGTACATTTTTATCCGACAAGATCCAATACTTGGGCTTTGAAATCCAAAAAGGACGAGTGTCACCAATCAACAAAAATATTGAAGTAATAAGGAAATTCCAACCTCCGAACACCCGAAAGGCTGTCAGATCCTTCATCGGTGCACTCTCCTTCTATAGGCGATTTTTGCCAGATTTTTCTAAAAGAGCGAGAAATCTTATCAACCTCACTAAAGATACGGGTCGATTCACTTGGAACCAAGCAGCACAGGAGGAATTTGAGGATTTAAAATCTGCACTAATATCCAAACCTTGTCTTGCCCTTCCTAATTTTGATAAGGAGTTTTACCTTTATACTGATGCGAGTGGCGAAGCACTCGGGGCAGTACTATCACAACTAGATGAAAATGAGATGCTTCACCCTGTCGCATTTGCTAGTAGGAAACTCAAAGACGCTGAGACGAGATACTCCGCCACTGAGAGAGAGTTATTGGCATTAGTATGGGCCACTGCACACTTCAAGTGCTACCTTGCCAATACTCATTTTTATATATACACTGATCATGCACCTCTTACGTACATGCTCAAAATTCAGGATCCCACATCACGTATGGCTAAGTGGATCTGTACACTTTCTGATTTTACATTTACCATCAGATATATTAAGGGAAAATGTAATAGCGTTGCAGACTTTCTTTCAAGGTTCACCACAGATAGCAAACCGGATAAGGTCACCAATTGCAACTTTTCTATACAAGTAGCGAAGGAGACAACTTTTATGCCACATTCCAACCTTTTAGAAAAGATAGGTGAATTACAGAAAACAGATAAAAAGTGCTGTGAAATTGCTCGCAAAATTAGTGAAAATCTTGAGGTTGCACCCAAGTATTTGAGATTTTTCTTTAGGGATGATCTTCTTGTATGCGAGGATACAAGGGAGTCACCCCTATTGAATAATCCTATCAAACTTGTGGTGCCTAAGAAAATGGTTGAGCAAGTGTTTGCACTAACCCACGAATCCCTAGCTGCTTGTCACCAAGCTTTTCAAAAGACAATAGACCGCATTCGTGAGCACTTTTATTGGCCAGGAATGTCGGCAGATGTCAAGCACCTAGTGGAGTCGTGCGTTAGCTGTCAAGAAAAAAGAGTGCACAAAGCAAATCAACTTGCACCCCTCCAACGTGTACCCACACCTCATTTCCCTATGAATAAAGTGAACCTCGATGTTATAGGGCCTCTTCCTGTTACCTTTTCGGGTAACAAATTTATAATTACATACATTGATGCATTTTCAAAGTGGCCTGAAGCTTATGCGGTATCCTCAATCACATCTGATGTGGTAGCCGATACTCTCGCGGACTTCATTTCACGTTATGGAGCTCCATGTTATATCTCAACCGACAGAGGACCCAATTTAATTTCTGCAGCTATCGAGCATGTGTACAAAATGTTTGGAATAAAACATCCCAAAACCACGGCATATCACCCAGCCGGAAATGCTCAGATAGAACGCCAGAACAGGACTTTAAAAAACGCCCTGTGTCATATTGTGAATGAGAATCAATCAGACTGGGACACCAAGCTTAAATTTGCACTTTTAGCCATGCGCACGGCTGTGCACTCTTCTACCAAACTAACTCCAGCAGCTGTTATGTATGGCAGAAACCTTAACCTACCCTATAATTTATTTTCTCAACCCCCCCAATTTAGCTATAATGATGCCCCCTCTTTTTGTGAACTTTTAATACCAGCTCTGCAAAAAGTGTACGCTGAAGTGCACAATCATTTAATAAAAGTATCAGAGAATCAAGAAAAGTATAGAGAAAAGACAGCTGTTGACAAAAAACTAAAAGTTGGTGATCTGGTTTGGCTTTTCACTCCAGCAATTGCACCTGGTACAACAAAAAAATTAAGTAAGTTGAATAATGGCCCCTTCACTATCTTGGAAAAATTAAATGAGGTAAATTTTAAAATCGCCCTTGTTGCAAATCCCAAAAACGTTCAAGTTGTCCATGTGGATCGCCTCTCTGCCTTTAAAAACAGACTCCCGATTTGGTCCGACGACCCACAACAACAACAGAGTGTCCCAGATTCGATTGACGATCCACCTACCGATGTGCAGCAATCGATTCCCCATGCAGAGCAATTCGCTCAGCGCAGACGCCGTCGCGATTGCTGTGTTATACCAAGTTCTGACACTCAAGAGAGTACCCCTGGTACGATTACTCAAAATGAATTCAGCACTCACGGAAGCCAAGCGAATTCAGCTAGCGATCCAGCCGAGATCGACCCCCCTCCTCCTCACTCAAACAAAACTCCGGAGGTTGAAAATTCAGCTGATAACCATCAGCAGAAAAGTGAATCAGCGGAGGAAGCTCTATCGGAGGAGAACAATGAATCGGAAAGGGAAGTACAGGAGTGTGAAATAGCAGCAACGACCAGCGAAACAAGTGTTGCGGAAAATTCGATTAACAAAGCGAATAAGTCGAAATCATTGAATCGACCGCAGCCGACTTCGCAGGACGCTTACGGGTTACGTGAAAGACGAACTCGCCCTATTTATAAAATTTAGTTTCCTTATATTCTTTTATCTATGTGTATTTATAGTTTTATTTCGTAATATTTATATGTGTTTATGTGTTGCAATGTATTTTATAGTAAATTTATGTATTTTTCATCGTATATATTAGCGTTTTCTGACCCAAACATGGTTTGTTTTGGTTCACTTAGCGAAAATCGGAAACCCGATTTCGTGTTTTTTATACACCCTGTGTCGTGTATACATACATTTTTTAGTGGTATTTAGCTACTTGTATTAGTAAATACCCCTCCGCACACCTTTTTATGCAGTTTTTTCTTCAAATTTAAGAGGTATTCTGGGTACTTTGAAAGTGTCCGTTTTTTTCCCCCCTTGTTTTTAACAGCAAGTGTTAGGCTGGGTCGGTTGGCACTTTTCATCGTATGCACGCAAGTACGATATTATAGATTCCTAATTATGTATATATTTTTTTTTCATGTGTTTTTATACCACTTTTAGTCTAGGAATGTAGTTTGGCATATTATAGTTTTTATTTTGATACTTAGGTGTGACATACCAATTTACCCCTTTGGTTTCATTCAAGAAATTCCTTTTTGTTTTTCTTCTAGTGCAATGTCAGCAGAGTAGTATTTTATCTAATCCTAGTGGGTAGTGATTTTTTTTTTGTAAATATTTTTTTTTCTTCTTCCTGAAAATTCTACCTTTTTAAAATTTGTGATTATCTTAAATTTACTTTCTGCTTCTAAATTGTGTTTTTTTTTGTATGTATGTCTTCAAAATTAGTAATTATATATACTCTATACACATAAGCCTTTTTATTTCTATGGGAATTATGACCTTGTTTTGTTGTGACTATGTGTTATGAGTCACATCTGTTTTTATTTGGTTTTGGGTAGGTAAATTGGGTAGTCTGATGATACTGCATCATCACTGTCATGTTTTCAGTAAAAAAAAAAAAAAAAAAAAAAAATTTCTAGGCTGGTTCAGTCTACGTGTGGGTAGCACAAGAACATAACTACTTTTCCCATGCACAGTGTTTTCTTGTTGTAACTGCATTTATATACATTTATTCTACACCCCAAACACCACTTTTACAGACTTTAACTTTATTTCGGGGTTCATTTTGCATTTGTTATCCTATTTTAAACTTTGGTATATTGTTACTCGATCACTTTCATGAAATGCGTTGTGTCATAAATCCGTTACATGTGTAAATACCCAGTTGCTTATTTTTTTTTTGGTTATTGTATGTGCCAGTAGTACTGATATAGGTAAATGTATGTTGTAATTTGATTTTGTTTTCACATCGAACTGGCCAATTTATCATGATTTTATGCAAATGTTGTATATATTATTATGAGTAATGTATTGTTTTTCAGTTGACAGTCTCAACACTCTTGCGGTCCTTTAAAAAAAAAAAAAACTTGTAAATAATTTAGTTTGTTTTTTTGGCAAAATTTTGGTCGTATAGGTAGATAGGTTAACGTATTGTAAGTAGAACCTGCTAGGAGTTGCAACATACAGTAACAGTCGTGGAATTCGGAGCTTGCACAGGTATGTTTATAGGTAGGATTCGGTATCAGGAATTAGAAATGGTTATGCAGCGAAGGTGTCCTATGTAGAAACAAAGTGCAGTTTTCCCCCGCCTTAGAAGGCAGTACTCCTTAGGTGTCTTGTTACCCCCCTTGTGGTTTTCCCAGTTCTAGTCGTCAGGTATTTCAGCAGTTACTTGGGAGTGGTTCATGGTGGGCAGCTCTTAGTGTACATTCCGGACTGTATATCTGACAGCGGCGACTTCACTCTATAATTCATGATTGTTCTTCGGACCGATGTCTGGCCTGCTCGAACGGTTAGGTCTTATATTGTGGAATCTCCAGCGTACTGTGAACTACCTCTCAGCCCGGTAACCCTTGCGAAATTTTTTTTTTCTGTTTCGGTCTGCACGTTTCAAAAAAATTAAATTTTTTTTTATCAAAAAATTTTATTTTTTTGCGGTAAAGGGAGAGTTATGTTAGGGTAGGTTTTTTCATTTATTCTAAATTTTCCATATTTCCTTTATTTTTTCTATATAAGTTGTAGCCCCCACCCTCCTTTTATAATAATCGTAATGTTTTTCATTTAATATTCTCTTTATTTTAGTCTGAAATAATGGAGTTAAAATACCTTTTCTTTCTTTTAAATGTCTAAGCTAAAACAAATTCATTGTCTCTTTTACTTAAAACTATAATTTTTATATTTCCCCTGTAAGTTATAATTTCACTGGGGTGGTCCTTGTTACCCTGGGAAATTTTCAAATGCTCTCGGACACTTGGGCAATAAAAATCCATTTCCCAGACAACGTATGTTAGCTTGTATTGTCAGGAGTTTTATGACTCCATTTATGCTGTTTTTTCGTAAACAACTTTAGCGTTGTTGGTCGCCTTAATCTGCTCTGTAGATCTTTCGTGGAAAAAGCAGGACTCGGGCGGCAGATAGTGGCCCGTATTGTTAAAGTTTTATTATTCGTTTTTACGAGCCCAATTATTCCGTTTTATGTAAACAACAGTTCACGTGGGAGGTCGAAAGAAGGAGCAGCAGACCCTTCAGCTGTACACATGCCATCACCCCTATGCGAAATAGTTCCACCCGCAAGAGAGCGATGACCAGTGGTTTTACGTAACGTATTCGCAGGGAATGTTTTTTCCCTGGTATAGTTTAGCGCGGGAGATTGTAGCCTGGGATATACTGTATATGAGTTTTTTAGGGGAAGGCTGAGGCCTTTCCTCTCTCCCCCCCCCCCCCTCCTGGAGTTTTCCTGGTGGTGGCCAGAGAATTTGAGAGGCATTCGAAGTTTTACCGGTGAGTGAGATGCCTGCTTAAAAAAAAAAAAAAGCGTTTGGTGCCTCAAGATAGAAATAAGCTCGGACCGACAAGACAGTGAGTCACTATAATAGTTATGTTTGAATAAGATCTTACTACCGAGAGCTGTGACGGTTGAGAGCATTTTTTTTGTTGGAGCCAATGCTCTTCGATGGCAGTTAAGCATAGATTAGATAAATTGGAGGACTGTCGCTTGTAAAAAGAGTATGTCGAAAGCTTTGATCGGAAGTGCAGTCGGAGCATTCGGGAGAAAAAAAAAGGGTAATCCTAGCTCCTTACAGATGACACCGTTTAACTACAGAGCATAACGCCGAAACATATCTTCAAAGAAAAATCGTATAGCTGGTTACCTGCTCCATATTCCATATAGAAGAGATACTTAAATATTCAATGATGCCTAAAGTCTCTTCGTGTAGTGCCCCATGTTTGTGAAAGTAAGACGGCTAACCCTGGAACATTACTAATATGTTTACCAGGACTGTTAAGCCTTAGCGCAACGAGTGTTGAATCTGCCAGTGAGCTTTTGGTAAATATTTTCCATGTTAATGAATAAGTGCCTTTTATTATTATTATTATTTTACCATGAATATATATATATATACCTTGATGTATATATATGTGTGATTAAATCACCTGTTACCAACTAACCTTATACCTATAAATCTGAATAGGTTGGCGTTTTATTTTTCTAATTATGTTGGTGTTTTATCTAACAATTCTTTTTTCATAAGTTAATAAAAAATCAAATTCGTGGTGATATTCTGTCTGTGACTTATTTGTATGCATCATAGAAATTCATTTGTTTTTTATCTAAATTTAACATTACTATTTAATGGATAATGAATTTTGTTTAATTATTTAAACAATCAGAGAAAGTAATTATTTAATATTTAAACCTTGCTAATTTTAATTTACTTTGATTGTGACTTCATTTAATTTTCCTTCATCAATTAAAATTAAATAAGTAAAATTTAAATCCTTGATTTGTTTCTCAAAATGCTTATTAATTTGGTTTTCTTTAAGTATTAAATTGCTTCTTAAAAATATTGTGAAGTACTTTTATTTTCCTTTATAGAGAAAAGGATTTAATAAATAAGGTAAATTTAACCTGTTCTTAATTGAAGTAAAAGAATTGAAGATGAATGTAAAAGAAAAATTTAATATTAACTATATTTAATTCTTAAAGCTTATTAGCTACAGTTAAGGTAATTAAGTTACACCAAATTCTTATTAAAAAGGAAAACTATGTTTTATCTAGTTACTCTTGGTTTGTTACTAGCCACTATACAAAATCACTCGCATGGTTCTGGCAAATTGGTACATTGATATGATCATGTTTTGTAACTTTAATTAATTATCTATATCCTTATTTTAATTAACTTCTTTCCCCTTTTTTTTTGTGCCTTTCAAATTCTGGAAGGATTACAGGACCCTTTTTTATGTCTTTCTTATTCAAAATCTGTTCTATAAAGTTTTAATGAATTTCATTTAATTTACCATAACAATGTTCCAATTCGTCAAACCACTTGTTGGGTATAAGCGGTATGGTGATAAATGAGAATTTTGTTGATACCTTTTGGCAAATTTATTCATTTACTTAATTTATTTTAGTTATTCAAAATTTATTTGGTTTGCTTTGTTTATTGCATCTCTCTGTTCATTTTTTTTAATTAGTATTTGTGAAAAATTGTTTTAATTTCCAAAAATCAACAAAATTCATTCTTTTGGTTATTTATCACTTTATCAAATACCCCAACATAATGTTATATATTCATTTGCTGACGTCTTATTCACCTGTTTTCTGTACTTACTCATATTTGTTGTAAATCATATATTGTTGGATCTTCCAACATTCAGTTAAGGGTCACTTAATATATAATCCTTAAATTTTAATTAGAGGTAGTTACTTTAGTATTTTCATTTTTCTATCTTTAGTCATTAAAGAGCACAAACGTTTATTATATGAGTAAAATCTTCTTACTTTTTCTTATTCAGGTTTAGCAAGTTTTTATTATCGGAGTTAGGTATACAGGGCGTCCATAAAATCTTTACCCCGTTACAAAAACTCATACCTTTTAAAATATACGAGTAACATTTACGTCATAATAAAAGAAAAATAATTGTCTTTTTTTGTGGGGGGGGAGGAAGGGGAGGGCACGATTTGAAAATTTGAACATGGGCACGTTAGTTTCACGGGAGGTGTCACTGGATTGATCAAATCAGCAGCAGTAGATAGCCCACTCTTTAAACTCTGGATATTTGGAACCTGAGATTGATATACCATCAGGGCCTGATTATAGCCTAGGCTTAATAGGCACGTGTCTATGATTTCGTAGGGGGCCTCAAAGAAATTTCAGAGTTTTATTCTGGAATCTTTAAATTCTTCTATATATACACAACATAACCAAAAATGCTTTAAGCATATTTAGAATAAAGAAAATAATTTGTTCAGTCATTTCTCTAAAATCACTACAGAAAGAGAAACAAACACTGATTTCCACAAGCATCTTGTTATGTACGAGATTTACTCAATCCAAACAACAAATCTGGATAATTGGATTTTGTATGATAATGTATCACAAAAAAGAAAATAACAGTGAAAATTAAAGATCCACTTTAAGCATTTCCTTTTTATGGTTGAAAACATGCTTTATATAACATTATTAAAATTATTTAATGGATATTTTTTTCTTGTTAATTTAATATGTATCTTAATATTTCATTCAGAACTGAAATTTCAAGTGTTTTAAAACTTGAATTTGTAATGAAATATTACAAAAAGCTTCGAGTTCACAGAAGTTGTTGTGTAAATGTTATCTTTAGTAGTCAAGGGGGGTGGGCAGAGGAAAAGAGGCTGAGTATCGAGCTTATTTATAGTTTTGTTTTGGAGCCCCAAAAAATGTTGCGTCTGTTGCCCCGAAGTTTATTAATCGGGTTCTGTATACCAAGTCTTTATCGTAACCCCATAGAAAAAATATCTAGCTGGATTATATCAGGAGAACGTGGACAAAGCCTAACATACACTGGGATTTTTCTTGGTTTCAAGCACATTTTCAGTTTCTTCGACATAGTGCTTCTTTCATATACATAACATCAATGACACTCAGGGAAAAAAAAAAACCTTGATTATTTTTTTAAAATTATGACGTAAATTTCACTCATATACAGCGTGGACAAAAATTAGTTGAAAAAAAAAATGGTTTATTATGCGTAATTATAATTATACAGCCAAACATGAGAGTCTATATGACTCTAAGCCAGTGAAACACACGAAGTTTACTCTTTTTTACAAGTGTTCTATTTGACATCTATTTGACTATTCTTCATACTCTGCAAATGTCCCATCGCTAACTCAGTTCTTGTCATACGTTTGCGACCCAGCCCAGTGTTAATTCGTGATTTCAATTTAGAAATAGATTTCGGTAAGCGGCTGGCTGTAAATCTAAACTTTAATAAAAGTTAGGCCCCAGTTAACCTATGTAGATTGAAATCTAGCGGTGAAAGGTCTGATAATCGTGGTGGCCATGGATAACAATTCCGCGACAAACTCGGACTTCAGCACTGAGCTAAGAAGTATATCAGCAAACTGATGATGCGATACTACTAATCTGTCCATTGAACTTCTAACTTATAATTAATATTATGCAAATTATTCAGTTATGAAAATTTCCAACTAATTTGTGTTCACCCTCTATTTTAAAAACTTTAGAAGTTATGAATTTTTGCAATGGGATGAAGATTTTATGGGCACCCTGTATTTTATAAATTTTATTTTTCTTTAGCCTCTTTTTGCGATTCATCTGAAATTAGAGATGCTCTGATTTTCTATGCAAAGAACACCGGTTGAAAGACTGTGATAGGTGGTTAACCGTTAAATAAATATATATATCTATACTAATATTATAAAGTAGTAAAGATTGTTTTTTTGTTTGTTTGTTTGTAGGGGGTAATCTCTGGAACTACTGAAGCGATTTCAAAAGTGATGATGGTAAATTGATGGTGACAATCCCTGCTCCAATATAGGATATATTTTATGTCGGTGCCACTAACCCAGGGGTGTGCAGGAGCGAAAAACGTTCTAAAATTTCGATTTTTTTTTATACTGAAGGAGCTAGAAACATTAAATTTGGCATGGTAGTTACTTATAAGATGTAAATGCTCTCTAAGAACAAATTCTAAAAAATAAATCGAAATTTAAAAGGGTGAGATGAGCGAAAAGTGTTCTAAAAACATTCTAAATTTTAATTTCTTTGGAATCTATGGAACTACAGAACCGTTTTCAAAAGTGATGGGGGCAAATTAAGGGTGACAGTCCCTGCCCCAACATAGGCTATATTTTATGTCGGTGCCACTACCCCCAGGCGGGTGCAGGAGCGAAAAACTTTCTAAAATTTCGATTTTTTTTATACTGAAGGAGCGAGAAACTTGAAATTTGGCATGGTAGTTACTTATAAGATAAAAATGCTCTCTAAGAACAAATTCTAAAAAAAATCGAAATTTAAAAGGGTGAGATGAGCGAAAAGCGTTCTAAAAACATTCTAAATTACAATTTCTATGGAATCTCTGGAACTACAGAACCGTTTTCAAAAGTGGTGGTGGCAAATTGATGGTCACAGTCCATGCTCCAACATCTGTATCTCTATAAAAGAGTAAGTGTCTGTTTGCCTGCCCGCGGATTTCTCCGTAATTATAACACCTAGGACTCTAAAATTTTTGTCATGTGTAGATGTTGTCAGCGAAAAGTATACCTCGGCGCCGGAGTTTTAAATTTTAATTTAGATTTTTTTTAAAATTAAAACGTGTATATGGAATTTTGGGTTCGAGGATATTTCAAGCTCCTCCCATGAAATAGCCTCGGCAACGCCATCCGTGGCAACGAAGCAGCCAGCCAATGAGAGCGGTTGTGATTATGTCATGATTCAGGATCTAGCGACGAGACGACAGTTTATGGTCGTAGCACAGTGTTTATTTTTTAGATTTATTTTAAAGAAAAGGAATTTTTGACTGATTGAGATTAAAGTAGGTTAGTTTTGATTGTATTCATTCTTTGTATGTTTAGTTGCCCCCATATATTATGTTTTAGGTAAGAATATATTTTGCACTTTACTGAATGTTTTCATAGCGCTAGACATATCAGCTCATGTTCTTAAATGAAACAAACTGTTTTCAATAACAAATCTTAATGAATTAAATTAATCTTACACTTTACTATAAAATGTACAGTTCTACAATTTATCGCATGTTACAACGTTCTCGGGAACTAAAAATGTAGTAAAAAACTCTTAACAGAAAGATTGTAAATTAACAAACTCATATATATAAGATATAACTTTAAACTGATATGCCTCATCAACTGTTGTCGAAATCAATGTAATGTAAATATTTCTGAAATATTATGATTTTGTTTAAGAATTGGAAACATTCAGTGAAGTGTAGATTGTATTTTTTCATCAAAACAATTTGATTTGTAAGTATGAGGTAAAAAAAAAATCACCGTTTTCTCACATGATGAGTTTCATCAGAAAGTAAAACAATAAATAAATATGAATGATTTGCAGAGCTGTTTCAAAATAATTATAAAGAATAAGTCTTTAAAGATGTAAAATCAATGTTATTTCTGGCCGAGTTTTTTTTTTAAATAATTATAAACCATTTTAATTTGTAAGCATGCTGTAAAAAAATCACCATTTTGTGACAAATTTTGAGTTTTATAAGAATCGCCCAAGAACGGACATGGAATGTGGTATAAAATTTATGTTGTCATCACACTCTTTATAATTATTTTTGTTGAGGGTTTTTGGGCGATGTGATTGAATTTTTGATAGAAACAGCTCCGCAAATCATTCATATTTACTTAATGTTTTAACTTGCTGATAAAACTCATAATATGTGAGTAAACGGTGATTTTTTTTTTTACTTCATATTTACAAATTAAATTGTTTTGAGGGAAAAATACATCCTACACTGCACTGAATGTTTTAATTTCTTAGCAAACTCATAATGTTTAAGAATTATTTACATTATATTGATTTCGACAACAGTTGATGAGGCATATCAGTTTAATGTTGTATCTTATATATGATTTGTTAATTCAATGACGTGAAATTTATGATTATTTATTTATTGTTATTTGCAATTTTTCTTTCTGTTACTGTTATTGGACTACATTTTTAGTTCCCAAGAACGTTGTAATATGCGATAAACTGTAGAACTGTACATTTTATAGTAAAGTGTAAGATTAATTTGATTCATTAAGATTTGTTATTGAAAACAGTTTGTTTCATTTAAGAACATGAGCTGATATGTCTAGCGCTATGAAAACATTCAGTAAAGTGCAAAATATATTCTTACCAAACACATAATGTATGGGGGCAACTACGCATACAAAGAATGAATACAATTGAAACTAATTTATGTGAACCTCAATTAGCCAAAAATATATACCTTTTCTTTAAAATAAAACTCAAACATAAACAAAACATCTGTGGCTAGCCGCTTTCAGCTGTGAACATGAACTGCCGTCGCTGGATCCTGGATCATCCCATATTCACACCTGCTCTCATTGGCTGTCTGCTTTGTTGCTGTGGATTGGCGGAGAGCATGGAATAACCTCGAACCCAGAATTCCGTATGCATGTTTTAATTTTAAAAAAATCTAAATTGAAATTAAAAAATCAGGCCTAGGTGTTATAATTACGGTGCTTTCCTCAGGCAGGAAGACAGAATAGGTTTGTTTGTATAGAGGTTGGTGTGTGTGCTGTTTTTAATAAAGACAGTTGCATTTTTTCTGCGACCATTTCACGAAAGTTTTTTCTGCGACCCTTTCACGAAAATTTTTTCTGCGAACCTTTCACAAAATCAATATTTTTTCCACAATCCTTTGACGAATTTTGTACTTTTTCTGCGATCCTTTGTCTAAATTTAAGTTTTTCCTGCAATCATTTGACGAAATTTGCTTTTTTTGTGATCCTTTAACGAAATTCGTGTTTTTTCCACATATTTTTGTCGAGATTCATGTTTTTACAGTGATCCTACGACGTAATTCGTGTTTTTTTCTGCGATCCTTTGACGAAATTCACATTTTTCCTGTGATCTTTGGCGAAATTTGCGTTTTCTCCGCGATCCTTTGATGAAATTCGCATTTTTCCGTGATCCTTTGATGAAATTTGCTTTTTTAATGATCCTTTGACAATATTCGTGTTTTCTCTGCTGCCTTTTGACGAGATTCATGTTTTTTTAGCGATCCTTTGACAAAATTCGTGTTTTTTCAGCGATTATTTGATGAAATTCGTGTTTTTCTCGCGAACCTTTGACAAAATTCACGTTTGCCAGCGATTCTTTGATAAAATATGCTTTTTTCTATTATGATAGGGAAAAGCGGATTAGGATAGGTAGATAGGGAAACCCCATTATCGGATCGGGACATTAAATCTAATTAAGAAACATTTGTATATTTGTAATAATTAGCGAAAATGGCGAGATAAAGGGGGTTGGGGGGGGACGACTTTTTATTAAATATCGCATTTGTTCTACATCAACTTCCTCTCACCACCAGGGGGTGCTTTGCTATCTCTGTTTCTATGGGCTGGATCACGACGGGGTATGGCTCTTTCCACTCGACATCAATAGAGCTTACTGATTTTAGTTCGGATTTTCACCACAGGGGGCGCTTTCGTATCTCTGGTTCTATGGGCTGGATCATGACGGGGTATGCCTCATTCGACTCGACATCGATAACCTTAATGATTTCAGTTATGTTCGTATAGAACATATTGTGCCCCCTGGCGGTGGAAGGTGTAACTAAAGGATTTTGCAGCTAACTCGGGTTCTATGGGTCATATTACGACACGCTTTGGCTCATTCGACTCAACATCAATAGAGCTTACTGATTTTAGTTCCGAGTTTTACCACCAAGGGACGCTTTCGTATCTCTGGTTCTATGGGCTGGATCATGACGGGGTATGCCTCATTCGACTCGACATCGATAACCTTAATGATTTCAGTTATGTTCATATAGAGCATATTGTGCCCCCTGGTGGTGGAAGGTGTAACTAAAGGATTTTGCAGCTAACTCGGATTCTATTGGTCACATCACGACACGGTTTGGTTCATTCGACACAACATCAATAGAGCTTACCTATTTTAGTTCTGAATTTCACCACCAAGGGGTGCTTTCCTATCTCTGTTTCTATGGGCGGGATCACAATGGGGTATGGCTCTTTCCACTTGACATCGATAGAGCTGACTGATTTTAGTTCGGATTTTCACCACCAGGGGTGCTTTCCTATATCTGGTTCTATGGGCTGGATCACGACGGGATATGGCTCATTCGACTCTACATAGATAGAGCTTATCGATTTTCACCACCAGGGACGCTTTTCTATCTCTGGTTCTATGGGCTGGATCATGAAGGGGTATGGCTCTTTCGACTCGACTTACGGTAATATATGGGAGTGTGTATGGCACGCCCAGTGTTTGCTGTCTAAGGTAGTGGGGCCCCAACATTATATTTGTTTTAAAAAAAATGTTCAACACTGATTTCAGATACATTTAAGGTTGTTGGCACGGGCAACGCCGGGCGGGTAAGCTAGTAGGCTTATATTTTATGTCGGTACCACTACCACAGGGGGGTGCAAAATCGGAAAATGTTCTAAAATTTCAATTTCTTTTTTTTTTATACTGAAGGAGCGAGAATCTTGAAATTTGGCATGATAGTTACTTATAAGATGTAAATGCTCTCAAAGAACATATTCTAAAAAAATTCTAAATTTAAAAGGGTGAGATGAGCGAAAAGTGTTCTAAAACATTCTAAATTACAATTTCTATGGAATCTCTGGAACTACAGAGCCGTTTTCAAAAGTGGCGGTGGCAAATTGATGGTGACAGTCCCTGCTCCAACGTAGGCTTATATTTTATGTCGGTGCCACTACCACAGGGGGTGCAAGATCGAAAAATGTTCTAAAAATTCGATTTTTTTTATTCTGAAGGAGCGAGAATCTTGAAATTTGGCATGGTAGTTACTTATAAGATGTAAATGCTCTCTAAGAACAAATTCTAAAAAAATTCGAAATTTAAAAGGGTGAGATAAGCGAAAAGCGTTCTAAAAACATTCTAAATTACAATTTCTATGGAATCTCTGGAAGTACAGAACCGTTTTCAAAAGTAATGGTGGCAAATTGATGGTGACAGTCCCTGCTCCAACATAGGCTATAATTTATGTCGGTGCCACTACCCCCAGTGGGGTGCAAGAGCGAAAAACGTCCTAAAATTTCGATTTTTTTTTACACTGAAGGTGTTAGAAACATGAAATTTGGCATGGTAGTTACTTATAAGCTGTTAATGCTCTCAAAGAACATATTCTAAAAAATTCGAAATTTAAAAGTGTGAGATGAGCGAAAAGTGTTCTAAAAACATTCCAAATTACAATTTCTATGGAATCTCTGGAACTAGAGAACCGTTTTCAAAAGTGATTGTTGTAAATTGATGGTAACAGTCACTGCTGTAACATAGGCTATATTTCATGTCGGTGCCACTACCACAGGGGGTGCAAGAGCGAAAAATGTTCTCAAATTTCGATTTTTTTATATATTGAAGGAGCTAGAAACTTAAAATTTGGCATGGTAGTTATTTATAAGATGTAAGTACTCTCTAAGAACAAATTCTAAAAAAAATCGAAATTTAAATGAGTGAGATGAACTAAAAGCGGTCTAAAAACATTCTAAATTACAATTTCTATGGAATATCTGGAACTACAGAACCATTTTCAAAAGTGATGGTAACAGTCCCTGCTATAACATAGGCTATATTTTATATCGGTGACACTACCACAGGGGGGGGGGAGGGGTAAAAAAGCGAAAAACTTTGTAAAATTAAAAAAAAAATTTCGATATTAGTGTGACTTAATTAGTAATTTCTGAATTATCTGTGGCAAATTTCCTCTAATGAAAATAAGCTAACGAATACCACTTGGAATTTTTCAAGAATTATGCGAGAAAAGCCGCGGGTTTTGCTAGTATATATATATAATTACAATTAAAATTAACCAGAAATTTATACTTGTAAATTGTTGAAATTTAGTCACTTTACTGAATCAAATTCTGGAAGCATAAGGATGGTTAATGTAAAATTTAAAATGGTTGTAAATGCAAAGTCGACATTTAAACCAAAATATTGTCAAACATAAGGAAAGGAATTGAATTGGAAGATAGAACAGGTTATCTTGAGCTGTCTGCGTTAAGTAACATAGCAAATAATACTGCATAACGAATTTTAAATAATATTTTGTTCTTTAAATAATTCCAGGTGATTTTAAGTAAACTTATGTTGGCTTTAAATATCTAATCAGATGTTTTCTATCATGCAAAGTTTTTATGGAATGCATACTCAAATTTAAGACGTTGCTGTATTATTCGTTATCAAATAATATATTTTTTTTAATAGAAATTAGAAGATAAAGTAAGCATAATTTACTATAAAAATATTTCAAAATGTTTTCTAGCTTTTTCATGTACGGTAAAGCTAGTTAAAATGGAATAAGTATGAGGCATGTAAAAAATTCCGCAAAAATGGTGATTTACTTATTTTTTTAAATGTCTTATACCCTTAATGGGGGAAAAAAGTGCATTGAATGAACAATTGGATCAACAATTTTCCTCTCTCCCAATTATAATATCTAAGACGCAGACATTTGTACGATAATCAGAGTCCGTTCTTCATATTTTAATGTTATTACTGCCATATTCATTAGCTAATATCTTTTTATTATTTCATTCTTTTCCCATAGTTCAATTTATTTTCTTTAACGGCGTCATTCAGCTATTAACATCTATCTCTAGTGACAAATGCTGATTTATTGGTGCTTTCAAAAAGCCTATGATATATAAAAATTTAGAAAATTATATCTAAAAAAAAAATAGGCGAACTAAAGGGTTTAGGCAGAAGGCAGAGACACGAAGCGATAGAACGGTAGAAAAGCGGAAGAGCCATTTAGATAATGCTTTATATATCGCCCGCTTACTGGTGAGTGAAGGGGTTATGGATGGAAACATTTCGTTGAATCAAACATTATCTCGCCATGTTTGGTCACTGAATGCAATATTAAACTTTGCATCCAGGTTTAGAGCCCTGCATCGTGTCGGAAAACTCGATTTTATCCGAACCCGTCGCAACCCGAGGTTCGGTTCGGGTTGGGTAGAGTTGACACTAATTTTTTCGTTGGTGGTCGGGCTGATTTTAAATGTTTCGGGTTCGGTTCGGTTTCGGATTGATTCGGGTTGACCAGAATTTTTAAAATAAAGACCTGAATATTTTTCAGTTGTAAAAACTATATATTTGAATATTAATGAGTGTATATATGTTCATTTTTATGCAAAAATGATAAAATTCACATTAGAGATAGAATTGTAGACTAATTTTCCATAGCTGAATTAAAATATGGACTAATTTTTTTTTTCACTCCGGGTTCGGGTTTGAATATTTCGCGTAATTAATAATGTAATTAAAAAAATTATTTTATAATATATTGTATTATGTAATATTATTTTCACATTTATTAAAATGTATAAAAATGACGAGAGGTAAAGGAAGTATTCACAAAAAAATGTTGAAGAAACAAGTATGAAACACAAATAAAGTCAAATATTTCTTAATAACACCATAAAATTAACAACTGCGCAATGCCTTTCGAAAGAGCTTTATCTTTCTTTGGCAGGAGCGAATACTTATAAAGCAGGAGCAAGATTGGCTCGCCGTCTTGCTCCTGCTTTCTAAGTGGTAGCACGTATTCTTTGCGTCTGACGAAGAAATACAAAGTTCTTTCGAAAGACCGTTGAGGAATACGCAAAAAATTAGTTTAATTTAAAAACGCGTACCACAATTTAAAACACACTTCCAGCAATTATTATTTTTGGACAGTACTGTAACTGAATTATTTTGTGTATCCCTGTAAATCAACGATGAATGCTATGCACACCCTATTCTATAGTAATCCTTTTGTAATACACCTCAGTAATATATATCAGTTTAAATGTGTTTGAAGTAGTGTTAACATCATTAAAATACATCGCAAACGATTTTTCCCCATAGACTGTAATGTAACGGAATTCTTTTGAATGTCCCTGTAGATGAAGTATAAATGCTACTATACTTCATTTACAATATCGAACATGCCATAGTAAACTTCAATAACATATATCAATTGCATGTGAGACCGACTATATTTAAATGAGTTATAGTATGGACAGACGGATTGACAAACCGAATCCATAAACACTTTTCAACTATGTTGGAAGAAGTTCTGTACTGTTGCTATATCTTAAAAAAGAAATTAAACAACAACAATGAATATTTACAATCCATTAATGTTGAACATTTAATATATGGTTTCTATATGAGGAATGAAACGTCATATGAAGAACGTGAATTTTCTTTACTGTATGAGTTATTCTTTATTTTCATTTGAAATAATTTTTCTTTAATTAAAAGAATGTTTTTTTTTAAATATATTTTTACATTTATTTATTAAATTAACATATTGCTTTCTGAAAAATAGAAAATCTAATTTCAATTTGATACATATATATATATTAATATATATATATATATTAATTGAATATATTAATTATATTCAATTTGATAGTCATTCAACATCATTCATAAAAACTGTGTTCAAAAATGGAGTATGAAAAACTCAGCCGTTTCCCACCCCTTTGCGCCCCAATCTGCCTCATTTAGATATGCTCAGTAAATGCGCATAAATTTCAAACTAACTGCCAGTTAGAAATTATCGAAATGTTTTGTATGTAATAAAACGGATTTTCGGCACAGGCCCTAATGACCAGCACAGATAAATGCAATAGGGTCTTCTCCGAAATTCATAGCCGGATTAAAAATACGTTGCGATTGCTTGCACCTGAAGACATTGTGAAATTGCTCCCATGTATCAGGTCTGACACCCTGGCATATACATCATAACACATCCACTTCCTGTTGTAATGTTATTAAATATTCCGGATTTAATCCGTTAGGCGGCAGTTTTGGACTCGGAAATTATGACAATGGATTAAATGAAGTTGTGTTTCATCTCTCATTAACATTTCAGAAGCATTTTCCAATGTTTTATGTTCATATTAGTAATGGTGGTTCATAATTCCGACGGTCTTTAGATTTACCCTTGTTTCTGAGATAATATCACTTCTGCAATTTAACGCATATATACGCAGAATTGCCAGCAGTTTCGAAATTTGTGCAGTTGTTATGTTCTTTAAGGCTGTTCTCAAATCCAAACTGGCTACTTTATGACATATTTTCTAGTAAATATTTGTTCGGAATCGCATGAAATTGGCAAGTGTTCTGATTCAGAAATGTTATAATTGAAAGACGTTTTCCCTTTTTTGGTAAAGGCGGAAGATCTTTCAGAAAATACTTTCAAAGGGGGCGTTTTGAACCGAATTTCCGACACTGCGCCGCAGCACGAGAAAGGAGAAAAACGCGTCGTCACGAATCGCATATAACTCAATAAATAATTTATTTATCAAAAAAGTTGAGCAGATCATTTGAAAACCACCTTAATAAAATTAGGGGATCCTTCCCGGGCTACAGAATATAGACGAAAACCATTTTTTTTAAATTGAAAACTCTAATAGATATTTTACATTTAATATATTTTTTTTTTATTATTGGCCACTAACAATAGCAAAAATTAACTTTACGCTGAAAAAAAAAAAAGGGTTCAAAATTTAGTAAAAAGTACTCAATTTTAAATACGTCACATACTCAAAATAGCTCCGATCCAAATGTTCTCACAATTGAGAAACGCGGGTACTCATTTTTGATTCCATGGATGTGCTCAAATGTGAACCGTTATGTACTCATTTTTGATCGCTCGGATGTATTCAAATATGAACTCTGTGTGCCCTCTGTTATAAATATTCAATACATTTTTTTTTATTTTATGTAATCTGTAGTACCTTCTGTAAATATTAAATTATGCCCAGTATTTTAAAATAATTAAAAAATTCTTGAAAGCAATGATCTAAGTCATAAAAATATGAAGGCATATATATAAGATGGCTGGTTAGTAAGAGTAACACGTGGAAAACCAAAATTTAGGTAAAAACATGAGTTATTTAATAAAACACTTTCAAAACTAAAATAAGTTAAATGAAAAAAAAATATTTTTCTTGTCAAGGGGGCACTGCCCTGAACCCCCTCCCGTTTATTACAGATTAAAGGAAGAATGTACTGACATTTATTTCCAGCTCAAATGTATTAACAAGAAACATTTAATTGATTATTTATTTAGGAAAAATAACAAAATTATTATCTATCAAAATCAAATATTTTATGAGAAGAGCATTGTTTTCAAGCACTTTTAAATTATTTTAAAATATTGTGCATAATTTAATATTTACATTAATTGCATATTTACAGAAGGTAAGGTACAGTTGAATACATAAAATAAGAAAAAAATGTGTTGAATATTTAACAGAGAACACCTACTTTCAAAGTTGTCGGAGGAATCTTGAATCTAATTTTCTTTTCACATATATCCATATCAGTCAGTGCACAGACCGGACCGACTGCCTATGAGTATACGAAGCGCTCATATCAACAACGCAATGTAACTTTACGCCTTATAATGGAGCCACATGATATAGTTCCTTCCGAGGAATAAAAAATGTAATATTATTCCCTTATTTTCAGGGTATATTGCATTGTTTTCTTATTAATGAACATTTTTTATGCCGACATGAATGAAATAAATCATTACAAAGTACAAAATAATCGTTTCGCTTGAGTTTGATAACATGTGATGTTTCAAAATTGAGAAAGAATAGGTTCAGTTTTTATCCAAACACATTCAATTCGATATGAGTACATCGATTTACTCTTTTTTTTTTCAGTGCATATCGAAAATAGCAATTATGTATTCAAATAAAAATTTGAAATGTATTAAAAGCGACACTTCCGTATTGGCCTCATATCAGGAGTTAACAACCGAATAAATCGCCAAATATCGCTACTTACAGCAGCCTTTTTGATTCTAATAAAGTGGTTTAAGCGCGTAGTTCGATTACATGTCTTAAATTGGTGTTTTATTTATACTTTATTATTTTATTTATTTACTAGCTGATCGCCCGGCGTTGCCCGATCCCGTCAAAAAATGGTACGAAACGAAAAATCACTCTAAAAATCGCTGCACGAAACCGTTCCTCTAGTAACCCTTTTTTCTTTCGGAAATTAAACAGAGAAACAGACCCGAAGCGGAAGTAAATTCAGTACGACCCCCTCAACTGTCTGTATCATTTGATTCAAAACGGGTCAGTTTTTGGTCAAAATTTAAAAAAGTTACCGCCCGGTTTTCACAAAATTTGCATTTTCGGAATCAGAAAAATAAACTACGTACATACTGCGTGAGTTTTGAATCGATACCTCCAATACTTACCTTAATACTCGAGAATGAGTAAAAATGACAATATTTCGATGTCTGGGATTATCAAATCGGTAACTTTCTTTTGCGGTTTCGATAAAAACAGCCAACTTCGGCACACGCGCAGGAAAATCTTTTAGTTCCACCGCCAGGAGGTGCATTCTGTTTTTAACAAATTTCCGATACGTGTTCTCGCTGCCTATGACAAATTGGCTGTGAAACTGCAACAACGAAATATTTTAAACACTAAGAAGAAAAAAATATAAATATAAAATAAAGAATGCAATATATATATATATATATATATATATATATATATATTAAATAATATTACTTTATTATAAGTATTAAAATTGATTACCTTAGTTCCTTTAACTCTGCAACACAGTTGCATCGATTTACCAATAAATTTCTGCTTGTAGGCAAATTATCTTTGACAAACAATTGCATCCAGCTGCATCTGGGACAAAAACAAAGATACTGTATTGAAAATTAGTGTGTAAATGCGTCATAATAGTGTAGCGATTTGAAAGGACGTGGTTGCATGGTTAGGTCTCATACGCGATTATATTTGTGAGAGAAGAAACTATTGACATAATGACAAGGTACTCAAACTCTTCTCTCCTTCTAATTTCTGATACTTTTTTGTGAATTTTATATTATATGGAAGTATTGTGTCTACGTCTTTGTCGTAAATAACATTCAGTAAATGGACTAGCTGGATTTGTTGGCGAGATAGTTCTTTATGGTTGGGAATTTTATCACTTCAGATCACGGTATGTCACAGCTATTTCACGCTACTTCGGTACAAGGGGGAACGTAGTACAACAGGTTAAATATGAATAACAATCAGTAATGGATTTTATTCAATATTATTTTTTCTGTATGAGTAATTTTTTTCTTTGTCTTCTTTTGAACAGGTGTTTTTTTACGACTGAGTAGTTAGCTTGAAATACGAATATAAATTAAAAGATGCAATAAAATATAAAAAAAAAGTACAAATATTTTTTAGATATTTAAATGTGCTGTTAAGTTTTAAATAAATGCTTTAAAAAATATTTATAAAATGTTTTTATTGCATCCTTTCTATTTTTTAATTTAGAATTTATTTAAATTATTTTCTTTCTTTCTTTTTTTGTTGTTGTTGTTGTGTGTGTATGTATTTCAAAGACATTGTTTTTAAAAGATACGATTATTTTTATGTACACCCTCTTTTTTTTTTTTTTTTTTTTTTTTTTTTTTTCTTAGAGCTCTTAATTTATGTGATTTGCAAAACCATTCTGCTTTAACATTAGATGCTAGAACTAACTGCATTTCAAATAATAAAAGAGCTTTAACTAGCGAATTAAATAATTTATAATTAAAGATTAGTAGTTCCGAGGCATAAATTGGCGAAATTACTTGATTAGTAAATTGTTCTTTGAATAGTATAAATAGCAGTAATGAATTAAAATCATGACAGTTAAAATCCTAAAAAACCGCCTAAAAATAGCTTTCCTTTCTTTATTCTGTTTCTTTTCTTCTTTCTTAGTGTGTGTACGTATTTAACAATATCATATTGCGCAGATACAATATTAGCTAACGACATAATAAATGCATAGTATTAATTAGTACTTATTTAATATATAAGAAAAATGTAGTGTTCGAAATAACCACAACAGGCACAAATAATAATAATAATAATAATAATAATAATAATAATAATAATAATAATAATAATAATAATAATAAGAGCAACAACAACAACAGCAGCTGCAGCAATAATAATAATAATAATAATAATAATAATAATAATAATAATAATAATAATAGTAAAGTTCTTCTGTAATAGACTGTAATGGCCTCTGCTGCACACGTGTTGTTGCCACCGTTTTTACTGTTTTCACTAATTTTAAAAAACAAAGAAAACTTAAAAAAAAAAAAACCTTAAACAACAACAACAACGAGAAAAAAAACAGCTGCATTCGGGAAAATTTTCCAATTAGTGCTGCCTTTTTTTTTTTTTTTTTGTCATTGGTTTTTCGCGTAAACAATTATTTTACACATTTTTTTTTTTTTCATAATTTCCATTTTTCATAAAGTTTTAAGAAACACAATTTTTGTTTGTGAAATAGATAAATATTTAATTCCATATCTAAATAAATTAATTTAAAAAAAAAAAAGCCAGAATAGTGTTAATTTTTAAAGATTAAAACAGTTACAGAATTTATAGAAGAAAAAAAAAGGTCATAGTTTGGAAAAAAAATAATCTGCACTGCTTAGCAATAGATACAATGTGGAGAGAAGAAAAAAATTCCCGCTTCATGTTAAAATATATTTAATCGCGATCGAGTCATAAGATTGATTTAAGCAGGTCATGTTTTAAATTAAAATTGATTTAGATTAGGTTCATTGGATAGATTAGTTAAAATTATATTTAATTAGAGTATAACACAAATATATATATTTTTTAAATTATTTTATAAATTTTGTAGAAAAATTAAACAAACATATAAAAAGAAAAAAATCTTCCAAAGTGTTTGAGCGTGCTGATTAATTATTTTTCATCCATCATTTAAAGTCTTATCAAGAGTTTAGTTTTAATAATAAATTTATAATTTCATACGTCCTACAAAAGTTATTTTTATAGTGAAGTTTTCTTTTTAATTCTAAGAGTATTGAAAATTTAATAAATTTAATAAAAGACCGGAAATTAATTGTAGGGTGCAATAAACCCTTTAACTCTTCATATTAATAAAGACTTATTTAAAAATTATTCTAAACAATAAGTTTAAATTTAAAAATTTAAATTCAAAAATGAAAAATAAAAAGTTAAAATAGACGTTATTAAATATAAAAATCCCATTGTTTTCTCTATTAGATATTTAGTTGAAAAATTTAATCTTTGAGTAAACCAAAATAATAATAACCATAAATAATACGTTAAAATTGTTAAGCAATGATAAAAAGATAAATAAAATAGTTTAAAATAAATTACACTTTCAACAGCCTTTCACACTTTATACAACCACACTTCAAATTTAATTAAGTTCAAAGTTTAATTTTATAAGCAAACAACCTCTTACACACGTACTATACACTCTTGATATCAAAGTTTAATTTTATAAGCGAATTAACGAAAAAAAAAGGTATGAAACTTCCAGCCGCCGCTGCTAATGTTACAGCGCTTAATTATCTAAGAACTTAAAATTTCATTTTGTAAGCCGTCTCAGTTATAAGTGCCTTTCAGCATTAGGCTTGGAAAAGTCTTCAGGAAAACCGTGAGCTGATGTGCTGTCTGTGAAGTTTTCTTTTGAGTCGGCATTCTGTTGTTAAGCGATAAGTACTTTCACAGGCGCGATTGTATATCACGGGAAGTTGGAATTACTTGAATTTAGAATTAGTTTCCAGTGAGATGATTAAGAGCAGTATTTCTTGAAATATGCTTTGAGAAGCCCCGGGGTACCAGTCTTGATGGATTTCTAAAACTGCCCCAAGCTGTTTCTAATAGGTATTTACATAGAATATTTTGATAAAAGTTTATTTTTCTCACTGAATTTCCTTGTTTCAAACAGCTTTGGCAAATAATACATAACTCATTGTATTCTTTTTACACACTGCTATTTAACTTGGGTCCGGGATACAAAAATCAAAATTTTCTGTTTTTTTTTTTCTCCCCCGCTTAAAATGACGTTTAAATCATGTTTTTATCTTAATCAGGAAATGATATATTAATTTTTTGTTTTCAAAATGTAGCTTTCAAGTAGTGGTTGTCATGGAAACGTTTTTGTGTATTTCTGCATGACGGGTTTTTTCAACTATTCTTGTCTTTAAATTGTTATAAATCAAGAACCGTTAAAGATAAATGGTTCAAACTTGGAACATGTCGTTTTCAATTATTTCACTTTATTTTTAATTCAGAAAATTTGAAAAAAAAAATTTTTTTTTAATGAATTTTTAAAATAAGTTACATTATTGTTTTTTTCTTAATTTTTACTTTAAATATTTTTTTTAAACTAATATTTTAAAAAATGAAGAATTTTAATTAAAACTTATATATTTTTGTTTCATTAAATGAAAATAAAATAAATTTGACGAATAATATTTCGAGTTATAATGATTTTAAATTACCCCCTTAAAAAAAAAAAAAGAAAAAAAAAAAGATTTTTATTATTATTTTTAAAATTTTATGAGAAGCTTTATGATTTGATTTTATTTACAAATCATATGGTTAACCATCGCAAAAATACTCAAAATTCTAATTCAATAAATAAAAAAGTTTTCTAAAATGTGTCCTGAACCCCCTTAACTTGGATTATGTATGTAAAGATGGAATTTTGTAATCAACTTTTCACTCTGTTCTTGATGCGATAGAATTATTAATATATACATATATATATATGTACACAGTTGTGTTTCCAAGGAAAATACAACATTTATTATTTTTAGAACTTAGTTGTAAATTGATAAATTACTTTTAAGGCATTTTTCAATTAGTCGGGTGCAGGTTATAAATCGCTAAATATTCTTTTAATCACATTGCACTCACTTAATCTAAAATGCGAATCTTTCCCCCATTTCATTTAAAATACATTACTTTTCATTTAAAATACACACATTAAATGCTTTTAAGATATATATTTTTCACTCGTTTAATTTGAAATAGAAAAAAAAATGTTTTAATAAGAAATTTATATGTATAAAAGAAGTTCCTGACAGGGGGGATTATCAAACATATGGTTTGGGGGTGGGGGGGGGGGGCCCAAACTACTGAACCTAGAAAACAAAATTGGGGAATAAATACTTCTTACGACGTAGGCAAGCACTAAGAAAGGATTTTCTAAAATTTCACCCCTAAAGAGGGTAAAAAACGAAACAAACTTCTAAAAAATTCCTTAAAAATCGGATATTAACATAATTGGTGGAATCTTGGAAACGCAACTAAGAATGAGATATAAATGGGGAAAATAGGGGAAAATACGTAAGATACGGTTTTCGGCATTGACTTTTCAAATCATTCGGATGAATAGAGAGTGAATGGGGAAACATTTGCGTACTGATATACATAAACCATTATGTGCCAAATGATGGCATATTTTAATGTATTTTTGTATGCTGAATCGAATGTTACCAAGTACATTCTTCTAAGTCCTATAGTTCGTGAGATATTGCCCATTTTCTAATTTGGCGATGTCTTTGGCACCAAAACCTCAAAATTTCTAACATTACAAATAATGATTTAATACATGAAATTTACACGAGATAATGATTTATATGAGATTTACACGAGATAATGATTTACAAATAATGATTACAAGTAGTAACTTTTCAAACAAAAGTAAAGATTAGCAGTTAAAATTCATCATGTTACTGTAAAGGTGAGATTACAAACTGTTTTTCTCATTTATTAATTCGACAGTACCATTAAACATAATTTTTTTTCCCATAAAGATAAAGTAAGGAAATAATGATTTACTCATTCTATGGTGACTTTTTAAAAAACTCGCAAATTCTTACGACACTGGCGCAGCGAAGGCTGTGGGAGAGTGCAGGATTTCGGGATTAAAACCCATCCTAGAGCATTAAAAAATTAATAAGATGCATACAATATCCCTTGTGTTAAGATAAAAATATGATGCTTAAAAAGCAAAGTGAAGAAAAGCTTAAACGGCATAAATTTTTTACCATTCAACTAATTCAAGGCTTCATAATCCTCTAAGGCTCATAAGCTCTTAAGGTTCTTCATCGGTGAGATTTCAAATTCCCCTCGCTAATGTTAAACCTATGGGCGTAGAATGCATTCGTATTTTTTTTAAATATCTCCTTATAGGACATTACTATTTTTAACTTCTGTTTACTGTGTACTTTTCTTAAAGGATCTCTCTTTTTTTCTTACTTGTCAAAATATTTCTAAAATATACACTTAATTTTATGTGAAATGTTAAAATCTTATTCAGTTTCGCTAAGATTAGTAGACTTATAGATGTTTGTGGAAAATAAATAAAGTCATGTACTCGTGACAAGTATGCGTTTTTTACCTGAATTAAATTTTAGTTTAATATGATGTTACGGTTGGTTTCAACATTTTTTTTTTTTTAATCTACATTAATTATTTAAATCACTTTCTCAACATTTATTTAAAAGCACTCTTTTTTTCTGTTTCTAATAAAAATTTAAATAAATAAAAGTAATTGTAATAATTATAATAAAATCAGTTTTTATTTTTTCTTCTTTCTTTTTCTTTTTGCAAAGTAATTTCAACGTTTATAGTCTAACGTAGCTTCCTGTTTTTCAAATACGAAAAGCAGACAGCAAGGGAGGGATGTTTTGTCAGTAGACTGCACAGGTGGAAAATTTGGAGTCATCTAGTCTGACTTTGATATAAGAATGACCGACCGCCCTGTATAAGAATTACGTTATCCTATGAGTGTACTATACACGCAATTAGGCTTTGTAAGTTTACGTCAGGCTTCAATTGGCTCTGCTATCAGGCGGATAGCTGGCGCCCATGTAAACAGAGGCTAACAGGACCCCCTTCAGCACACGCCATGGGGGTGATGCATGGTTTCCTTCCCCCATGAAGCGGCCGGCAGAGTGGAGCGGCAAGCTGTAGTCTTCACGATGAGTCCATTTTTCCTTTTGTTTCCATTCCCGTACCCCTGGCAGAGTGGATCGGTCCCGTTTTTCAAGCAGCGCGGGAGAATGAATGTTTACGACACTTGTTGCTTGGCCAAGAGACCTGTCGTTTGACTCGTAAAAAAAATTCGACTTATTACGGGGCTCGAAGATTGGCCTGTGGGCTGGATCGCGAAGTTGTTGAAGGCGGACAGGTTTCTGGAAGATTTTTTTTTTGAGAGTGGGGCATTGATGGCCCTACATTAACCATCCTAAATCATGATGTTATGATGAAAAGAGGCTATAAGGGCATTTTCGAATTGCGGATCTATAACTGTTAACGAGAAATTAAGAAGAAGATATGTGTAGCCTATTTTTTTTTGGCGTAGTGGCGCTCCAAGATTATGACTTCTTAACCATCAGAAGTGATCATAGATATTGAACTAAACCGGTCGTTAGAAGTCGTAGTGTTCTGAGTTACGGTGATGGCTATCTTCGAATAAAACACATGCTTCAGGAAGGTGAAATTACTGACTCCGACGGTGAAGTTCTGGACCGTAGAACGATTTTCCCCTCCGGACTAGATGATGGACCTAGTAGTTGATGGCAAGTGATGCAGTGAGATGAGAGGATTGATGAATGTTAGCTTGAAACCACGTCTGAATTTTTCCCCAGCCTAAATACTCCAGCTTAAGTGCTTCATCAGATTTTGAAAAAGGAGGAAATGCTCCTAAGTGCCCATTGACTAAAATTGTAGAACTCTCTACCTGTTGTAAGTACTATTTGCATAGTTTTTCTTTTTATTTATTTGTACCTCTTTAAAAAAAAAAAAAAAAAAAAAAAAAATATGTTTGCTATACCAGAGTTTAAAAGTGAAATGAATATCTTTGGATAATTTCAATAAGAATAAACATTATGAACAGAAACAGTCTGTAGGTTAATATATAATGTTTGTATGTTTGAACGACCATTAAATGGTAATATGATGGTAATTTTAAAAATATGATGTGTAATTTAAAAGTAACCAGTGAGTGGTTTCAACTTAAAAGATCAGCTGTTATATTGTTTTATTAAGATTATTTTTGATAACTTAGTTGCTTCATTATTTTAAATGTTCAAATAAATTGTGTTTTTTTTTTTGTTTATTATCAAAGTTGGTATGTTTTTCTTTGTATAAATCTCTAAATAATTAATTTTTTATATTCACAGTAGACCTATAAGAATGGCCTAACCTTTCTGTGATTAATTAAAAAAAAAAAAAAAGGGAGAGAAAATTCAACTTTATTAAATTAGGACTTTAAAATTTCTTAAGTTTAAATTCATAACTGACTGTTTTAATGAACATAAATTGAAGTTCACTCAATGTTATACAATCGTATTTTTGATCTTGATTTAAGGATGGATAGATTAATAAGTGAAACAGTAATATTAAATTTAATTTCATAAAATGTTAAATTAAGCTTTAACTCTCCTCTTTCAGAAACATTGTTTTTCTAAAATATACACCAAAATTGTTTTATTTTAAAAAGTAAAAAAAAAAAAAAAAAAAAAAAAAAAAAAAATATCCAGTCATTATACACCACTATACGATTCTTGGTTAACCGATCGGATCTTGTTCAGAATCTCTATGGTTGTTCTAAAATTTTAGTACATCATCATATCCCTATTCTATTAACGGATTTAACTCTTTCCCCTTTTGGTCCTCATATTGGAGGAATTTCAGGTTGTCTGCATTTTTCCAAATTATATGATGATTACACTTTTGTTAATTTAATGTGTATGGAGATTTGAGCTTGATCGGGTTGGAGTGGAGTTGGGTGTTCTTTATGCAATCCAGTATGCTACTTGATTTAGAAATCTGTTGCCCCTTACTACATTTAATATTGTCTTAAAATGATGAGTTCAAAATTATCATTGTTGTATTAACCTATTCGGATTCTTAAGTTTTAATATTTTGATTAGTTTGATATAATTTGCTACGTTTTCCATGGCAACAGATTTCAGTGGAGCTAATCAGGGTACACTTATTTTTTTCTAAATATTTAATTGTCAAGTGAAGATTGAGTAATAAATGAGCTTTTTAAGTTTAAGTAAGTTGTGTTTTAGAAAGAACCCCAAAACTCCACAACAAATGGAGCCGTAACAATTCGGTCTCTGGGTTATTGATTTTTTTTTACTTGTATGTATTTATGTATCAAAGAGCAACTGGGTGCTTTTGCAATTAAAATTTTATTTATATGTTCAAGTGTAAAAAGAGGTCTAGGCTCTCTCTCTGTGCTAGTAAGCTACAATTCCCAGTCAAAATTATGCCTTGTGAGCATAACCTTTTCTTATTTACAAAAAGCATAGTCCTGTACTTAAGTTTTATGTATTTATAAGGTTTTCCTTTCCCCTCTCTTTTTCTCATTTTTAAGTTGTCCCCCCCCCCCCTTTTTTCATTTTCTTTTTGGTTTGTTTGTCATTTTCTAACTCTAACCATGGCTGATAAGCACTCGGAAGCAATTGCCACTATTCAGCGAAAAAATGCTTTAGTGGATAATTTGTCAAACATTCCCCCATTCAATGGAGAGGCCAGCTCAGTCTGCTTCTCAGATTTTTCTGAGAAATTTGAGAGTTTTGCCAAATTATTCGACTGGAATGAGGAGGAGAAAAAATTCGTTTTGTTAGCTAGATTATCAGGAGCTGCTTCTAGGCGAATAAAAATTCACAAAGCAAAAACATCTGATGAGCTATTAAAAATCTTAAAAGAGAGTTATACTTCACAGGCCACACCAGATGTTGCCCTCAGTCATTTTTTAAATTTTAAACAGCCACCCAATATGAGTGTTCAGGAGTTTTATGACAAGACATATGATATGTCATTAAGAGCCCTTGTAATTGAAGGTATCCAGGGTGAAGTAGTCGATAAAAGCCGAACGGCTCTACTACACTCCATGCTGTTGAGCAATCTTACACCAGAAGTGCGAAAGGGGGTAATTGCGAGAAATCCACAATCCCCAGAAGAGGTCCTCAAAATTGCGCTTCTTGAGGAAAAGGCTTATAGGAGCATTAACCCTTTCTACAACCACCGCGAGGAAATTCTCAACCCTAATTTGACCCAAAACCTACCCTGTGCTGCAGTTTTTCAGCAAGATAGCTCACAAAAGAAGGAGATAGACCAACTAAAATCTCAAATTGATGTTTTAGCAGCTAAGATAGACAGTTTAGTTGATCTTAGGGCTAGGGATGTACAGGAGAAAAACCAAGAGGTAAGACCCGTAACCTGCTATAGGTGCTCCGTACAAGGCCACTATGCCAGAGATTGTCCACTAAATTTTGTCGACTATAATTTTAGAAGGGGAGGTGGTCAAAATTTCAGTAGCCGTGGGCAAAATTATAGAAACAGAGGTGAAAATCCTAGAGGGAACCACAATCAGCGAGGCGGATATAGGGGAAGAAGAGGTGGTTATTACCAAAACAATAGGAGCACAGCTGCGAACAGAAATGAAGAGCAGGCGGTAAATAACACCCCAGTAGCTAACAATGAAAGTGAGGCTTTAAACTATTAGTGGCCGGATCAGATGTGGTCAAGTCGATCCCCAACAGGCCCCTGGACCCCCCAACTGTGTATAGTATGTTTCAGCCCCAATCATATACATTACCAACTGCAAGAATTTACATAAATAAAGTTTGCCTAAATGCATTATGTGACACGGGTTCTGCAATTAATCTCCTGAGTGGTACTGATTGTAACTGTTTAGAGAATTTTGAAATGGAGAATTGCAATATCCCCATTATGACTGTCACCGGTGAGAAAGTTCACCTAAATAAGAAAGTATTTTTAAAATTTGTTTTTGATAATGTTCAATGTCAAGCTGAATTCTATGTAGTGGAAGGTAAATTAGCAGAGGAATTTAATATGATTTTGGGAATGCCATTTTTGAAAGAGTACCGGGCAAGTATAAATTGTGATACAAATGCTGTCGCTCTTAAAGTGCCAGTTTCAGGCCAATGTAAACAAAGCGTAGAAACCCCAAGTAATACTTCAGGGTGTAATACTTGTCTTGCTACTAATTCTGTAAATATTTCTAACTCTGTATATAGTGTAAATTCTAATAATAATTGTATAAATAATGATTGTGTTAAAAATAATTCTGTAAATATAAAATGTGTCAACAAAGTAGGGGAGAATTCAAAAAGTAGTAATGCCAATAGCCCTCCTGAAAATTGTGCATGTGAGAAAGTTCATGACTCAGTTAATATTGAAAATGGGAATCATAGTAGTGAAAATATGGTAGTTCAGGACCCGCAGTTGAGTAATATGGGAAAAGATGTTGAGATAGTCATTCAAACTGAGTCGGATAAGGAAGTTGAAAGTGTTGCGCAGAACTTTTGCATGCAAACAACATCAGGCGGTAGCTCTGAGGGTAATAACACTGAAAATTTTTCAAGTATTCAAAGTGTCGACAACATTCTTTCAGCAGCGAGTCAGGTAACTCAGGGTAATTTAGCTGAAGAGACTACTGAAATTTGTAATATTGATGAAAGTGAAGATTTGGTAAGTATAGAGGATAAGGTACCTGAAGTCGAGGAGGAGAGCAATGAAGATAGCAGTAGTGATAAAACCAATAAAAATAAAAATATAAGTTTCGCTGTGTTATGTAGCAAAATTTCAATTCCCCCGCAGTCAAAAATGTTAGCCCAGGTTAAAAGTTATAAGGAAAATTTTATTAAGGAAAATGATATTGTTATGTTAGAACCTTTGGCGAAAAATTTAAATCAAGGTCTCCTTACCTCCAGAGCCATTTGCACTAAAGAACATGGCCTATATATCTCATTTGCAAATTTTTCAGACAATAGTATTCATTTAAATAAAGGAACCTTTGTTGCCAAAATTCAAAAATGTGTAGACCAGTCAAATATACCCGTAACTGATAATAAATTAACCTATAATATAAATTTGGCCCCTCCAATTGGTGACTTTGATCACGCTGATCTCACTTGGAGCTCTGAAATTAATTTAGATCATTTAGAACCCCCATTAAAACTTAAAATGCAAAATTTTCTAGACAAAAACAAAGATGTATTTGCAGCATCGGTCTTAGATTTACCCGGCTGTGATACAATCCCGCATGAAATTAACTTAACTTCAAATAAACCAGTTAAAGGCAAAGCTTATAGAGTCCCCTACAAATTACGTCAAGAAATGGAAGACCAACTTAATACTTTGTTACAGGCGGACATAATTTCCCCTTCCATGTCTGAATTTGCTTCTCCGGTTATTCTGGTTCGAAAATCAGACGGTTCCTATCGACTTGCTGTTGACTACAGAAGATTAAATAAAAATCTTGTTAAAGATGCTTACCCAATACCTAACATTACCAACTCTGTTGATGCTTTAAGTGGGGCTAAATTTTTTTCAACGCTAGATCTAACTAGTGGTTTTTTTCAACAGGTTATTCGCCCAGAGGATAGGCATAAAACTGCAATAATCACCCACAAGGGACTTTTTGAGTGGACCCGTAACTGTTTTGGGCTCTCAAATTCAGGTAACAGTTTCCAAAGACTTATGAATGCTATTTTCGGTGATTTAGGCAATCTTGGAATTCTTGTTTATATCGACGACATTGTAATTGCCTCCAGTGATGTTAATTCTCATTTTGAGAAGCTTAGCATGGTCTTTGAAAGGTTAAGACTGCATAAACTTAAACTTAAGCCCAGTAAATGCACTTTCCTTTCGAATAAAATACAATATCTAGGTTTTGAGATTTGTAGTGGCCAAGTATCACCTATCAATAAAAATATTGCCGTAATAGAAAATTTTAAACCTCCAACTACCCGAAAGGCTGTTAGGTCATTTATTGGAACTCTATCTTTCTATAGGAGATTTATACCAGATTTTACTAAGAGAGCTAAAAGTCTAATCAACTTAACGAAAGAGACAGGAAAATTTTCGTGGAATGAAGATGCACAGAAAGAATTTGAAGACCTTAAAATGGCTCTTATTTCAAAACCATGTCTTGCACTCCCTGATTTTGAGAAAGAATTCCATTTATATACTGATGCCAGTGGCGAAGCATTAGGGGCAGTGTTATCACAATTAGATGAAAATAACATGCTCCATCCTGTTGCCTTTGCCAGTAGAAAATTGAAAGATGCTGAGACCCGCTACTCCACCACTGAAAGGGAATTACTAGCTTTAGTTTGGGCTACTGCCCACTTCAAATGTTACATTGCTAATACCCATTTTTTCATCTATACAGACCATGCGCCTCTAACATTTATGTTAAAAATTCACGACCCTACATCTCGCATGGCTAAATGGATCTGCACTCTCTCAGACTTTAATTTTACAATCAAGTTTGTTAAAGGTAAGTGTAACAGTGTCGCAGATTTCCTTTCGAGGTATGTCAACAATGATAACTCCAATGATACTGTTAATTGTAATTTTTGTATACAAGTCGAAAAGGAAGTTACTTTTATGCCTCATTCTAATCTACTAGAAAAAATTGGTGAATTACAAAAATCAGACAAGAAATGCTGCGAGATTGCAAGAAAACTAGACCAAGGTGTAGAAATTGCTCCTAAATACATGAAATTTTTTTTTAGAGATGACATTTTAGTTTGTGAGGATACAAGGGAGTCAGCTATTTTGAATAAATCTGTAAAGTTAGTCGTGCCAAAAGAATTGGTTACTCAAGTTTTTGCACTAACACATGAGTCCCTAGCGGCTTGTCATCAAGCCTTTCAAAAGACCATTGATCGCATTCGTGAGCACTTCTATTGGCCAGGAATGTCGTCAGATGTCAAGCATCTAGTGGAGTCATGTATTAGTTGCCAGCAGAAGAGAGCTTATAGAGCGAACCAGCTCGCCCCTCTGCAACGTATGCCGACCCCCCAGTTTCCCATGAACAAGGTTCATTTGGATCTCATTGGACCCTTACCGCAAACTTTTTCGGGAAATAAGTATATTGTCGCCTATATAGATTCATTTACTAAGTGGCCAGAAGCATATGCGGTTAGTTCAACCACTTCAGATGTCATTGCGGACACTTTAGCTGATTTCATATCACGCTACGGTGCGCCCTGTTTTATTACGACGGACAACGCGAAGAATCTAATTTCAGATGCGATAGAGCACGTATATAAAATGTTTGGTATTAATCATATTAAGACCTCATCTTATCACCCGGCTGGCAACTCGCAAGTGGAGAGACAGAATCGTACTCTTAAAAATGCACTTTGTCACATAGTCAACCAAAATCAATCTGACTGGGACACTAAACTCAAATTTGCACTACTAGCTATGCGTTCAGCTGTCCACTCTTCAACTAAACTTAGCCCAGCTGCAGTTATGTATGGCAGAAATATGAATCTACCATATAATCTCTTTTCTCAACCACCTTCTTTTAATTATAATGATGCACCCTCTTTTTGCGAACTCTTAATCCCAGCTCTTCAAAAAGTATACACTGAAGTACATAGTAATTTAATTAAAGTTTCTGAGCAGCAGGAAAAATACCGTGAAAAGACAGCTGTTGATAAAAATTTTAAAATAGGAGATCTTGTGTGGTTATTTACACCCACAGTCGCCCCTGGTAATACAAAAAAATTAAGCAAGCAAAATAATGGTCCTTTTACTATAATTGAGAAGCTAAATGAGGTTAATTTTAAAATAGCGCTAGTTGCTAATCCCAAAAATTGTCAGGTTGTCCATGTTGACAGGTTGTCTTCTTTCAAAGACAGACTCCCCATCTGGTCCAGTAAACCAAAACAAACAATTGGCCTGGGATCGACTGAAAACGTGACCATCGATTCACCACACCAACCGCGCGATTCTCCTCCTGTACGCAGGTGTAAGCGTAACCGATTCATTCCCTGGGCACCATATGATAGTAACCGCGCACCAGCAGTAGTGAACGTCAACAATAACGAAACTCCGGTAGCGCCGGAAGTGGAGGAAACAGACAGCGACGCGACTGAAATCATAAATCCCTCTCCCCCACCTCCCATTTCTCCGGAGATTGCAGCGGCAGAGAATAACGAGATGTGCGTAAATAAAAATTTAGCAACGGCAGAAGGCAGTGAAATGCGCGTAGGTAAAAATTCAGCCACGGCAGAAAGCAGTTCAACTGCTGAGCACAGCGATTCGCGCAGGTCTCGTTCATCGATTCGTCCAGCTGCTAAATCGAATAGAAGTAGTCGTTCAATATCGATTTCTAGAACCGACTATTCGCTACGGGATAGAAGAGACCGTCCGAGTTATAAATACTAACTACCTTTTTTCGTTATTCATGCATTTTTATTCAATTTTACCTTGTTTATTTGTATTTATTTATAGTTTAGTTAATGTGTATGTATATTTAATTATTTTTTTTTGACATTTTTAAAACGGAACTTAGTTTTTCTAGCGTATTAAAGGTTTGTTTTGGTTGTGTGTTGATACTCTCATGTAGGCATTTTTAAACCTTTTTATGCCTATACTTAAGGTTTTTGTCTGTTTTATGGTAGATTATGTGGTATATACCCGTCCGCACCCCGTTTTCGTAGATTTTGGGTATATTTTTGCAAAAAAAAAAAAAGAAACGAATGTAATTTTTGTTACTTTAAAATTTTTTTAGGATGTTGTGTTTTGTATGCCCTTTTGCCGAGGTAGATCTGTTTAGTTCAGTTTTTTTTAATGCATCAGTGTTTTGTATATAACTTTTTAAGTATGTGTTTACTTTAATTTCTACATTTTAACTAGATAGATTTATTATTTACTATACAGTTTGTGGTTTTATTTGAGCTTAAACTTTAAGGAGTGTGGGCCCTTTTTCTTTTTCTAGTACATACTGTCTCATGTACATGCCTGTATGTTGTTGTGTGTGGCTAAAAGTGCTAAAATTAACTATTTTATTTATTCTACTTCCTATTTTTGTGGAATGTGTGTTTTCCTTCCTGGTGATATATGTCACCACCCCTGTTTTTTAATTTTATTTTGTGGAATGTTTTCCCTGTAGTACCCAAAAGCCCGAAACTGCTTTTTGCTATAAGTAGCACAGAGGCAGAGATACTCTTTCCCATGCACATTACTTGTACGTGCATTTGTAAAATCTACATAATATCCCGAATCATTAGACTGTGTTCGAAAACAAACATCCCAACTAACACAGAACTTGCGGGCCACTGATGGCTACGTTAGCCTTGGCCCAAACTAGTAGATGAGGGGCCGCAATCGTTTGCCGTAACGGCAACTTAAAAAAACTGTCACGCCGGCCACAATGTGGCCGCAACAGAATTGGCCATAACTACATTAAGATGCCCATAATTGTGCCACAAGTGGTTAATCATAATTGACGGATAGCCTAAAACTGGCCACAGTTATACTTTAAGTGGCAATTATTAATGAAAACTAGCCACAGTTTGGCCATTAACGATCATCGTGAATAAAATCTAGCCAGAAGATCGCCACAGCCATGCCACCTGCGTTTGTTAAGAATAAAAGCTACCCCAAAGCTGGCCATAAATGTTAATTTATTGGTCATCATAAATGTAAACTAGCCTTAAGCCAGCCATCCACATACCATCAATGCTATTCATTAATGAATGCATGCCGAAAGCTAGCCACTTTGTTGCCATGAATGGGCATCATTAATGTATGCAAGCCGAAAGCTAGCCACTTTGTTGCCATGAATGGTAATCATTAATGAATGCATGCCGAAAGCTAGCCACTTTGTTGCCATGAATGGGCATCATTAATGTATGCAAGCCGAAAGCTAGCCATTTCGTTGCCATCATTAATGAATGCAAGCCGAAAGCTAGCCACTTTGTTGCCATCAATGGTAATCATTAATGAATGCATGCCGAAAGCTAGCCACTTTGTTGCCATGAATGGGCATCATTAATGTATGCAAGCCGAAAGCTAGCCACTTCGTTGCCATCATTAATGAATGCAAGCCGAAATCTAGCCACTTTGTTGCCATCAATGGTAATCATTAATGAATGCATGCCGAAAGCTAGCCACTTTGTCGCCATCAATGGGCATCATTAATGAATGATAGCCCAAAGCTAGCCATATTCATGCCACTATTAGATATCATGAATGGAAGCTGGCCAGAATTATACTTTTTATGGTCCTCAAAAAAGTAAAGTTGAGCAAATCTCCATTTTTACTCCTTTGGCAGGGACAATTTTTTTTCTTTTTTTAAGTTATTTTAAACTTTAGAATCTAAATTTACTGGTCCATAATTTTTGTCTGAAAACTCTAAATATTTTATTCAAAATTTGAAAAAAAAAAAAAAAATAATAATCTATTGGAATATTTTTCTTAACAAGAGCTCATAACACCAACCTGACTTTTATGCAAACATGTTTCACTTTATTATAATATTTTTCAGTTAAAAACTGCAATGGTGTTATAAGCACCCCATATTAAAAAGGTCAAAATACAATAAAATCGAAAGTGCTTCAGATCTTGTATAGAATACTTTCAATCTGGAAGCAATAATAATTTTTTTAAAAAAAAGTGTCCCAATGGAGGCAAAAATTGGCCGTATCCACTCATCTCATTAGATCGGAATAAAAGGCCATATGGTTATGATTTATTTTTTAATGTTATTCTGAAAAAGTTGCAAAAGCCATAATTGTAATTAATAAAAAAAAAGTTGTAAAATAAGGTGTAACACAAGGTGTAAAATATATATTGAGCGTTAAATTACCAATGATGGTGAGAATACGAAAAAAAAAACTAATTTTCTTCAATTTTTAATTAAATTATAGGTTTAAACATTCTATTCAAAGGAGTAAATTTTTAAGTAGTTTCAATTTATGTTTCTTCAAGCTAATTCACCAGGTGGATTGTCCAGCCAGAATTTCCATTGAAAATTGTTATCTAATGATTATATTCAACATCCCTTTTTCGAAGCAAATAAAAAATGTATAATGTTAAATGAGATACCATATGAAAGGACTTTCAAGCGACTTCTGACATAGTACACTCACATTTCTTTAAAACATGTATTTTGGTTAAAATTGCAAGTAATAAATTAAATAGGCATTGTTTTCAGAAATAAAATGAAAGTTTTTCCTCAAATTACTGTTGCCACAAAAATTAAATTCCACAACAATGATTATAAAAAAAATGTTCAATAAAGATAAAGTGGACATGGTTGCTGCATGGGTTTATTTTATATTTATGATAAAAAAGCAAAATTTAAATTCAAACGCTCAATTTATTTTTTTTTATCCTTTTTTTTTTCAAAACATTATGTTACCCTCTAATGTAGTTAAAATACAATTTATATATATATATATATATATATATATATATATAGCTCTTGATATTTTCAGTCAGTTTTTACTGTAAAGT
Organism: Maratus michaelseni; assembly: GCA_963931845.1. Taxonomy (NCBI): domain Eukaryota; kingdom Metazoa; phylum Arthropoda; class Arachnida; order Araneae; family Salticidae; genus Maratus; species Maratus michaelseni. The sequence goes on from OZ007593.1 coordinate 382,624,043, forward strand.
ATGAAAGAATAAATTGGATTATATTCCGGCTTTATTTTTTTTTAGAAGTTTAAACATGCATCTAAAAAATATTAGATATTGCTAAAAAATATTAGGCTGCAGTGTGAAATCTTCACACAGGCCCACTAGTATATATTATTTCTGTTATCAACATCCCCTTTTCTCAGAAAATATGAAATGCACAACAATGAACGAGATGCCATAAGAAAGGATTTTGAACCAGCTTCTGACATAGTGCACTCACATCTCGATAAAACATATTTTTTGATTAAAAATTGCTGTAAATTAAAAATTAAATCTGCATTGTCTTCATAAAAGAAATGAAAGGCTTTCCTCAAATTAGTGTAGCCACAAAAATAAAATACCACATTATATAATGCTTAAAATGATTATAAAAAATAAATACTACAAAAAAGATAAAGTGGGACATAGTTGCTGCACGGGTTTATTTTATATTTATGACTAAAAAGCAAAATTGAAATGCTCAATTTATTTTTCTTTGTCCCATGTTTTTTTCCGAAACAGATGATGTCATCTCTAAAGCAGTTAATTAACTATAGATATATATATTTTTTTTGTCTTTGCTATGCTCGATCAGTTTTTACTGTAACTGTGATGGAATAAACGAGATGATATTCTGGCTCGACTAATGTTGTTTGAAGATAGTTTCAGTCCTTAATTTTCCTTTACAAGTTTAAACCTGCATCTAAAGAGTATTAGATATTGCTAAAAAGTATTAGACTGCAGTGTGAAATCTTCGCATGGGTCCACTGGTGCTTTTATAATACAATTTCTTACCTGGATGTTTCTTCCAATTATCCAGCTTGAAAATAAAACAAAAACGCAGGAACTCTATTTTATAAAATTGGTAAAATGTTGACATTACTGATCATTGAAATTTAAGAATTTTTTTTAATGATGTAACTATATATATATGTAAATTAGGTCCGTTCAAAAAATGTCATTTCACTATCTTCATCTCTTTGGCATATAATATCAGAAAAATGTAGCAGTATTCCTATAAAGTAATGTTTTAGTCTGTTAAGGACTCTTCCCCCCTTTATACACATCATAGAACAAAATTTCAATGTATATATATTTACAAAATATTACTAATTGACAGAAAGCCAATTGTCACTATTTTCCTTCTTATGTAATCTTAAAATTTCTCTTATTAAATAAGTTTAATATTTTTTCAAAATAGTAGTGGCAGTTGATCTTCTAGAACACGGCAGGTTCACCATTCATACACTAAATCTTTTTTTTTTTTTTTTTAAATGGACTAAACATTACTCATAAATAATAATATATCATTGTTTTTACTTTTTAAAAATTAGCAAATAATGAGTACTGAATATATATATATATATATATATATTTAATATATTACCAATAAAGAAATCTTTAAAATATTTTTCCTTCCAGCAGGAGGTATGTGACTTTTTGACTAACAAAATTTCAAACTGATTCATACAATATTATGTACATTAAAATTTTAATCTCAACTTCTAATGAGATTATGATGAAATTTTTATTAAAATTTTCAAAAGTTTTTATACAGCAAATTATTTTTAATACCTGATCTCCAAGCAATGCTAATTTATAATCAACCAACAAAAACAGTTTATCAGTTTTTAAAATATAGCCTACATAAAACACTTTTATTCAATATCTTAACCTGTAAAAAGAAGGGGGAATGTTCTCAGAATGAGAAAGAAGGGGAAAATATATAGTACATCCTTTTTAACAACATCACTTGCATAAATAAATATATATATTTAAAAACACTAGAACTGAATGCTTTTTTTTTTCATATAAATTTTATTTTTCACAACAAATGTAAAACAAACCAACCAAAAAACATTTATTTATGTATTTACAAGATGCTCAAAATTTATCAGAAATATTTTACAAGAAAATTTAATCCTGTTACAATTAAATTTCTGATGTTTCTTAATTTAAGTTTATAAACAAGAGCTGAAAATCTACAGTCATCTTCACAGAGAACTTTTTTCTTTCCAGATTTTTATTCTTCTTCTTCTGAAAAACAAAAAATAAATTTTACAAAACAAAATTAAAATGCCTTACTTTAAAAACACCACTTATTAATTAGCCATTTATAAATATAATCGGAACAGAAATTATAATTTAAAAAAACTATTTACAAAAAGCTTTGTAGTTCAAGTTATTTGTACAAAATGAAACTATTTTATTGCAGTATACCTATATTTGCTTTTAACAAAAACTCATGAAAGGGCAGCGTTGTCAAATGACGCCTAATTCCTTTTTTTTTTCTAGGTGCGAAACTGCATTTCATGGTGGCAATTTTATGTTATATCATATTCTCTCATTTCTTTTTGCAACCATGTTAACAATAATATTGTTTCTATTTTTATGTGTTAAGAGCAGGGGGGGAGGGGGGGGGCTGTATATATTAAATACTTTATCTCTGTGTTAATCACTAAAACAAAATAAAAACAGGCTTTCTATAAATTCTTTTGAATAACTTCAAATATATAAATTCATATTCTTTACATATGATGTATGGGTGCTCTTTCTGTTCATTTCATAAAAGTCGAATTGCTCACTTTGTAAATGTTTCTAGAATTTGTATTGCTAGAAACCAGCAGTTCTTTATTTTCTTCACTTTTTTTCACATAACATTTCCTTCAAAATGGCTTTGTAAAGTAGGAAAATACATTGTGTACCTTATTTTTTCACATAACATTTCCTTCAAAATGGCTTTGTAAAGTAGGAAAATACATTGTGTACCTCCAAGCTATAAATCTGATATTATCACTCATAAAACGATAGCATTTCAATTCTCACCGTAATTTAGTTCAAAATAAGGAAAAGCAATTTTTCAACTTTTCCCCGTCAAAGTTAAAAAAGTAAAATTTAAATTAGGTGGGATATAATATATCCCACCACGCCTCAAAGGGTTAAAAGACAATAAAGAAAAAATGAAGTTACTTTGACACAGGGTTGGGTTTCTTCCGGAAGAAACTGGAAGAAATGGAAAAAACTGGAAGAAACCAACAGAAAACAAAACAGATGCTCAAAATTAAAATATATTAACTATATAAAAGAATTAAATTCAAAACCTAATTATATGAAATTTAAATTGGAAATTAATTAATATTAAAAATATTATTTATGGAAAAATAAGTTATTTTTTAATAACAAACTTCAGGTTCAGCAGGTATTTACAGGTTATGTTTTTTACAACTTTAGAGGTAGGGGATATTTTTTTATTGTTTATATAATTTCTGTTAAAAAAAAACCTACCAATTCCTTATTTATCATATAAAAATGCAATATTTTAAAAACTATTGTGCAAAACTTAAAACAAACAAATTTGTAATTATGTATACTAGCATGCTGATTTAAAAGATAAATGTTCTGAAAATAAACTCTACAGGGATAAGAATTTTTTTCATCTTTTGCATTCATCCATTCTAAGTTGAGAAATTGATTGCAGCATCTTAAAGCTAAATTACTTCTGTTTTGTTATACAATGTTGCACTGTAGTAAGGAAAATGGAGATTTTAATGAAATCCTTCAATACAGTAATTACTGTATATTAGTTTCCTTAATAAAATGGGCGTAAATTCAAAGCACTGTCTTTTATTTAAAAGAGTTTCATTCTACAATAGGTAAATGATCCACATACTATTTACTACTGGTTACAGAAGTTTAAATTATATATATTAAAAAAAATGTGCCTCTTTTGAATTGAATTACATTTAATTGATTTTGTGTATTTTGGATAAATTTATTTGGTACATTTCCATTATACCAACACCATTGTCGTCACCAAGTGCAATAATTGGCACAAAATGAAATTCATGTGAAAGGATTCAATTGGAAAAAAAAAAAAAAAAATGTTGGCACAAAATTGAGCATTTAAAAATATAACATTTGAAAATTACAGACTTTCACGAACTATTTTATTAAATCGACACGAATATAGACTTAAAATAAAAGAACAAATAAATATTATATGATAAATTAATAAAATTAACTCAATTTAAACTACAGGCATAGCATTGTAAATGTCTCTTAGCATTGCAGTAAGCATTTCACTTTTTGAATGAAGACGTTCATACTTTTTTTTTGTATCCAAAGTCCTGAAACAATTTTATTGCAGCGTCCTCATCATCTGGTAAATGCCTAATGGTAAAATCCACATTAGTGTCAACAATAAATATAAGTTACTACTTAATATTAAATATTTTCTATTTGAAAAATAGCAAATTAAGATGTTTTGCGAGGTTACAGAGTAAATTAAGTAATAATAATAATTAAAAAGTGTCATGTTCAATAAATAGCAAATCAAAATGTTTGGCACGGTTTGCAATAAAAATATTTACACGTTCAGGGTTGAAATAAATAGCACATTAGCATACATTTTGGCATGGTGTTAGAAAAGTCCCATTTATTTTATTCAGGTACACAATGATTGGAAAGCTTTAGACAGGTGTGTGATCTTGGCTAAAAAACTGGTGTAATTATCAATTTATCATACATAATTAAATTTTTATAAGTCTAATTAAATTTATGTAAGGTTATCTATTAGAAAATACATTTATTTTTATTGTATTTTACAAAGTTGTAACTTATATGGTAAATTCTTAAAGAAAAACAGTTTCTTCCATTTTTTCCACTTGGAAGAAACCTATTTCTTCAGGCCGGTTTTTTCCACTTTGGAAGAAACTTGCCAACCCTGCTTTGACACATCATAGACAATCTCTGACAAACAGATTTTTCCATTTTAATTTTGTTTTTTTAACAGTTAAAACTGTTTTGGCCAATAATTCAAAAATTTTTAGTAGCATTTGGGGACTCCTGAAAATCGGGGACCCTGGGCCCGTGCCCCGAATGCCCTGCCCATGACAGATATATAAATTTCTCTATTTTTAGCCGCAATCGATTGACAAATTTAGCAATTTTTCTCATGCGATCTTGAAAGAATTTCGCTATTTTTTCCCATGACTGACTGAATAGTTTCGTGATTTTTCCCGCAGCTGACTGATGAATTTCAGAATATTTTCCTGCTACCAATTGCCGAATTGTGCAGGGAGGGAGGTTTTGCGACAAATAAGCAAATTTCCCAATTTTTTTCCTACAACAAACTGCCGAATTTTGAGATTTTTGAATTTTGTAATTTTTCTTGCGACCAAGTGACAAATTTTGTGATATTTTACTGTGACCAATAGACGAATCTTGCGATATTTTCTCATGACCGATAGATGATTTTTGTGATATTTTCCCGCTAAATTTTGGTGAAATTCGCGAAAGCAAATTCTTGCGAATCCACAATAATCAGGGCACATTTCCAGCTATATAAAAACGGGCAGGGCGCATTTACAACTATAAAAAAATGGGCAGGGTGCTGCGCCCTCTCGAAAACGTCTAGGGGAAACACTAATTACTCCAATACAAATATTGCCACAGTTATTTTATTCTAAAAACTTGATATTTGAGTAATTTTAATTTATTTTCAGCAGTGAAATTAACTCGAAATTATTGAATAACAAACATGTGAATTTTTACATTGCTAACTAAGCGTAACCAAGCTTCCAGGCTCGAACATATTTCACACTGTCAGTTTTACGCTTAGTTAGCAATGAAAAAAAAATCACCATTTTTATTACTTGATATTTGATTTAAAGGAAAATTTAAAAACATGGATTTGAACCTTCAGCTCCTCTCCAGAATCTTACATTTGCAAAATATTTTGGGCAAAACATAAGAATGTTTTAAAAATACCTTGAATTTAAATATCATTTTTTAAAGTTTCTTAAGAAAAAAGGGTCAAAGAAAGTATTAAAGAAGGTCCCTTTCTCCAAAGAATCTGCTTTATTTTTAATTTGTTAAAAATTATACATATTAGTGATGCAACGAATAATGGTTTGGCCGAATAACCGAATACCGATTATTCGGCCAAGTTATAGCCGAATATTCGGCTTATTCGGCCGCCGAATAATGAACTCATTTTTGTCTAAAAACAAAATATAGTATGCACTATATGCACAATTCTTGTATATTTCACAATTAAAATGTATTATTTTCTTTTTAAAAACTATTTATGTGCAAATTTTTAATTTTTTAAAGCATTATTTTATTTTGAAAAAATATTCGGCCATGTTCGGCCTAAAAATTGCCTTAGTAATATAATTCGGCCCCCCAAAAAAATCCTTAGCAAAAGTTCCTTATTGGTTACTGTCTAGTTACATTTTAATAGATAATTATGTATGTATGTTGTTACATTTTAAAATAATGACAAAATTTTAAAGATACTAGAAAACATAAATTTCAACTTTCTGATGAAAGAAAATAAGAAATCTTACTATCCTAAGAAAAAATCACTGATAGAAAGGAATATCTTCTAAAATGGTGAAAAGAAATCAGTGTAGACTAACTTTATAAAGCTCACAATTATCAAAAGAGCCATGTATTTATTTATTTAATTTAATTTTTTTATTTTTGCTATGTCAGTAGACAGCACTATTAAGAAGTGTATAATTAATGTTTTCAGATTCAGAGGAAGGAAATATCTGTAAGGAAAAGCAAAATAGATATAAATATCAAAATAATGAATATGTAGTATCTTAGGTACTGTAATGTTACATTTTAATAGATATGTATGTTTTTGCTGTTACATTTTAAAAGTAGTAGACAACATAAATTTTAAGTTTCAGATGAAAGAAAATATAAATTAAACAGTGAAAAACAAATGAAATGCACATAAATGGCAAGAACAAAAATTGAGGTGAAAAAATTGTTACACATTTTAATAATTCGCCATTAGCATGTTCAAGATTAACTTATATACAAATTAATGAGTTGAAAATTCCTAATAAGAAATTAGTTCAAAGTGTGGCAACACACTGGAATAGTTCCTATTATATGCTAGATAGATTACTGGAACAAAAAAAATGCACTTTCTCTACATACAACTAAATTTGTCGAAATAAATAATCTGACAACGAACCGGTGGACTATTTTAGAAAAATTGCTCAATCTATTGAAGTAATTTGAACCATTGAAACCATTTGAAGTAATAACAAAACAAATTGCCTCATCAAGAACATTAATTTCTGAAGTCATCCCTATCCCGATAGCTATAACATTAAAATTATATTTATCTAAATCTGGATTTTTTTGCTGTAGGCAACATGAAAGACACCGTTCTACAAAATTTGGAGAAGCATTTTGGATCAATTCAAGACAAGGAACACTATTTCATTGCAACTGTTTTGGACCCCAGATTTAAAGTGTTATTTTTCAACAAAGATGTAGATGTAAAGTCCAAATTAATTGCTATAGTAAGACTAAGAAAGGCTAGTATAAAACCAGTAACAGAATCTGCACAAAATATTTCCTTCCAACATAACCATTCCAGTTTCTCAAACTCAAATTTCAAATTCTTTGTGTGCATGCTTTAATGAAATTGCAAGCCAGTCACAGAGTGAAGCTGCTATAGAAAATCCCCCTCAATGTGAAGAAGTAAAAGAAATTTAATTTTCTTTCCCAGTCACTTCTAGAAAGCCAACAGTGTTCTTTGGAGTGGTGGGCAAAAAATTCAGAAAACTTTCATAATTAGCCAAAAAATACCTTTCTGCACCTGGAAGTACCATATATAGTGAGTGATTATTTTCAGACGCAGATATCATTTATGAAAAAAAAAAAAAAAAAAAAAAAAAAAAAAGAAATAGACTATAACCTGATAATGCTGAATTATTATTATTTCTGCATTGTAATCTACATTTATTAAAAACATTTAACTTTGTTTTTTAAGGTAAATATAAATTTAGACATTACAATGATGTTCTTGAAAATATGTAAAACATACATATATAATAATTAAAAGAATTTAGTATATTTACATTTCTTTCATTATTTAATATTAGTAACATAACACACTTTAAAATCACTTAAATTATATTTAACTTTTAAGCGTATTTTACTCCCCCCCAAAAACCCCCTAAGTATTGCAGCATATACGACTTAAATATCTATGTTATACATGCAATACATCTATATCTAATCTATCGTACATATTTATGTTCTTTATGGGTATAATTAAAATATCATTGAAAACAATTTTTTTTTTTATGTAACAAGGGATAAATATTAAACTTACCATTATGCTTTAAAAATTTAGAATTTGCATGTATGGCTCTATTAGGACAATTTTGAATAGATTAAATTTAACAGATTACCTTAGCTTATTACAGATACTATTTGTACTTATTGATATAGCATATAAAAGTTTTAACATGATAATACCCTCTTATACAAAAATGGGTAGATAGGTAAAACCTATTCAGGGTATGAAAGTTAAGGGGAGGAAAGTGTTAGTTAAATTTCAAATAAAATTTTTATTATGCATGATGAATATAAAGTGTCAAATTAAAAGCATTTTCTGCGCAAATATAAAAACATTTCTTACATTTACATTTTTCACATTTTTCTACACATTTACATTACATTTCATCCATTATTCGGCCTTGGCCGAATAATGGACTTGATATTCGGCCGAAGCCGAATATTCGGCATGTAGGCCGAATGGGCCGAATAATCGTTGCATCTCTAATACATATAATAAAAATCCAAATTAATTTATATGACAACATATTAAAAAAAAATCCTTAATTTAGAGGTCAGAAGATTAAATAATTTTATCACCTTCTCCCTTCCTCTTCTACATACATAGCATAAATTTAAAAAAATTATTTAGCATAAATCTGTGTAATCTTAAGTATTGTCAAAGTTCATGAAAGTCAAAAACCCTGTTAACAAAAATTATTTGACACATTTCTGCAAAACTTTAAAAAATACTCAATCTTTTTATATTAAATTTTACATTTCAAAAATTTAAATTAATTTAATTTTTATTAAATGTAAGTCCAGATTAGATGCATTATATTTCCAGAGGTGTCACAATAATCACAAAACTGAATCATCACTCTTGAAACAAATATTAAAACATTTAAAGCAAACATTTTCTAAGCACATGAGCTGAAGCATCAAAATTTTGAGTAATTTGAAGGACCCATTGTACAAGATGTTTACATTTCATGAAACTCTGCTAAACTGTTTTAACAAACTGTAAAATAACAATTTTGAATAAAATAATTTTAATAAAAATGAACAATTCCTATGCAATATGTAATAGACGAAGATTTTTTTATGATAACTTTTTGAATACAGTTTTGTTAAAATATTACAATTTAACTAAATTTTAATATGAAAAAGTTTAGAAAATGATTTTTTGGCCATTTAAAAGATATCGCCAAATTTATCAGCGAATCGTGGTAAAAAATCTTAAAATTAGTCAATGGATTGTTGGGGGAAAAAAAAAAAATTTCGGTTAATGTACGCGAAGCATACATACACAAGTTACTGACCGCGGCTGGAATGAATTTCGTGCATTCTACAGATTGCTGTACAGCGAGTTTCATGCGTCCAGTGATGTTTTTTTTCGGTTAATGTACGCGAAACGTACATATACAAGTTACTACTGACCGCGGCTTGAATGAATTTCGTGCATTCTACAGATTGCTGTACAGCGAGTTTCATGCGTCCAGTGATGTTTTTTTTTCAGTTAATGTACGCGAAGCGTACATACACAAGTTACTGACCGCGGCAGGAATGAATTTCGTGCATTCTACAGATTGCTGTACAGCGAGTTTCATGCGTCCAGTGATGTTTCTTTTTCGGTTAATGTATGGCAAGCGTACATACACAAGTTACTGACCGCGGCTTGAATGAATTTCGTGCATTCTAGAGAATGCTGTACAGTGAGTTTCATGCGTCCAGTGATGTTTTTTTTCGGTTAATGTACGCCAAGCGTACATACACAAGTTACTGACCGTGGCTTGAATGAATTTCGTGCATTCTACAGATTGCTGTACGGCGAGTTACATGCGTCCAGTGATGTTTTTTTTCGGTTAATGTATGCGAAGCGTACATACACAAGTTACTGACCGCGGCTTGAATGAATTTCGTGCATTCTAGAGATTGCTGTACGGCGAGTTTCATGCGTTCAGTGATGTTTTTTTTCGGTTAATGTACGCGAAGCGTACATACACAAGTTACTGACCTCGGCTTAAATGAATTTCGTGCATTCTAGAGAATGCTGTACAGCGAGTTTCATGCGTCCAGTGATGTTTTTTTTCGGTTAATGTACGCGAAGCATAGTCAACCGCGTCTTGCATGTATTAGAAAAATGAAGAATATCGAAATTTTCCTCAATTATAACGTGTGTGGTGTGATGCAGAGAATTGACTATTTATAGAGTTTTTATGAGAATTTTTTTCATGAAGTAAACGTTGATTTTATTCCGTTTTGTGACAATTTTCAAGTTTAAGCCTTATTTTACTAGAAATTTTTTAATTGTTAAAGGTAATAAATTATTAAACTTGATAAATATTTCAAAAAAATTCATAGAAAAAAAAAGATAATTTGTAAAAATGGATACAGATGGAAGAAAAAAGCTATAAATATGTAAAAATAGAAAAAATTTGATAAAAGTATGTAAAAATGGAAATATCCGGAGGAAAAAAATAGCCGAAAATTTGTAAAAATGAAGTATCCGGAGGAAAAAATAGCTAAAAATTTGTAAATTGAAAAAGCTAGAGGGAATAGATAACTAAAAATTTTTTTAAATGGAGAAATCTGGAGGGAAAATAGTTAAAAATTCATTAAAAAAAAAGGAAAACTCCGGTGGGAAAAATAGTTTAAAATGGAAAAATTGGAGGAAAACATAGCAAAAAAATTGGAAATTCGGAAAATATGGTGGCAAAAATAGCTAAAAATGTGGGAAAATATGGTGGCAAAAATAGCTAAAAATGTGTGAAAATTGTAAAATCTGGAGGAAAAGTAGCTAACAATTTGTAAAAATGGAAATATGATGAGGAAAGAATAGTTAAAAATTTATACAAATGAAAAATACAGAAGAAAGAAAATTAAAAATATGGAAAAATCTGGAGGAAAAAAATGGCTAAAAATTTGTAAAAATGGTAAAATCCGGAAGAAAAAATAGCTAAAAATTTGTAAAAATAAAAAATCCAAATGAAAAAAAAATAGATATTTTTTTTAAAAAAAATGGATATTTTTTTTAAAAAAATTGAGAAATTTGGAGAAAAAATTGCTAAAAATTTTTTTTAATTGAAAAATCCGGAGGAAAAAGTAGCTAAAATTTTTTTTAATTGAAAAATCCGGAGGAAAAAGTAGCTAAAAATTGTTTAAATTGAAAAATTCGGAGGAAAAAGTAGCTAAAAATTTTTAAAAATTGAAAAATTCGGTAGAAAAAGTAGCTAAAAAATTTTTTAAAGCGGAAAAATCCAGAGGAAAAAGTAGCTAAAAATTTTTAAAAACGGAAAAATCCGGAGGAAAAAATAGCTAAAAATTTCAAAAAATGCAAAAAAAACCAAAGGAAAAACATAGCTAAAAATTTATAAAAATGAAAAAAAAGTAAAAACATAGCTAAATATTTATAAAAATGAAAAAAAAAAGTAAAAACATAGCTAAATATTTATAAAAATGAAAACAAAAGAAATAAAATAAAAACGTAGCTAAAATTTGTAAAAATGTAGAGGAAAAAATAGCTAAAAATTTGTAAAAATGAAAAATAGATGAAAAATAGCTAAAAACTTGTAAAAACGAAAAATCCAAATGAAAAAAGTAGGTTAAAATTGAAAAATCCGGAGGAAAAAATAGGGTAGAACTTTTTTTTATGGAAAAATCCGGAGGAAAAAATTTGTAAGAATAAAAATATCCGGAGGAATAAATAGTTCAAAATTTGTAAAAATTGAAAAATTTGGATAGAAAAATTGCTAAAAATGAAACAATACAGAGTGAAAAATAGCTAAATAGTTTTTTAAACGGAAACATCCGGCAGGAAAAATAGCTAAAAATTTGTAAAAATGGAAAAAATCGGAATGAAAAAATCGATAAAAGTTTATAAAAATTGAAATATCTGAAGGAAAATATCGGTAAAAGTTTGTAAAAATTGAAATATCTGAAGGAAAATATTGGTAAAAGTATGTAAAAATCGAAAAATGTGGTGGTAAAATTTACTAAAACTTTGTAAATATTCTTAAAACGAAATAAAATCAATGCTACGTTCACGGTGTACTTTGTGAAAGAATTTGCTTGACGATGTGTGTAAGTAATAAGTCGTCTGCCGAAAAGCTCGTGTTCTGATTGGGTAGAATTCGGAGGATGCTGATTTCTCGGTTGGCGCGCGTCGTTCCTTGGCGTGCGTCAAAAAAATCGCCAAATCGGGGACCCTCGCTTATTCGAGGATTCTGCCGAAAAATATTTTAATAGCTTTTTTTTTTCTATAACTTTTAAGAGTAAAAAATAAGTACATTCTAGCTGTAAAAAAAGGTTAAAAAGTGTAAATTTTACACTTAAAGTGCAAAGGTTGGAAAGCTTTGTAAAGAGCTTTAACGTTTACCAACTGTATGCAGCTAAAATACAAGAGTGCACTTCTATTTTATGAATGTGTGAAATTAAATTTACTAATGTAAATTGATCAATACAGACAAAATTTGGAGCCTATTTAGGGGACCATCCCAAAATTCTTCCTAGTAAAGCAGGTCCCTTCACAATATACCTTTTAATAAACAGGATCTCTTCCCATTTTTTTTTTTTAAATAACACAGGCAACTTAAAAAAAATTGAGTTTTAAAAAGGAAGAAGTCTTTAAAGACAAATTTGTTTTTGCATGTGGGGTAGCAATACTTTTAAAATCTGGAATTTTCTGAATTGACTATTTTATAAACAATCCATAAAAACATACTCTTCATTGTTAATTTTTATTTTATGTTTCAAAATGTGTAATTTGCAAACAAATTGAAAGGAAAACTTTAACAGAAGGACTTAAAGAAGTTATCAATAAACGTTTGGTTCAAATTTGAGTAACTAAATTTCATATTCATTACAAAATGTTATCTTTTACAAAAAAAAAAAAAAGAATAAATTTCACACAAATAGCTTTTACTTTTTTCAAAATGGGCCCTAAGATAAAAGCCCTGCATTACAAACTGAGTAAATTGACAACTTACCTTTGCTTGAATGCCAAACGAGTTTATGCTGCACAGTCATCTCTGCTGCCATCTCTGAACTGCGCCACCACAGTCTCCTGAAAAATATGAAAATAAATTGTAATAGGTTGCAATATTAAGCATTTATCATATTCAACTAGAAAATTAAAAAGAAAAAGTACAACTGATTAATGTATATAACTGATGTCAGTGAATCATTTTCTTCTTCTTTTAAATCAAAACTTATTTCAACATGCACACACACATAATTTGCATTAAATAAAATGGCATCTTATCTAAATATTGCTATGGGGAGGAAAAGAAAAAAAAAATTACTGAATCAGCCACACCAGCAGAAGTGCTGTGCACTTAGACTGTTTTAAATTTTTACACGCATATGCACTATAGCGCTTTTTACTGAAATTATGGTACTGAAAAAGAAAAACACTGCAGAACATAATATAAAAGATGGAGATAAATTATAGTTCCAGGAAAGTAATTAAGGAAGATAATTGATACAATGTTTGGTACTTTTCGGTTAGCTGGACACCAGTAATATATATACATGTATGTACTTGTACACATCATTGGCACCTGGCTAACCGAAAAGTACCCAATGTTTTATTTAACATAAAATTAAAAGTGTAATATCAGACAGGCTCTCTCCTCTTAATATTTTGGATGGGTGTAAAAAAAAAAAAAAAAAAAAAAAAAAAAAAATGTAACAGTATAGTATAACAGTGTGCAACTATTTTGGATTCCAAGAAAGAAATTGCATGCTTTGAGAGTATGTTGTCAGAAACACAGAAAGAAAATTTCAGACTCGGGGGAGATGAGGTTAAAAAAAGGCTTAAAACAAGTTTTAAAAAGGAAGACGTCCTTAAAGACAAATTTGTTTTTGCATGAGGGGTAAGGGACGATGCAATACTTTGAAACAAAAAAAGGTACATTTCGGTTAGCCGGGCGCCAGTGATATATATCAACATATATAAATACATAATGTATATACCTATATATGTATATACATACATATCTATATATATATTTCTCTTACGTGGCGCGGAAATAAGGCTGAATTTCTAGCTTACCGATGGCAACAATCGTAGTTTCCAGCTCCAATATGGCGGCCATTGTGACAGCAGTGAAACTTAAACTAGCAATTATTAAAAATAAAATAACATGTACGTAATCCAAAGCGTTTGAGATGATTCCTCATTTTAATTATGAGTAATATCGTAAATTCCAAATAAATTCTCAACTCTTATTTAGAATTTATTTACGAATTTCTCTTGCACAAAAACTGGAGAGAATGAAAATATCAACTGTTTAGATTGCACGTGCTGCCATCTGTTACTGTCTTGAAGAAGTAAAAAATAATTTCTTTTTCATATTATAGAAGCAATGAGTTTTAAACTAATTGTTTTTCCGAGATCTTTTTTCATAGTATTTAAATTATTTATGTCCATTGGTAGCACCAATATAAATGCATTTTTAATTGTATTTTCAACGAAGTTTTCAATTACTTTTTTTAAATAAAAAAAATTTGTCAGTTTCATATGTTAAAATGATTTATGGTAGTACTTATTCCGGCTAGAATTGTTTGGGACCGCGTAGCGGTCTTAATATGAATTGCTCTGCAATTCACGGGGGTTGGCGAGCGTTAGCGAGTAGGGGGCTGAACCCCCTAGTATGTATATAAATATATGTATGTATATATATGTATATGCAGACATATGTGTATATACATAGATATGTGTATATATAATACATGTATATATATCACTGGCGCCCGGCTAACCGAAATGTACCCAAACAAATTATGTGCTTTCATTAGGAAAAAAAAAACCCATTAAAAATTAATCTGGTTTGTTATTAAAAAAATACTTACAACATGAAAATATATTAAAAGCAACTGTTTATAAAAAGTTTGGGTCCTTTTCTGCTATACCAACACCATTGTCGCTAAGCATAATAATCGGCACAAAAGGAAATTCACATGAAACTAATCATTTGAAAACAAAAATAACATTGTTGGCACGAATTTAAGCACTTAAAAATAAAACGTTTGAAAATTGCAATACAAAATATGCACTTAAAATAAAAGAACAAATAAATATTACATAAGGTAATAAAATAAAACTCTATTTAAACTACAGGCTTGAAATTGTAAATGTCTCTTAGGATTGCTGTAAACATTTCATTTTTTGAATGAAGATGTTTATGAGTTTTTTTGATAAAAACTTTTTTTTTTATGTATCTAAAGTCCTAAAACAATTTTATTGCCGCTTCTACATCATCAAGTAACAGCTTAATGGTAAAATTCATTTCAGTGTCAATAATAAATGCAAGTTATAATTTAATAAATATTTTCTATTTGAAAAGTAGCAAGTTAAGATGTTTTATGAGGTTACGATTAAATAATAATAATAAAAGATTCACGTTCAATAAATAGTCCAATCAGAATGTTTGGTACAGTTTGCAATAAAAAATTCTTTACACGGTTAGGGTAGAAATAAATGGCAGATTAGCGTATATTTTGGCATGTGTTGGTATAACAGAAAAGTACCAAGTTGTGTTCCTATTACACTCTGATAAGTGGAATTTAAAAATTAAATCAGATTACTTAGCTTTTCGGCTAAACCAAAACATTTTGGGCACTATTGCCATGACTAATTAAAAATCACATTAATGAATTAAAAAGAAATTACCTACTTTATTAAAATCTTAAAAATAAAGTGAAATTTTGCAAATGGTCATTAATTAGTACATAAAATTCGAAGTTTTCTATTACTATCAAAATAAAAATATGCCAGTATCATCAGAAAATACAGAATATATATATATTAGTTAATTAAAACCAGATCTTAACATATGAAGTATAATTTCACTGAAAGACACTGGAGCTGTAAAATATTACTTTCCGCTTCCTGACTGGTTTAAGATTGTCAGCAATAAAGCAAATTATAAAACAGGCAACGGAGAATTATGAAAAAAATAAAAGCTGAATTTTTATTGGTTAATTTTTTTATAAACCAAAAACTTCCGAGATTGTTCATTACGGACACATTTTACTCTGATATATATATATAATTACAATCAACTTATTAATAGCATATTCAGGGCAGATGTAAGATCAGTAAAGAACTTTTTTTTTTATTCACTTCTGTAGAATTAAGTCGCATAATAAGCAAAGCAATGCAGTTAATTTTACACAATTGCTGATGCTTTTTCTCAGCTTTCTTTATCTTGAACTTAAATCTGTCCCTGAGAATGATGAAAACTAATTTTTAACTAACTCTTGGAATAATATAGAAAAATAATCTTACCTAATTAGTAAATCTAAATATCCAAAAACCAGTGAATGACGAGACAATAGACGACGCCACGATGCAGGAAAGGGAAATGTAAACAATGCTGCGATGTGCGATGACGCTGCCAAAAAGACATAAAAATCCCTACGAGACCGCAGAAAAAAAGTTATATTTCAATAGATTTATTTTTTCAAGGTTTTTTTTTTATCTTCAAAATGTCTCATACAACATTAAATAATTTTAAAAGTGGAAATTTTTCAATGCTGATTATTACAAAGCGGAAAACATTTAAAAATATATTTACAAAAATCCCCACTGGGAAAAAAAATGTGTTGGAAAAGGGAAATCTTGTTTCATCTTTCCCTGCATTACTCCCGGCTTGCCGTGTGAAAGGAGTGGGAGGGGGGGATCGGTATTTGGTATTATTGCTTATTTAAGCTAGTTAAGATTTTTTTTTCTTTTAAATCTAAATTTTGGAGTGTTTCAAAAAATGAAAATAACTTATTTTTTGGAACTGATTTATAGATAATATACAGATAATATAAAATCACCGCCCCCCCCCCCTCCAAGAAAAAAAAGAATTTTTTTTTTTTCTTTTTTTTTTTTTTTTTGTTTAACAGTAACTGCTTTTTGGTAAAGTGGCATTTATTTCTTTTGACAAATATTTTTTCATTGAAATTGAAATTGAAATAAATTCCCATTTATCATTAATTTTTTTAATATGTTTATATAATATGTATGTCTAAAGATTGCAATATTCATTTTCATTCTAGGTGCTCACAAAAAATATTCATTTAAAGATATTAATGCATACTTTAAAAGCAAAAACATTAACAGTTTTTATGATTTTTTTTTCCATAAAAACTCTTTAAATTAAAGAAGGGTACTTTTTGTGTATTTTTTATTGCATAAAATATTTAAATGCAGCATATTTTATCGTTTCACATAAATCCAGGTTTAAAATAACGAAAATCATCTTATAAAATGTGAAGTAAAGATACTTTTTATTTCTTATAATAAAAATGTCGAGAAGATTATACTGGGCCACTGACTTTTAAACAATGATAGATTTGTATATCTTGGCCGCAAACGTACTTTCATTCGCTATTGGGCACTGAAATTGCATTAAGTTTCCCCGCCATTTGCCCGTTAACGATTTGGCGATAGACATCCGGTGTGCTGGCGCTTCAGTTAAAATACATTAATGGCTGGATACAAATTGCCGCAAACTTTTTTGGCCACAACGTTTACAACAGGTGGCCAAAAATCTCGTGTTTGCTGGGATGTGTTCTCATATAAAATTGTTACAATTGTGTGCGTAATTCTCTAACATGGTCTGTGATACCATAGTTTGTGTCTTACAGATGTATATGTATATATTTTTTTTTGTGCGTCACCAGTTGCTCTTGTGTATTTTTGTATAATAGAATTAATATGTGTTTTACAAATTTCATTGACATTTACAGTGTTGTAACTATGATATTACTAGTACTTATTTACATTAATAGATAGTGTTGTAATATACTGTGATGCCAATTATTGAAGTTATGTATATAAGCAGTATAGTGACAATTAATCAGTGGGCACTTCTCTTCTTTTTCGGCTAATTTTTTTTTTTCAAAATTCAATTTATGTATTATTTACAGTTCTGTTGCCAGAAGTCTCAGGAAGGATGCAGTTATGCGTAGGAATGACAGTAGTAGGGAAGTGAGGTTTCACAATCAGGTGGAACATGTGTTCTTTTACAGGTGCAGAAAATATCTTGGTCATTTTAGTGGTAAAATCAGCCTTGTGGTCCCTCCTCTGGTAGTACTCTTTTATGGTCATGTTTCAGGTAATATTTTAGGTAATGGTTTCTACGGATGTGCGAGCTCTGGTTGTATATATCCGGAATATATTGTCAGGGTGGTATTTCAGCGGTGAACTCTCTGGATCCTGTCCCGGATCGATGTATGATCTGTGTTTGTGGGTCAGTTTTTTCAGTGTTGAGGTCCCAGCATGCCATGTGGTACCAAGTTACCTTTCAAAAAAATAATTTGTTTTCTCAAAAATTTTTTTTTTTAATTAGCCGGGGGGAGCAATCTTGTTACGGTTGGTTTCAACAATTTTTTTTTTTTAATCTACATTAATTATTTAAATCACTTTCTCAACATTTATTTAAAAGCACTCTTTTTTTCTGTTTCTAATAAAAATTTAAATAAATAAAAGTAATTGTAATAATTATAATAAAATCAGTTTTTATTTTTTCTTCTTTCTTTTTCTTTTTGCAAAGTAATTTCAACGTTTATAGTCTAACGTAGCTTCCTGTTTTTCAAATACGAAAAGCAGACAGCAAGGGAGGGATGTTTTGTCAGTAGACTGCACAGGTGGAAAATTTGGAGTCATCTAGTCTGACTTTGATATAAGAATGACCGACCGCCCTGTATAAGAATTACGTTATCCTATGAGTGTACTATACACGCAATTAGGCTTTGTAAGTTTACGTCAGGCTTCAATTGGCTCTGCTATCAGGCGGATAGCTGGCGCCCATGTAAACAGAGGCTAACAGGACCCCCTTCAGCACACGCCATGGGGGTGATGCATGGTTTCCTTCCCCCATGAAGCGGCCGGCAGAGTGGAGCGGCAAGCTGTAGTCTTCACGATGAGTCCATTTTTCCTTTTGTTTCCATTCCCGTACCCCTGGCAGAGTGGATCGGTCCCGTTTTTCAAGCAGCGCGGGAGAATGAATGTTTACGATACTTGTTGCTTGGCCAAGAGACCTGTCGTTTGACTCGTAAAAAAAATTCGACTTATTACGGGGCTCGAAGATTGGCCTGTGGGCTGGATCGCGAAGTTGTTGAAGGCGGACTGGTTTCTGGAAGATTTTTTTTTTGAGAGTGGGGCATTGATGGCCCTACATTAACCATCCTAAATCATGATGTTATGATGAAAAGAGGCTATAAGGGCATTTTCGAATTGCGGATTGATAAAAAATGATGATAAATTTGGCTGATGGAAAAAGGCTTCATGGTGCAAAATAAAAATAAACTAAAGGGGGACACGATTAAATGTTCAAAAGGGAACAGAAGTTAAAATCTTAAACCTGATCGAAATAGTGATTCCGTACCAATAAATGTTGGCCACAATAACAAACCACCTTAGCATCCTGAGCAACAACCTGAAATAGCTGAAAACTAAAAGTACATATTATAAAACACTTCATGCTAATTAAACAAAAAATAATAATACTATAGAGATTATTCTCGATTAATTTATTTATATATAAAACATAAGTTAATCACTACACAATTAAATTAATATTAACTTTAAAGAAATGCATTCAAATTAATTTGTGATCCTAAAGATTACATTTTTTTGCACGTGGATGCTCCATATTACGTTTGATTTATAATTACTTCTATCCAACAGCATCCACTGATAAATATTATTGATTTTAAATAAAAATACTTATTTTTGATACTGAAACATCTCTTGGATTCACTGAAAGGCACATTTTAACACTAATGTTAGTCTACACTCACAAAAAGAATTTTTGAAGTTCACTATTTCGCAGATGTCGAAATCATACTGGAGATTGTAGACAGACATTTCACAACAAATCACTTTATAACTTGTGAACACATTCTTGAGACTAAAAGATGAATTTTTACTGCACTGATATATAATACAAAACATTCACTTTTCACAAACATAGAAACTCACTAGGGTGGCTCCTCACACGAGAAAAAATCTCGAATATGAATGGAAACCACCCTTCTTTTTCACGTCCTTTTATAGCATGCAACACACCGCTCGTTGAAAAAACCACTAGTCATTCAGATGCGATGCCATTCCGAGTGAAGGAAGCTTGGTCGAAAAATATCCGGTATTACCACTACCTCGCGCGCCGATGGAAGAAGATACAGCGAGAGAAATTCTTCGTATGCAGGCATTCGCCAGCTGCTGCGAGTTTAGTAGCGATGTTGCGAGATGTTTGTTGGTGCGTTCGCTGATTTATAAAGGCAGATGCGCTGACACGGAAAGACAGTTCTTTTTGCATATTGCGCTGAACTTTAAAGGCTTTTTTGATGACTTGACTGAGTTGTGAAAGGGGTTTTTTAACATCTCCCCCCACCAACAGCAAAAAAAGAGGCGAACACTGTTCTGAAGAATAGTTGATAATTGTTGAAAATTGATGTGAAATGTCCTGGAGTATGCGAAAAAGTCAAAGTTTCACAAATGCATACAGATGAAGAAATGTTCGTGAAAAAATTTTGCAAAAAGTCACTGAAAGTTTCACAAATGCACACAGATGAAGAAATGATGAAGAAATGTTCGTGAGAATTTTGCGAAAAAGTCACTGAAATTTTCACAGCTGCATACAGACTTAAAGAAATGTTCGTGAAAAAAATAAAAAATTTTATACACAATGCTACTGTAATCATTACAATTGTATACACCACACATTATATGATACAAAAATTCAATAATTATATTTAACCAGCATGAATATGAAAATATTTACAAAAATACACACACACCAATAAATATAAACTACAGAAATACCTAGATTGCTTTAACTTTCTGCAATATATTTTGAGTTGTCACATTCAACATTTTCAAACTACTTTTTATTGTACCATATATTATTCAATTTTCTGAATTAAGTTCAATGAATATTGAAATTTACTTTGTAACTTAAAAAAGATTTCACAGATATTCTAAACAATTATGAAAATACATATGAGGAAATCATTCACATATTTTCCTTTTTGACTCAAATACAAAATTAAAAAGGTAAAGTTTAAAAAAAAATATTTCAATAAATGTTATTCACTAGCAAAGTGATCAATTCTACCAGTATATTGAAAACAAACATTGAGAGAGAAGAAATAGAAAAAAAAAATTTTAAAAATAGAATTTTGACTTGAGCATAGTATATATATACTTTGAAGTTTCCGAACATACACATATTTCACAAAAATATTAGAATCACTACTCAATTCTTATTTACCTCAGTTTTGTTACAAATGTTATCATTTAATGGTACTTTTGGAAAAATTTTACTGACATGAACTTTTTTTACATATTCATGACCATCTTCATTAATTTTTATCAAATAATTATCATTTCTTAATTTTTTGTCAATTACATGTGGTCCATTATATCTAGGTTGTAATGCAGTATGATGTTTAAAATCTACAAGAAAAACTTCATCACCAGTATTTAAGGAAGGTTTACTTCTGCCCTTCACATATTGTTGGTGATAATTAAAATAACTAGTTTCATTTTCCTTAACTAATTTTCTAGTTTCCTGAAAATGACTTTGTAATTTTGTTAGATATTTACTATATTCTTCAGCAACTTTTGGTTTTTCAAAAATATTTAGAGGTATATTGAGTTCTCTGCCCAAGAATAGTTCAGCCGGTGAAAATTGAGTTACTGCATGCTTAGAGGAATTATAATGAAGTTTAAAAAATAATAGTCTATCTGACCACTCGAATACTTGATCAGAAAGTGCTGCTATGCTGTTTTTCATAGAAAGATGAATTTTCTCGATTAAACCATTACTCTGCGGATAATAGATTGAACTCTTTCTATGCTTAATATCCATAGTCTTAAGATAATCTTCAAATTCATCTGAACGGAAATATGGTCCATTATCAGTCAAAACAGTCCTAGCGATCCCGAATTTGGAAAAATATATATTAAGTTGATTAATTATAGTTTTAGAAGTGGTATTGCTTAATGGGATAGCCTCAAGATACCTGGAATAATGATCAACTATTGTTAAAATAAAAAATTTGTTGTCATGAGATCTAGGAAGTTTGCCTACAATATCTAAAGCTATTATCTCACCTGGAGCTAAATCAGCTTTTGGAATCATTTTAGTGACAGTATTTTTAGGTTTAGGTTTAACTTTTAAACATCTTTCACAATTGCTACAAAAATTTTTAGTGTCCTTAAACATTCCTTTCCAAGAATAGATTCTGCGAACAAAATTGTAGGTTTTTTGAGTGCCAAAATGAGGAGCATGAGCAACTTCCAAACAATCCTTAATTAAAGATTTTGGAATTAAAATTCTACTGAGATACTTTTTTTTCTTTAACGGCTTCTTGGGGAAAATTTTTACCATTACAATTTTAGTTTCTGAATCAATATAATAGTTATTTGCAGTTTCCTCATCATTATCATTTAATTTTTGAATAATTTCCCTAATAAATTCATCATTTTGTTGATTATTTACAATATTATTATGATCTAAATTTGAATTACTTTGAAAAATATTTATATTATTTACATTTAAGGTTTCATCTTTATATGCTCTAGATAAATAATCAGCAGGGTTAATAACACCAGGAATGTGATCTATCTCATAATGAAATTGATCCAGATATAGAAGCCACCTAGCTACAATCTCACTCTGATTGTCCAGTTCCATGTGATATGTTAATGATTTTGCATCGGTATATATGGTAAATTTTTTTCCATATAATTCTTCACGAAAATGCTTGACAGATGCAAATATTGCGTACAATTCTCTTTGGATGGAAGGATATCTAGACTGAGCTGGATTGAATTGTTTTGAAAAAAATTCAACAGGATAAAATTTCTCATTGTATTTTTGCATTAAAATTCCACAAAATGCAACTTTAGAAGCATCAGTTACTAAATACAATGGAAGATCAGAATTAATGTTTTTAAGAAGGGGTTTATTTAGAATTTGATCTTGTAAAATATCAAAAGCTTCCTGACACTCTGAAGTCCAGACAAATGGAACATTTTTACGGGTTAAATTAATAATTGGCTTAGCAATTTCAGCATATTTATAAACCATGTGCCTAAAATAATTTAAACAACCAATATACTGTTGAACTTGCTTTACATTTTTGGGTATGGGAAATTTTGAAACTTTGTTTACATTATCCTCTGAAGGAGAAAAACCATCAGCACTGACATTAAATCCTAAATAAGTTATTTCTTTCTGACAAATCTGAAGCTTTGCAGGGTCTAAAGTTAAGTTGAATTGGATGAGCTTATCGAATACCTTCTGTAACCAGGCTTTAATTTCAGATATGCTGTCTGCAGCGACAATAATGTCATCAAGAAAGAATTGTAAATTTGGTCCTTTTAAGCTAGATAAACATTTAGAAATTAGTGTATGAAAATATGAAGTTGAGTTGCGACTTCCAAAAGGTAGGACTTTTGGCTGGTAGTTACCAATCTCGCAGCAAAATGCTAATTTTTCCCTATCTTTTTCCTGCAATCTTATCTGAAAAAATGCCGACTTCAAATCAAGCACACAATAATACCTTTTGCCAGCAATACTGTGCAGAATTTCTGAAATTTTTGGCAAACATATAGTGTAAGATTCAGTGATGCTATTTAACAGTCTATAATCCACTACCATGCGAAATTTGATTTCTTCAGGAGAGGTGCCTGGAATTGGTTTCTTTTTGACAAATATAACAGGGAAATTATAACTGGAGGAAGAATGTTCAATTAAACCAGCATCTAACAATTTTTTAATCTCTTCTTGTGCAAACTGTTTGGCAATTTTTGGAATAGGGTATGGTTTAGTTTGAATTGGGAAATTGTGCATTAATTTAAATTCGGGTTTGACTGCATCAGTTGAACCAAGAGTTTTATAACTTTTAGAAAATACTTTAAAGTTGTTCATTAATAATTCCAAAATCTCCTTTCTCTCTTTTTCATCTAAATGTTTAAGATTAAAATCAGATTCTGAAAGTTCTGCCTGTCTCAAATTACTAATCTCTTCTAAATTTAAACTATTGATTTGAAAAATTTGGTCCTCAGTGGGTTGGATTTCCTCGTCATCTTCAAACATTTCTACATTTCCTAGTTTTTGACCTTTACGTATATATGATGCAACATTAGTTTTATTCTCAACAATTGTCAAAATATATTTGTTGTCCTCAGTAGTATGCAAAGAATTTTCAATATGGCACTTCTGCGAGACTTTTAATGGGGTTAACATGACTCTTTTAGAATTATGAATACCCTGTGGAAATTCCAATTTAATTATCTCAAATGAATTAGGTTTAATTTTAATGTTATTTATAGCTTTAGCAATTACATTAATTTGAGGTTTATCATTATCCTTAATTACAGTATTTTCTTTAATCTGCGGAGAAGTTTCTTCAAATTCAAAATGGGTTTTGTTGATGGAAAGTCTTTTATTGAATGTGTCAATTAGAATTTTGTTTCTCTGAATGAAGTCATACCCTAAAATTATTTGGTAGTTACAATTCCAGTTACTCTGAGTGACAAAAAATATGTTATGAAACCAACGAGTTTTCATTTTGAACTTTATATTGACTGCTGACAAATATGGGATAGTGGTATTATTAAGGGTCTTAATTTTGACTGCTCTAGAAATATGCTCAACTTTCGCTTGTTGCTTAATTTCTGCTAAGATGCCTGGTTGCACCAGCGAGAGATTTGCACCGGTATCTAGAAGAGCGGGTACCTCTAAATTACCAAATTTAAGCTTAATAATAGGAAGGTGATTTGTATTATTATCAAAATTACACGACATTACATGGAGATTTTCAAGATCTTCACAATTATTTTGAATTGTTACATTATCAAAATTTTGAATTTCATTTACAGAGTTTAAGTTTTCATTTAAATTTGAATTTTCTTCTACAGATTTTAAATTATCATTTACTTCTAAATTTTCCTCACTAGAATTTGAATCTGAATTGTTACTAGATTTTGAATTTTCAATTGATTCTGAATTATTTACAGATTCCAATAGATTTTCATCCCTAACAATTTTATAATTATTGGTCCTTGTAAAATGGGATCTATTTTTACTACAAGAACCATCTATAAGTTTAAATGATTTCTACGCCTATATGGGTGATTTCTACGGTTATTTCTATAATTGCCAAAATTCCTTCCACTGCTGTTACCTCTAGAAATAGGAATATGGTTGGGGTTATGATTGAAATTATTGCTGCGGGAATTTCTACCCTGTGGAAAATACCAACATTTTGTTGTCACACGACTTTTTCCACATATATGACATTGGACTCTTTCATTTTGACTTTGTCGAAAAGAATTGCTAGCATTATTTTCAGATTTTACTCTTTCCAATTCTTCCTTTAACTGTTGAATTTGTTTGTTACCCTCTAACTGGCTTTGCATTATTGAATTTAGTTCAAAGTTTTGACACATATTGTTGTTAATAATGACTTCTTGAGCCTCAAGAGCCTTTTCTACATTAATTGCATGTTTACATGCCTCTAAGTAATTTTTTGGACCTAATTTAAGAATTTCGACCTTAATTTCAGGCCTAACAGCATCCAAAATTTTGTTCAATTTGATGGAATCAATGAATTCATTTGAATCCCTAGTTTGTATATCTATCTTTGATAAATATTTTACTGCATAAGAGTTTATTTCATCAATTAAGCTCTGAATTGACTGATTTGGTTTTTGCCTGATGTTATTAAATTTTGATTGTATCTCATCAAATGGTTGACATCTTTTGAATTTTTTAATTAATAATTCAGCCAATTCATCAAAATTTTGAATGTTAGCTACCTGCGGGGAGTCAATTAGAAATTTTTGGGCAGCATCTCTACAATTTAATTTTAGAATTAAAATTCTTTTATTTACGGGCCAATTTTCTAATACTGCTACATCTCTAACCTGTCCGACAAAATATTCAACATTTTCATCAGAAGTTCCGCTAAAAGTGGGAATGGATGAAGCCAAACTTAAATCTATGATCCCTTTACGAGCCATAGTAAATAACAGAAATACATGTCAAAATATAGACTTTTAAGGGAGAGGAGGGGGGAAGGGGAACTTAAAATTTACACATTCCTAACATGCAATTACACAATATCAATATTACAATACATATATAAAATCATAAATAGCTTAAGATATATAAATCATGCATTTAAAAAAATCACAGATAAAAATATAATAAATGGTGTGTATATTTTTGTAAAAATATACTCAGGAAGCTATTGTGGAGACCAGATTCTCAACCTATTAAATTTTACTTTTGCACGCGGCACCAAATGATAAAAAATGATGATAAATTTGGCTGATGGAAAAAGGCTTCATGGTGCAAAATAAAAATAAACTAAAGGGGGACACGATTAAATGTTCAAAAGGGAACAGAAGTTAAAATCTTAAACCTGATCGAAATAGTGATTCCGTACCAATAAATGTTGGCCACAATAACAAACCACCTTAGCATCCTGAGCAACAACCTGAAATAGCTGAAAACTAAAAGTACATATTATAAAACACTTCATGCTAATTAAACAAAAAATAATAATACTATAGAGATTATTCTCGATTAATTTATTTATATATAAAACATAAGTTAATCACTACACAATTAAATTAATATTAACTTTAAAGAAATGCATTCAAATTAATTTGTGATCCTAAAGATTACATTTTTTTGCACGTGGATGCTCCATATTACGTTTGATTTATAATTACTTCTATCCAACAGCATCCACTGATAAATATTATTGATTTTAAATAAAAATACTTATTTTTGATACTGAAACATCTCTTGGATTCACTGAAAGGCACATTTTAACACTAATGTTAGTCTACACTCACAAAAAGAATTTTTGAAGTTCACTATTTCGCAGATGTCGAAATCATACTGGAGATTGTAGACAGACATTTCACAACAAATCACTTTATAACTTGTGAACACATTCTTGAGACTAAAAGATGAATTTTTACTGCACTGATATATAATACAAAACATTCACTTTTCACAAACATAGAAACTCACTAGGGTGGCTCCTCACACGAGAAAAAATCTCGAATATGAATGGAAACCACCCTTCTTTTTCACGTCCTTTTATAGCATGCAACACACCGCTCGTTGAAAAAACCACTAGTCATTCAGATGCGATGCCATTCCGAGTGAAGGAAGCTTGGTCGAAAAATATCCGGTATTACCACTACCTCGCGCGCCGATGGAAGAAGATACAGCGAGAGAAATTCTTCGTATGCAGGCATTCGCCAGCTGCTGCGAGTTTAGTAGCGATGTTGCGAGATGTTTGTTGGTGCGTTCGCTGATTTATAAAGGCAGATGCGCTGACACGGAAAGACAGTTCTTTTTGCATATTGCGCTGAACTTTAAAGGCTTTTTTGATGACTTGACTGAGTTGTGAAAGGGGTTTTTTAACACGGATCTATAACTGTTAACGAGAAATTAAGAAGAAGATATGTGTAGCCTATTTTTTTTGGCGTAGTGGCGCTCCAAGATTATGACTTCTTAACCATCAGAAGTGATCATAGATATTGAACTAAACCGGTCGTTAGAAGTCGTAGTGTTCTGAGTTACGGTGATGGCTATCTTCGAATAAAACACATGCTTCAGGAAGGTGAAATTACTGACTCCGACGGTGAAGTTCTGGACCGTAGAACGATTTTCCCCTCCGGACTAGATGATGGACCTAGTAGTTGATGGCAAGTGATGCAGTGAGATGAGAGGATTGATGAATGTTAGCTTGAAACCACGTCTGAATTTTTCCCCAGCCTGAATACTCCAGCTTAAGTGCTTCATCAGATTTTGAAAAAGGAGGAAATGCTCCTAAGTGCCCATTGACTAAAATTGTAGAACTCTCTACCTGTTGTAAGTACTATTTGCATAGTTTTTCTTTTTATTTATTTGTACCTCTTTAAAAAAAAAAAAAAAAAAAAAAAAATATGTTTGCTATACCAGAGTTTAAAAGTGAAATGAATATCTTTGGATAATTTCAATAAGAATAAACATTATGAACAGAAACAGTCTGTAGGTTAATATATAATGTTTGTATGTTTGAACGACCATTAAATGGTAATATGATGGTAATTTTAAAAATATGATGTGTAATTTAAAAGTAACCAGTGAGTGGTTTCAACTTAAAAGATCAGCTGTTATATTGTTTTATTAAGATTATTTTTGATAACTTAGTTGCTTCATTATTTTAAATGTTCAAATAAATTGTGTTTTTTTTTTTGTTTATTATCAAAGTTGGTATGTTTTTCTTTGTATAAATCTCTAAATAATTAATTTTTTATATTCACAGTAGACCTATAAGAATGGCCTAACCTTTCTGTGATTAATTAAAAAAAAAAAAAAAGGGAGAGAAAATTCAACTTTATTAAATTAGGACTTTAAAATTTCTTAAGTTTAAATTCATAACTGACTGTTTTAATGAACATAAATTGAAGTTCACTCAATGTTATACAATCGTATTTTTGATCTTGATTTAAGGATGGATAGATTAATAAGTGAAACAGTAATATTAAATTTAATTTCATAAAATGTTAAATTAAGCTTTAACTCTCCTCTTTCAGAAACATTGTTTTTCTAAAATATACACCAAAATTGTTTTATTTTAAAAAGTAAAAAAAAAAAAAAAAAAAAAAAAAAAATATCCAGTCATTATACACCACTATACGATTCTTGGTTAACCGATCGGATCTTGTTCAGAATCTCTATGGTTGTTCTAAAATTTTAGTACATCATCATATCCCTATTCTATTAACGGATTTAACTCTTTCCCCTTTTGGTCCTCATATTGGAGGAATTTCAGGTTGTCTGCATTTTTCCAAATTATATGATGATTACACTTTTGTTAATTTAATGTGTATGGAGATTTGAGCTTGATCGGGTTGGAGTGGAGTTGGGTGTTCTTTATGCAATCCAGTATGCTACTTGATTTAGAAATCTGTTGCCCCTTACTACATTTAATATTGTCTTAAAATGATGAGTTCAAAATTATCATTGTTGTATTAACCTATTCGGATTCTTAAGTTTTGATATTTTGATTAGTTTGATATAATTTGCTACCTTTTCCATGGCAACAGATTTCAGTGGAGCTAATCAGGGTATACTTATTTTTTTTCTAAATATTTAATTGTCAAGTGAAGATTGAGTAATAAATGAGCTTTTTAAGTTTAAGTAAGTTGTGTTTTAGAAAGAACCCCAAAACTCCACAACAATGAGGTGTACTATCTAAAGACAGAAGTCTGTAGATATTATACAGGGTTGTAACAAAAGATTCCAAGTGCATTTCCACCGATTAGCGAAAATTGTTAAATGTGAATTTTCTAAATGAACTAAATTTTATCATGCTATGTAGTATATATCCAAATCTATAGATTATATACAGAGTTGCACAAAAGAATTCGACCACATTTTTGACTATGAAAGGTAATTGCTAAAACTGGACTTTAAAATGGGCTACATGTTTCCTATACTGTTTACTTGCATATCTTCTTTCACCTTTTGAGACCGGCGACCAGGCCCCTACCTGCCAGGTTTCCCTAGCTTAAACGGGTTTAAACCCGGGATTAAACCGGGGCGCGTAGCACTACTGAAGGGATGCCGCGTAGCTGCTGGCCATTGCTGGCAGGAGGGCTATGTGGAGGACTTTGTTTTGTTCCCATTTTTGTTTTGCTGCTAATTGATGTTATTCTTTTTGTATGGACCTGCGCTTTGGCATCACACCCATACGTCATTCCAGCGTTATGCGAGTTGGTCTAGTAATTTAGAGCCTTGATCAGGTGACGAGACCTTCATCTGATTAGGAATAATTCACAGGGAACTTGGACGGATTTTACATGCACCGGGCGCCATTAGCGTACATGATAAAAAAAACCCTGTAAGGGAAGGGGCTAATACATGTTTATTTAACTTTACATAAAAAAAATAGAAGAAAATGGTTACTTTTACCTGTGTTGGATTGTTTTTTTCCCTTACTTTTTTCTACTGTACTTTCGGTTACCTGTTGTTTTTCTTTTGCTGCTTGATTTTTGTTGCATATTTAGGTTTATCTCGTTGCTTTTTGGTTTCTCATGCGTTGCAGTTGTTTCTCTTTTGTTGCATTTATTTTGGTTTCTCATTTGTTGCAGGTTTCTCATTGTGATTTGGGTTTCTCATATTTCGCTGTTGATTTTATACTCTGTTGCATCACTGGTAACCGTTGAATTTGTTGTCATGAATGCACTCTAGTGGCGATCAGTCCATATATACCTTATGGCTGTTTTCATGAACTCGATGAAGCTATTTGAGGACTTGGTGCGCTGTGGGGTGGGGCATATTCCTTGGCCATTAGTCCGTTAATATCGGTGAAGTTTCGTTATAGTTTTCTGGCTGTGTTCGAAAGTGTTTCATAATCTATGCTTGACGCATGATTTTTCGTTCTTGTCCCCCCCCCCCCCCCCCCCTTAGGGTTGAAGGAGATGTTCTTTTATGAAATCTTTCAACACATAAATGCTAAATTTATTATGGTTGTTTGTGCTTTTCAATGCGTCGGTTTTTATGTTTGACGTATTTACTACACTGTTAAAAATTTCCGTTCAATGTTGAACCATCACATGGTTCAAAGTCAGCAAAAGTACCAAAAGATGATTCGATCTCTATTTCAAAACCCCTCTTTTTGGTGAATCCTGGATTATGGTTCAACGTTTTACCACCCGATAGTAAATCGTTGCATCCAATCACAGATCGCCCGCCATTGAATGCGAATCTGCTTCTGCCGTCCCTCACCCGTCCGCCACGCGAATTTGGAAAGTTCCCTCGATTGGTGCACTTTTGGCGATAATTTTTGGCGAGAAACGCATTTTGAGATAAAATACAAAATATGGTACTGATCTCTCAAATGTGGCATCAAGCTTAGCGTTGTTTTCAAAACTAGTTGCTTGTATTATTTATCTGGCTCCTCTGTTTCTGTTTATATTTAGGAAATGAAATGTAACAATTTGATAAAAGTAAGTTTTAAGATATTTATTATTTATCACTGTAGTATATATATATGTATATATATTTGGCTTATTATAATTAATATTGTTACCGAACTTGAACATCGATCAAAATAGTTGTACCAAATATATAAATAAAATTGCTAATCGCGTTTGTTTATACTAGAATTTATACTTTCAGAGAGTTTCTTTCTTTTATTCTACTTATTACCAAGATTGCAATTTTAACAAAAATATTTTTCTCTGTATAAATTCATGTATAACTTTTAAAAAGTTCAAAGGCTGCATTTTCTTTCACACACACAAGACAAAATAATAATAATAATTATACTACCATGAACTGTGTAAATGTAAATCTTTTTTTAAGTGATTTATCTAGAAAATAATTTGCATGATTAATTTTATAGTATTCCCGTGTCACTCTTAAAATAAGCTTGGGTTATATTTTTAATAAACTCTGTATTTCATATATTTTTCTGCATTCTTTTAAAATATGGATTATTTTTTTCAGTGACAGCTCCTGCTCACTACTATTAACAACACCAGCAACTCTCAGCTCCCAGTACATTAATTGAATGGGTATTGTCTGTGCTGTATGATTTGTTATGCTCATCATATCATTGACAATACTTGCTCAATTACACTTAATTCTGTATGGATATGGTTGTGAAAATGTAACAGTTGGAATTTTCTGCAAAGCTTGGAATGGGAGTTATTGAATCAACATTCTACTTCAGCGTTAATTCAAGGTATAATTTTTGTTTCATGACATTATTGATTAAGTAATACCAGTTTTTGTCCAGCTTTCTAAATATACCTGCAGTTATTTTTTTTTAGAGTACTTCATTTTTCAATAAAATTCTATCTCTTTATAAGCTTTCAATTTATAAAAGAATAAAGTAACATCCTTTCTATTTAGGGCTAACCATGAGTTAGCCCTAAATACTTGTGCAGATTACTTTTTAATGTATATTTGGTTGATTTTATTATTTTATTTACTTATATATCTTAATCAAAATTCCTACAAATTTTGTATATAATTATTTATAATTTTTTATTACAGAATAATACACAATTATTCATATTTAGAAATAAGAATTAAAATTAGACTGAATATATATATATATATATATATATATAAAATAATATTTCATGAAATTAAATTATTAGTGATTGTGTATTATAAATTGTTTAAAAATATTAAACAGCCATTGAATAATACTTAAAAAATCAATGTAGGTGACCAAGAATTAAGAAAAAATACCTGTTTTCATCATTACTGTTATAGAATTTGGTTTAAATAAACAATAACTGTGTTTATTGTTGCTTTGTTTATAAATAGGAATAGCTGTTTACTGTGAATTGCATACTAAGATATTTTTAAACAGTTAAATTTTGATGAAATCTTTTGCCTATCTTTTACAAAAAAAAAAAAATTACAGACATTGCATTTAGATTTCTGGTGTTTTTTTTTTTTTTTTTTTTTTTTTTCATTGAGGACTTTTAGTATGCTTCTAAATAGGATTGTATACAGGGAGGACAAATATTCATATTTAAAGAGTAAATGTCTTATGTCAATGATTTATAAAACTGTTCCATAAAAATATTAATATGATCATTATAAGAAATTGCAATATTTATTTTTTACAGAATAATTTTAGTTTTCTCTTTTCTTATAATTGAAAAGATATTTTTAAAACATAATTGCTTGATTAAAAAAAAGTGCTGAATTAAAAAGTAATGAAGATTAAAGTGTAACTCTAAAGTACTAGCAAAAACTTCCAAGTGTTTTATTAAATATTGTTAATTGTTATTTTGACAAGCCCTTCAGAATGTTGCACTCATTTTACCATTTAACAAATGCTTTTGACCATTGATGATCAAAACATATTTTCATCCAGATTGTTAAAACCATGCTTAAAACTAAAGCTAATACAGCTCTGTTTGGTGGTGGGGGGGGGGGGGGGGGAGGGCAGAGCCATCCTGATGAAAAATAATAATAAACTAGAACTAAATATAATAATCAATGTTTACATCTATCTACATTCTGTCTAACATTAACATTTTATTCAAAAGTAAAAAAAAAGAAGCTCACGCGGTGTTCAAATAATAATTTAAAAAAAAATTAAAGTTGCAACAGTTTTTGCAAAAATATTATTTTCCATCATCAGTATTTGATAATACATTTGTGGGAAAAAAAAAGGAACAGCTTTGGAATTCACCCAAAGTTCGCCATCTTGTATTTTAAATCAAAACATATTTGTTTTGCTTCTCATTTCCAAAATAATTTTCATTCATATTTACTTATTATAAACACGTTATTAAATTTTATTGACTAATTTATTTATATTTAATAATAAAAGTTAAAAAATGTTTTAATTTTACACACACATTTATTTTTTTTATAAAACATATGTAATTTTTATTATAAATACATACAAGTTTTTTGTATTATTATAAACATGTTTTTAATTTTATTGACTAATTTTATTTATATTTAATAATAAAAGTTAAAATGTTTTGATTTAAAAAACACGATGGCTGACTGCGGGCAAATCCCAAAGCTTAGTCAAAAAAAAAAAAAAAAAAAAAAAAAAAAAAATGTACATAAAGAAGCAGTATAAATATTGAATTAAATTTCTAATCTGTAGATCAGATGCCTTAAACGTCAGCTCTTCAAGTCACATTTTTTTTTAAAACTTATTATGTTTAACATTAGACATTTTTGTTTAAACCCAGTCCTTTTTTTCATGTAACTGTAACTTGTATTACTTTTAATTTGTTACGCCTTATATTTATTCCGTACTAAAATTTGGGGAGAAAATTTGACAAAGCCTCCTTATACAGTATAGGATCCGTTATCCGGCGTCCCGGTATCCGGAATGCAAAACACTAAACGAAAAAAAAAATTCTTAAAAAAAAATTAAAAAAAACGTAAAATTTAAAGTGTCAGTAAAATAAAAAATAACAAAATGATATTGCCTTCATTCATTAATTTATAAATTCAATAAATACCGTAAAATCCCGATTGTAAGACCCCCTCCCTTTTTTTCGAAATCAAAAAAGGTTAAATTTGGGAGGGGGCTTATAATCAGGATTTTTTCTAAAAATTATTTAAAAACCTGTTTTTATCATTAATTTAGAAGTAAAAAAGGGGCGAGAATCTTCCGTATTTCGGCAAATTAAAAAAATAATAATAATAAAATAAAATAAAAATGAATCCCCAACCCTAAAATCCAACCCCCCCCCCCAAAAAAAAAAAAAAAAAAAGAAAAGAAAAGAAAAATTAAAAATCATTTTTTAAATATTTTTCTTTATTTCTTATTTTATTATAACAATAAATGCTATCTATCTAAAATCAATCTAAATCTGCTCTCAAAATTACTGTTTCCCCCCTTTGCCCCCCTCCCCTCTGGTACCAAAAATGTATAGTTTAACCTTTATACTTTTTAATTTTAAACTTCTTTTCAGACTTATTAAATACTCTATATTAAAAATAAATAACTCCAACCTACCACCTAAATTAACCCATCCTCCTAAAATCCCTGCTTCTCCCCCCCTGCCCCCCCCCAAACTTATCTCATGAAGATCCTCCCCCTCCAAATGCATCGCGTAAAATTTAAAATCTGTAAAATTAAAAAAAAAAAAAAGTGAGAGTCTTCCGTATTTCGGCAGATTAAAAAATAAATAAATGAAATAAAATTAAAATAAATTCAACCCTAAAATCCTCCCCCCTCCCCCCCAAAAAAAAAATCATTTTTCTAATATTTTTCTTTATTTCTTATTTTATTGTAACAATAAATAATCAATAATCTAAATCTGCTCTCAAAATTATTGTTTCCCCCCTTTGCCCCCACTCTGGTACCAAAAATGCATAGTTTTCTTCTTAATTTTTTCTGCTCTATTTGTGATTTTTTTTCACAGCAATATTTAAATAACGATCTACATTATACCCTCCTCCCTTCCAAAAAGTCCTCTTTATTTCCTCCCCCCCCCCAGTACATACTTTAAAATCTTTAAAAGTTTTTTTTTCAATCTATTTAGAACTTTCTTGAAACTATAATTAAATAATTATCTAAATTTCTTCTCACCCCCCCCCCACACACCCCTAAAAATTTGCTCCCCCCCCCTCAGCTCACAAACTTAAAAATCTTTAAAACTATTTTTTAAAGATTTTATGTGGTATTGTCACTTTGTAGCAACAGCAACAATAAATAAATTATCATCTAACTCTCCATTCTCCATCCCCAGAAAAAGGGATGAATTTCTAGACATGGAGGGGGTAGGGGGGGTAGAGAATATTTTAGTCTTTTTGTAGTTTGGCTGTTCTCACAGCTGATATTTTGTTAATGGATGGGGAGTTATTTTAGAGAATATATTTATTTCAAAACATAAAATGTACACATGATTCAGGGAAGAACAGACAAACTGCAAATATGGCAGTTGATGCCGTCTCTATCTCCAAATCAAAAGATTCTGCTCCCAACTCCCAAAATGAAATTTTATTTATTTTTTGTAATTTAGAATGTTTTTTTTTTTTAATTTTGTGCGAATAATGTATTAAATGAACAAATTTATAAGTAATGTATTTACATATATTATTCATATTTATCACTATTTTATGAAATTATTTCGTACATTTTTTATATTTATAAAAAAGTGTTCTGAATTACGGAAAAACCCCTTATCCAGAATGCCCCTGGTCCCAAGCATTCTGGATAACGGATCCTATGCTGTAATATAAAATTGGAACAGGTTTCAATAATTAGATCTGAAGTCACTGTCGAAACTAGAGGGAGACGAAGGGGATGCAAAATTAAGATTTGGTTTGCTATTTGATACAATATATATATATGGTGTGGGATCTGTTATCTGACGTTCTCGTATCCAGAACGCTCTGAAAACCGAAATGCAATATAATAACCAAAGCTCAATTTGTCAAAAACGTTTCAGAAACGTTAAAAAAAAATTGCAAAATTCGTCCGTCAAACGCATGAATAAACACCCGCGAGTAGTGGGGAACTCAGTAAGTCATGGGGGAAAATATCGTTGTCAGTCGGTAAAACTCGAAATTTGGCAGCCAGTCACGGGCAAAAAATCTGAAATTCGTCGATCGGTCACAGTAAAAACCATAAAATTTGTCCACTAATAGAAAGAAGGAAAATATTGCAAAATTTGTCAATCAATTGTGGGGAAAAAGTTGCGAATTCATCAGTCAAATGTTGAAAAAAAATCTTTTAACAACTGCAATAAGTTGCAGGAAAATTATCATGAAATTCTTTGATCGGTCACAGAAAAAAATCACAAATTTGTGCGTGTATCGAGGGCAAAAGCTAAAAAATATTGCAAAATTCTATTGATAAAAGGGGACTTTAAACAATCAAATTCAAAATGTGTTTTTGGAACAGGGTGCAAGAATGCCCATTTTGAGAACAGTGTGCACTTTTTTGAGAATTTCCACTTGGCGGTGCTTTCTTTCTAGAGACCACACAAATAAAAAAAAATATATATATAATTGCATGCATTCGATAAATAAATATTAACAAATAGTGAAATTAGTTATTTTGTACATTTTTTATACCTATAATAAAGTGTTGCGAATTACGGAAAAAACCCTTATCCAGAATACACCAGGTCTGAATCATTCCAGATAATAGATCCTATAATGTATATGAAAGTCGGGTAAAAATGTCTTGCAACTAAAATATTTAAAAGAAAAACTGAGCCAAGTGCATTAAAATTGACAAATAGATAAAAAGTTCCATTTACAATACACAAGATCAAATGAATAAGAAACAAGAACGAAAAATCATGCGTCAAGCATAGATTATGTAACACTTTCCAACGCTTCCAAAATAATTTTACGAATCATTACCATTTAATAAGCTGAATAATAACATCTAAGTAAACAACATGGAAAACACATAACATATTTTAAAACGTAATTTCAGGCATTTCCAACATATTCAATATTTGGAAAAATATCCGAATATTTTTATTCAGCCTTGTATATGATCTATAGATTTGTATATATACTACATAGGATGCTAAATTTTAGTGTAGTTAGGAAACGTGTAGCACAGTTTAAAATTCTTCTTCTGGAGTTTCTGTCAATAAACGGAAATGTGTTCGTGAACTTTTGTGCTGCCTGTATATGATCTACAGAATTTATACACACCAAGTAATAGACAAAAAGTGAGTTAAATTTAAAATCTCGTTCAGCAACTTAAAACGCACTTCCACGAATTATTGTTAACAGACAGTAGAGAATTCTTTTGTATGTCCCTGTAAATGAACGATGACTGCTAAAAACACAATAGTCTGCAGTAAGCCTCTTGTAATTTATATATAGCACCTTAGTGATATATATAAATTTCAATGCGTTTAAAATTGTGAAACATTATTTAATTAAACTGCAAACGATTTTTCTCCATAGATGTAATGTAACAGAATTCTTTTGACTGCCCCTGTAAAGTAACTAAAGTGCTATGCACACCCTATTCAATATTAAGCTTCTTGTACTGCACCTTAGTGATATATATCAATTACAATGTGTTTGAAATTGTGCAACATCATTAAAATAAACCGCAAATGATTTTTCCCCATAGACCGTAATGTAACGGAATTCTTTTAAGTGTCACTGTAAAAAAAACTATAAGTGCTACACACTTCAGTTGAAATAGGGAACATGCTATAGATAACGGCAATAACATATAAAATTTTCAGGGAAATCCGAGCATATTTACGGGAGTTAGAGCACGGACAGACAGCAGACAAACCAAAGTCATAATCACTTTTCAACTAGGTTTGGAAAGTGTTAAAAAGAAGCCATTCTCTGCTTTTCCATTCTTCCAATCCAAACATACCATGCCTATGTCTCCAATTGCAGAAAATCCCTTCCTGTGTAGGAAGGTATTTCTAGATTTATTCGCTAACTAGTAACATTTTTTAATATGTAGATTATACCCCATTTCAAAATCTGAATTCGAAAAGTCAACACAATTTCCAGTGGAACAGTGCCTTTAACATCTCTCTGCGGCAATTTGGTGATTAAAAAGCATGAGGATGTTCTCTCTCTCTCTTTAACTACTTTAAAAAAGAAAGAAGAAAATAAAATTCCTCTTTGACATGGCCAACCCAAATTGGTAAAAAACAAAACTAGAGTCCAGTCCGAGAATTATGAAAGGAAATTGGTTAGAGTCTGTATATACCTCTACTAAAACATAATACTCCCACCCTTCCCCTCTCCCCAAAAAAGTGCAATCCTGGGTGCACCAATGTGTATGTTATGCGAGCTTTTTAAAAAGGCAATTCCGTTATGAGAAGTAGTGTTGTCAATTTAGCAGATTTTTTTTTATTTAAAATATCTACCAGAATTTCTTCACTTTATTTATTCACAGAATGTTTGTCATTAAATAAAGCAAAAATTACTATTCGAAATTTCTGGTACATGAAAAAAAAAATGAGCTAAATTGGCAGCATTGGTGGGAATGGGAGAGATGGATTTACTAGTTTGGAAGAGAAAAATCTCACAAAACTTCTTGCACGTGGCCTCACTTTTGCTAAGGATGGCTCTGGTTATCCCCTTATATTTTAATTACACTTTACACATATTGACAAAAAATTCTCTTTTTTTTTAAATGATTATTGTGCAGGAAGCATTAATTGGAATTCGTGTTATGTGTAACTTAAAAAAATGGTGAGATACATAATTTAGGGCCCAGTTTATAGTCGGTTGATTGTATTAGCTTTTATACTTACTTTATAGTTAAATTTAGAGGACATCGATAAAAAACTACCAGTCCCTTTTTATAATGAATATGTATACACGTGTAAAATTTGTGTAGGTTCCATTAATTAGAGCTCAGGTTAAGCTGTTTTAATGTATTGAGCCCTTATATTGTAATAGACCGGGAGGCGGCAGCACAGACAACCACCTCATCGAGTTCATGGCTGAAATTCAGAATTAGTTAAAACTCAATTCGCATATTAAAACGCAATCGGTCTGCCAAGTCATACCTTGGTGGAAAACACCTTAAAATCTGAATTTAGCGGCTGACTCGTAGGTTTACCATTGTGTTTTCCTGCACCCAGTTCTCCATGTTTTCATACTTTTGTGTGCAGGAAAACACAATGGTAAACCTACGAGTCAACCACTATAATCAGGTTTTCACGTGTTTTCCACCAAGATATGACTTGGCAGACCGATTGCGTTTTAATATGCGAATCAAGTTTTAACTAATTCTGGAATTTCAGCCGTGAACTCGATGAGGTGGTTGTCTGCGCTGTCGCCTCCCGGTCTATAACTAGCTTACCCGGCCGGCGTTGCCCATGTCAACAACCTTAATTGTATCTGAAATCAGTGTTGAATAATTTTTTACTTTTAAACAAATCTAATGTTGGGGGCCCCACTACCTTAGCCAGCATACACTGGGCATGCCATGCACACTCACATATATTACTGTAAGTCGAGTCGAAAAAGCTATACCCCGCCATGATCCAGCCCATAGAACAAGAGATAGGAAAGCACCCCCTGGTGGTCAAAATCCAAACTAAAACAGTAAGCTCTATCGATGTCGAGTGGAAAGAGTCATATCCTGTCATGATTCAGCCCATAGAAACAGAGATAGCAAAGCGCCCCCTTGTGGTGAGTGCAAGTTTGTGTAGAATAAATACGATATTTAATAAAAAGTCATTCCACATCCCCCCTCATCTCGACATTCTCGCAAAAGTATTACAAATATACAGATGTTTCTTAATTACATCTAATGTCCAAATCTGATAGTGGGCGAAGCTCGCTTTTCCCTATCATAATACCTGGCTGGCACTCTAATAGAAAAACTTTAATTACCTATAATGCAGTTTTTAAACATCTTAGCTCAGGTTCTTCGATTATCATTAGGCTTTTAATTTATTTATTATTTTAATCTGGGGATAGAGTCGTCTTTATGTCTGACATTGAAATTACATGTTTAAAAGACTGTACGAAAACGATGGGATTAATTAAAAATTTTGTGATTTTCCATTCAATTCTTTTTCTTTTACTAATCTTTTCTCTCCACTTTCCCATATATTATGAATTTAATAAGAAATCTTAATTAAAACGTATATATTGCACTATACTGAATGTTTTGATAGTGATATCAGTTCAAAGCTAATTCAATGAAGCGAAAATTTTGAGTATTTATTGTCATTTACTATCTTTCTTCCTGTTATTTTCGACTACATTTTTAGTTCTCAAGAATGCTGAACTGATAACATATGATAAATTGTAGAACTGAATGGGAAAGACTGTGTTTTGTCAATAAATCGCGGAAAAAAGCATATTTTATCATAGAATCGCTGAAAAAAACATGAATTTTGTCAAAGGATCGTTGAAAAAACATGAATCTCGTTAAAAGGCAGCAGACAAAACATAAATATAGTCAAAGGATCACAGAAAAAGCAAATTTCGTCAAAGGATTGCTGAAAAAACACGAATTTTGTCGAAGAATTGTTGAAAAAACATGAATCTCGTCAAAAGGCAGCAGACAAAACGCGAATATCATCAAAGGATCGCAGGAAAAACGCGAATTTTATCAAAGGATCACAGGAACGTGAATTTTGTCAAAGGACCGCACAAAAAACGTGATTTCATCAGAGGATTGCTGAAAAAACTTGAATTTCATTAAGGGATCACAGAAAAAGCAAATTTCGTCAAATGATTGCAAGAAAAACTTTAATTTTGTCAAAGAATTGCAGAAAAAAATGCAAATTTCGTCAAAGGATCGTGGAAAAAATGCGAATTTTGTGAAAGGGTCGTGGAAAAAATGCAACTGTCTTTATTATAAACAGCACACACACAAACATCTATACAAACCTCAGTACACACAAACATCTATACAAACCTCAGTACACAGAAACATATTATAATAGGTATAGTTTTAATCTGAAATGATATGCTGAACTAACTTTTGCAAAAACGGGTTAACCCGAATCCAAATTGCAGAAATCTACACTCAGTCTGAAATCGACCTGAAACACAGTTAACCCAACTTGCAACAAAAATAATTATTGCCGAAGGGATTTATCCCCTCACCCTGTGCTGTAGCCTTTCAGAAATTTTGCTGTGAATTCCAGTTTTTTTTTTTTTCTCAAAATCATCCCTGATATAATAATACTTAAAGAAAAAAATGAGGTGAAAGCGATGTTTTTCTGAAAAGAACCAAAAGTTCCTCATATTATAAAGTTTTTCAGTTTCTGCTTATCAATTCCAGTATCTGAAGCAACATGCGAAGGCTGGGGTTCTGTGATAAGCAATATAATGCAGAAAAGAACCAGAGCAGATGATGGAAATGCACAAGAAATAGGCACAGCAGATATGCAAGCTTTTATTGAACTCAATAATCCTTCTGCAGGATATAAATCTGTTAGAAAAATTTTAAAAAGCACATTAATAGATATGGCACAAGTTTTTACAACCACTTCAAAAATATTATCAACATCAACTTCATTTGTATCATGCATTAAATCCACAGTTGTGTCAAGAATTTTGGAAAATGATAAAACAATATTGCCTTCTTTTAAATAAAGCATTTTCCAAAGTTCCATTTTTTATCTAATTTTCTGCCTAATGCCTAATAAAAAACCTCTTTGTGTGTGTCTCACTTTTTTTTTTTTTAATTTATTTATGTAAATGATGCAAACAGTTTGTATATATATATATATCTATCTATGATGCCATAATTAATTAGCACTACAACAGCAGCAAGAATATATTTATATGATATATTGCATATTGCAGACTATTTTCGAAGACATTACTAGTGTTGCAGACACTTGAAGATAGTTCTGTCACTGGGCTACTCTGTATAGCTGCAAACTATTCATTTTTTGTGTTAACACTATTTCAGAATCATGATCCTGAGCTTATTTAATCGCAGAATTCTGTGATTAATTAACATTAAGATTAGGCGAAGGTTTCTATATGGAAGTTGTAAAAACTAAAAAGTGGAATAGTTGATAGCTTAAGCACTTAAAATTTTGGTTTTTCTAAACAAAAAAAAAATGCTTTAAATTTTGAAAATAATGTATAAAATATAAATATGAAAATTAGAGTGGTGGGAGGGGGGAGTGAGGGTGGACGCTACGGGTGTTAGACCTGCAGAATATTAGGTCTTTTTTCTTAGAAATTAAGCCCTGCTAGGAGGGGGGGGGGGGGGGTGAAATAAGAATGCATCAAAATAAATGCAAAAGGTCATTTACAAAAATTTTAAAAACAAAATGCTCCACGTGATATATGAGCTAAAATCTTAGATGTAGCTGATCAACTATACCATGCATTGGAGGGTTAAATTATTCAAATCACTGTCCTAAAACTCCCTTGCAATAATTACAAATCACAATAGCTTCAAAATAAAAACCATCTGTAAGACTTTGTTCATTCAAAGCTCATCCCAAGTAAAAGTCGGCCCTTTTTGTTAGATTATATATATTTTTAGCATCATTTTACGCTCGCAAACATTTAAGAAGCGAAGCCATTCTAAGCCATCTAGCCATTATAAGCCATTCGAAAAACTAATAATCTATTTAAACTATTAATTC
This sequence comes from Maratus michaelseni, assembly GCA_963931845.1. Taxonomy (NCBI): domain Eukaryota; kingdom Metazoa; phylum Arthropoda; class Arachnida; order Araneae; family Salticidae; genus Maratus; species Maratus michaelseni. The sequence continues at coordinate 382,666,743 of OZ007593.1, forward strand.
ATAAAATATTTGAACGTGAATTACTTATAAATTATCGAAAAAAGAATGTTTACGCGTTTACAATGCAGTAACGCTATACGCTAGCGGAGAAATAAAAAATTCCCCCGTTTCACGCATCCTGCATGAGTGCAACCCCATTACCGGTTACTCGCGCCAAGACTTTTTCGCCAAATGCGTGAATCGAGGGAACTTTCCAAATTCGCGTCCGCCACGTCAGAGTTCGCTTGCACTTCACGTGACTGCGTGCGTAGAACCTCGTGTAGCTGTATTCCGGAGAAAAATAAGCAAGCACAAGGTATTTATTATTATTATTATTTGTTTAATCTTCACAATATGTATGTATTTATTTATATTTTTTAACTATAATTTGTGAATAAAGTATATTACTTTATTAATCCTTAACTATATTTCACTTTTTTTGCTAAGTTGATAAAATGTAATTTTATAATGTGCCTGTATTAGGCCTAATTGAGTAATGCGTGTTTGAATTTATTTATTTTCTTTTCGTATAGTTTGCGTATCAGATATAATTTATGTTCTGGATTAGGCACTGATATTGTGAATTAATTTTTGCTAACTAGCTGAGCGTAAAGTTATTACCAGGTTAGGAGTTTGATTCGTCAAGAACTTCAATAGTACTATTTACATTGTAACGTGTATTTGAAATCTTAGAGACCTGTTGCTTGATTATATTTGATTTCTAGCGTAAACTAATATAATGTGTTGAAATTTTTATATGACAGTAATATTCAATTGTTGAACATACAGGGTTCGGTGATATGTATCAATGGATGTATATCATGATCAGGGGTCGATGCAGGTTTTTATTCTTGGGGCCCATTTTGTGAAAAGTAAAGGTTATTTTTGTGAAATTTATTATATTTTTGTGAAACATAACATTTTGCAACAAAAGTTGAAATCCAGTTAATCAAATTCGAACCAAGCATTTTTTAAACAAAAACTTTTTTTAATATCCTTTTGCTGAAATTTTCCTCACTGGTGAACTTGTTTGTTTACAAATTACACATTTTAAAACATCACAAAATAATAAATAAATAATAAATAGTAAGTTTTTATGGAATAGAATTTTGTGAAGGGGCCCATTTTATCAAACTGATTTTTGTGAAGGGCTGCATTTTATCAAATTGATTTTTTTGAAGGGGCCCATTTTATCAAATTGATTTTTGTGAAGGGACCCATTTTATCAAATAGATTTTTGTGAAGGGTCCCTAAATAGGCCCCAAATTTTTCCTGGATCGACCCCTGATGATATACTATATCAGATATTTATTTTTAAAATATCATGAAGTTTGATATTTTCACATATTTGATATTTATTTTCAAAATGTTGCGTATAATATTTTTGATATTATACGCACGAAAGTACATTTTATCAACTTAGCAAAAAAAAATGAAATATAGTTAAGTATTAATAAAATAATATACTTTATTCACAAATTATAGTTAAAAAATATAAATAAATACATATATATTGTTAAGATTAAATAAATAATAATAATAATTTCAACTTATTACCAAAACATGGTTCAACCTATTACCAAAACATGGTTCAACCTATTACCAAATCATGGTTCAACCTATTACCAAATCATGGTTCAACCTATTACCAAATCATGGTTCAACCTATTACCAAAACATGGTTCAACCTATCACCAAACAGTGGTTCAACCTATTACCAAATCGTGGTTCAAACAAAGCACCAAAGGATGGAGAAAGGTTTTACCATCCCATGGTGGCAGCTACACTTGTACCATCTTTTGGTGAAACGTTGAACCAAAATTTTTAACAGTGTAAATACACTTACCTTAGGACATGTGACACAACGAAATTGTTCATTTTATGCGTAACAAGGCTTCAAAACCTACCTCAGATGAGGATCCTGACTGCGACACTGCTGACGATCAAAACCTACTGATACATCTTTCCTGAAACTCACTTCCTGATAAAACACAAAGTAGGATTTTCAGAAAATATTTATTTTCAGTGTATCGTTTTAACCTTCTGACTTACCAGTAAAAGGGCAAAGTTGTAATAATAATAATAATAACTTATATATAACTTAATAATAACTTATATTTGCTGTAATTTTTTTAATATGCTACAAAAAAAAAAAAAAAAAAAGATTTCTACAACATGATTTATAAAACTTAATTACGTATATGAATATAATATATGAGTGCATTAATCATTACTCAATGTTTTAAAACTGCATTATACCCTGTATTAATGGGATTTTTTCCCACTGCATTAGATAAATAAATGTGTAAGGTATAATCAAATATAAATTTTCATACCAATTCTTTTCATAGCTATTATATTACGAATCTTTAAACATACATGAAAAATTCTGCAAGACGCTTAAAGGGCTTTAAAGAATGATATTAATTAATTTTCAAAATATTCGCCATCACCATGGTATGAACAAACTGTAAGTGTCTTTACTTTACGCAATAATGGTGAGCTAATCAAATTTTAAGGACATTGCTATACAATTATGAAAAGTTGTGCGTAAAAAGAATGTGACTTTTGTTTTCGGATTTTGGCCATCATTTTGGGAAATTTCGTCACTGTGCTGCTTTACTATACATAAAGTGCGATTAATTTTTCGTATTATTCAATAGTTTGTCATGGCTTTATTTGATTATGAAAAATAAAGAAAAAAAATATATAATAAAGCAAAAACATGCTTGTGAGTAACGCTAACATCATACCCATGGTAACACCTGGCGAATAAATTTCGCTTTTACTGCAATTTTTTTAATTTCTAAATATCGCGCAATTTCATTTTTTATACCATCGAATAGAGAAAAAAATGTTCTTTTAAATGGAATTTGTTTGAAAACTGTATCTCAGTTTACGTTTTTTTTTATGGTTTTTAAAATAATTACCAGGCATGATTTAAAAAAAAAATCTCTATCGCCTTCAGCTCGGTTGCACCCAGAAAAAGGAATTGATTAAAACAACAAAACATGTTTTGTTGAGTACATTTTGGTTGTTTTAGCAAAATTTTTAGTTGAAGTAAAAAAATTGGTTTTGTTGCTTGGACAAAAAAATATTGTTAACACTTACAAAATTTTAACAAAATTTCATCAATTTTACTTGAATTAACAAAATCTGTTTTTTTAATTTTACAATAATTTTGTAATTCCAGCAAAATTTTGTTGTTTTTGCAAAATTTAAATTGTTGTGTAGTCGCCATAACTCTCTCACGTAACTCGATTTATTTGATTTATATAGTTATATAAATAAAGGATTAACATAATTTTTGGATAATTAAAACTTTTTTTCATTGGGACGGACCAAGGTAGTTTTAAAAATCCCGCTGTCCCATCTATTACTTTCTTCTATCTTTACAAGAAGAAAGTATTGGAATCATGAAAATTTTCGACTTCCGGTTTCCGACGGATTATAGATGGTCCTGAACACAATTTGACTGTTTTTTGAAAATAGCTGCTAATGATTCTATCTGTCTGTATGTGACAAAAATTTTGTGGGAGCTCTATCTTAAGAACTAATACACGGAATTTAATAAAACTTTATATTCAGTTACTTCCTGATATAAATTGTTGCTGATTAGTTTTTGGTGTAAATCGCACAACAGATGGCGCTGCTATGTTGCATTTTTCGCGATTTCTGCAATAGCTCTATCTAATTTTCAGCAGTGAATTACGCCTGTAATCTTTGAATAATATAACCAGTGAATTTTTATCTTGCTTTTTGCAGGCGTAATTCACTGCTGAAAATGAATTCCTGGCATGCGTGTAAAATGAAAGTACTACTTTTAATAAACTTCAAAAGTTTATTTTAATACATTATTGATATTTTTCGTTAAAAAAATGTTCTTTGGTGCTATTAATCAATTACATGCATGTAAAAATGAAAGTACTGCTTTAATAAACTTCAAAAGTTTATTTTAATACATTATTGACATTTTTCGTTAAATAAATGTTCTTTGGTGCTATTAGTGGGCTATCTAAAATTATATATTAAATGAAAAAAATCTATTAGAGTTTTCAATAATCATTTTAAAAAATGGCTTTCACCTAGGTTCTGTAACCCGCGAAGCCCGGATTGGAAACCCTAGTAACTTTAAATTTACCGTTTCATATTTTGTTCTGTTTTTAAAACATCTTCTTCATAACTTGAAATATTCAAGTTATTTACACATTTCAAGTACATGAATATTTCCTTCTACCCAGATCTCATCATTGCTTTCTATTATTCATTGCATAAACTCGCCCTATATGATCTAACTTTTCCCAAAAGCTGCTCATGCTTATATACCGAAAACTCAATTTATGATAGAATTTTTCCAAAAATCAGCTCATACTAATATAACCACGTATCTGCTTATAAGTACTGCCTCATTTAAAATTCTATATTCCAAAAATGTATGAGGATAGGCACACAACATTGTTAAAAGAAGGAAAGACTTGTCGACATAACAATAAAAAGCAAGGAGGCATACAATCTCGAAAATAAATGACTAGGGAAACAGGCGGGAGTTTGTCAGCATTACCGCGACAGAACCGTAAAATATATCGGTGCTAAAACTAACAACGTACCTTTTCCATATTCATCCAACATTCAAATTTCTCATTAATCAGAAGATCTCAATGAAAGAGTGTGAGCTACATTCATTAATAATTTGCGCTACTTATGCTCGCGAAAAATAATTTTTTCCTTTACTTCTTGACATCCAGTTTTTGGTAGAGCGCAACAAATGATGTCATTTCTTGACTGAATTAAAGCGATGGTTGAGACGTTGGAAATAATAAACGATCCAATGCCGTGAAGACCCCTCTTTACTTAATTTGTTTCTGTTATGAGAGCTGGTACTATGAGGTACAAAAGGCACCTTTTTAGAAGGGCATGGTACAAGGGGAAAAAATTAATGGTGGTAGAAAAACAATTGGGTAGTTGTAAATCTTTTTTTTTCTTGTCAATGGCAATCTCATAAAATATGTAGAAATAGATTTTAATATATAAGGGGAGGGGGAGAGGTTGTCTAAGAAAAGGTTTTCAGTGGCTGTTATTGCGTTACTTTGTGATGATAGTAGAACGTTATAATGCCCAATGCTTACATATATTTTCTCTTTTAATGTTATTCTTTATAATTTACTAGCAGACTACGGCCGCTGCGCTGGTCGGTTTTTCCAAAAGAACCTTGAATCAAACGAAATATATCGGTGAATTTAACCTTGTATTTTAAAGTAATTTGTACCTTTACCTGGAATATCCTAAAATAACATAAAAGCAGATACGTATTGCACTAAGTTAGGTTTTTTTTAATACGGTTTACTATTACGTTTACAATTTTCCACTGATTTATATGTTTTATAGCTACATATTTTAATAACGTGAATTAATCTATATTATTCACAACTAAAAAGAAATGGCACATCTAGTATTTGTCGAGAATTAAATAAAAATCATGCACTCATGACATCATAATTCACTTTTCTATTTTAACAGAATAATAAGGTTTCCATAATTTGTGACTCGTGCTGACGCATTGCTGTTATCATTATTTTTTACGCGAGAAGTTTTCGCTATGGTACTCCATTGTGAAATTTGGTCATTTTTGAAATTCAATATTTGAAAAATGGCACAATTAGTGGATTTGAAATTTATATCAAGAAAAATACAATTTTTTAACTTTCTGACGCAGTTTGTCTAACAATTTTCTGACAAATACTTTTTGAGCTATTAATTTTTTCAGCAACTTCAAAAGTTTCATTTTCCGAGATTAATCTGTGGCAACGATTATCGAAAATCCCAGTCGTCAGCAACACATACCTTTTTATTAAAGGGGATTAACGACAGAATAGCTATTATTTTCGTTTTCATAAAAAAGCGTTGTTACCAAAAATTTATTGAATTATTCAATTTAAATGTATTTTTTTAATCACATTTTAGTTGAACTAGTATTGTAGACCATTCCATAATTGAAACATTCTTCATCAGCTACTGAGTGCTCGTTATTATTTTCATTTGTTGAAAAAGTATTGTTGTACGTATTGCATGTATTGTACACAGTAAGCAGTTGCATTATAAAATGTATGTAAGTATAAAATGTATAAAATGCAAGTATAAAATGTAAGTATTAAATGTATGTGTGTAAGTAGAGATATATTAAGCATGGGAAAATTATTTGCTTCATGTTATTAAGTTTTTGGCAGAGCGCAATAAACGATGTCATTTCTTCACTGAATTAAAGCAATGGTTGAGACGTTAGAAATAATGAAAGATCTAACGCCGTGAAGCCCCCTTTTTTACTTAATTTGTTTCTCTTATAAGGCTGTCACCATAAAGCTGGTATACTGTGACATACAAAACAGTTTTTAGGTGGACATGACATACGGAAGAAAATTTAATGATAGAGAAAAACAATCGGGTAGTTATAAATATATTTTTTCTTGTCAATTCTTAAAATATGTAGAAATAAACTCTAGTATATGGGGAGAGTTGTTAAACAACAAAGTTTTAAGGGCCTATTGTTATAGTATTATTTACTTTCAGATAATTGTATAACGTTACATTCTTCAACACACACACACACACACACACATTAGTATATATGATTTTATCTTATGATTTAACAGTTATTTTATTTACAAAAAGCTTTAGGTACTTCTTTGTTATAACGGCCCCCGAGGACGGGCCCGCTTTCGTTTTCAATTTTTTTTCGTATGGTTGAAAAAAAAAAGGATCGTCTATTTTGTGCTTTGTGCAATAAGCCTAAATTTCTGGAATTAAATAAAGGACCGTTTAAAAAATTTTTGCGCTTTAACTGAAACCGCATGAAGCGGAGGAAATATTTATCCATATATTTAATAAAATATAGTAGAGAATTCTGTTAGAAACCTAGATAATTAATTATTTTTAAGCACATTATTGTACGAGAAGTTTTATCAATTAATTAGAAATCAAACTTGCGTGGTTTTTCTTTAAGAAGGCGATTATTTGTTTAGGAACACACCAGTGGCTTCGTCATATGAGGGTACTGCTATAAACATTAGATTTCTCAAAGTAATCAGATTAAAGATTTGCAAAATCATGCTCAAAACTTAAACCTTTTTTGTATTTAAAAAAAAGGTCTTATTTTCTATTATTCAATGAAGTGTGACATGTTTATCCCCATTATTGACATTTTTGGGGTGCAGTTTTTGAACAAGAGCATCTGAACGGTTTTTCCTACATAAATAGGCAACGATACGGGCATTTAAAAACTTGCATTACTTCCAAAATCTATTGTTTAAGTTAACTGATACTTGTTTGATCGCATTCATTCTAGTAGAATATCTAGTTTATTTACCTAACTAAAGTTTTGTACTTGATTTTTATCTAATAACAAGAAATGAAATAATTATATCAGTCTTTTTCTTTTAATTTTCCACAAAATAAGCTAGTATTATATATATATATATATATATATATATATATATATATATATATATATATATATATAATATAAAACGTTTGAAATCCAAAGACGGCAATTTCGTGTAACAAAATCGGACCAAATATCTAATTCACAGATGGCATGTAATTTTATAATATATATAACATCTTTAAAATCAAGAAATAGCTAACAAGTTCGAATAACAAAATGACCGACTCTCTAATTTAAAAATGGCGTGTAATAATATTTTACACAATTGTTACAGTAAAAAAAATGTATATAGTAAACATCTTGCTAAACAAAACATGCCATGAAATCTTAGTATAATAAGAAACATAAACATATTTAAAGATATATGATGCCAGAGAAAAATGCAATAAATAGGATATAATCATAAATTGGAACAAAAATGGAATGTAGAAATCAAATGGTGATAATTAATAAATTGAAAAATAATTCCCATATAATCCTATGGGACTTATTTTTCAATTTATTAATTATTGCTGTAACTTTTGGAGTAAACTGTAACTGCTGTAACTTAAAATTATTATTCCGCCCCCCCCCCTCCCTAATTGTCCTCGCGAGAAATCTTCACTAAAAAACATGACGTGAAACATGTTCTTTACATCCCGAAAGTTCAAGGGCATTCCGGACATTTCCCCACGAGTTTCAGTAAGATATTCGACAAAACGTCTGAAATGGGTCACTGCCCCTTAATTTCTGGACACCAGTGTACTATATATTTGTGTGTATGTGTGTGAATGGTGAATGGTGGTTCAAATCTCAAATGTAGCGAAAACATAACGTTTTTTGTAGAATGACTCATACAGATACACAACATTTTTTGTAGAATGACACACACACACACATATAGTATAATTCAAATATATATAATGATAATTGTTGCACTAAAGGCGCAAAAGCAGCACAAAAGATATACATCAAGAATATAATTCCTCAAAATTGAGGAAAATCCACTGATGAGAAACAGACAGTCTTTTGCCTGTGTAGTTTTAATGTTTTATTGTTTTAAATATTTATAGTTAATTGTTATAAATTTTTTGTATATACACCTTCTTTCATAATGTTTAAATATTTTATATTTTGAGGAATTATATATAATATATATATGTAATCACTTTTTTAATTTTATATGATCCACGAGTCCTATAATTTACATTTAGAATAATTTTATATGTGGTCTGACAAGTAAAGCAGTAAAAATTCTATTCTTCTACTACCAAATTCCTTTATATTTTATAAAATTACGGATCTTTCCGACACTAAAATATAGAAAAACCATGGGCAGGGGAAAATCTAAAAGTAAATAAATAAATTTTCGAGATTTAATGAAACTTTTCTGGAAAAAAAAAAAAAAGTACATCCGCTGTTCGTAAAATTCGCAAAAATAAAAACCGTTTTAGTTATTTTTGGTAAGTTAGTTTTTACGAGGTTTCTGATTGGTTATATTCGCTAAAAGATTTCGCAGGTTAGGATAAAAGTTTCCAGAATCGTGGGCAATCACGAAATTACAATAAATGTTTGTATACACGTTCTTCTTCTTCTTCTTCTTTTTTTTTTTTTTTAATGTCGGGAAACGTTTTCATGTTTTTTGCAGTATGTGTGTTATTTAGAAACAGGGAAAAATAATGTTTGGTTTGTCTCTAGTTTATCGTTAACATCTGCGCGCATACACATAGCAAGCAGTAACAATTTTTGCAACACTGAAGTGCGATCTAAACTTAAAATATCCCCTTTCTGTCACACCCACCTGTGAATTCTATTTCACACGGTTGCTTCCGTGACACCTTCTTAACAGATTTGCCTTATTTATTCCCTTTTAAAAACTATTAAGCGAAGAATCCAGTCTACCATCGCCTTTAATTACCCAGACAAAAAGAACACGTTTAAAAAAGAAAGATGAATAATGCATCCGATCGATTCGATCCAAAAGCTGGTGTCTCCCTCGATTCCAAACAGCGAAACCAGAATTGCGTGCTTGTAAAACGTCCCGAAAATGCATAGAAAAGGCACGGTTGTATGCCAATCACGTTTTATTAATTTCCACACCAGTCTGACAAACAGATCTGGTGAATTGTTTTCCATAAATCACGGGATCTATTATTAAAAAAGTGTTGTGTAGTTCTTGTTTGTGTTTGCTGCGCAGATGGGACAACTTGCTCTATAAAATGAAAACCGTCTGAAATCACACAAGATGGATATTCATAATCCCGTGTACTGTGCGTGAGGGATTGTGTACTCTTCGTTTGATGTAGTTTTTACGGGCAGAAAATAAGAGAAAGATTTAAAGTGTTAGATTTAAGGTTGCATGAAATATCCGAGTAAAGTTATTCGAAAGTAACTGTATAAAATTTCATTTGTATCTACTAAACCTTGATTCTGATCGCTGGTGTGGAAATAAATTTAAAGATGATGCTTTTTTTTTTTTTTTTTTTTTTTTTTAAATAAGTTTTATAATTTCCAAATTCTGCAATACTTTTTTTTAATGCTTTATTGGCTTAAAAATATAAGCAATTTTTAGGAATTTTCATAAAACAATCCAATAGAGATAGAATGATAAATCTTGGTAAACATTTAAATGTATCTCCTCTTGAATAATGATAAATCGACATTACCTGGGGCCGATTTCCTTTAGTTAGACTAGGTGTAGAAACAATAGTGTCCAGGTTCGGCTCGGCGGCCCGTAAAAAAATGAAGTGGTGCGAATCCCAAGTTCAGCCCGGGTTTCGGGCCACTTAATTTTTTCCCTTCATTTCAGGTTTGCGCTATCTTAAACTTTTAATTCAGTTTCTGAATATTATAAATATGGCATAGAAATCAGAATATTATAGGCAGGAAAATGACACTGATGCTAAAAGTATTAATGTCATGGAAAGCAGTTCCTCTTCTCAATGTCACAATACAGGGTGTCTCCAAAAAAATGTATACACAATTTGAATGAATATAACTTCAGTTTTTATTCACATATGATTAATATTGAAATTACAAAATAATCTACATAAAATGTGTACCTTTCCCCCTACCACAGATGTTCAAAATTATTACCGTTTTGGTCAATACACGGCTTATAACGGTGGAATCACAAACTTCAACAAACATTTCATTTGGTCTTGTGGTGCATTCTTCTTTTAATTCTTCCAGTGTCATCGTTTCAAACTTAGTTTTTATGTGATTGTAAGTCGTGTAGGCGGATCTTTCTGAAACTCCCTGCGATATTATCTTTGTACTTCTGGTACATTTTCACACCCTGTATATAAAATGTTCTATGTCAGAATTCAGAGTCAGTTCCCTGCAGTTTACTTTAGGATTTTTTGTTTTTATTTTCACTTTAAACGACAGTCGTTTTTTTAAGACCGACACTTTAAAAGACAGACATTTTTTTAAAGTTTTTTTTTCTTTAAATTATAATTAGTTATTAATTTCAAAAATAATTTTTTAAAATATCCAAAACTATTAAAAGAGTAAAGTGATAAACTGCAAAAACAAAAATACTGTGGAAATTCTGAAGGCAAATACATTAATGTGTTCATTGTTTTGAAATGTATAAAACGATGGAGCAATGGTTTTTCATCATCATCATCATCATCATCATCATCATCGTCATCATCATCATTTAAAACAGTGGTCGATGACTGGTAGTTTGAGAGAAAATTTTGGTGGTTCATAAAATTATTGACATTATTTGCGTTTATTATTATTATTATTATTATTTTATTTATTTATTTATTATAAAACTAAAGTAACATTCTCAGAAATTTTTATATTTATGAAATTTTAGATGTTTAGTTTTGAAATTTTAGATTAAATTTCATTGATAATTATGTTAATAGATGTTATTTCTTATTTATTTGCAAAACAGGTAATTTAATGTTTAGCTCTTCATAAGAAGTAACTACCAATTGCAGAGAAAAAAACAACGAAACTTTTTATCTAGTTTTCAGCAACATATTTGTGCGGAAAGACGTTTTCATCTGTCAGAGCAATTAAAACACCATACCAGTCTCGGCTTAAAATAAAAATAGCTCTTTTCTTTGTAGTGACATCATAGGAACTGAAAATTCATGAACTTATTTCAAACAAGAAAAAATATTACACAAAAAATATGTGGTACTTAAATCAGTTTCAACTGTTTTGTAATAATTAAACTAACTTTAATAATTATGTTACAATTAAACAACCTTTAAAGATTTTTTTTATGATTAAAGAGGAATTTAAGGTTTCGTGTAATTAACTAAACATTTAAATTTTTGTTACATTAAATAGGCGAATTTCATATTCATAAAATAGAAGTTCGTTGATCATTAGAGTTTAATGCATTTATGTGGTTTTAAAAACTCGTACTGTGTTGGTCCGAGTTATTATAATTATGTCTTCAGCAGTCCGAGAGATCCAAAAGATTGGCGACCGTTGATTTAGAGCACGTTTTCTTAATTCATGTAATTAAAGGTGATGGTGGAAAAGATTCTCCACTTAACCCTTTTGAGACGAACGTCTTTTACAGAATTTTTTTATTTTTTATCACCGGGTTTTCAAAATAGAAATTTTTGGCAAATTCAATCGCTTTAATTAAATAAGACAAGCATGTCAATTAAAATTTACTGGTAGAAATAATGAAGGATTCTGAGCACTTTATGCGTCGCGTATACGAAAAGGAGTTAATAGTTTTAAAGATAGAAATAAGAATGATAAATCTGCTAAGAAAGTTTCAACGTAAAATAGACTGCATCTCAGAAATGGTATTAATAATAATAATAATGATAAAATCTTAAATGACTCTGCTGGGTTTAGTGTAAAAGAATTATTCTGCTTTTGAGTATATGCAAAGATGTTAATAATAAACATGAAGTTAAAAAAAATTATTTTTATGCACAATTTTGTAACTTTCTATGGAATATCAAAAGGGAAAACAACAGACATTTTAATTTAACTTTGACACCTTTTTTTAGTTCGAATGCTTACATAAAATGAAATGTTTCAAGAAATCCAATCATCTGAAAGAAAGAGAAAACAGATTTCAAATATTTTTGATAAGAAAAATGTTTTCTTAAATTTTAATCTAAAGAAGAAATTACACAAAGTGTTTACAATTTCGGTCACCACTATATTTGTAACAATTTTAGGAACTCAAAACCATTTAATTTGTAATTAATATCGATTGTGCGAAAAGAAACTACTACGGTAGAAACTAGAACGGTGACCGGATTTCTGGACACTTTTTGAAATTTGAATGTTTACATAAAATGAACTGTTTCATGTAACTAAAATTCAGTAAGATACAACTAAATGTAAATATATTGCTTGAAGGTGCGTAAAAACATACATAAAAACATTTAAAAGCACATTAAAGTCCTTTTAAAAATTCCAAAACGTTTTCAACCGAAACCCGGTCATCATCAGTGGAAAAACTAATTCTGTTGAGTTGAGTTGTTATCTCTTTGCGTTTTTCTTGCTTGCCCGGAATAAACTATTTCACTTCAAGGGTTTGGAAATAAGGTGGGATGGGAAAGGTAATCAATGATGCATTAATTCATTCCAGACTGCGTGGATTATATTACACCTCTTTAAGAAATATAAATTACACAATTCCCGGTCAAGCTTCAAACGCTCATATTTATAAAGTTTTTCTACAGTTTGGCACTTCATACTATCCAGCATCGATCGTAGTTCAATAAAAGTTAAAATTTCAGTGCAAATTCACCTTGTTTAATAACTAAAATTCAGTAAGATACAACTAAATGTAAATATATTGCTTGAAGGTGCGTAAATCCACGCCGTCTGGAATGAATTAATGCATCATTGATTACCTTTCCCATCCCATCTTATTTCCAAACCCTTGAAGTGAAATAGTTTATTCCGGGCAAGCAAGAAAAACGCAAAGAGATAACAACTCAACTCAACAGAATTAGTTTTTCCACTGATGATGACCGGGTTTCGGTTGAAAACGTTTTGGAATTTTTAAAAGGACTTTAATGTGCTTTTAAATGTTTTTATGTATGTTTTTACGCACCTTCAAGCAATATATTTACATTTAGTTGTATCTTACTGAATTTTAGTTATTAAACAAGGTGAATTTGCACTGAAATTTTAACTTTTCTTGTTTCATGTAATCCAAATGTTTTTCATTTGAAAAAAAATTAATGTTAAATTGAAATAATAATAAAAACAGATTTCAAATACTTTTTAAAATTTTTTATCTTAAATTTTAATTTTAAGTAGAAATTGCAAAAAGTATCCATAATTGCGGCAGCCATTATATTTTTAATAATTTAATATATATATATATATATATGTAATAATAAAATATAAAATGTAAATATGTAAAAATAAAAAAATTTCGCCATTTTTCCTTAATTAATTTATTCGAAATTCCTACAATTCTACTTTTTTCCTGTCTTTTAATAATATCTTAAATCTAAATAATATTTTAACTCTATATCTTTAATCAACATATTCTTTTAATTCTTATTCTGAAAATCTTAATCTGTTAAAAGCTACACTTATTTGTAAAAACCCTTAATTTATTTCTTATTTTGAAACAATCAATTTTTATTTCTTTAGAACGTCTCTTAGTATCATTTTTATTTTTATAAAAATTATCATTCGATATGCCATAATTCATTTCAACTCCCTCTTCTAACTTTTTCACCTCAAAATTATGCCGAGTATAAAATTAAGTTCCACAGCCTTGCAAGCCGCCCATTTGTTAATTTACCCTGCATTGGTGAAAAGATTCATACGCCTCGCTGCCTTTAAAACACAGTTACGCAGTCCCGGAGCGCAGAATTTTTACGTGTTTTCCATTGCTAAACAAAACCCATCACTTGGAGTGTCTGCAAATTGGTGCAATTCTCTAATAAATGTAACATCTTCATGCATTTTTCTATGGCGTAGCACAACTCAGCTATGAATTCTGAACTTGATACTTAGTGGAATTGTCTTTGATTGGTGAATTGTCAATAAAAATTATCGATACCAATGCAGCTTCCTGTTATTTATACGGGAAAACTCCTAATATATTTTCTAAAACATCATCTTCCATCTGGAACCTTCGACTGCAAAGCATCTGCTGTTTTACGGGATCATCAATTGCCAGAATTGATATATTCACTATGAAATAGAAATAATTTCATATATATATGGTAGACGATAGAGTAAGGAGGAAGGGTGGTGTTGTGTGGGCCCAAATAACTCATTGCGTAATAATTAATTTTTAAAAAGGCAAGTTTGGGGAGTGAATGCTAGTGCATACTCTAGCATTTGGAGGATGGGTGTTATTGTTTGATATTTTAATATGCAATGGTTAATTAATTAATCATAATAATATAAAAACTTGAAGCTCATTGTATTTTTATCATTATGCATATTTGAAGCATTACGTACAAGTTTTACTTCTATAGATGATTATATAAAAAAATACGACTATAATAGTTTAGACTCCTTATTTTTTATCGATGTTTATCAATTTCATTATTCAATAATCATTAATATAATCAATATTTTTCTTTGTCTTGTATGGATCTTTGATATAGTATTCATTCATCGTATTACTGTAATTTACATAATTATATTATTTTTATTTAAAATGTTAAATATATTCTTAAAATCAACCTCCCTATTTTTAAAATTATTTGTTATCAGTATTTTTATATATTTTATAAATCTACCCTATATATATAAAATCCTAATGAAACGAATTTGTGAAACGTTTTTATGAAACGAATTTATGAAACGATTTTATGAAACGACTGATTAAACGACTGATTATGTTTCAGGGCTATTTTTAATAAAATATTAAACGCTTGATGGTGAAATTAATACCAATTGTCCATAAAAATCCGCGGATGTCAAAACTGGTAATAGAATTTTGAAATTGGAATTAGTTTTCGAGATATTAATTTTTTTCTAATTTTAATGATATTTCTGTAATGATGGCAACTAATTACTCAGTTTTTTTGTGACAAAAAAGGGAAAAAAATTGAAAAGGATCCCGATAGGGATTATTGATTTCTTTTTATTCGTCATTTTCAAATTGAAATTGAATTTATCTTTTATTTCAATCGATAATGAAGACAAGATTGTGATTAAATTGTTTTTCAGGAAAATTTGAAAAAAAAAAAATCACATTTCTATCGTCAGGATTCAATCGTCTGTCAGCATTTAATTTAATTTAAAAACTGAAAATATTTTGAATAAATTCGTCCAAATGACGTCATTTAGGTAAACGCAAAAGAAAGGGGGGAAAGGAATTAATAGTAATTAATATTTATTGATATCATTTTGTTATTTTTTTGTAAAATTTAATTAAACGAATTTATAAAATCACTAATTCGGATATTTGAAACGAATATATAAAATAATAATTGCCCAACAGAACGGAAGGAGAATAAAATATCCTGCTTGGTTTTTTCCGCCAAGCTTTTTAAAAAAGCGTCAAAGACCCCTATAATAGAAAAGCACCAAAAGTTCATTGGGTTTGTTTTCATAACTTTTGGCAACAAATCTATATATATTAACGAATATATCCCTTTTTGAAGCTCGAATTACGCCAAACCTAACAGCAAAGGATCCTATACTGGAAAAGTACCCGATTTTCTTATGAACAATATTCAAGTGACCTAACATGGTGTAAAATTATCGTGGATAGCAAATTTGTTTAAATATCTCATCAATTGATGCCGAATAAATGCAGGCATGCATGCACAAAATATTTAATTAATTTTGTATGATACATAATTATTAGAAAATTCGTATATACATATTAATTAAAATAAATAATTTACGTATTTAAAATAACATGAAAATATGCATGATGGTGCACTAAAATAGAGAGAAAATTAAAACCTGTTAATGAAAATGTGTATAACATAGTACTTTTCAATACCGTGTTTCTTAATGTTATTCACAAGCAGATGGAATTTTTCTCATCTTTAAACGCAAAGGAAGAATAGAATACAGATCGTTGTTATAAAAGTCCGAGAGGTAGCCACAATTTAAACCTAACCATTTTATACAAGCTGGTTTTCAAGTTGTAATTGATTTTACTTATCAATCCCGAAAACAGTCGTCAGTTGTCGCAACAGCTGTGTATGAGACCATGGTAATCAAAAAATGCCCCATTAAAACGTTAAAAGCATGGCAACCCAATTACAGATTTACCAATATTTTAAAAATAAAATACGCTGTCATGTTTTTAGAGGCCTCAAAGTCTGCGCGGGGGTTGGCGAGCGTAGCTCGCAGGGGGTAGGCCCCCTAGTTTTACTATAAATGTATATTATGTTTTATGAGTCATTTTATATTTTTATTGTTATTTTTAAAAATTCAGTTTTTTAATTCCTTAACCTTTATTTGATTCAAAGTTTTTTGTAATAATTTATAAATATCTTTATTTTTTTTCTCTTTACTACCCACATTTATATATATATATATATATATATATATATATATATATACATATATATATATATATATATATATAATCTCCCTTTCTTCTACTTTAAATTTAACACCAATATATAACTTGTAAGATTGCTCACATTTTGTTATCAATACTTAGTTTGATATAATAGTGTTTAATGACTTAATTCTAGCTTTTAAATTTTTAATTTCATTTTACTAAATGGCAGCAGCATATATTATCTCATTCAAATCAATCTGGTTTCATCCTTTTCCTTTTTTTTCTATGACCTATTACCTATAAGGCAAAGTCAATCAATTGACTCTTGAGTCATATTTATTTGTTTGTGAAGTTTTAATTTCGTTTGGCAGTTTAGTTATGGAATATTACATGATTACAAACCAATGCTGAATTATTTGTATTGCTTTAAATGCAAACGGGTTAATCTTCCATAATTGGGCTGGCCGCAGATTTAAAAATATTCATGCTTAAAATTGTTTTAAAAACCATTAAAAAAAAACAGTAAAGTGAGATACAGTTTTAAAACAAATTGCATATGAATGTACATTTTTTTTTTCTATTTCACAGTGTAAAAATTGAAAGTGTTTGTTATTTAGAAGTTTCAAAAATAGCAGTAATAAAAATATTTATCGTCAGGTGTTGCCATCGTCAATATGACGTCAGCGTTATTCACGGACATGTTCTTGTTTTATAATATAGATTTGAGGAATCATTCAAAGGTAAAGGGATTTAAAGTACTTTTCAGCCAATCAAAGATGTTACGATATTTAAATGGATTGTTACTTCGATGTTTAAAGGGATTTTTGCGGTATTTAATTATCGCACTTACATGTGACTTATTTTATTATAAAATTTCTACATAATTTTGAAGCCAAAAATGTTAAAATGCGATATTTACAAGATTTTTTAGTCACTTAACAAGCCAAATAATATCTACTAGGGGCCTCAGCCCCCTACTCGCTAACGCTCGCCAACCCCCCGTGAATTGCGAAGCTATTCACGTTGAGACCGCTACGCGGTCACAGATCGCTTCGCTCGCTCGCCCCCTTTTTTTCAGCAATTCTAGCCGGAATGAGTTCTACCATAAAACATTTGAACATATGAAATTGACAATTTTTTTTTTAATGTAAAAAAGTAATTCTCCGTTGAAAACATAACTGAAAATGTATTTAGTTGGCGCTACCAATCTATACTATTATATAAAGAAGGGAACGGTGACTGACTGACTGACTCATCAACGCCCAGTCGAAACTACTAAAGTCAGGGTCACGCAATTTGGACTGTAGATTGCTGTTATGGCCTAAGCAAGCAATAAGAAGGGATTTTTGAAAATTCCCCCCCCCCCCCGAAGGGGGTTAAAGGGGGGGGGGGGTTCGAATGTTTTAGGTCATTTTGACATATCTCAGCAGCAGTTACAGGTAGGAGCTTGAAATTCCAGAAAACAAATCTACTAAAAATATGATTAAACACCTATTTCAGCGATTTTAGAAATTCCTCCCAGAAGGGGGTTAAAGAGGGGTGGGCGAATGTTTTAGGTCATTTCGCCATATCTCAGCAGCAGTTATAGGTAGGAGCTTGAAATTCCAGAAAACAAATCTACTAAAAAAATGATTAAACACCTATTTCAGCGATTTTAGAAATTCCTCCCAGAAGGGGGTTAAAGAGGGGTGGTCGAATGTTTTAGGTCATTTCGCCATATCTCAGCAGCAGTTATAGGTAGGAGCTTGAAATTCCAGAAAACAAATCTACTAAAAAAATGATTAAACACCTAATTCAGGGATTTTAGAAATTCCCCCCAGAAGGGGGTTAAAGGGGGATGGTGGAATGTTTTAGGTCATTTCGCCATATCTCAGCAGCAGTTATAGGTAGGAGCTTGAAATTCCAGAAAACAAATCTACTAAAAAAATGATTAAACACCTATTTCAGCGATTTTAGAAATTCCCCCCAGAAGGGGGTTAAAGGGGGATGGATGGTCGAATGTTGTAGGTTATTTCGCCATATCTCAGCAGCAGTTATAGGTAGGAGCGCGAAAATTAGTAAAACAAATCTACTAAAAAAATGATTAAACACCTATTTCAGCTATTTTAGAAATTCCCTCCAGAAGGGGGTTAAAGGGGTTTGATCGAATATTTTATGTCATTTCGTCATATCTCAGCTTTTATGTAGGAGGGCGAAATTAATTAAAACAAATATACTAAAAAATTGGTTAAACACGTATTTCGCCGATTTTGGAAATTCCCCCAGAAGGTGGTTAAAGGGGTTTTCAAAAGTTTTGGGTCATTTCGCCATATCTCAGCAGCAGATTTAGATAGGAAAACACATCTACTATACACATCTATTCACTAAACACATCTATTCAGGAAAACACATCTACTAAAAAATGGATAAACACGTATTTCAGTAAATTTAGAAATTCCCCCCAAAGGGTTTGAAAGGGGGTGGTTTCGAAAATTTCAGGACATTTCGCCATATTTCAGCATCTGTTTTATGTAGGTGCGCGAAATTCAGAAAAACAAATGATTAAACACGTATTTCAGTGAATTTAGAAACACCCCCCCCCCCCCCCCGAAGGTGTTTAAAGGGGGATTCGAAAGTTTTAGGTCATTTCGCCATATCTCAGCAACAGTTTTTGGTAGGAGCGCGAAATTCAGGAAAACAAATGTACTAAAAAAATCACATTGTCTATCCGTGCAAAGCCGGGACGGGCCGCTAGTGAGTATATAAATCTTTTAAATACTATGAAAAAAGGATCTTTTGTACAGCACGACTTAAATTCATTAGAAGGGAAAAAAAAAAAAAAAACTACGTAGATTTTATTTTTTACTTCATCAATACATCAACAGATGGCGCCAGGTGCAATCTAGACAGTTGATTTTTTTTTTCTCCGACTTTTGAGTGAGTGAAATTCGTAAATGAATTCTAAATAAGAGTTGAGAATTCATTTGAAATTAACGATATTGCTCATAATTAAAATGAGGAATCATCTCAGACTCTTTGGATTACGTACATGTTATTTTATTTTTAATAATTGCTAGTTTGAGTTTCATTCTATGGTTTCACTACTCTCACACTTACCGCCATATTGGAGGTGGAGCTGATCTAACACAATCTAGTCTTTCATTGGTCTGAGCTCTGGAAACTACGGTTGTTGCCAAATCATAAGTTACAAATTCAGCCCGATTTTCGCGCCACGTAAGACAAATATATATATATATTTTGATTATTTTAATTATTTATCTCAAAAAGCTTAATCTTACTGGGATATTTTCCTATAACAAAAGGAAATGATAAAGCTAATCAGAGGTTCAACTTATTTAATAATTAGGATTTAATTGTAACAGTAATTAAAATTTGTTGAAAAATAATTATACGAAAAATATAAAAATAGTTTAAGCGCCGTAATTGGCATTTTGAATTACCTTAACAAATTTGAAGAAATTATATTGAATATGAAAATGTTGTTTCAATAATTAAATTTTATAATGACAGTTCAATAATGTATGAAATTCCTAGAACCAAAACACAATTTTTAATCAAACTAAAAATTCATAATTATTTTTTTAATTGAAATATAGTTAAAATGCTTAAGTGATACAAATAGAAACAAGAAAATAATGATCGACATACTTTTTAACGCTCAAAATATTCTCGCAAATTTTTGAAAATTAACTTGAAAACATGAATCACGAGATCATATATGTAAAAAAAAAAATCCCTGACGGCTCGGCCTACAGGCACAGGTAGATTTCGAAGACGCAGAACGTGGGGTGCCTGTTTGTCGGGAATTGCGGAAGAAATGACCTTTTTGCGATGATGCTGCAGTTGGAACCGCCTACTTCGAAACGAAACTTGTTTGCAGGCGGAGCCAGCAAGGATTTTTTTTTTTTTTTTTTTTTTTTTTTTTTTTTGCTATAAGAGTTGGTCCTATAAAAGACATGTCAATATAAAAGTTTTATATAATATAAAGATAATTTATAATATATTTAAGCGGATTTGAAATATTGGGAATTGACGAAGTTATGAATTTTTTTCTTCTAAAACCCCCCTTCCCTCCCCCCCCCCCCTTAAGGCAATTTTTAATTATATCAAAAATCTGTCATACATAAGTTTTTGGCCCTGTTCCTAGAAGTAATAATAACTTCAAACGGATTCGATACGTATCATAATTAAGAAATTATGGGTTTTTTTTTCTGTTTTTACAAAAAGCCCCCCCCCCCCCCCCTTGGTTTGATTTTGCCCATTAACGAACTTGACCGAGATTTTATGTCCCTTGATTTTATGTATCAGTTTCGAAAAGATTCGGGAGTTGGAACCGCCTACTTCGAAAAATAACTTGTTTGCAGGCGGAGCCGGCAGGGATTTGTTTTGTTTTTAATTTTTTTTTTTGCTATAACGGTTGGTCCTATAAAAAACTTGTCAATATAAAAGTTTTAGATAATACTAAGAGGATTAATAATAAATTTACGAGGATTTGATATCTTCTGAATTGACGAAGCTATGATTTTTTTTCTTCTAAAACTCCCCTTCCCCCCCCCCCCCCATTGGGGCCATTTTTAATTATATCAAAAATCTGTCCTACATACATTTTCGGCCCTTTTCCTAGAAGTAATAATAACTTTAAACGGATTCGATACGTATAATAATAAAGAAATTATGAGGATTTTTCTGTTTTCACAAAAAAAAACCCCATTTCCCCCCCCCCCCCCCTTGGTTCGATTTTCCCCATTAACGAACTTGACCGAGATTTTATGACCCTTGATTTTATGTATCAGTTTGGAAGAGATTTATGCAGAATTTTTCCAGTTATCGTGGTCAGAAAAAAGTGACATAGATAGATAGATAGATAGATAGATAGATAGATAGATAGATAGATAAACTTTTGAACTAGGGGTGGTTTTGGGTTCTGGGAGTCATGATCGGCGTAGATCTGCAAAAATTTTTCAAAATTTCCAACTTAGGTGAGAATGTAATAGGTAGTATTTCTTACGAAATCTACCTAACAGGTGCTTGAAGTAGTCAACTGTAAGCGTGAAAATTAATATTTCGTTATTGCTTTTTTAAAAACTGAAAAGAACCTCGTGCCAAATTTTAGGTAATTCAAATGAGGCGGATTCAATGTAAATGTTAACGTTACGCACGTAGATTTCTATTGATTCACGAATAATAGATGAGAAATAGAGTCTTGATGGATAAATTATTTTACTATTTTTAAAATCAATTTTTAATGTCTCGTTCTATGTAATCTTGCCAGTGTTGTAGTACTTCTGTCATATTTGATATCTGGCATGATCTTGTATCTTTTAATCTTGTTTTAAACTTTTTAGTGGTCATACCTATATAATATTGTAATGTATGTCGATCATTAAAAGGTTTGTTTTATAAGCCTTTTCTTTTTTCTATTTGTATCACTTAAGCATTTTAACTATATTTTAATTATAATTAGTGATCTTATTCTGTGATTATGCAATATTTTTTTTTAGTTAAAACTGAGCGATTTCTTTTTTGAAAATATATAAATAAATAAATAAAAATCAAATAAGAACCATGAAAGCCTTTTGAAAGAACAAAGATACAATGCTCTTACAATAACCATTGGTTGTTTAAGTCCGTTTAAAAGATTCTCCCGCAATAAAATGGTCGAATTGAATAAAATATGTCTCCCCCAGGTGCACTTTTTCTGACAATAGTCGACCATCGAGAAGAATGTATTATTAAGAGAGAGATTCTGCACACGATTAAAAAGTTTGCCGATCGTAAAAGTGAGATACTGGATTCCTTCGTATAAAAATTTCCGAAATTGAGTTAAAAGAATGGGAAATACATAAAACGTAGACTGACGCAATTGTGAAAATATCTATTTATTTTCTGTAGAAACGTATGTTATATAAGCAAGGAAAAAATCTTTTTACAGCATTAATTTACGAAAATGGCGATATTTTTCATGAAGAATAAAAACTACATAAAAGAGAAAAAATACCTTTGTATAAATGTACAATTGGCAAAGAAAAAAAAAAAAAAAAAAAAAAAAGAGGGGGGGGGGATTGTTAATTATCATTTTTAATAATTTATTTTAAAAATAAAAATACTATAATCGTGTTGAATATTCACATTTGTTTAATAATAAAAACAAATTCTAT
This sequence comes from Maratus michaelseni, assembly GCA_963931845.1. Taxonomy (NCBI): domain Eukaryota; kingdom Metazoa; phylum Arthropoda; class Arachnida; order Araneae; family Salticidae; genus Maratus; species Maratus michaelseni. Next base: position 382,689,742 of record OZ007593.1, read on the forward strand.
TTGGATGATTTTATGTTGTTTAATGCTTTTGCGACGAGCGGCACGTATACGTTAAGACATCGTTGAAATTGAACACCAATATTTTAGAGCAGAAATTTTCGCCTAATCATAGATTTCCATCGATTAACTGAGGCAAAAATTAAAATCTGGAAAATACTTTCGTCGAATAATTAAAAGAAGTAAGTGTGAAGTGCTCGTCTTAAAGCGGGTTAAAAGCTTTTTTTTATGAAAATTATATTGGAAAATTTTACTGTAAGAAAATGATATGATAGGCATATTTAATGGTTAGAGAATTTTAATAAATATGATTAAATTGTTAAAAAAAAAATAAAAAATAAAAAATAATAATAATTTGTAGAAAATTAATTCGCGAATAATTTATGGATTATTATTAATTTTCACCTTTACTGTTTTGAAGAAATTACACAAGTTGTAAAATGGTGTTTATATGGTATTTAAATTTTATAAATAATAATTTAGTAATATGTGAATTTCATTGGTTAAAATCACACACAGAAATATTCTTAATTTTCTATTAAATTAAAAGTACGGAGTCGATAATTTTTTTTGACAAAAGGGGCATTTTGATTTACACACACGTTTGATATTACTACACATTTTATAATGGACTGTGATGTGATATTTTTATATGTATATTAATTTAGTTATATTTACATATTCATTAAATTAATTTAAATGAATTTATATTCATTAATATTAAGAATGTTTTTGATCTAATGCATTTAGATTAATGCCTACGGTGGACAATATCATATTAACTTCTAATATAATGCATACTTTTCTAAAGTGTTAATATAATACATGTTTTAATTTTTATTAAACGTTCTACCCTTACCACTTATATCAAGAGTATTTAATTTTTAACTTTGTATGAAGAAACATTATATATTAATAATTAATTTCAATATTTAATTATTATTAATTTTAAATCATTTGTATCTTAATTCAAATATTTAGTATTTTAATTTAATTTAATTTTTGTGATGTTGCATTTTTGGCACAGCTATTTCATATTATTCTAACATCTATTCTGGCAACATGGTAAATCATTTTCTAAAACTAAATTTGGCAACATGTAATGATTTTTTGCAATTCATTCCCTCTGTTTGGTTGTGTTCATGTGGTGCACAGGTATCTTTTTTAATCCAAATGGATTATGTACTTTATGACTCTATTTCAAGTTTTATCTGTACATTATAGGTATGGTTTCTTTCTTTTTTAATATTGTATTTATTTTTTATTTTTTCACAGGTTTGATTCATTGTTTATGAGTGGTAGTCCCAAAATCATTTTCTTTAGCAATGTTATGGCTAATATGATGATGAAACCACTCATTTTATTTGTGGTATTTAGGCATTTGGGACTTGATAATTCTGTCTAAATTCCACGAATTTCAATTCATTCATTCAATTTCATTTATTCAATTTTTAATTTAATTTCTTCTTCTTTTAAATAAGTTTTTGGTATCTATATTAAGTGTGTTGGGGAATACTTTCATTGTCAACTAATTATTACATACTTAATAATTATTTCATAGTTTAAGTTGGTGTTATGGTAATGTTTCATTTATGGTTATATATATATATATATATATATATATATATGTCGTGAATTCAAGTTCGAATTCGGTCTGAATGGCAGTCGGAAGCTCGTTGATAAACATGTTTAAACCAACAACAAATCAGACTTCAGTCAATTTTCAGTAGAAGTAAAGACTTTATTGACATTTTAAAACGTCAAGTCGGGAGGAATGCTCGGTAGACTGTAGTTAAATCTATGCATCAGTACGATCCGTTGCGACAGTCAATAATTTCCACGAGTCTTTCCCAAATTTAAAGACATTTATTTAATTGAATGGATTGTATCCACTGGGCAGGAAACCCTTCTAAAACTTTATCAAATGTCTCTACATTACTAACTAAAAAGACGATGTTGCGAATTAGAAGCCAGTTAAATTTTTACTCTGCTCTTTAGCCAACGCTAAACGTCAAAATTCTCAGTCTCTCCTGGCATTGCAAGCGATTAGTTATTGCAAGTTATGCGAAAGGATACAAACGCGATATGTGATATGTTTTAGCCAATCATAGTCTGATTTTGAAGGACTTAATCCAATTTCTGGCGTAGAGATATCGTAGTGATTAAACTTCCGGAATGCATTTGGCGCCAAATAATCTTTCTGGTTAGAACTGGAATTTACTGAAAGCTTTTAAAAACGCGGTAAAAATGAAGTAACATTTTAGCTTTGAGAATAGGTATAAAATATTCTTTACCTGCAGACGATTTTTTTTAGAATACTAGAGAAGACATTTAATAACTGACACAGATTAAAAGTGAGAAATATTTAAATATGGAAATATACTAAGGAACATTTAACATTTTAATATAAGAAAGAATTTACGGAAATAAGGTTTTTTAAGATGGAATGATTTTAAGAGATATGATATTTTAGCATTTAAATAAAGACTTTATAGTAATTTGACTACACGGGAATAATAATAATGAATTTTAATAATGGATTAAAAATAAAGATGTTCTATTTAAAGAATAAATTTAAAAAGCTATCGCCATTTTTAGATCTAAATACTTTCGAATAAATATTATTAAGTGGATTAGGATAAAATGGCTTTACATATGGATAGTAAAGGATTATTTTAAGAATAAGAATTATTTTAATAAGCCGGGGTTATATACGGAACATTACTAAATGGAAAAAAATTATAGAATAATTTAGCAGATTTCGGAAAAATTTAAATTTTGTCATATTTATATATACAGTGTCTCACAAAAGTGATGGGACACTTGTGCTTTATAAAAAGAAACTGCAATAAAATAAATAAACAAACATGTGCAAAAATTTTTTGGGTGTGTTTCATATTTAAAGTTAGTAACAATTATTACATAACATACATTTTGTCAAAATATTAAAATATTAATTTAGTAAAAATACAATTGTTCAGAACGGAGCAAAAAATGGCTCACATAAGTGATGGGACACTTACTTTTCCATCAAATATTTATCCAAAAATTTTACTTTTTAAAAGGTTTTAATATTTTGTTGGATTTCCTTTTACTTTTAAAACATGATTTAATCTTTTTGGGATGGATTCGACTATTTTTTTTGTGATTTCTGGAGTGATTTTACCCCATTCTTCTTGAAGCACCGATTTTAGTTGTTGTTTTGAAGAAATGGTGTGTTTGCGAATTCTTGATTCCAATTCTTGCCAAATATTCTCTATGGGATTTAAGTCTGGAGATTGTGGTGGTGTTTTTATTATTTCAGGACAGTTATATAGCAGCCAGAGTCTAACGTTCAGAGCAGTGTGCTTGGGGTCATTGTCCTGGTAGAATTTAAAATCGTTATGAAGGTTCAATTTTCGTGCTGAAGATTTCAAATTTTGCTTTAAAATATCAATATACTTGTACTGATCCATTATACTGTCAATAAAAACAAGATTACCAACTCCAGCGGACGACATACACCCCCATACCATAACTCCTCCTCCACCATGTTTTACTGTTGGTACCAAGTTCTGTTTGCGAAGTTCTTCCCTGGGTTTTCTCCACACCAAGATTCTACCGTCAGAACCAAATATATTAAATTTACTCTCATCAGCAAATATAACTTTATTCCAGTAATCAGAATTCTTATTTATGTTGGATTTTGCGAAAGCTAGTCTGAGTTTTCTATTCTTTTCACTTACGAAGAATTTTTTCCTGGCTACTCTACCGTGATATCCAGCAGATCGAATTACCCTTCTAATAGTTTCAGGATTAACAATTATTCCATATAATGCTTGTAAATCAGCAGCAACTTTTGAAGCACTAATTCTTGGATTTTTTTTAATATTTCGAACGATAATTCGCTTTATTCCATTGGATAGCTTTGATGGTCAGCCAGGTCTTCTTTTATCCTGAATCATATGATTCTTTTTATATCGTTTAATGATATTGAAAACTGTTGAACGACTCAAGTTAACTGTTTCAGCAGTTTTTCTAATAGATTTTCCACGTTCAATATGCAAATTAATAACTAATTTTCGAATTTCAGGCGAAGTTTCTTTTCGTTTAGCATTCATGACTACACAGAGCTAAAAAACACAAAAATTCCAAAACAAACTGGAGAGAAATACTGCAGACGATTTTATAAATTATTGCCAATTGCTTTTAAGTAAAAATAAAACCCCAAAAAATATTTTTATTGCTTATTTCAGACGATTTTTGTTGCATATATAATGGTGTCCCATCACTTATGTGAGCTATTTTTTGCTCCGTTCTAAACATTTGTATTTTTATTAAATTAATATTTTAATATTTTGACAAAATGTATGTTATGTAATAATCTTTACTAAATTTAAGTATGAAACACACCCACAAAAAAAATGTGTACATGTTTTTTTAATTTATTTGATTAGTTTCCTTTTGTAAAGCACAAGTGTCCCATCACTTATGTGAGACACTGTATATATTGTGATTTTTTTAATGAATAAAATAAGAACCCTGAAAAGCAAACATGCGGTGCTCTTACGATAACAATTGGTTATTTATGTCCATTTAAAGATTCCTCCGCAATAAAATAGTCGAATAAAAGGTTTCTCCCTCAGGTGCACTTTATCTGAGAATGGTCGACCATCGAGAAGAATGTATTGTTAGGAGAGAGATGCTGCACACGATTAAAAAGTTTGCCGATCGTAAAAGTGAGATACTTGAATGATTCGTAAAAATTCCAAATGAGAAAGGTTTAAACGAATCTTTGAATTGTGCTGAAAGAGTGAAAATAGATAAAAAGCCGAATTACGCAATTGTGCTAAAGTGCGCTTGCTTCCAGTAAAAATATGTGTTCCATGTTAAAGAAAAAGTTATTTTTTACTGTATTAAATCATAAAAATGTGAGAAACAAAATTACAAAAAATGTAATTTAGAAAAATCGCTTTCAGTTGCAAGACTTATTTTTTTTTTTCGAATATTAATTAATATATAAATAAATTATGAAATTAGTATTAAAAAAAATTACCTATGAAAAATTTTGACAGAAATCGATTTCTAGAAGCTTTAAATTTGCGAATCCAAAATTACAGCTCAATCCACTTATGAGTTTTTGAGTTATGCTCAAAAAATATCTGCACTATGCAATATGTTTTGAAACAATTAAAAACAGATTTAAACATTTTGCAAAATTTTCCATCTGCATAATTCTTAAACTACTTGATCGAATGACTTTCCATTTGGTATCCGAACGTAAAATTTACCGAAGAATCTACATACGATGTCAAAATTTGATGTTAGGATTGAAAATTTTAATGTTTGTTACAATTTCAATTTGTAGACTTCCTTCGACGAATAATTTAATTATAGAATTAATTAGTAGGCCTTACTACCAATCGTTTTGTATCAGTATCAATTTTTATACGATGATTCACGACAGAGTTAGTGTTAGGTATCTCCCCCCCCCCCCCCCGATTGTACATTTATTTACTTTAAAATATAATTTATTGACATTATTAAATTTATGCCACCTTTTTTTTGCATATTAGTATATTATGGTAACATGGCCCGTACCAGGTTCCAATTTTAATGTTACTTTATTTCTTAGCATCTTATGAAACTTAGGCCGTTAGATAGATCAATATCAATCATCTACATATATACAAAGGGCATTCCATAAAAACTGAGAGTTTTTATTTTTTTTTTTTTTACGTAGAGGCGGCAACACCGCGAAACTAAAAAATAACTAACAGGGCGATTTTTTCAAACTGTTAACTGTCCGTTTACAAATATTCTAAACGAAGCAGACGATGTTATTTTTCTAGTTTCGTGCTTGTTTAAAGAACTGTTTTTATTTGCCCTATTACATAAATGGAGGTGAGTGATTCAGAGTTAAAAAACGAAATTCGTTGTGTCATAAAATTTTGCTGTCGTTTGGGCAAAACAGCACCAGAAACAGTTAAGTTAATGAAAGAAGCTCACAAAGACAAATGTTTTGGTGAGTCTATGATTTTTAGATGGCATGGTGATTTCAAAAAAAGATGTTTGTCTGCAGAACTGGCTCCTAAGCCTGGCCGACCAGAAAGTGTTGTGAATGATCGAAATGTTAAGAGCAGTGCAGGGTTCTTTGAAGCATCTTCCAGAAAAAGTCTTCTCTACTTGTTTTGAAAAGTGGGTTGAACGATGGGACCGTTGCATATCACCTGAGGGAAGGTATTTTGAAAAAGAATGATGCATTTTTTGCTGTAAATATTTTTCTTGTAGGATTTTGCTTCAGCTTTTATGCCCCACTTTACAATTAATAACAGATTGTTCGGAATTTTGTCACCTCTACATTACATTTTGTCCGTTTGCTTGTCTTGTGGTTTGGCGACAGGCTAGCACAGACTTCTATCCTTTCTCTGAGACTACTAGTCAAGGGGTGCCGTGTGAAATTGTAACTTAAGCATGCATGTTTGAAGTAGGTCGGATTCCAATTTAAACACAAGTTCCAGTAAAGTTGCTATCAGATTCAACAATTTTTTAAGCAACCAACTTTTGAGTCGATTTTAACACCAATTTTTCAAGCAACCAACTTTTGAGTCGATTTTAATACCAATTTTTCAAGCAACCAACTTTTGAGTCGATTTTAACACCAATTTTTCAAGCAACCAACTTTTGAGTCGATTTTAATACCAATTTTTCAAGCAACCAACTTTTGAGTCGATTTTAACACCAATTTTTCCTCGTACAAAATAAACAAGAACGAAAAATCATGTATCGAGCATAGATTATGAAACACTTTCCAACACAGCCAGAATACTGTAACGAAACTTCAACGTTAAATAAGGTGAAAGAAGATATGTAAGTAAACAGTTTAGAAAACATATAACACATTGAAAAATACAGTTTTCGAAATTACTTTCCAGTGTCAAAAAAGTAGTCGAATTATTTTGTGCAGCTCTGTATATGATCAATAGATGTGGATATATAGTATGATAAAATTTAGTTCAGTTAGAATATTCACATTTAGCAATTTTCGCCAATCGATGGAAATTCACTCGAAATCTTTTGTACAGCTCTGTATATTATCTGAAGACTTTTGTACACACCACCTATTAAGCTAAAAGGCAACTTAAAACTCACTCGCAGCAATTACCAAACGTAAACGACAATGTATCTTTTTTGCCTAGCCCTGTATAAGAATTGATTTATATTCCACAAACTTCTATTAGTCTACTAAATATAGTTCAGCTGGAAAATACGTAAACACAATTAAAAACTACCCTTAAGAAATTCACTCTCATAGACTGTAACACTTATCAATTCCCTTGTGTAGCCCTGTATATGATGAACCGAGTTTATAAACACACACGTGCTATGAAAAAAAAATGTTAAACTTAAAAACGCAAGCCAAAGTTGAAAACGCACTTATCACACATACACATAGACTGTAAATATCGCACATGTACTGTAACCAATATATTTTGTGTGTCCCTGTAAATAAACGCAATGCACACAAGAGAGCAATTTAAAGTGCACCTCAGTAATGCATATCATTTTCATTATGTTTGAATTAGTGAAATATCACTAAATTACACTGCAGACGGTTTTCCCCCATAGAATGATGTGTAACATAGTTCTTTTGTTTGACTCTGTAAATGAATAATAAATGCTTTGCACCCCATATTCTAAAAAAGGCATGTTTTAATGCGCTTCATAATTATATATCAATTTCTTTGTGTTTTAAATGACGTAGCGTCATCAAAATGAACTTGAAACGATTATTCCCCATTGACCGTAATGTAACAGAAAACTTTTTATTGTCCCTGTAAAAAAACTATAAGTGCTACACACTTCAGTTGAAATAGGGAACATGCTATAGATAACGACAATAACATATAAAAATTTCAAAGCAATCCGAGAATATTTACAGGAGTTAGAGCACGGTCAGACGGCCAGACGGCAGACAAACCGATAAACACTTTTCAACTATGTTGGAAAGTGTTAAAAAACGTTCGGATAAGAAAAGAAAAAAAAACTTTTTTGTTGACGTTCCAAAACGTCTACCTCTTATAGGGTTATCGGGGGAGGGGGGGGGGGGCACTGCCGTTAGGAACGATTTTTTATGAGCTCTGGATAGAAAGTTAGAGATATTCTTGTTCGCTAATCACACTGGGAATTCAGACAATTTCTCAGATAAACAGGCTCAAATCAATCAGTTGGTTCAAAAATTGCTCGAAAAGTTGTTGAATCTGATAGCAACTTAAATTTAATAATAGTTTCCCTTATGCAAAAAATAACCGTTACGTCGCAAACCAATCAAATTTCATCGCATTGGAATTTCCATGACATGAAAATTTCAGGTTTTATTACCGGATTATTTTCAGGTTAATATAGCAGACTGAACTGAATCTGGGGCTGACATTTCTTTACTTACAACTATATTTATCTTAAAAAAATGTCACTTTAATGTCAATTTCCAACTTTTATGTAAAAAATAAATAAGTGTACTATTTAGAAATATAAGTATAAAGAATATCGCCAAATTAGCATCCATTGGTGCGATATTCTTTGCAGTTTTGCAACTTGTGGTGAAACGTTGTAGCAAACGTATGCTGCTTATTGAAAAAGCAGATACGATAATGATGATTAAAAACTTCCATTCATATTAGTTTTTTTTTTTTTAAAACAAAAAAAAAACTTAACTTGATCAAAGAAAGTGTGTTTTTGCCTTAATTTCATCTTAATGTAAAGAAAATGTCAATTGTTTATCTACATGTGACAATTAAATAATTTATAAAGACTTAACATATTTGAAATATTCAGTTTTTAACAATATGATCGTATCCATCCCTAAATATTTTGGCCATTAATTGGAACAAGAATTTTTAAGTTTGGTTTCCAAAAAAATATAATTTTTAATATAATTTTAAATAAATTTAAATAAATACTGCACTGGGTAAAAATTCTAAATGTACAAATAAAATATTCTCTTATTAATCATTTATTTTAAAAATAATTATCCATTAATTAAATACTGAAAATAATCGAAACTAATATATTAAATCAATGATTAAATTGTAGACTATTTTATGGTAGCATGAAAAAGTTAGATTATTATATTTTTGAAAGTGTGCGTGATCTATAGTACCAATAAAAGTTTAATCTTTGCTTTTAAAAGTTTGTAAATTTAAAACTTTCCAAACAATTGTTTGTATAAAAATACATATTAGAATCATTAAGAGAGAAAATTCTCTTTCGGGTATCATTAGGGAAAAAAACCTTAAAATATTGAAAGCATCTAAAATGCCAAATGTACCATTAAGTACCATTTAAGCTTTATTTTGAAGATTTTTAATTCGTGACTTTTCAAAATCACTATTTGCATGAAACTCTCATGAGCTGTAATTTAAACTGCAATGTTGATTTTTACTTCCATGCCACAAATCAACAGGTGAAAGGCATTAATGTTTTTGAATAAAAAAGAATCAGGGTTGTATGTTTCTACTGCTTCATTATTTATACAGAAAAGGTTATTAGCTATACTTGAATTTTCGCATGCCGGAATTCATCAAAATGATTAAAGGCGCCAACCACACCGTTTTCTTTTATATTGAAGGTAACAATGATATCGTATGAAAGCAACTTATTTTCATACTATACTTATATACATAAATAAATAAATATATATAACTTGCTTTAGCCACAGAAAAGGCCTTGTATAAAACACATCTTTTTTAGACAGGCGGGATTTTATGGAATGCAATGTATTATTGTATTATTTATGGTCATCAAAATTTGCTGATTTTTTGTTTACTGTTGTGTTATTTGTATTGATTTTAGACAGGAGCTTAACAACAAGCATATTTATTGAAGATCACAATGGAATGGTATAAAAACGATTTATGTTTATACTTTACTTATGCAAATATATATATACATATTTATAGCTTCCTTTAATTAAGAAAGGCCGTGTATATAAACTACATCTCTTTTTAAACAGATAGTATTTTATGGAAATTAGCGCATTCTATTGTATTACAACAACAAGATCAAAACTTGTTGATTTTCTGTGTACTTTTGTTTGATTCGTATTAATAGTTGACATGGCTGCGTAACATGACTCTTTTATATTCAAGATGACAATGACATTGTATAAAGATAACTTACATTAATAATTCACGCGTGGATAAATAAAATTTATAGTTTCCTTTAACTAAGAAAAAGCCTTTTATAAATCATATCCCCTTTTTAAACAGACAGAATGTTCTGAAAATAGAGTGTATTCTATTGTATTACTTATAATACCAAAGCTTGCTGATTTTCTGTTTACTATTGTGTGATTTGCATTAATTTTTGACAGATAAACAGAAATAAAAAGGACAAAAGTAGCTTAATCACATCAAATATATTACAATGAAAGAATTTTTTTATTATGTTAAAAGTTAAATTACCCTTGTCCGTTATAATTTATTAGCTTTACACCTTTTTGAAGTGAATAAAGTATTAAGGCCATAATTATAAAGGGAGGAAGGGTGGAGTTAATTTGCAAATCAATATGAAACAATAAAATGTTTTTTAGTTAGGATGCCTTATGATTGCCAATAGAAAATGTTATTTTATTTGTATTTTTATTTACCTATAGAAAGGTCAATTGAAATTCAGTTCAGGCTGATGATGTAGTTCTATAACTACATCGACAGTCGGAAGTTGGAAATGGAAAATTTTAGGATTTAAGGGGCTGTTTATGACTCGACATTTATCACTATAATTTTATGGACAAGTTTTCACCGAGCTGTTTATGAATAGAATAAATAAGAAATATAAGAACCAATTATTTCTGGGTGAATCATGACCAATATCATTAGCTGATCACGGGCACGTTTTAAAACTTCAAATCGTGTTTTTCAACAATTTTGGAAAACGCAAAATTACAAGCTGACAGGATTTTAATTTAAGTCTGGGCGACAGGGGAAAATCCTTTCGTATTAATGGAGTTCAAATGTCCCTGGTTTGTTTTCAATGGGAGGCGATTTAGATAATAATGGACAATGCGCACGCAAAGGCATAGTGGACAGGTGTATATTTGGCATCTCCTCCATACAAATGGCGACTCTCAATGCATTGTTTTATAATCTGTAGTTTAGAACTGATTCTAGGGCACAAATTTATTCGACACAAACCTTTATATACAGCTATCTGAAATGTTTGATCGATTTTTTAAAAATCCGAGAAAATAAGAGAATGAAAAAAAAAAACAAAAAAAAAACACATAATTTTTATTTATCATTTATCCATACATTCAAAAGCACGTTTAAATAATGAACAACTTCTTTGTATCAAAATAATATTGAGTCAATGTTAATTGCGTCATAGACAATATTTGCTATAGCTTGAAATATTGGCCCAAATTTGTGGTATTTACATTTTGCCACCATTTCTGTAATAGTGACTTTTTATTCGAAATATTTCCAATGTTAAGCCAACATTTAACCAATACTGGTATTTCTTTAGAACTATTTTAGAATAATGCAATACTGGGCCCCAATATAAATAATATACTCAATATTGGTTATTACGGTTCTACCTAGTTTATTAACTTTAGACGCTTAAAATAGCACCATTGGCATTAGACATGTTGCTCGTATTATAATATATGATATAACTAAATAAAAGTCTTAAAGATGGACGTTACACCGTTGATTACTATATTAAAACACAAATAGCACAAAATTGCGATTGTTCTTTGCTAAAATCAGTGTACTTGGAGCAGTTCTGTCTTTTGTCTTCCCGATGATGATGGCTTTGAAGTTTTAAGCCGAAACTGTTAGAAGATGGCTTTTAACTAAGTTTTTAATTTCATATGTACACTGATTTTAGCAAAGAACAATCGCAATTTTGTGCTAATATGAAATAATATACATTGGATTATATAATTTATTATATAATGGATTGCATACAACCACAGAGCGCGGCACTACAATCCATAAAGTATGTTGATCTACCTTACCATACTTCGTCAGATTTTCTGATCATTGGCCTTTAATTTATAATTTGTAATTTGCTCTAAGCTCTTTTTTCGACTTCCTACAATAATGTGTTTCATGTCATCCAACACTTCTTTTTTCCAATTAACAGCCCTTTGAAGATCTTCTCTGCACTTCTATAAGTAGCCTGAACAATTAATTCTTCTTGTTTTAAGTGTATTTATAATATCCTTATCATTATAAAAAGGTGTTCAATTTCTGGATTAGTTCTAATTTGTCATACAATGCTAACATTCATTTGTTCGAAAATTTGTTTCAAGATCTTCCTTTTTCAAGTAATGGGTAGTTTTTCATCTTTTCGTGTTTTAGCCCAATTCGATTTCAACGGGAAATTTTCTGCTATATTTAAATTCATAGCCATGGAAATCCAGTTTGAGGCTGTGAAACACAAAAGTATATAAGAGACATAAGTGTCATTAAAAAGGGGTAAAAAAGACACTAAATAAACACTGTACAATTGAAAAAAATCATTTTAAAAACAGATTAACAAATTCTATACACTGTAAAAAAAATTTCCTGAAAAAAAAAAAAACGGAAATTGTACTGGCAATCGAGACGCCAGTAACTATTTCCGTATTTTAACGAAAAAAAAATTCCGTAAATTCCAGGAAATTTTCCGTGATTTCTGAAATATCCGTTTTTAAATGTCCGTTTTTTAACAGATATATTCCGTATTTTTTAGATATTTTTATATCGTTAAAATACATTTTACAGGACCAAATATATATATATATATTTCTCAAGGAACATCTTATAACACTTTTTTTCTTTCATTTCTGTGCGAGTTTTCAGTAAATAACCAACACTTGCCACGAAGGGATTCGAACGCGGAAATTTCTGTGTAGTAAATTGGCGGGCTGTACCATTACGCTAAGACCGGACACTTCGTTTCCTGAAATGTTGTTATTTATTTTACATGCTTTTAATGATGCAAAAACTTAAAGGTTTTATAGTTAGATGGATTTTTTCAATATTTTATTTTCATAATTTTCAATATCTTGCTTTATTATTTGATGTTTTATAACAGATAAATTTTAACTTTTTATGTATTATATGCGTAAAACATTGTATTGAGACTAATGATTGCTTTTTTTTGCAATAGTACATATGCTTTTTTAAATTATTTGTCTGTTGATCTATTTATCAATTCTAAATTCAATAATTATCTTAATTAGACGTATTTATTACATGCTATTAAAGTAAAAATTTTCTTTATCTCTTATTTTAAAAACTTATGTGAATAAACAATTTTATAATAAATTAAATTATTATATTTAATCTTTACTGAGAGCTTTTGTGTACGATTCTGTTAAACTGAATGATTTAAAAAAAATCAAAACAAAAAAATAGATTTTTAGAGAAAATTTTGAAATTAATGACCTTAGGATAAATAAGTTTAAATTTGGACTTGATAATTTAGTTTAATTTATAAAATTATAAACTAACGAAATAAATTATAAACTTTATAAAATTATAAACTTCATTTTTATAAAAGTAAACAAAAAGTTATTAATTATTTTTTATAGATTTTTAGAGAAAATTTCGAAATTAATGACCTTAGGATAGGTAAGTTTAAATTTGGACTTGATAATTTAGTTTACATTCATTTAGTTTAATTTATAAAATTATAAACTAACGAAATAAATTATAAACTTTATAAAATTATAAACTTCATTTTTATAAAAGTAAACAAAAATTTATTAATTATTTTTTGTAAATTTAAGGAAAAAAAATATGAATTATAATTTATAAAATAATAAATTTTAGTTTAATTCACAAATTTATAAGACAAATTAGCTTAGTTTAACACCTACATACCGATAATTTGCAAAAATATTATTTTAGGAAACCTTAAAAATATTTAAAAAAAAAATAGATTTTTAGCGAAAATTTTGAAATTAATGACCTTGGTATAGGTATGTTTAAATTTGGATTTATTAATTTAGTCTAAATTAATTTAGTTTAATTGATAAAATTAACTAACTAAATATATTATAAACTTTATAAAATTATAAACTAACTAAATATATTAAAAACTTTATAAAATTATAAACTTCATTTTTATAAAAGTAAAGAAAAAAACATTAATTATTTTTATAAATTTAAAGAAAAAAATATAAACTTTCTAAAATTATAATTTATAAAATAATAAATTTTAGGTTAATTCACAAATTTATAAGACAAATCAGTGTTGTTCAATACCAATAATTTGCAAAGATATTATTTTACGAAACCTTTAATAACCTAATATTGCCTCACGTTAATAAAATTAAAATTAAATTTTAAAATGTCAGTGAAAAAATTCATAATTTGAAGCACTATAAAGAAAAAAAAAAGTAGATTTAAAACAAAAAAATTCTGTAATTTATATAAATAAAGTAAATTTCTAAAGATATCACTAAAAAATAAAAAATATCATTATTATTTTCACAAAAAATTACCGTCCAGACACGGGCCCGGTTAGAATGAGCTCCAGGATTGGCCCGAGTCTAATGACAAAAAATAGGGCCACGGGTAGGACCGGTCCAGGCCTGGATCCTAAAAGACTCTGAACCCTAATAAATACAACAATCTTAAATCGCATTTCAAACAAGACGATATCTGTATACAAACCTCTGAATGTTATTTCCGGAAATGGGGAAATACGGACATTGTACTGTTTTGAAAAAAATCCATCAAATTTACGGAAAACTTTCTGCATATCTACGGATTTGAAATCTCCTTTACGGAACTGATGTCATTTACGGAAATTATACTGTTGTTTTGGAAAAATGAAACTTCTCCGTAAAATTTTACGGAAAATCTCTTGTATTTTCACGGAATTTTTTTAGAGTGTACACCCCAAATTACTATATTTAGAGACGTGATTTGTTTTATCCTTAATTTTATAGAGACGCAACTCCTATTTATACTACAAAAGTGGTCACGTTTCACTCCAGCAAATCCTCACACAAATCTTTTCTTTTTATGCTGTCAGTTATACAACGCATGTGACAACATCACGTCCACGGTACATTTTGGAATGATTCGCTCTTAATGCAGCGTCATTTGGGGGTCTTATACTTATTTTTCAGGTAATATTCTCGCCGACATTTATATTTATTTAT
Source organism: Maratus michaelseni (assembly GCA_963931845.1). Classification (NCBI taxonomy): domain Eukaryota; kingdom Metazoa; phylum Arthropoda; class Arachnida; order Araneae; family Salticidae; genus Maratus; species Maratus michaelseni. The sequence continues at coordinate 382,704,881 of OZ007593.1, forward strand.
TTGTTTATTTAACGCTAAGAGGTTTCTGATGAGGTGCTTATGTATATATATATATATATATATATATATATATATATATATATATATATATATATATATATATATATATAAACACATCTTTATTTATTAACTAGCCATCTTTTACAACCAGTTTGGCTTCCTTTAAATGTATGCTAAGCATCAACATGTTACTTTTATTCATAATTTTATTTACTTTCTCAATCCTTCGCCAAATCGGAAGATACTGATACAGAAATCAAGAACCCTGCGATCTTGGCAGCCCTTCGTATATATATTGTTGTTATTGCTATGTATTTCATCTTTCTTGACAAAAACCGCTTAACTCAATTAGTCATTTATGCTTCATGTCCATTTACTTATCAGTTGCAATGCGTTCGCTAATGAGGAGATTTTTAAACCTATTAAGTAATCTTCCGTAATTGAGTCCACTGCCAATTGGTGTATTTTAGCTAATACCATTTGGGGCAATGAACTGTTTTATGTGAAAAGCCTTTAATGATATCCACATTTACATTAAACCATATTGTTGCTAATATGTTTTTTAGGTTCTTTGGCTGATATTGGATTACGGAAGATTAAAAAATCTACCATTATTCTCATCTAATCCTCTAGAAAAGTTTGTCATAATCGTGACAAAATTTTATCTGTTGCTTTGAAATGACTGAAATCTTCGAAAGGAAAAATTGAGAGTGGTACTGTGCATAAACAAAGAGTAAAATGAAGATAATAATTTTGTCTATAAAATAGCAGTTTATTACGTTATCTCCACGCCCCTCTCTCTCCGAGAGGGATAGAGCGAAATTACTTTTAAAAAATCGTTTGTGTCTGGTCCCTATTCCCTGATATTCACCATTCTGCAAAGTTTCTTTCGTAAGGCATTGATATATTGTAAATTATATGTTACTCCTCAGGTGGACAAGGAGGCATAAATTTCTAAAATTCCGTACTCGGGGCTTACATTAGCCTACATCAGTCATGCGAAAAAACGCGCAAGCTAATGTTAAGTCTATGGGAAGGTTCTTGGCAGATTTCTCGCTCGCATTTTAATGTATTTAAATGATGTTTTTTTGCATAGGATAGCTGAGGTCGATTTCTGACGTTGTTAGTTTTTACTTTTTCGATTTTGGTTCCAGTTTTTTTGTATAAGGATACTTTCACTTTCAGAACCGGTTCAAACCGGTTCTAAAATTAAAAATGTTTGCTTATTAAAAAAACTGTAACCAAAATCAAAAAAGTAAAAACTAACAACGTTAGAGATTGACTTCAGCTATCCATACAAAAAATACATCATTTAAAACTATTAAAATGCGAGCGAGAAATCTGCCAAGAACCTTCCCATAGACTTAACATTAGCTTGAGCGTTCCTTCGCGTGACTAGCGTAGGCTCTTAAGGATCACCACAGAATAGTCTAATTTCAAAAGACAATTATCTGCCTTTTAGAATACAGGACATCCATAAAAAGCTAAGCATATAAAATTACAAAACTAAAAGCATCTCGCCATTTTAACCTATATGTTATACCACAAGATATAAAAGGGTTTCGAAACCAAAAATATATATACGATAAGTAACTTCCGTGAAGAGAGTTAAAAAGACACTAAATAAACGATGAGTAATTGAAAGTCTCATTTTTTAAAACAAATCCTTACACACCCGAAAATTACTAGATTTAGAGAGACGATTAGTTTATCCTTAATTTTCGGAACGCAACACCCTTCTATTTGCCACAAAGGTGGTCACGTCTCACTCCAGCAAATCTTCACAGGAAACCTGTCTTTTTCTGCTGTCAACTTCAACGCAAATGACGACATCACGTCCACGGTGCATTTTGCAATCATTTGCTCTTAATGCAGCGTCATTTGGGAGTCTTTTACTTATATTTTTCACTTTTCAGATAATACTTTCTCCGATATATTATTTATTTATTTATTTATTTAGGGCTAGGCAGGCAGCTGAATGATTCTGATGAGGTGCTTTTGGTAATATATCTCTATTTATTAATATACTATGGCTGGATAAGCGTGATCCAATAATTCGTACAGTAATAGGGCATTTTATCTGACGCTTCGGACGTGACTTGAATCCTCGAAGGGAAAATTTGAGAGTGATACAGTGTATAAACAAAGGGTAAAAAGAAGAGCGTATAATTTTTCGTCGATATATATTTTGCTAGCAAGTATACTTTGCTATATATTTGATGATCGATAAGTGTAGTTCTATGTGTATTTATAGGGCGTGAACGTCAATGAGAATTGGTAGTCTTTTGGTTTATTATTTACTTTTCTCAATATCAGCGCGTAATTATTCGTCGATGCGATACGCTAATCGCCGTGTGAAACTGTCAAAAATCTGAGATATATATATATATATATATATATAACTCTAAATGAAAATGCCTGTATTGGTGAAATACAATGCACAAAAGTAAAAAAGTCATTAGTTTGAACCTTTATCTGACAATTGCAAATCGTAGAATGCAAACTGTACAATCTTTCTAAGAAGAGAAACATATATAAGTGTTATGTATTTTATGATTGATTAGATATATGTGTATTTATAAGACTTGGACGTCAATGAGGTTTTCGGTTGCATATCTAAATGTTAGCGTGTCATCCTTCTTTGATACAATATGTTTATCATATGTGAAATAGGTAAAAATACGAGAAATAAAATATATCTGTATCGGCTAAATACATTGCACAAATTCAGTGATAAAAGTTACTACTACTTTGAATTTTTATCTGACAACTCCGAATGGTAAAATAAAGAGCGTATCATTATTTCTAGAAGAGTGGCATATTATGTTATATAAGTAAATTTCAATTACTTTTTCAATTAATTTTTCAATTAATTTTCAGGAGTGAAATTCGCCCGAAATTAATGAGTAACAAACAAGTGGATTTTTTTCCATTGCTTAACTGAGTGTAAAACCAACAGAGTGAAAAATGTCCCCAGCCGGGAAAAGAACCAGGGACCTCAGAATAGCGGCTTTGAGGCTGATGTTATATATTTGATTATTGATTTGGGTAATGAATGTGTATTTATAGGAAGCGAACGTTAATGGGTATTGGTAGCATTTTGTTTATTTATTTTTCCCAATAGGAGCGCGCAATCATTCGTTAATTTATGATACATTAATCATCGTGTGAAACAGTCAAATAGACGAGAAACTCAAAAACCAAATTTTTTAAAAAAACTCAAAAATTCAAATTTAAAGAAACTCAGAAGGAAAATGTCTGTATCGATCAAATCAATTTCACATTTTTTAAGTCACTAATTTGAACCTCTTTCTTACTATTACGAATTAGTTCTCACCATGAATGTCACCTGATTTTTTTCCCCCAACTGTCCCGATTTTTTTTTTTTTTTTTTTTTTTTTTTTTTTTTTTTTTTTATGGAGAATGTCGTGTGCAGCTAGAACGGGGAGTGTGCACTGCAAAAAAAATGATTGACTATACTGTAAAATCAACTTTTTTTTTTTTTTTTTTTTTTTTTTTGCAGTGTGGTGTGCACTAACTAGACTGCTAACATGGTTGACAATTAGAGGAAAAAAAATTAAGAAATTGCAAAGTAAATAACTTTATTTGACAAATAACTGAGTTAAAGATAGGGGAGAGGGTTAAATCTTTTTTTGTTAAATACAGTTTAGTTACTTTGAAATGTCTTGATTTCTTCTTCTAATTTTTACTAGTAACAGTATTGTGCATAAATAAAAGCAGCAAACACTGCATAGATTGTGTAGCAAACACAGTTCTATCCACAATCAGAAAGCGCCCTGCAGCACTTACTGTTTCAGTTACTCCCATGAATTGCATGGTACTTTGGGCGTGACACAGATGTGTTCTATCTCCCCTTAAAGTTTTGACGATGAGTTCAGGTTCACCCTGTATATAAATGTTAGGTATTCTAGATGGGATAGTAATTTTTTTTTTCAGCTGGAAAGCGTATAACATCATTGAAACAAGCTCCAAATAATAATTATCTATCTATACCGATAATGCATTTGAATAGATTTTTGTAACATCATACAAGAATTATAAGAACTAAATATAGTATACTTGTATTAGTCTGTATATGCTACAAAATATATTAAATTTTCCCTCAGTTAAAAAGGTATAACATTATTAAAAGGAATTTCAAGTAATAACAGATGGTAATGTGTTTGATACTTTTTGTGTGGCCCTGTAAAAGAATATATGCTTATGTCAAATTCAAAACATACATAAATTTCGTAGCAAGAAATATACATATACAAATATTCAAACACTAATTTAATTACATCTATACAGGGTTCATCTGAATTCAACGGCAAAACTTTAATAAGAGATAGAACACGTCTAGAAAAGCTGAATACGCCATACAATATCCAGTTACGAAATTTATAGCACGAACACACAGACAGACAGACCAAAGTCATAAACACAATGTACAAAATATCTTTTTACTTTTTTCTATCTATAATAGAAAAAAGTAATGTAATCGAAAACTTTTTCGACTTCCGGTTTTCGACTGATTTACGCGTTTTAGGAATCAAGAGATCCCACAAAACGGTTTATGTATCAGAACACAAATTTTTCCCCCATTCACTCTCTATTCCCCCGAATGATTTGAAAAGTCAATTCCGAAAATCGTATCTTAAGTATTTTTCCCTATTTTCCCCATTTATATCTCCCTCTTAGTTGCGTTTCCAAGATCTCACCCAAAAAACCTGTTTTTACAAAATGTCTGCCTGTCCGTGTGTCCGTATGTGTGTGCGTGTCCTCTTTGTATTATCGGAGAGTGTATGAAACTATGCATAGAATTGAACCAAATTTCATATATATGTTTTTGACTATGGCCAGCAGGTCCCAGTTGAAATTGCGAAATTTCACCGCAAGGGGAACTGTGATAGCGATTTTGTGCCCTTTTCAATATTGTATCATCGAAAAGTGTATGAAGTTATGCATAGAATTGAACCAAATTTCAATTGATATGTTTTTGGCTATGGCCAGTAGGTCCCAGTGGAATTTGGGGATATTCCACTGGAAATGGACGCTGTGATAGCGATTTTTGTACCATTTTCATTATTATATCATCAGAAAGTGTACGAAGTTATGCATAGAATTGAGCCAAACTTCATATATACGTTTTTGACCATGGACGTCAGGTCCCAGTTGAAAATGGGGACATTTTCTCGGAAAGGGGCGCTGCAATAACGATTTTTCAGCGATTTTCTCGATTTTTTGCAGTTTAAGTGAAGAATTTATGAATATTGTTCGACGAAATTTTATATTTAAATGCAATGTAATAGGCCGAGGTCTGTATAAAATTTTGGAGAAAATCAGTCTGAAGGTGACGCTGTAATATTGCATTCTGTTCGATTTTAGGGAAGGGCGCGGTAGCTGTTGAAAAAAAATCATACTTAATCACCGAATTGTTCAATCTAGGTTTAATTTGCATATTTGTAATAGGCAAAAATTTTTCACGTTTTTTGATATATCACCCGTTGATTAGACTTTCCTCCCCCCTCACCCCAATAGTTTTGAAACCTTTATTGGCAAAAAACTTGATGTATAATAAAAAAGACATGTATGAGATAGAAGAAAATTTTGGGATTGACACATCCGACTAGTTGTTTGTCTACGAGAATATAAATGTTTTTCTATCTAAAATATTTGTCAAGGAAGTAGACTACATAAGTAAAAACTCTACTCAATTAATAATTTGGAACATCTGAATTATCCGAGTGATGAAATGGAAACATAACAAACACCTCCTTTTACATTATCAAATAATTTATATCTTCCTACAAAATACAGCAAGAAACGCTACAGAAAACGAGCACAAGGGAATTTTGGGAGAATGTTCTTTTCGTGAACATGTTGAATATTAAAGTCTTCTAATACATCAAATTGTGTGAAGTAAATTACACCAGAGATGACATTTACACTGTCAGATTTCACACCTAAGGTTAGCACAAACACCTGGTAAATTCATATATATTTCTCTTCACGACTCTGCACAAGATAATTAATATCTTGTTGGGTGCTTTTTGACGCCTTCATAAAAGATGTCTCGTAATTCAATGGCTGCAATGCCAAGATGAATGTTTCATTTGTTAAAAATTTTACTTTTAGATTTTTATGAAGAGTGACAGCAACTAAATCATGGCTAGCGCTTTAAAGTGTATTTTATTGATAACTTTAAAATCGAAACTCAGTGTGTAAGGTTTAATTTTTTTTTTCTCGTAAACAACTTCAACATTTTGTAAGCACAGAAGAACCGTGCTTTTGGTTGAGTTTGTTTATTGTTTCATCAGAAGAGGTATTTGAATGCATGTCTTGTTGGTATTTTAAAATAAGTGCCCACTTTGAAGGCGTATTATCATGTTTTATAGTTGTTGTAATAAAATTAGTTTCACTCAATTTGTAAAACTTAATTGTTTTAAGCAAATAAATGAGTACAATACTAAAATTCATCTTTAAGAAGATAAAAACTTAAAATTGCGCTTAATGTGCTTTATTACTTAAAAGATGATAAAATTGTAAGAAAGATGTTAAACTACATTAACATTATTCAATGTCAATTACTCCAAGCACTTTCACCTATATACACATAGCCTTCATCTGGGATAAAAATACAACTTTCATTGCCAATGGAAATTTTGAAAGTAAGCCATTTTTAATGACAGTTTGTATTTTATCCCTGATGATGGCTATGTGCATAGCTGAAAGTGCTTGGAGTAATTTACATTGAATAATGTTAATGTAGTTTAACATATTTCTTCCAATTTTATCATCTTTTAAGTAATAAAGCACAATAAGTGTAATTTTAATTTTTTACTTGTTTTATTATAAATACGGTTATTACACAAAACATTAGAGAACTTGTTGCTCGGTTGGTCGATTTATTCCGTTGACCACTTTGTAATTTATTAAGTAAGAATTTATGACTAAGAATTTCCTTAATGACTAAGAATTTCTTTATTGAAGGCTAATATGGTGAAGAGACTTTCAAAGATTGCAACTCTATTTTTTCATTGCGGCAGACGCACGTCTCTCACTCTAAGTCTATTATCTGCCTTTTCTCTGCAAAATTGTCCGATTTCTTGAAATTGTTTCAACCATAATCAATCAATATACAAAACGCGAAAGTACGTAGCGGCGAAAAAGCGGTTATTTCTCATTTGGCGATGGCAATGAGCGAGTTGTTTAGAAAATCAAACCTGTTAATCTAACTTTAGCCTGCTTCGTAATTTGTTGTATTAAGAAAACTATGGGAGGTATCGATTCGAAACTCACAGTAAAATACATAGTTTATTTTTCTGATTTTGAAAACGTAAATTTTGTGAAAATCGGACGGTAACTTTTCTTAATTTTGGCTCAAAACTGACATGCCGTGAATCAAATGACTCAGACTTTTGAGGGGGTGGTATTCAGTTTACTTCTGCTTCGGAATTCGTCTTTCTATTTATTTTCAGACCGAAGAAAGGGTTACCAGAGGAAAGGTTTCGTTCAGCGATGTTTAGAGTGTTTTCGCGTTTAGTATTATTTTTTGACGAAACCGGGCAACGGCGGGCGGATCAGCTAGTTTATTTTATTTTTCCATTGGAGAATCTTTACGAAAATATAAATCTGAATCGCCTTTGAACTGTGTATGGATATTTTGTTTTTTCTAACCATAACCATAACCGTTTAATTAGACGGTTTTCATTATTGATTTTTCATTGGACAGCCCCCCCTCCCCCTGTAAATAAAAATAAAAACAAGTTTCTGCTCTTACTAATTGATGGAATGCTACAGAGTGATCAATTAAATTATTTGAATTTAAGTCTGACTGCATAGGATTTACCACTATATTGCTGTTAATTGATTAATATGAGTATTTTAAATTATCCGAGACGTATAGTATTTATTTTGCACCTATGACTCTAAGGATCTGATATGATAATTTATACTTAGAAAATTTTATTAGACAAATTATCAATTAATTATAGAAAAGAAAAAGTTGCGTTGTGAATTATTTTTGATGTTCGGATCCTCTTTGAGCCAATTACAATCATCAAAGGTTACCTGCAGAGAGTTATGTAACATTAAATATATAATGGCTTATTTTAAAACCTAGATTGTAATATTAAAGAAAACATTTCCTAAAATAAAAGACTTAATATTAATTCAATAAATTAAGTAAACAAAAGGAAAACTGACTAAAATTAATTGAATATAAAATTGAGTTTATTTACAAGGTAATTATAAGCATATGATTAAAAACAAACATAAATGTTTAAAAAAAAAAAATAAAAATATTCAATCCTAGTTGAGAACTGTATTCTCAACATTTATTTTCTGAGAATTACAGTTTATCTTACTGAATTAAAAAATTCGATTTTGAAAGGCAGAGTTCCATACCCTAGAAGTATTTATTTGATTAGCCTTTTTATGTTTAGATCGGGGTAGGATCTTCATACACACTTAAATTCGTATTATTAAAAGAATATAGCTTAATTAAATAAAATGGAACAATGGTGAAGGAAGATTGTTTGTTACCTTATATTACTAGATAACGTTGACAGCAGGAGGTAATGGCTGACGCGTTTTCGCTTTTTCTTAGCGCGTACATTTCCATCTATTGGCACACACACTCAAAATCTGTTTTTTTAGTTAGAGAGCAGTCAACCTTCTACTTTTCCATCTTTTTTGAATCTCAACTCTCAAGAAAAATCACATTCTTTTCGTGGAGCAAAAAAAAAGGGATGGAACCATTTTTCCCTTTTCACATAAAATTAAGGCCTTATACGTTTTAACTTCTTGAAAATTTGCATGTTTCGGCCATACCTCTGATTTTAGAGAGATGACCATTGGCATGCGGGAGAAATTTGGTACTCCCCTTGAGTGTTTCATTGGTCCGTCGGTACAATAGCGATTCCTCTTGACGCCGTGCTGTGTCTGGGAGGTAAAGATGCTTTGACTTGTGAGGTCTTCGTGCCTATTTAAGCTCTCATAAATAAATGTGTCATATTATTGTTCTGACAATTTTCTCCATGACATTTTTATTAGGTGTAGTTAAATCATTCGTGGGAACGGAAAACCAAATATTTCCTTGACTGCCGTGGTTCACTTTGTTCCACAATTATCTATCTGTATGCGCTGATCCTAAAATGGATCATTAATTTGTATTGTTCACTGTTCACTGATTAAAATGATACCAAATACTCTGCTAATATGCAGAAAAAAAACCAAATACTTTTTTTTTTATAGTGTGTGCTAGTTTAGATCTAGATGGTGGTATTTCTCACCATCATCTCTTCCCCCGACATTAGAAAAAAAAAAGGTCCACAGTATCTTTTTTTTTTATATATATATATAGCCACAAAGTACTCGATGAAAGTCCATCGTCGTATTATATTGAAGATCAAAACTGAAAATGTTCACATGGAAAAGTCTAGGAACTTGGGATAAGCTGGGGTGTCACTAGGTTTGGAGTGTAAGTAGGTTTGCAACACCAAAAAAAAGTTTTACACATTGGTGAAATAAACCGTAATCAAAAGTTCACTGTTGAAAAATCTGATGAAAGACATGACTTCTTCAGCAAGTTATCATGTGTAGTTGGTTTCAATTTCCATTGTTCCAAAAACATTTATTAAAATTTTGAGTTTTAATAGGTCCAAATCCAAATAAAGCAGGAAAATTTGAATAAGCCAAATAATAAAATAAAATGCCCGAGAGAAGAAAGAAAAAAAAATTAATTTTCTTTTCCACTCTTATATTTTTAGTTATTACATACATATAAATTGGCAAATCTTTTATTTTAATTATTACAGGCTAATTAGGTACCCATACGTTGAAACACAATATACAGAATCATTTAAAACAAATACTCAATATAATCAGTAAGCTGTATGCATTGATAATGAATACCATACAATTAAAAAAAAATTATATAATATATGAAAAACATTGAGAGAAAACACATCTATATAATCACATGTCTGTTGTACTACAATCTGTATTATAAACATTATAATCTAATTCTCACATGAATTATTTTCTCTTGAGCAGAAAGGAAAACTTCTTTATTTTTTTTTTATATATATAAAGAAAATGTTATGTTAAAAAAAAAAAAATCTTATCATTCTTACTAAAACAATTGTTTTGGAATATGTGAAAAGGCTACTTTTCTGAATGAAAGATATTCTCAATAATAATATATTTTCATAAAAGAAACAGATCGAAAAAATGAAAATTTGTTTTCTTCTTTCGATACCAAAAATTTAAATATCCATCTATAAAGTCAAACACAATACCCTTTTAAACTGCCTGCCTTGGAATGGACGGGGTTGGGAAAAAAAAAAAAAAACAAGGCAGAAGAAGAAAAAGAAAAAAAACAGTAATCTTTTCTCCCTCTAATCCATCACCGCTAAGCGGAAGGATAGAGAATGACAGCTAGATGACCCTACCTGTGGACAATGACTCATCTCCCTACCTTCGGATTCAGTTGTACCCAGGGGACGATTTGCGAAATGATAAGCCGTGTATTAGGTATCTTTCCTTACCTGTGGGTGACGTTTACTAAACTCCTGTATTACTGACAGTGGGGGAAAAAAAAATAGTGAAACGATTTGATTGCACGTGTGTCTGTGCAGATTTTGGATTACTCGCCAAAATTCAGCTATCTGTATTTTATTGTTGAAATAAGATTACAGGTGTGATTAAAATAAAAAAAAGTCGTGTATACCCGGCTTGGATTTAAAAAAAAAAATGAGGTATGTTTAAATCTGTATATCTACTTAATATTTTCTATAAAAAAAAAAAAATCGGTACACGTGTAACGTGGTCAAATCCGTTTGCATCGCACTATCTTCTCGTCAATTTATATATTTACTTATTTATTTATATTGTGTATAAAAACGTAATGTATTATAATATATATATATTTTTAATATAATATTGATTTTCTAGTTACAATTTAAGTTAGCGAGAACAAGCGAGCGTTGCTTTGCACAAACGAAAATGTGCATGCAATTGTAAAATATTTATTTAATTATTTATTCTTCTTATTATTATTATTTTAAAATATATTAACGTGTAAATATACATATTTAAGGAATCGAAAGCGAGCGTTCGCTTTTCTTTTCTCTTATTATTTTTTGTTTTATAAAATATTACATATAGTTAGAAAAAAAAAATTAAACAAATTCTTTTTTTTGTAAAGTTTGGAAATTTAGTCAATTAGAAATATCTCAGCTAAATGCATTATTAGATGCTCTGCGCAGATAGTCTCAATTTCGCCTGCAAAAACGAGACTTTAACATCCAATAAATTGCTGAAATGATCATTGACATGTATCCAACACCTTTTTATTATTATTATTTTTTTAGTATGAAATAATTTACCTAAATATTTAAGGTATAAATTAAACATCCAATTTATGTTTTGTAATAATTGAAACGTTCAATGGTATTTTTTATTTATTTATTTATTTTTTTTTTTTGTAATTAAATTATCTGAAATGTTAATCCTTAGGGACAACTAATAATTTTTTTTTTTTTTTTTTTTTTTTTTTTTTTACTTGTTTGTTTTATAATATGAAATCGTACGATTATTCTAAAATTAAAATTGAAACGCGTTGTTCTAACCAAGTTATAGATTATATCAAATATTAAACTAAAATAATTTTGTAAAATCTGACCGATTTTTTTTTTGTTATAATAATTCAAGTGGATTCGTCAATCCGTGGCTTTAAGCAAAGGATGAATTATTATAAATATTGGTCAATATAAAATGTTGTATTATTATTATTTATATTTGTGTCGCCGAGTGAATAGATGTTGACTTGTAATTTTAAATCGATTAGTTATATGTTTTGTGCTACATATAAAGACTTTTATTTTCACTTTTAGTATAGGGGGTAAGGTTATATATTAAAATTTTTTTTTGTTTTGTTATATAAATTAGTATAAAATGGGTTTGAAAGGGTGATACCCTGGCAAGGCTGCCTCTGTTTTTATTTTTACCGTAATTATTATTATTTTTTATTTAACGTGCATGTTTGTTCATAACTCCCTCTGACGAGCCAAATCCCTCAGTAGTACACTGTGTAGCAAAGAAAAAAAACTTGCAGTATCCTCCCTAAATGATCTTTTTTTTTTTTTTTTTTTTTAAATAGTAACCTGTCCTCAATGTACTGTAAATAAACAATAATGGAAAATTATAAAATGTGTACTAAACTAAAGAAAAATAAGACATCTATAAACGATAAAAATTTAAAATAAATATATACATATTGCCTCGACAGCAATAAAAAAGAAAAAAAATTTCTCGCTTCCCTATCTAGGAATTTATGTGTATAGTCTGTGATTCCACTTTCGTTGGTGAGAATAATTTATTTATGTGGCGTTTAATAGTCGCTTTATCTGGGAATGCAATTTCCTTTAATAGGTAATTGTTATTCCTAAGCTTCCTTACCACCTCGAATGGTCCCAAGAATTTTGGCTGAAGTACACCTGGTTTACCCACGACTTTTAAGTAGCATTCTTGTCCCGTTTGTAGAAATTTTACTTGTTGGACTGGAGTACTGTCGATGTACTCCGCCATCATTTTTTTTTGGTTTTGTAAGGCTAATTTCTTTATTTCCTCAATATGTTGGACTCTATTTTTAACGTAGGTTTTGACAATTATGTCTTGGTCGGGCAAGTGTATGGAAAAAGGAGTTCTTATTTCTCTACCGAAAAATAGAAGTGCCGGAGAAAATCCCGTAGCTCTGTGCGGCGTACTCAGATTAATTAGGCTATCTGCATTTGGGGTGTCCATTGTAGTAATTTTAGGAGTAGCTTTTTCAGAATTTATAATTTTCTTCTCTTTCTTTTTTTTCTTATTATTATTATTACTATTATTACAAATAATATTAGTGTCTACAGTTTGATTATTTAATTCGCGTAATTGTTGTCTAGTTTTGACACCAGTATCTATTCTACTAATTCTTTGACTTTTACGCTTATTCATCCAATTAAAGTACAAAAATCATAAAATAGAGAGAGAGCAAAAAAAAAAATTGTTTAACATAAAATAAAAGATACCCAATGGTGAATTGTTATGCACTGTTCGAGAAATTAATTATATATAACATATATCATTTCAATATTTGAGCATTATTATGTATTTATTTTATATTTGCTGCTGTTGCAGTATATGTAACACAAGTCATATTTTCAATTCTTTGTTAATACAAATCAATCCAATAACACTTATTATTATTTAATATATCATTATATATTTAGTGAGGTACCCAAAAAGAATTGCCAGGTATATGCATGTTACAGAGTGTATGAAGATTCCCCAATGAATGCTTAAATTTTTTTTTTTTTTTTTTTTTTTTTTTAATTAGTTGTTGAAAAGAGGAAAAAAATTTTTTTTCAAAAGAATTAGAATTAAGAACATTTATGTTAGCAAAAAAAAATTTTTTTTTTTTTTTTTTTTTTTTTTTTTTTTTTTTAGTCTTAATATTGCATATATATTTTTATATTTAAAAAATTATACAATAACCTAAAGTTCTATTTCTAAAATTAAATTAATATATTAAAATAATTTAGAAAGAGGTAACGGTACCACTTCTTATTCGGTAAACCCTATGATGGAATGCTACAGAGTGATCAATTAAATTATTTGAATTTAAGTCTGACTGCATAGGATTTACCACTATATTGCTGTTAATTGATTAATATGAGTATTTTAAATTATCCGAGACGTATAGTATTTATTTTGCACCTATGACTCTAAGGATCTGATATGATAATTTATACTTAGAAAATTTTATTAGACAAATTATCAATTAATTATAGAAAAGAAAAAGTTGCGTTGTGAATTATTTTTGATGTTCGGATCCTCTTTGAGCCAATTACAATCATCAAAGGTTACCTGCAGAGAGTTATGTAACATTAAATATATAATGGCTTATTTTAAAACCTAGATTGTAATATTAAAGAAAACATTTCCTAAAATAAAAGACTTAATATTAATTCAATAAATTAAGTAAACAAAAGGAAAACTGACTAAAATTAATTGAATATAAAATTGAGTTTATTTACAAGGTAATTATAAGCATATGATTAAAAACAAACATAAATGTTTAAAAAAAAAAATAAAAATATTCAATCCTAGTTGAGAACTGTATTCTCAACATTTATTTTCTGAGAATTACAGTTTATCTTACTGAATTAAAAAATTCGATTTTGAAAGGCAGAGTTCCATACCCTAGAAGTATTTATTTGATTAGCCTTTTTATGTTTAGATCGGGGTAGGATCTTCATATACACTTAAATTCGTATTATTAAAAGAATATAGCTTAATTAAATAAAATGGAACAATGGTGAAGGAAGATTGTTTGTTACCTTATATTACTAGATAACGTTGACAGCAGGAGGTAATGGCTGACGCGTTTTCGCTTTTTCTTAACGCGTACATTTCCATCTATTGGCACACACACTCAAAATCTGTTTTTTTAGTTAGAGAGCAGTCAACCTTCTACTTTTCCATCTTTTTTGAATCTCAACTCTCAAGAAAAATCACATTCTTTTCGTGGAGCAAAAAAAAAGGGATGGAACCATTTTTCCCTTTTCACATAAAATTAAGGCCTTATACGTTTTAACTTCTTGAAAATTTGCATGTTTCGGCCATACCTCTGATTTTAGAGAGATGACCATTGGCATGCGGGAGAAATTTGGTACTCCCCTTGAGTGTTTCATAGGTCCGTCGGTACAATAGCGATTCCTCTTGACGCCGTGCTGTGTCTGGGAGGTAAAGATGCTTTGACTTGTGAGGTCTTCGTGCCTATTTAAGCTCTCATAAATAAATGTGTCATATTATTGTTCTGACAATTTTCTCCATGACATTTTTATTAGGTGTAGTTAAATCATTCGTGGGAACGGAAAACCAAATATTTCCTTGACTGCCGTGGTTCACTTTGTTCCACAATTATCTATCTGTATGCGCTGATCCTAAAATGGATCATTAATTTGTATTGTTCACTGTTCACTGATTAAAATGATACCAAATACTCTGCTAATATGCAGAAAAAAAACCCAATACTTTTTTTTTTATAGTGTGTGCTAGTTTAGATCTAGATGGTGGTATTTCTCACCATCACTAATCATGACAACAAAAATCTTTCAGCTAAAGAATATATCGATATTAATTGTTTCCATGTTTTGTAAAACTATATTTTAATGGTATTTTTTATTTGAGTGATTCATTTATGAACAGCTTGAATTTTCTCACCAAGTTTTGAATGCTGAGTAAGAATATGGAAACAAAATTTTAAAATTAGTTCTTGTTTTTAAAGTAGATCCAGCAATGAAATATAAGATTTTAAAGGCGAATTAAAGACAAATAACAGCAAAAAAGTTTTTAAAACGTTGAATTATTTATTTCTTTTTATCAGTTCCCATTAAACTTACAATTTATAAGGAGTTTACAACTGATAGACAAATCATTGCGAGGTAAACAAATTTACATTATTTCTTTTTTCTTTCCTTTTTCTTTTTTTCTTTTTTTTTCCAAAATAAAATTACGATCTCCAGCTTATTTTATTATTTTTTTTTTAAATTGATAGTTCTTTTTAACACTTTTCAACATGATCGAAAAATGCTTATGAATTCGGTTTGTCTGTCTGTGCTCTAACTCTCGTAAATATACTCTGATTGCCATGCAATTGGTATATGCTAATGAGGTTTACCATAGAATATTTGATATTGAAGATGAAGTGTGTAGTATTTATAGTTCGTTTACAGGGACACGCAAAAGAATTCTGTTACATTACGGTAAAACGTTTGCGGTGTATTTTAATGATGTTACACTATTTCAAACATATTGAATTGATATATATCACTGAGGGGGACTACAAGAGGCTTAATATAGAACGGGGGTGTGCATAGCATTTATCATTCATTTACAGGGACACACAAAAGAATTCGGTTACAATACTGTCTACAAACAAAAAATTGCTGGTAGTCCACTTTCATTTGTGGTACGCGTTTTTAAATTTAAGACTGATCTCAAATCCAAAGGAGCTACTTTCTGAAACATTGCTGAATTCATTTTTGTTCAGAAACGCAGGAAATTGGCAGGTGTTATTATTCAGAAACTATGTAATAGAATTCTGCTTTTCATTTTTTGGTAAAGACAGAAGATCTTTCATAAAATACTGTCAAAATCGGCGTTTTGAACCGAATTTCCGAGACCGTAGTACGAGAAAGGGGAAAAACCTATCGTCACCTGACAACAATATAGCTTATGCCTCTAATAAGTAATTTAATTATCAAAAAATAGAAACTATCATTCGATTCCAAATCACTTTAATAGCCATGCCTGTCAATTTTATGCCTTTACGTTTAAACATGAGTCAGAAAATGTGTCAGAAAGCTTCGCGTCGTTGAGCAGTAAATTTAAGAACCACCTTAATTATTATTATTTATTTATTATTTATTTTATTTTTTGCATATTACTTGGTGTGGTATAAATTCTATGGATCATATACAGAACTTACACAGAAGATCCCGAGTTCATTTTCCTTTGTTGACAGACATTGCTGAAGGGGAATATTCAACTGTTTCCTTAACTGAAATAAATTTTAGCGTATTGTGTAGTATATGTACAAATCTATCGATCATATACAGGGCTGCACAATATAATTCGGATAATTTTTTAATACAGATGGTATCTGCTGAAATTAGGATTTCAACTGCGTTTTCAAACTTTTTTACTTAGACATCATCTTTCAGCACTTTATTAAACTGTGAAGTTTTGTTACAGAATTCCGAATGTGTTGGAAAATGTTTCATAATCTATGCTTCAAGCATGATTTTTCGCTCTTTTTTTGTTTTATTGAATCCCTCGTTTATCTTCCGCAAGCAAAAGAGACAAAATGACAAACTTGGAGTTAAAGTGACTTTTTTTTGCGCTCACAAGATTCGGGCGACTATCTATCATTGAATCACTATAAGCAATAAAATGGAAATTTCTGTTCCTAGAGGTCTTTTACTACTAAATCATTCGCTTGTGTTCCCTCTCCCACTATCTGAGAAGCGTGAAGCACGCATGGAGGACGTGATCTTTATTTCTAATGTGGTTTTTGAAGACCGGTGCAAACATTATGTCACCAACACTTTACTAGCCGTAAAAAACGAGAAAAAAAAGGGTGCTGTGCAGAGCTGCTACGTGTTCTCTAGTGATTACATTAAACCCCTGTTAATAAGTGTTCGCTGTTATAAGGACTATTTATAGCTACCTTATAGTAAATCATTGAATCAAATCTTCTATTTAATAGGGGTTTAGGGGAAAGCTAAATTGTGCGGTCTAATTTAGCAGGTGCTGACTACCTAAAACATTAGCCTGTAAATGAGAGTAGATTAATCGTAGACAAAAGCTAATTTATGCATATTTTCGTTAATTGTTCAACGTATCCAATTATTATTGAACGTTATGGTTGATGATTTTTTTCGTAAAAGACTGTTGCGCTTTTTTAATAGTGAGAAAAAATAGGCTCATTATATTAAACAGTTAAAAGTTTATCGACGAACATTAAACATGGCTTATTATTAATTTATAATTTATAATTAATTATTTTTTTTAATTAAAAAGTATTTTCTTTTCTTCTTCTAACAGGAATTTTTTTTCCTCTGAACGAAATATTTCTTAATTTTTTTTTCCCTCCAAAGTTTTCTGTCGAATGCCTCATTTTTCTTTACGTATATTTTCTCTCATTGTCTTTTGTAATCTTTCTTTCCATTTTTTCTTCGGAATGCTTCTCTTCCCTCGGATGGTTCCAATTCCATCATAACTTTCGGTAAGCTTTCTTTCTTTATTTTTTCTGGCATGCCAGTATGTCAACCACAGTTTTCCTTTATACCACTAATGATATATTAGTCTATTTTCATAATTTCGCACTTTTTACTTACCCATCATACGTAGTATAGGGTAAATCTTGTAATCATTTTGAAAATCGATTTTTTTTTTTTTTTTTTTGACGGATTTACACGTTTCAGACACTGGAGATTCCGAAAAACATTTTTAGGAAAAAAAAATTGCCGTCCGTCTGTCTGTCTGTAAATGCTCTATCTCCCGAACAAATTGAGATAGAGACTTGACATTTTGTGTGTACTTAGTATGCAATAATGGGAAGAAGCCTATTTCATTTCAATAACCTCGATTATCTGGAACTATTTTTTTCGGACTTTCGAAATATTCGTTCTGATAAAAGGTATATAAAATTTTTCGAAATTGTTTTTTTAAAGAGTGAATATAAAAGGCAATAAAAAAACATAAATTTTCCCTAAAGAATGAAGTCGATCGGATAATGAGTTGCCGAGATATTTGGAATCCTATTTTCCACACTCTTTGATTTTTCGTGACCCTGTGTTTCATTCAAATTTCAATTCAAAGATATATTTTAATTGGAAATGAGACGCTTCATCCGACGCAGTAAACCGTTAGTTAATAGGATTATCAATTTTGGAGTTATAAGGATGTTTCTTTCAGTAATAGAGCATTTAAAGTTTATGACGTCATCAAGCCACGATTTTATTCGAATTGCAATGCATTTTATAAGTAGTTTACACATGTTTTATTTTCATATTTTATATTATGCATATCCATGATGGGTAAGTATTACGGTGGCCCCCAATGACTAGTTAGCCTTTGTTTTTATCCATTCTGGATATTCTAGCAGCTATATTTCAATACTCCATGTCTGTCGCAAGAAAACTGTTTCTAAAACGCTTTTAAAATTAGTTAAAAATTTTCAATTAATTTAATTCATTCTTTATGTAGCTTATATTTACATGTTATTAGCAATATTTATTACAATTTAGATTTATTTATTTATATATATGTGCATATAACTAAAAATTTTCAAAATCTTCATTAACTATTTTTCTTTAGAAATGTCAGTTTTGAGCATAAATAAAAAATAAATAATGATAAATTCAATTAAGGGGGCTCACAAGTTTTACGGTTTCTTTAATTGACAGATTTTTTACGTTTATTTCATGCATCCTAGGTTTCTGCAGATTTGTTAGATCCTACTCTTCAGAAATTATTCTGTACAGTTTGATTATTATATTCCATGATCCAATTTAATATCGTCCATAAAAACTTTATTTATGACACGGAACATATTAACTATTTATTAAAAAAATTAATTTTTGTACAACTGTTGCGCGCAACCTTACAGCCGGGGGTGACATTTGAGGGAGGCTAAAGTAGAAATTTTATATTTCAGAAAATTATCAGTCATCACAGGTCAGACTCAAAAAAATTTCGAAAATTGCTCACAAACTAAAATAATTTGTCAGATTTGATTACAATAATCACTGAATAAACACACTGCAAAATAAAAATTGTTGATTTTACGGTATAATACTGGCAGCTGGGGTGCCAGTATTATACTGAAAATTCAAACAATCTTTTTCTTTTGCAATATACTTTAAGCACAGAAATTAATAATTAACAATATTTTTTGCTAAACCTGACCCAACCTTCGGATCGGTACTCCAATTTCATGTCAATTCGAAACCAGGCAAAAATATTTCATCAATCGCAACCTGGCATACTTCAACCGGTACCCGAAATTAATAAAAGTTAATCCATATTTTAATACTAATAGTCTACAATTTAATCTCTAATATCAATTCTAACATTTCTGTACAAAAATTGACATATATAATACTCATTATTGTTCAAATATATAGGAGTTTTCTTTCATCTGAAAAATACTGAAGATTACTTTGAAAAATCTACTAACTCGAATCCTACTCGTAATAGTAAAAACCCGAAAAAATTAACTCTAAGACTGCTGACTACCTTTATATTCACCCGTAGTACAATTTACACAAAAATTTATCTGTGGTAGATTTCTCTTCAAAATATCCTAAGTGTATGAAAGAGATGATTTTTCCAAAAAGTGGTACGAATAAAAAAAAATATATCCACTGGGACGTGTATGTTCCGATCGTCGTATACCTAAGGACCAAAGGATTAAAGTCAACCTGACCTGAGAAAACGAGCAGCGTCAGCCCGACTCAACCGCGGTTTGGTTCTGGTTCAGGTTACCAGACCCGACGTAGTAGGTCTCTACCTGAGACCAGGACCTTTGAAAATTTCTGAATTGTATAGATTTTGGATCATAGTCTAAAGAGGAAGGCAGAAAATGATTAATGAAATTTTTTACTGACAGAAAATTATTAATAAAAATTTTCTTGGTTCAAAAAATTTGCAAATTTCGTGATCTAATTGATGATGTTCATGTGATGATTATTTCATGACCGATTGAATTTCACGATTTTTTTCCGCGATTCTTTAACGAATTTCGCGAAATATTTCTGTGACGGATTGACGAAAAGGATTTTTTTTTTTCTGCGAATATTTGTCAAAATTCGCAATATTTATTTTTCTGCGACCGATTGGTGAAATCGCTTTTTGTTTTCACGATCTTTTGACGAAATTCGCGATTCTTTCCCACGATCGTTTGGCAAAATTCGTGATATTTGTTTCGCAACTGACGGACGAAATTTTTGATTTTTTTGCGAGATTGTTTGACTAATTTCGTGGTTTTTTTGTTCGCGACCACTTGGCGAAATTCACGTTTTTTCCCGCGATCGTTAGACGAAATTCACAAAATTTTGCGCATTCTTTTGGTGAAAACCGTGAATTATTTCTGCGATCTTTGATGAAATTCGCGATATTTTCCACGGTCGTTTAAGGAGATTCGCGATTTTTTTTCGCAATCGGTTGGCAAAATTCGCGATTTTTTTCGCGATTGAGGGACGAATCGATGTTTTTTCTCTCGATCTTTGATGAATTCTGCGCGCAGTACACCAGTTCTTAGTAAACTATACATTTTCTAATTATTTAAAATAAGAAAAATTAAATTAATTGAATTTCTGAACAAAAAAAATTTTGAAAAGATTTGGAATGTTTACAATGATTTAAAGTTTTGCACGAGTGTGTCTTATAATTTGTAAGATAGAAAAGTTTTTGAACTTTCGCTACACTTATCAATTCAAAAGTACCTGACCATTTAAAAAAATAAAAAAAATGATGCAATTTATATTCGATCCCTCATATATTACTTCTACAATGCTCAATTTTTCATTGTTCTCTCTCACATGCAGCATAATCGCATAGACGCGTGCACTGTGCATAAACATTAAGCACAGTACTACTCACTTGCTTTCACGGGAGCAGGCCCTGTTGACATTTGGGATTTGTAGAACATTGAAATAGATGCCTCCGGAATACGACGACGTCCGCAAATAAAATTTATCTGTGAAGGGATAAACAGGTTGTGGTACGTGAGGGCAATGAAATTTTAGATGGGCGCCACCGCCGTGTCAGAATCTCGAGTTATATTGTGACATGTGAAAATTTTACCTGAGAAAATCCCATAAACAATATGTATCGTGATCACGTAAATTTGATCCTAAAGTAAACAATCTGAGCAACGTATTGTGTAGAGGGTGTGTAATACATTTTCAAGCTAATTTTTTTTTTTTTTAGCTTTTTTAGCTTTTGTATGGTTTTTTTTTTTTTTTTTTTTTTTTTTTTTTTTTTTTTTTTTTAATGTATTTATGATTATGAATGCAAATATGCTTGCAAACGAATGAATAGATAAAATGTTTAATAAGACTATGGTTTGTAAAAATCTATTGTATAATAAAATAAAAGTACTAATAAGGGGAATCTCAAATTCCCTGCTTAACAACGCGAAACTTTCTGACACATTTTCTGACTCATTTTTAACACTTTCCAACCTAGTTGAAAAGTGTTTATGACTTCGGTTTGTCTGGCCGTCTGCCGTCTGGCCGTCTGGCCGTCTGCCGTCTGGCCGTCTGCCGTCTGCCGTCTGTCCGTGCTCTAACTCCCGTAAATATGCTCGGATTGCTCTGCAATTTTTATATGTTATAGTCGTTATCTATAGCATGTTCCCTATTTCAACGGAAGTGTGTAGCACTTATAGTTTTTTTACAGGGGCACTCAAAAGAATTCCATTACATTGCGGTCTATGGGGGAAAATCATTTGCGGATTATTTAAATAATGTTTCACTATTTTGAACGCATTGAAATTTATATATATCACTAAGGTGCATTAGAAGAAGCTTAACATGGAATAGGGTGTGCATAGCACTTATACTTACTGTACAGGGACAGTCAAAAGAATTCCGTTACATTACGTCTATGGAGAAAAATCGTCTGCAGTTTATTTAAATAATGTTTCCCTATTTAAAACGCATTGAAATTTATATGAGGTGCATTACAAGAGGCTTACTACAGAATATCGTGTGTATAGCAGTTATCGTTCATTTACAGGGACACACAAAAGAATTCTCTACTGTCTGTTAACAATAATTCCTCGAAGTGCGTTTTAAGTTACTGAAAGCGATTTTAATTTTAACTCGCTTTTTGTCTATTAAGTGGTGTGTAAAAATTCTGTAGATCCTATACAGGGAAGCACAAAAGTTCGCGAACACATTTCCGTATTATTTAACTCCAGACAGAGAATTTTAAACTGTGCTACGCATTTCCTAACTGAACTAAAATTTATTATCCTATGTAGTATATATACAAATCTATAGATCCTATACAGGGCTGAATAAAAGTATTCGGATTACTTAGATGTTATCTTTTAGCTTATTAAACGGTATGATTTGTAAAATTATTTTAGAAGCGTTGGAAAGTGTTACATAATCTATGCTTGAAGCATGATTTTTCGTTCTTGTTAAACGTAAAGACATAAAATTAGCAGGCCTGACTAGTAAAGCGATTTGGAATCGAATAGCGTTTTCCATTTTTTTCATAAATAAATTACTTATCGAGTTATAAGCGATTCTTGTCACGTGGCTGGAAGTTTTTTCCCCTTTCTCGGGCTGCCGCGTCGGATATTTGGTTAAAAATGCGCTCGTTGACAGTATCCCCTGAAAGATCTTCTTCCTTTACCAAAAAGAGACAACACCATTCGATTACATGGTTTCTGAATAAAAACACCTGACAATTTCATGCGTTTCTGAACAAAACTGAATTCAAAAATGCGTCACAAATTAGCTTATAAATTACCTTAATTATGTCTAGCTCCATCATAAGTGTCCCTGTAAAGTTTTCAGATATTCACTGAAAGCTGTTTTGAAATCCAAATAAGCTACTTTTTGACACATTTCTGAATTAATTTTTGTTCGGAAACGTATGACATCGGCAGGTGTTTTTATCCAGAAACTATGTAATCCAATGGTGTTTTGGTAAAAGCAGAAGATCGTCCAGAAAATACTGTCAAAGTTGGCTTTTTGAACAGAATTTCTGGGCGCAAGAGCGCGGAAAAGCAAGAAAAAAAAACTGTTGTCAAGTAACTACAATTTCTTATAACCCGATAAGTAATTCCTTTATCAAAAATTGGAAAACAATAATCGATTGCAAACCGCTTGAGTCCGTAAATGTGTCAGAAAGTTTCACGTTGTTGAGTGGGAAAAATATTTTTTTGAGAACCACCTTAAGTATAAACGAGAATTTTTGTTATTTTCCATCAAAAATCTTTCTAAATAAAGTAACTATACTAGTAGTGGACATTTTAAGAAAATTTTTTGTTTATTTTTACTGTACCTTTTTAGGAACCCTATTCGCCTCACTCCTCTGCCTGCCTGTCTGTCTACTACAGAGTTCGTACTCGGAAACTGCATAGTTAGATGCTTGAAATTTTGTGCACTTACAGCTGAATACTTCCTATCACACGACAAATGATAAAATTTTGAAAAATTCTCATATTTTTAATTTTTTTTTTTTAATTTCCTTAAATTTTACTTTTGTTTTTAATAAAAATAAACTGAAAGTTTCATTGCTGATTTCATTAAGGGTTTTCACACTCAAAGTAATAAAACCGCAGATAATACCAGTAGTGATATATTTTAGGCTTTATAAAATTATGATAACTATTTTATTTATCAATTTGAAAGCTATGCATATATACATAAAAAAAATTATAAATCCGAAATTGCAATTTTCGTAAAAAATGGTTCATAATTTGCTGATATATTAATTAAAAAATCATTAAATTTCCAATCGAAATTGATGTATTTTCATGTCAAAAGAACACCTAGTTCGTCTATCCATTTTCTTCCCGACAGACGAAAGGGTTACCAGACGGAAGGGTTGCCAGATAAAACCGCCAGTCAGAGATTTTAAGGTATATTAAAAAATTTTAAAACTATATAAGGTAGAGATTTGGAAATTGGTATATATACGCAAAATCATTTCCTATTTCAGAAATTCTAAATTTCGAAAAAATCGACCGGTAATTTTTTTATTTATCAAAAAACGAATTTATTTATGGAAAAGGAATATTATTCTGCATTTGCTATTATTATTTTTTTTTTTTTTTCAGGTATAGTCTTTTGGAAGGAATATTAAAGGAAACCCTTTGTGCGATTTTCGATCTCACTCATCCATTTGTTTAATTTTAGTGACTGTGTCAACAGCAAGTGTTCGATATCTCAATTAATTCTTTCTTCAGACGATTGTGCTGCAAATATATATATATATATATATCCTTATAGCAAACACAGGTGATGTTAACATTTATATAATACGTATGCTTCAAGGATACAAAATAAACATATCATTGGAGTTTTTAGGAAAAAAGATATCACATAAACCAGTCCCCTATCTCCTAAACTACAAAATCTAGAATATTACAAATACAACTTTTGATTCTAGTATTGCGTGCAGTGATTCTTCCTCTGTTTTTTTCCCCCTTTCTCAGGATGAAATAAGTAATCTGCAGAATAAGTTGTCACTCCATTTTTTCGCTTGATAAGATAATAGTGATCGATGTCGCATGCCTCGAATTCAAAGTGGAATCAGGTGGGAAAAGAAAGGAAAATGTTTGCGGTATTTTTGTGCTGTATTTAAGGTGTGCTTTTTACTTTATTAAAGTTTTGCTGCCTTATTGTATTTTTTTATGTGAACGAAAAAAAAAAAAAACGATTAACTTGAGTAATCTGGATATTAATAGCAAAAGCGAAGTTTTAATTGTCTTTAGATAAGACAAATTTAATTATGTTTAACTGATACGAATTGTAAATTAAAACTTCATTACTATTAAAAACACCAATTAAAATAATTTAAGACAGACATGAGTACACATAAAATAAAAATTTATAAAAAAATATATACTTAAAAACAGTTAAAAATACAAAATAGTAGACGTTTCGCCAAGCGACACGCAAGGCATCATCAGTACAAAAACAATCTATTGCATAACAAACCACAGAACAAGGAAAAGGAAAGGTTTGAAATTATTATAAAGGGATTTTTAAACTATTTCTGTATAATATCCTATCTCTAGTATGTTTCACAGTAGTATTTAAATCCTTTATTTCACAATGTACCCTCCAGGATGCTTTTTTTTTTTTTTTTTTTTTGCTCCGTAATCATTGAAAAAAAAAAAAAAAAAAAAAAAAATTCTAATTTAACAAATTACAACAATCATTGGAAAAATGCAGAGGGATAGCGGGGTAGTGTTCGAACTCTACCATAAAAAT
This sequence comes from Maratus michaelseni, assembly GCA_963931845.1. Lineage (NCBI taxonomy): Eukaryota > Metazoa > Arthropoda > Arachnida > Araneae > Salticidae > Maratus > Maratus michaelseni. Next base: position 382,730,458 of record OZ007593.1, read on the forward strand.
CCCCTCGTACTATAAGACATTTAAAATTTTTATTAATTTAGCCCTCCCCCTAAAATACCCCCTCTTATAGCAGACCTATTCGCCCCACCCTTCTTTAACATAGCTTCCCCACGCTAGCTATTCCACCCGCCTACTATAGTATGATCTCGACAACAGGCGATGTTACCATCGCACCGCCGCCACCGCCTGATGCTGACGCAGAAGTCCCATTCCGTATTTACTGCACTGTAAAAAAAAAAAATCCTGAAAAAAACGGAAATTGTACTGACAATCGAGACGCCAGAACTATTTCAGTATTTTAACGGAAAAAAAATTTCCGTAGGAAATTTTCCGTGATTTCTGAAATATCCGTTTTTTAACAGATATCTTCCGTATTTTTTAGATATTTTTATATCATTAAAATATATTTTATAGGACCAAAAAAAAAAAAAAAAATTCTCAAGGAACATCTTATAACACTTTTTATTTTTTTTTTTCTTTCATTTCTGTGCGAGTTTTCAGTAAATAACCAACATTTGCCACGGAGAGGGTTCGAACGCGGAAACTTCTGTGTAGTAAACTGGCGGGTTATACCATTACGCTATGACTGGACACTTCGTTCTCTCAAATGTGGTTATTTATTTTAGATGCTTTTAGTAATGCAAAATCTTAAAAGTTCCATAGTTAGATGGATCTTTTCAATATTTTATTTTCATAATTTTTAATATCTTGCTTTATTATTTGATGCTTTATAACAGATAAATTTTAACTTTTTATGTATTATATGCGTAAAACATTGTATTAAGACTAATGATTGCTTTTTTTTTTTTTTTTTTTTTTTTGCAATAGTACATATACTTTTTAAAATTATTTGTCTGTTGATCTATTTATCAATTCCAGTAAAAACAATTATCTTAAGTAGACGTATTTATTACATGCTATTAAAGTAAATTTTCTTTATCTCTTATTTTAAAAACTTATGTGAATAAACAATTTTATAATAAATTAAATTATTATATTTAATCTTTGCTGAGAGCTTTTGTGAAAAAAATCGAAACAAAAAATATATTTTTAGAGAACATTTTTAAATTATTGACCTTAGGATAGGTAAGTTTAAATTTGGACTTGATAATTTAGTTTAAATTAATTTAGTTTAATTTATAAAATTATAAACTAACGAAATAAATTATAAACTTTATAAATTATAAACTTCATTTTTATAAAAGAAAACAAAAAGTTATTAATTATTTTTTATAAATTTAAAGAAAAAAATATGAATTATAATTTATAAAATAATAAATTGTAGTTTAATTCACAAATTTATAAGACAAACCAGCTTAGTTTAACACCTACGTACCGATAATTTGCAAAAATATTATTTTATGAAACCTTAAAAATATTTAAAAAAAAAAAAAAAAAAAAAAGATTTTAGCGAAAATTTTGGAAATTAATGACCTTGGGATAGGTATGTTTAAATTTGGATTTATTAATTTAGTCTAAATTAATTTAGTTTAATTCATAAAATTATAAACTAACTAAATATATTATAAACTTTATAAAATTATAAACTTCATTTTTATAAAAGTAAAGAAAAAATCATTAATTATTTTTATAAATTTAAAGAAAAAAAATATAAACTTTCTAAAATTATAATTTATAAAATAATAAATTTTAGTTTTATTCACAAATTTATAAGACAAATCAGTTTTGTTCAATACCAATAATTTGCAAAGTTATTATTTTACGAAACCTTTAATAACCTAAATATTGCCTCACGTTAATAAAATTAAAATAAAACCAGAGGGCCCGTGCGAAGATTTCGCACTGAAATCTAATATTTTTTAGGTACTTCTCTATTAACCCGTCGATCGCTTTTCATAACAAAAAACTACCGCCAAACTGTAAGATTAAACGCCAAAAATGCAGTCCCATTTACTTGATGTCAGAATCATTATGCGTGTTTGTTACGTCATCTAGTGCTATTACATTCGACATTTGCGTGTATTTTTCATTATGTTTTACTGATTTAGTAGTTATTTTATTCATTAAAATAACAATTGTGTCTTTAAATTCTTATATTTTATTTATTTTTTGATATTCCAATGGCAACGTTCTCCCGTTTATTTGGCGATAGTTTTTTGTTATGAAAAGTGGTCGACGGGATAATAGAGAAGTATTTTTTATCAATATGTGATATTTATTAGATGCAGGTTAAACTTCTAAAGAAAAAGCAAGGATAAAAATATCTACAAACAACATTTAGTTGTTAGTCAAGCCAGAATATCATCTAATTTATTCCATCAAAGTTAGACTAAAAACTGATCCAAGATTGCTAAAGGCACGCGCGAGAAAAAAAAAAATTAACAATCGTATTTTGACTGCATTAGAGGATGACGTCATCCGCTTCGGGAAAACCATGGAACTTATAAATCTAAACATTTCAATTTCAATTTCGCTTTTTAATCATAAGTATAAAATAAACCCGTGCGGTGTTTTTTATAATAATTGCTATGAGCATCATATAATGTGGTATTTTATTTTTTTGGCAACAATAATTTCAGGAAAACTTTTAATTTTTTTCATGAAAACGATACCGATTTAATTTTTTAATTTCAGCAAATTTTAATCAAAAACATGTTTTAACGAATTGTTAAGTGGGCTATGTCAGAAGCCGGTTCTAAAACCTTTCATATGGTATCTCATTCGTCGTTCCGCGTTGCATATTTTCTGAGTAAAAGGGATGTTGACAGGAGAAATAATATATAAGGATTTTAAAATGTCAGTGAAAAAAATCATAATTTGAAGCACTATAAAGAAAAAAAAAGTAGATTAAAAAAATATTTTTCTGTAATTTATATAAATAAAGTAAATTTCTAAAGATTTCACTAAAAAATAAAAAATATCATTATTATTTTCACAAAAAATTACCGTCCAGACACGGGCCCGGTTAGAATGAGCTACAGGATTGGCCCGAGTCTAATGACAGAAAATAGGCCCACGGGTAGGACCGGTCCAGGCCTGGATCCTAGAAGACCCTGGACCCTAATAAATACAACAATCTTAATTTACATTTCAAGCAAGACGATATCTGTATGCAAACCTCTGAACGTTATTTACGGAAATGGGGAAATACGGACATTGTACTGTTTTGAAAAAAATCCATCAAATTTACGGAAAACTTTCTGCATATCTACGGATTTGAAATCTCCTTTACGGAACTAATGTCATTTACGGAAATTGTATTGTTGTTTTGGAAAAATGAAACTTCTCCGTAAAATTTTACGGAAAATCTCTTGTATTTTCACGGATTTTTTTTAGAGTGTGACTTCCCGTTTGGTATCCGAAGGTAGAATAAACCGAAATATCCAAATATGATGCCAACTTTAGGTTTAGCATTGATTTTTTTTAAAGTTTTGTACAATTTCTATTTGTCGACCATCCCCAAAGCAAAATTTAAGTATTGCTTTAACTATTGTTTAGATTGATGTCTGAGCTAAAGGTATTTTGAGGAAATTAAAGTTGGATACCATTTTTTTTTTTGCTTTATAAGACGATTTCTCATCCGACGTCAATTTTTGAATTCGGCTTTCATATCTGATAATTTGCATCAATCCTTTTTGTAACTTTAACATTTTTGTAACGATTTTATGCATTTCTATTGCTTATTCAAAAAAAAAAAAAAAAAAAAAAAAAATTATTCTAAAGTTACAGATTTTCGTTAAAAACGCTTAAAAAAATAAAGTGACGACGTCAAGAGGTTCATTCTCGACCGAAAACAACAACCATAGAAGGTATTTGTTTGTAGTTTGAAAGAACACATCATTATTCCAAACTAGATTGTTGATGTTCTCATAGAATATGCAAAAATTATAATCTAAATAGTCAAGACAGTACTCTTATCTGTGCCTTACGCAATCCAGGAAGAAGCAAAACATCAGCTGGATAAGTTGGTAGAGGACAGTACTCTTATCTGTGCCTTACGCAATCCAGGAAGAAGGAAAACATCAGCTGGATAAGTTGGTAGAGGATATATTTATAAAAAGAAGCATTTATATGAACGGCCATGTCCAATGCTCATAGTTAAGAAAAATACGACCTCTCTATAAGAAAAATCAAAATTTAGAATGACACTTGATCTGCGACTGATTAATTCAATGACTCGGAGTTCTTCATACTCCCTGCCAAGAATAGATACCATAATCAACAATATTTCAAAAATTAAACACTTCACAACATTGGGCTTTTCATCGGCTTACCATCAAATCAATCTCTCTGAAGAATTTCGTAAGAGGTTATTTTTCACAACACAATGGGGTATCTACAGTTTTTCTCGCTTGATGTTCGGACTAAGATACTCAGCATGAAGTTTTCAAATGCTGATAGATGTCATTATAGAAGATGGCAAACTCCAAGGGTTCTATGCCTATCAGAACGACATTATTGTAGCAAGTCATTCATTTGAGGAGACGATTCACTAATTGCAAATTCTATTTTCTATTTTACAGAAATACAACCTCACCTTGTCGTCTACTAAATGTGAATTCCTTCAGACAGCTATTGCCTACCTTAGCTTTCATATTGAAGATCACACCATTCAGCCTATAATCTCCAGTATAACAAAAGTTTTAACATTTCGTACTCCTAGAAATAAAAAGCAATTAAAAAGATTTATTGGCTTCTGTGGATTTTACCACAGATTAATTCCAGATTATTCAAAGTTCATGTATACTTAAATCAAGCTCACTCCAACAAAACATCTATTTCGATGATTAGAAGATCACGACAAAATTTTTAAACATGTACGGAAGATCTTTTTCTTCAAGTCTTTTCTTTCATTACCTGACTGGCCTAAATGATTCTACCTGAATATAGATGCATGTGGTTCAGTTGCTGGTGTTCTCTTGCAAGAAAGAAACGGTGACTTTTTGCTTGTAAGTTATTTCAGCAAATCTCAGTCTCCTTCCGAAAAGCGTTATCCAGCCGTCAAACTTCTCATGGCAATAGTTAAGTCAATCAATGCTTTAAATTATTTCTGTATAGAATATACATTTCACCATTTTAAGCAACAGCAAGCGTCTAGAAGATTACAAGCGTTTCAGTTCTGTTGATCTTAGCAAAAGACGGTTAGTCGACCTACATAATTATAACTTCACATTCCAGTTTGTTTGAGGCGAGAGTAATGTGTTGGCAAATGATACTTCTCTCGTGAAGACTTCGGTAACCGTTCTCAGGACCTTAACACCAATCCTGAATTAATCCATGATAAAAATATTCTTCAGATTACAGTAATTCCACCCATAATAGAGCTGCATCATATTGCTGATGAAATTCCTCAAGAAAATCAGCAACTTCAAGACCCAAGGACGGTCATTTTAGAAACAACCTTTCTTTGTGAGCAGAGAAATGACAATGAAAATAATCGATTCAATTATTGCAAAAAACTCCTGGCCTTAAATTAAAAAATTATTTCGTCCAGGTACAGGCCATCCAGGGATGAGATTTCTCCGCTTTTTTGCATACCAGTATAATCTTACAGAAAATGTTTTTTTATCTAATCGGAATATTCTGCGATTTAAAAGTACAAAGTTTTCTCTAAGATTATACTGGTATGAAAAAAAGCGGAGCAATCTCATCCCTGAGGCCATCTCATGATCAAAAGAAAATTTCCCCAACCTGGAAATTCACCTCATACAAAAATTACAGTGCCTCATGTTTTAAACTCCCCAGGTTTTTAGTACCTGCCATACGCCCCACTTCGGTATAAAAAATACCTAACAGAAAGTTAATCCAGAAATTTGATTGGTCGGGAATTTTCAAAGATACTAAAAATTTTGTCTTGTCATGCACCTTATAAATTAAGTACAAACTTGATAGAATTCCACAAACGCCTTTACAAGAAATGTTCATCCCATCACTGAATTTGTCTCGATGGATTTTCTTGGGCTGTTCTCTAATGGTATTTGTGTGCTAATATTCCCTGGCTACTTCTGCGCTTGCCTTATACTGCTACACTTGTGCGTGCAATTAATGTTGAATATAAATTGTGATTAAATAGAATAATTTACATTTGAGGATTTATAATAAAGTTATTTTTACATGTAAAATATCACTTCATGCTAAAATGTTTTACATGTAGCTTTGTAATTGATTAGGCTCTCTATAACTTAGTAATTGATTTATTTTCTGGTATTGCGTACAGTTTTCGAGATTCGAAAGGTAACTCCTCAGTTTACCACTAGGTGGCGCTGTATGCAATCTCATCATATAGCGAATGACAACTTTATTATACCTGAACACCTCACCATGTTCATGACCATGAACATAGAACTAAAGAAGGACTTCCACCGAAATAGTGTTAATATCGTGTTGCGATTTTGGTACGAAATAGCAGCTGCATGGTTACGCGCATGGTTCTGCGCAGCCGGCGAGAATCCCTGCCAAGGCAGCGCCACCTACAACATGAAACCGAAACTGTATATCAGATACCCACCAGACGACAGACGGTTTGGGTTTGAAGAAGCAGACGAACTGGTGACGTATGGAGAATCCGTCTTACCACATGCGCCACCTATTTGAGACTTTTTTCGAGGAACGATTTTCTTCTTCGAAAGGATCTTTAGAAGTCCTTCTTTAGATCTATGTTCATGTTCATGACTATAGCTATCACTCTTCCGAAGTTAATGGGGATAAAAAGGAATTTAGTGGGCACCCTGTATATAAAAATAAGTCCTTCCGACTTCGACTTGTACCGGGAGGAAAAGGTACCTTTCCAATATCTTCGTTTTAAGATTTTAGCTATTGTTACGAGAAAACAGCTAGCTAAAATGCAAAGAACTCGATTACAGAAGGTTCGAATACTGAATTTGAATAATAAATTCGCCAAATTAATCAGTTATAGCCAAGTTGGCTTCATTTATGGAGACTTATTTTTGGTCACTAAATTTGGTGATATTTCGCCAAGTTTCGACAAGTTTGACGATAATTTGACACTAACGGATATGAATATAATTTTATGCGTATGTTTGGGAAAATGATTACAACAATGATTACTGAATATCTGTTGGAAACAGTTCAGAAATTGATTTCATCTGTTCCCCCGTTTGTGATATATGCAACCCGTTTGTGATATAAGCAACGCGTTTGTGATATATGCAATTCGTTTCGTGGACTGCCAACAGGTGTCGCCACTACCTGAAATGGAACTTCCTCAAAACATCACAGATGGCAGCACCACAGATCTACAGAGACATAATCACTACAAATGTGCATTTTAAAGAAGGAAAAAACTGTTTAGTCGGCAATAAACCTTTGTGATATGTATTCAGCAGACTAATACCGTGAAAGAACTTTTAAGAGCCCCTTTCTTATTAGTTAGTTGATGCTGAAACTACATGCCAGAAAGACATAAACAATTCGCTCGTCCAATATTAATCAAACTGCGTTCTGGAAGCAATACGCTCTGGAACTAAGACGAAGCACAACTTTTTTATGGTTTTAAAACACCTTTACTCTTTATATTGTATCCATGTAACATATTTAATCGAGATCTTGTGAAGTTTTTCAGATAGATAATGTTTGTTCTCTACAAGTCGTGATCATTCGGTATTCTACAAAGATTCAGTTTCACTTAATAAATTGAATTTAAATGTTTGGATAACAAGCGCTATTCGCTGTATCATAAATATGGATTACGCTTTATAACAGGTAAGCCAAGATTACATTTTTTTATATAAATAATTAAGAAGAAATTTATTTATCTGGTCCTTTTAATCAAGTAAATATAACTCACGTCCTTTCAGATTATATAGACTGAATAAGAGAGAAAAAAAAAACTAGACCAGAAAAAAAATAATAATATAAAGCATTGTATTATAAATATTGAATAAGTATTATATAACAGAATTTTTATTACATATACTGGTATTATTTTCTGAGATATATTATTGATATTATTTTTTTCTTGGTACATATAACATATAATTATTGCTATTGATCATTGATAATGCAAAAGTAAATAATAAACATTGAATAGAATATATGATGAACAAAACGGTAGATAATTAACCTAAATGAATATTGAAGTATTATATAGGTCATTATGTTGTGATATATATGTATAGACTAATGATAAACATAAATAACTGAAAAATATATATACATATTTATATAACGTAGCATTCAACATTTAATTATGGCTACTTCGTCCGCGAAAGAAATATCGCTTGTCGAAAAGCTGAATGACAGTAATTACGAACTATGGGCTTTTCGAATAGAAATGCTGTTAATTAGGGAAGATTTATTTAAATTTGTTACCCAAAACCCACCTGCAACTCCCGACGATGCATGGAAGAAAAACGATGGGAAAACTAGGGCAACAATAAATCTTTCGATAGATGACAGCCAAATCTGTCATATAAAGCACTTAAAAACCGCCAAAGAAATCTGGGACACGTTAAAGAAGGTGCATCAAAGATCCACCTTATCGTCTAAATTGTTTCTCCTCCGAAAATTATACTCACAAAAATTAAGCGACGGAGGAGACATGAACCGCCACATCAACGAAATTCTAACAATAAAGGATAAATTGTACGCCATTGGCGAAGAAATTCCGGAGACTCATATCGTAGCACTTTTATTGTGCAGTCTCCCTAGATCATATGATCCTCTCATTATAGGCCTCGAAGCTAGGGATGAAAGCGATCTCACTTTAGAGTTTGTTAAGACAAAACTACTAGATGAATTCAAGCACCGGGCTGAAAATAAACAATCCAACACATATGCACGTGAAACCGCGTATAGAGTATCAAACAGACAGAACAAAAACAGAAAATATTGCGGATTCTGCAAACGACAGAACCACACAACATCAGAATGCTACCATTTGAAAAATAAAAACCAACACTGCAATAACGCAAGACCTGACTGGAACAAAAATAAAACAATTAATAATTCCAGTAACTATAGAAACAACACTATTGGTCATAAAAATGCCCAGAACAATCCCAAGGAAACATCGAACTATTGTTTCAATAACAAAATTGAAGGTGATCAAGATTTAGATAGCTCGGTTCCCCCCGGCGACGACAAAACATCAGAAGATAAAATCGAACCCATCTCTGTAAACAGGGCGCAAACACCAAATGAAGAAAAATATATAATTGACTCTAGATGTACTAGGCATGTCGTAATGTCAAAGCATAATTTTGAAACTTTTACGCCAGGAAACTTCGGGGATATTACAATAGCGAACGGAAAGCGGCTATGCTCACAAGGTCTGGGAGACGTGAACATTAAAATAGATTCACAAAATTCCATTACACTTAAAAGCGCACTATACTGTCCCGAATTGCAGAACAATCTGCTATCGGTAAAAAGGGCCACCGAAAATGATATCAAAGTAATATTTGAAAAACAGAAATGCTCGTTCGTGAAGGATAACCACACAATTTTTACAGCTAGGTTAAATGACAATTTATATGAATTACAACCCAAAGACGATTACGGATATAACGCGCAAATTCAAACATCTTGCAGCGATAAAAACTGCATATCCATTTTGCACAGAAGGCTGGGACACAAAAATTTTGAAGCGTTAAAACATCTCGCGAAATACAAACTAGCTGAGGGCATAGAAATACACAATTGTAAACATGAAACTGTTTGTACAAAATGCGTCGAGGGAAAGCTATCGATTGCACCCTACCCCAAAACCGCTTCTAATAGATCAAAGGAAACATTAGATCTGGTACATACAGATATCTGCGGAAAAATGCATACACAAACACTCAGTGGAAAGAAATACTTTATAACTTTCACTGATGACTACAGTCGGTTTACAATGATTTATTTGACTTCGCATAAATCAGAGGCAATAACAAAATTCAAAGAATTCATAGCCCTAACGAAGAATAAATTCGGAAAAATTATAAAAGCAATCAGATCCGATAACGCAAAGGAGTATCTAGGAGATAGCTTTGAGAGTTACCTATCAGAAAACGGTATAGAACACCAGTTGAGCGTACCGTACTGCAGCCAGCAGAATGGTGTTGCCGAACGCAAAAATAGGACTATAGTTGAGATGGCGCGCACAATGTTATCTGACGCGAACTTACCGAACCAATTTTGGGGCGAAGCCGTACTTACAGCAACATACCTGATAAATCGCTTAGACAACCCTATGACATTTCTTAGGGTTGTCTTTTAAAGAATGGAAAATGTTGTTATACTTAGAAAATTACTGTTATCATCTTGCCAAGAGCTATTATGTATAATGTGTAAATATTGAAATTTGTAAAACATGTAACTTATATAATTATTGTGTATACATTTTTTTTTTTTATTTTTTTTTTTTTTAATCTACTTACCTCTAAAAAACTGTAGCTTTAAATATTGTGTATATAATCTATAATATTCAAACATTGTATAAAATCAGGCACGCCCTGAATAAATAGGGCTGCCATTTGTGAATTAGAGTTTGTATAATTTACTATAATTTACTTTTCAATTTGTAAATGTTTTCCCATGGCACGCCCTGATAAATAGGGCTGCCACTTATGATTGATGGTGTAAGAAATTTTAGTTAATCCGGAGACGGTGGTGTCGTTTGGACGGTAGAGACCTTCCTGCCTTGAGCTTGGGGCTTGTCCCGATCATATGCCAAAAGCGGATCCTCAAGGCGGGTGACAGCCAGACAGCCAGCCTACCAAAGCAAACGAAAACAAGTCACTTTATGAGCTGTGGAATGACAGAAAACCCGATTTATCGAACATACGGACCTTCGGATGTAAGGCATACGCCTATGTCGAAGAATCGAAGAGATCCAAGTTTGACAAAAAGGCCGTTGAAGGCATTCTATTGGGTTACGATAATCATAGTAAAGGGTATAGAATATACACAGGGGGAAACAACGTGATAATATCGCGAACCGTAAAATTCCTTGTGAACGGAGCAAGCGAAATTGATAGAAACATAAATGATTCAAAGACACCTACTGAAACCGTGGAGATTGAACTAAGTAATGATGAACAAAATCAAAACGACACCCCACAGCAAAGTACCGCTGAACCACGAAGGTCACTAAGAAGTAACAGAGGTGTCCCCCCTGACCGCTACGGGATAAGCGCGAATATCTGTAAAATACAAGATCCGAAAAATTGGGAAGACATAAATAATATCAGGGATCCTGAAATAAAAAACAAATGGATAGAGGCCGCAAATGAAGAAATTACGTCGTTAAAGAAGAATAACACTTGGGAATTGGTGAAACCAACACCAGGAAAACGTACAATAGGGTGTAAGTGGACATTTAAAACAAAATATAACGCACCCGGAGAGGTAGAGAGATATAAGGCACGACTTGTCGCGAAGGGCTACTCGCAAAAATACGGAAGCGATTACGATGAAACGTATGCACCGGTGGGGTAGCGCACACCACAATAAGAAGCTTCCTAAACGCCGCCGTGTATAAAAATTTAAATATTACACACCTAGATGTAAAGACGGCATTCGTACATGGAGGTTTAGACGAAGAAGTCCTAATGAAGCAACCCGAGGGATACGTTGTAAAAGGGGAGGAAGATAAGGTGTGCAAGCTAAAGAAAGCAATATACGGGCTAAAACAGGCCGCGAGGGCCTGGTACATAAGAATTAACAAGTCATTAAGAAATTTAAATTTTAAGGAGTGCAATTCAGATCAGTGCTTATATAAGAGAAATGAAAACAGGGATATTTCCTATATAATCGTGTACGTGGACGATATTTTAGTCGCCGCGAGCGAAGAAAACACGCGCAATATATACGCGGAATTATCTAAGGAATACGAAATTAAGAATCTCGGCCGGGTATCGCAATTTCTCGGAATAAATATTAAAAGGCTAGACAACGGAAACCTTGAGCTAGACCAAGAGAATAAAATTGAGGAAATAACCGAAAAATTTAAATTGTCCAAATCAAAGCCCACATACACGCCCATGCGCACAGACTATTTCAATGCAGACCCAAACAGTGAAACACTAAGTGACAACAAACAATACAGACAGGCTGTAGGAGCGTTATTATACATAGCGACGTTAACCAGACCGGACATAGCTGCCACGGTAAACATCCTTGGAAGAAGGAACGAACATCCCAGAAAAGCAGATTGGGAGGCGGTAGAAAAGGTAATAAGATATCTGCATACCACCAAGCACTTGAGGCTAACTGTGAACAAAAATAAGCCGCCCATACTAACTGCATATAGTGACTCAGATTGGGCAGGAGATAGAGAAGATCGGAAGTCCACAACTGGGAATGTGTTAAAATTAGGGAACAATCTCGTGTCCTGGACATCAAGAAAACAAAACTGTGTAGCGTTATCAACTGCAGAGGCAGAGTATATCTCTGTATCCAACGCCACGCAAGAAATTCAATGGGTTCTTAATCTACTAAAAGACCTAGAATTGCATCAAACTTTACCAATCGTAATATACGAAGATAATATCGCGTGTATAAAGTTGAGTGAAAATGAAAAACAGCAATCCCGTGTGAAACACGTAGACATCAAGTACCACAACGTGAGACATTTAAAAGAAAGCGGGGTGATCACACTGGAATATTGCCCTTCGAAAAGGATGGTAGCTGACATCCTTACCAAGTCCATCCCCAAACCTCAATTTGAGCACTTGAGAACAGAACTTCAACTTACACCACCACAGGGCTCAGATGAAAAGGGGGGGTGTTGGAAACAGTTCAGAAATTGATTTCATCTGTTCCCCCGTTTGTGATATATGCAACCCGTTTGTGATATAAGCAACGCGTTTGTGATATATGCAATTAGTTTCGTGGACTGCCAACAGGTGTCGCCCCTACCTGAAATGGAACTTCCTCAAAACATCACAGATGGCAGCACCACAGATCTACAGAGACATAATCACTACAAATGTGCATTTTAAAGAAGGAAAAAACTGTTTAGTCGGCAATAAACCTTTGTGATATGTATTCAGCAGACTCATACCGTGAAAGAACTTTTAAGAGCCCCCTTTTTATTAGTTAGTTGATGCTGAAACTACATGCCAGAAAGACATAAACAATTCGCTCGTCCAATATTAATCAAACTGCGTTCTGGAAGCAATACGCTCTGGAACTAAGACGAAGCACAACTTTTTTATGGTTTTAAAATACCTTTACTCTTTATATTGTATCCATGTAACATATTTAATCGAGATCTTGTGAAGTTTTTCAGATAGATAAAGTTTGTTCTCTACAAGTCGTGATCATTCGGTGTTCTATTACAAAGATTCAGTTTCACTTAATAAATTGAATTTAAATGTTTGGATAACAAGCGCTATTCGCTGTATCATAAATATGGATTACGCTTTATAACAGGTAAGCCAAGATTACATTTTTTTATATAAATAATTAAGAAGAAATTTATTTATCTGGTCCTTTTAATCAAGTAAATATAACTCACGTCCTTTCAATATCAGTAATAAAAATGTTGTTATTTTTTATAATGCCGGCAGTTTCAACAGAATTATATCTAAATGAGCAATTTTCAACAAAAACCGTTATTAAGCTGTAATATTTCTGAAAAGCCATTATATTTCTTCGGTAGTTTGCAGTGAAAGGTTACTCTTAAAATGCAATACTTTCAATTTTTGACAAGAATATCTTTAAATCTAATTTATTTTATACGGTTAAATTTAACGTTTTACCTGTCTTCAAAATTAAAAAAAAAAATCTTTTCACGGTTAGCTTCAGAAAAATTTACATGAATCATTTAAGAGTAAATAGCATGTTATAAAATTTAAATCGCAGTCAATCTTAATTTGAAATGCAGCTAATAGATTCAGCAGCAATGATTCACAATTTTTAAGTCGCCAAAACAAGCACGACTGTACAATTAATTCTCTTCACGCAAACTACTTGCACAAAAAAAGAGGGAGAGCAAAACAACATTGCTCCCTTCTAACATGTTCGTAATGCTTTTGTACACAAAAATCCCATCTGCCATTCCATGTTTTCGTATGTTCTCGGACCGACTCTCTTAGTTATATATATAAAAATACAGAAATGAAGCCTTTGGTTCTTATTGAATATCGATAATCAAAAAAGTTGTTCATTTTGATAAGGTCGGCAGTTTTAACATAATTGCATCTAAATGAGCAATTTACGACAACAAGTATTGTATAAATATTGCTCCAGTAGTGCGCTTGTAAGGTTTACTCTGCAATAAATCATAACGTGAGATCAAACCATGCGTGAAGCACTTAAATAATAAAAGCATGGTTTGTTTGAAGAACGGGGCGGAAGAGAGAGAGAGGGGGGGGAGGGTCAAAATTTTAATTTAGAAATTTTCCCTGATTTAAAATTCTAATGAGGGATTTAATTTTATGCACTATTCTAGATTGTAAAAAAGGGTTTGAGTAATAAATATTTAAAACGACATTTGTGCACACAATTCTGTTTGCTGAAGTTGCACACTTAAGTCCGATAATAATATTGCAGAGTAGTTGATAAAATTGAAGTAATAATTGAACAGCTTAGTAGATGAACGAGTTAAGTGACAGTTTTTGGAATTTGAGAAAGTAAGGTTTAAAGTTTATAGCATGCTCTTTTTTGTTGCTTCGCTCATTCACTGTTTTTCCTGGAAATCTTGTGAATCTGGGAGGAATTTAACAATTTTTTAACGATTTAATGCACATAACATATTTTCCCACTTCATGTTTCGAAAAACTTGTTTCTTATTTGTGGGAAAACATTTTATGTGTATACTAGAGATGGGAAGAGATTAGCCCGATCCCAAGCCCTCCCAAGTTCCCTCCTTTATACTTAACCAAGGAACCCCCAAAACGTATCAGGGAAGCGACTTATCAGAATGAACATATATACAACATTTGAAGCAAATCGGATATTTCTATCAAGAGTTATCGCGTTGGGTACATGCGTACATACATACGTACATACTGAACCTGCGGGGACATTGACTCTCAGGCTTTGATAACCTGTGAGCTAAAAAATAACTCTGTCACTTATAATTATTTGCAATTCTTTAAAATACATTTACATTATCCGTGTCATAGCACAAATATAAAGTCTTTTATGTACAAGGCAAAACGTAACACATATAAACTAACTAGCTGTTACCCGTGACTTCGTTCACGCAACATTAAACGAAGAATAAATACATTAATTAAGCAAAATATTTCACTCCCGAAAATTCAAAACGTTAATAATTAACTAACTATTTGTCACATTTCAAAGGAGACAATACGGTATTTTTTGTTATAGGGACCTCGACATAACTCAGTCTTAAAAAAGTGAAATTTTGTGCCAAATAATCGCGAAAATGAAATTGCAACCAATGCAAAAAGGAGGGCCAAATAAAATAGTAGAAATAGACGAATTGGGTAAAAAAAAAAGTCAATTTTACCTGATAAACAATTTTACTTTTAACGCTTTTGTGAAACGTTTTAACAGCCATCAATCAAAAAAACATTAATTGTAAATAGTATATGCTTTTTCTTTAAATTCAATTCTGCCTCCTTGGTTTAATGTATAGCTGAAACAAATCTTATTTTCTAAATGACAGTCTGTTGACAGGCAATTTTTGTTCTCCAGAATAAATTAATTCATGAAGTTTGAATATGTGAAAATATGTTTTTATTTTTCGGATAATTTTACTGAAATCAAGATTTTGTTTTTACCATCTACTCAAAGTGAAAATAAATTCTGTTTTTCTGTTTTAATGAGAAAAGGGCGTAAAAAATATACTGATCTGTTTTATTTCTCCTTTTTTATGCACAAATATGGAGTAATTTACTTTCCATTTTTAGATAAACTTCGTTAAATTTTACAAAATAAATAAATCCTAATAATATTATAAATCCGATTGTGTGCAAATGTTAGGCTGAAGCCAGCGTCAAAATGGATAATTTAATTATCCTGTATCTTTGCATATAGGTGGATTATAACCCGGAAATGAAAATAGACTGGTTTTTGTTTATTTTATTCAAATACGTTTCTTAATAATTAAAAATTTGATTATTTTCATAGAGAATCAATGGACATTTTTAGATAAAATTTAATCATTTTACTTTATCGTTGCTAGGGCTTTGATCGTTGCCAATAAATAAAAATGCGGAAAAATATTTTTTCCTCAACAATTAAGTTTCAATTGAGCGATTAACACGTGAAAAATTAAAATAATTCAAAAGAAGATGATTTTCTGTGATATTTGAAATAACAATATGGAGTATTTTTTATTATACATGAAGTATGAATATCGGTTACATTAAAAATATATTTTTCTGTCAAAAACTGCGTTTTAATTAGAAAGAAGAATTAACAATAATTATATTATCAAGAAAAATATTTCGCTTGAACCATGGAACTATGAAAAGGATCCTTTTTGGCTTGAACAAATATGACGTCATAAATAAAACATGTATTTTCAAATATTCGTAATATTACAAAGAGCATGACTATCAGTGTATAATAAAAGTATATACATAATGGACGTCATATTTAAGATGAATAACTGAAATATTTTTTTTATACTGATTAATAATAAGCTTGAATATCAGTTACAAACAGATGTGAGTTTTCTTCTAAAATTCACGTCATTATTGCTAGGAAAAGAAAATTAACAAGAATTATATCATTGAAAAGAAATTTCTCTGGGATCAAAGTGACGTCATAATAAAACGGGATTTTTTAAATATGTTTCAAATGGAGCGTGTATCAATTTCATACATTAATAATCACTGAGTACAGTGAAAGAATAGTGAGGTAATGAACCGTAAAATCAGCTTGCAATATGAAGCCGGTTATCGCTCAAATCATTAGGCCCATTGGATGGAGAGAGGCTGCACGTGGAACAATGACTGGATTCATTGGACGGGGAGAGGTTTTTAAAGCAAGCCGCCAGTTGTTTGGGCCGACTGTAGGGAGTAGGGTTGCATTTTCAGCATCACGCCAAACATGAACATTTCATCTCTATTTATTCTCTGAACTCTGTGATTAATAATACAAGTACATCAGGACTGTAGGGAGTAGGGTTGCATTTTCAGCATCACACCAAACATGAACATTTCATCTCTATTTATTCTCTGAACTCTGTGATTAATAATACAAGTACATCAGTAAGATTATTAGGGAAAGAAAATTGAACACAAGTCTATTAAGTTAAAATCTGACTGTGTGTATTTCGCAACTACTCCGCTTAATGCAACGCAATTTACTTAACATCGGTTATCATTGATTCGAGGATGTCATATAAACTCTGAGAATTTAAAATTTTGAATTAGATTCCGAGATATTAATATTTTTTTTGTAAATTTTAACGAAATTTCTCTAAAAATGGTACTTAAATTACTTCATTTTTGTGGATAAAAAAGGAAAAATAAAACGGATTAATATATTTTTATGCCATTTTCTCATTAAAACTGAAAAAAATTATTTTATTTTCAATTTGAATAGTTGGTGAAAAAAAAAATCTTGATTACTGTAAAATTTCCGAAAAGTAAAAACATATTTCCACATATTCAAACTTTATGAATCAATTTATTCTGCAGAGCAAAAATCGCCTGTCAGCATACTGTCAAGAAATCAAGATTTGTTTCAGCTATGGATTAAACCAAGGACACAAATTTGCTGTTACAGGCAAACGTAACACTTGCAATTGCAAAGCTTTTTGCAACCCCAAATTACATGCAAACGTAACATTTACATGTAATTTGCACCCAAATTAATTTTAATTTGAACCGTAATAAATGTTAATTTGCAATGAAAATTACATGCAAAATTAATGTTTACATATAATTTTGGGTTGCAAAAAGCTTTGCAATTTAAGTGTTACGTTTGCATGTAATTTTGGGCTGCAAAAAGCTTTGCAATTGAAGCTCCTTGCATTTAGGTGTAGAATTATTCCTCCCTATTCACAAGAATTGAATTTAAAGAAAAAGCATGTACTATTTCCAATGAATTATTTTTAAATGATGGCTGTTAAAACGTTTCTCAAAGTCGTTAAAAGTAAAATGGTTTATCAGGTAAAATTGACATTTATTTTTACCCAAATCGTCGATTTACACGATTTTATTTGGCCGTCCTTTTTCCATTGGTTGCAGTTTCCTTTTCGCGGTTATTTGGCACAAAATTTTACCTTTTTTAAACTGATTTATGTCAAGGCCCCTATAACAAAGAAATATCGTATTTTCTTCTATGAAATGTGATAAAGAGTTAGTTAATTATTTATGTTTTTAATTATCGGGTGTGAAATATTTTGCTTGATTAGTACATTTATTTTTCTTTTAATGTTACGTGAACGAAGTCACGGGTAACAGCTAGTAAATAAATAAATAAATAAATAAAATAAAAAAAATCTTGGCATCTAATTTAATTTTTTAAATTCTGAGAGTTTGAGTGACATCCTCGGACCAATGATAACCGGTATTAAGTAAATCGCGTTTTATGAATGAAAATAACTATTTCTTGTTATCCATGACATCATTTTTTACATGGATAATTTTGCGGAGCATATTATTGACATTTGCTAACCATTTTCTTTTGAAACTTCTTTTTACTTTTTAAAAATGTAAATAGAAAATACGGTATAGTTATATTAGCCGTGCGCAGACGGTAAAGCGCCAAGTATTTTTACCATACAAAAGAAAAAAAAAAGAAAAAAGTGAAGAAAAAACCCAAGATCATTTTATTTCACCAATCAAAGCATATCCGCTTTATTTTCGATGAATGAAGTCATATTTGCCTGTTTCCAATGGTTACGCAAATTAAAACCTAGTATTATTATCAAAAACTTTAAAAAAGTACGTTTTATTTCTAATAATATTATTTAATCTTCTTTTTAATTCTTTAATTTTTTTTATTTCATTTTCATTTTTCACGTGAAAATTTTTCAATTTAAACTAAATTGTTGAGTAAAAATTATTATTCCGGGTTTTGAATTAGTTTTGGCAACGGTAAAGTATTAGCAACGGTAAAATAAATTTAACCATTTTAAAATATTATACGAAAAAATGTCCATTTATTCTCTATGAAAATAACGAAATTTTGAATTATTAAGAAAAATATATGAATAAAATTAACAAAAACCAGCCTATGTTCATTTGAGGGTTATAATCAACATATATGCAAAGAGGCAAGATCATTAAATGCTCCATTTTGACGCTGGCTTCAGCCTAACATTTGCACAGAATCAGATTTATAATATTATTAGGATAATAATAAAAGAAAAAAGAAAACTGCCCAGTTAAACTGAGGGCATTGAGCTCACAGGCTATTCACACTAATTGTATATTATACTCTTATTTCAAAGAATAATGCCCCTCGAAAAATAAAGAAATCGACAATATATTAAGGGGGATCATCCACCCGTCCCTCTTATAATTAACCAATGAATAACCAAAACTAATCAGGGAAGCGTCTTATTACAATGAACTTATAT
The DNA here is from genome assembly GCA_963931845.1 of Maratus michaelseni. Taxonomy (NCBI): domain Eukaryota; kingdom Metazoa; phylum Arthropoda; class Arachnida; order Araneae; family Salticidae; genus Maratus; species Maratus michaelseni. The sequence continues at coordinate 382,749,878 of OZ007593.1, forward strand.
ACAACATTTGCAGCAAATCGAATAATTCTGCATGAAAAACCCATTTATCTAAATTAAGGGGGGATTAGACCACCGTTACCCCCTTTGTACTTAACCAATGAACCCCCAAAACTAAACAGGTAAGCGCCTTACCACAATGAACCTATATACAAAATTTGAAGAAAATCGGATAATTTTGCATGAAAAACCCATTTATCTAAATTAAGGGGGATTAGCCCCGTTTCCCCCCTTTATACTTATCCAATGAACCCCCAAAACCAATCAGGAAAGCACCTTACCACAATGAACCTATATACGAAATTTGAAGAAAAACGGATAATTCTGCATGAAAAACCCATTTATCTAAATTAAGGGGGAGTTAGCCCCCCCTTTCCCCCCTTTGTATTTAACCAATGAACCCCCAAAACTAATCAGGGAAGCGCCTTATTAGAATGAACCTAAAAACAAAATTTGAAGCAAAACGGATATTTCTATCACGAGTTATCGCGTTACGTACATACATACATACATACATACATACATACAGAACGGGCGGGCACATTAGCTCTCAGGCTTTGATAGCCTGTGAGCTAAAAAGTAATCAGAATACTTTAAGTAAACAGTACCTATGAATTTTTTAACAGAAATCGATTTCTAGAAGCTATCGTCTATCTAAAAAAATGGTTGAGATATAGTAGTTAAAAATTCTGGAGTGGCTGACATTTTCAGACAAGACAACCAGATTAAAACAAATCTGGGATTAATTTATGAGTTTCATAAAACCATGGAAGAAGGATGTTATTCGGAAGGATTATTAATAGGTAGTTTTCTTCTTTCATGCATAAAACTATACTCATATCCGTTAGCGATAAATTCTCGCCAAATTTGGCGACCAAAAGTAAGTTGCCATAAATGAAGCCAAATTGGCTATAACTGACTAATTTGACAACATTCTTATTCAAATTCAGTATTAACGAATCTCCTCGCATAGAGTTATTCGCATTTTAGCTTGGTGTTTTCACGTAACAATAGCTAAAATGTTAAAACGAAGATAATATAGGAAATCTACCTTTCTCTCCTGGTACAAGCCGGAAGGACTTATTTATATTTTATTTGTTTTTTATTTATTATTATTTAAAGTCTAGGTAAATACATAAATGTTAATTTTTAAGAATTAAATAGGTTCATGGACACTAAAAACGATTATCTTTCAAACCCCATAAATTTTATGATAAATGGTTAATCGGTTGAAACGCTATGCTGCACCGCGTGTTCAAAAACATAGTTTTGGTAAAAACGAAGCGGTGCCATCAAACAATCTGCTTTTCAGCAGACCCACGGCTTTATTAAAATGGCCGTTAGTTCGTAAATAATTTGAATAATCTATAATCGCCTGAGGTACATTATTCTTACTCACTTATGCAAAAAAAAAAAAAGAGAAGAATTAAAAAAATATATTATATTATAGAGATATTATATTATATTATATATATAATATTAATAATATATATATATCTGTACTGTGTACAGCAGCTCGCAAAATTTTGAGACGATATATTTTTCTGTCCTAACTTTTTCTGTAAGCAAAATTACTTAATGATGTAAATTAGTAATTTGTACCCCTTTTAAAGCTCACAAAATGCAATATTAGAACAATTGAGACATATGCGTGAATTAAAAAATAAATCGGAAATTCGCAAAATTACTTCGCAAAAGTTTTGAGACGATTCAATTTTTCTAAACTTTTATTGAAATTAAGCGTCTTAATGTAACGAAATACAGCAATATTTAATATTTAGTTGCATATCCTTTTGCTTTGAGGACATCGTCTGAGCACGGAATTAACAAGACTTTCTAAAGTGGACCTAGGGATTTTCGCCCATTCCGATTGAAGATCCTGAAGGAGTTCTGCCTTTGAAGAATGCTTCTGTGTCTCGACTTTTGTTCCATTGTGTTCCCAAAGATTCACTTGGATTGTCGTCAGGTGACAGACTCGGCCAGTCCAAAAGTTTAATTTTCTTAGCTGTAAACCAATTTGTCGCCATTTTGAAGGTGTGTCTTGTATCACTATCCTGCTGAAGCATCCATCCACGAGGCATCTTTTTACCAGCATAAAAGGCAGCATGTGATCTTCTATAATGTTTTTATAAACATTTTGATACATAATCACATCGATGTGTACGAGACGGACGATGCCATCATGGTGGAAAGAAAGCGTCCAGGACCATTACTGATCCGTTTTCGTGATTCACTGTTGGACGTTGGTACCGGGGATCCATTCTGGTGCCTTTTGGGCGACTAATACGACGTTATATTCGTCCAGAATGGATCTCCGGTCCGAACGTCCAACAGTGATGCACGGAAATGGATCAGTAATGGAGCTTTCTATCATGATGGTATCATCCCCCTTGTACACATCGATGTGATTATGGATCAAAATGTTTATGAAAACATTTTAGAAGATCACATGCTGCCTTATCCGCGTAAAAAGATGCCTCGTGATGGATGCTTCAGCAGGATAATGATCCAAAGCACACCTTCAAAATTATGACAAATTGGTTTACAGCTAAGAAAATTAAACTTTTGGATTGGCCGAGTCAGTCACCTGACCTCAGTCCAATTGAACATCTTTAGGAACACAATGGAAGAAAAGTCGGGACACGAAAACATTCTTCAAGGGCAGAACTCCTTCAGGATCTTCAATCGGAATGGGCGAAAATCCCTAGGTCCACTTTAGAAAGTCTTCTTAATTCCGTTCTCAGACGATGTCCTCAAAGCAAAAGGATATGTAACTAAATATTAAATATTGCTGTATTTCGTTACATTGAGACGCTTAATTTCAATAAAAGTTTAGAAAAACTGAATCGTTTCAAAACTTTTGCGAAGTAATTTTGCGAATTTCCGAATTATTTTTAACTTATGCATATGTATTAATTGTTCTAATGTTGCATTTTATTGAGCTTTAAAAGAGGTACAGATTACTAATTTCCATCATTAAGAAATTTTGTTTACAGAAAAACATATCGTCTCAAAACTTTTGCGAGGTACTTGTATATACAGAGTGGCCAAGGTAAAAGAGACCCGGTATACAGAAGTACAAATACTTACTAATTTTTATTTAAAAGTAGTAAATACAGAATATTATGAATAACAACATACTGAACAGTCAGTCGTTCACAGGAAGTGTTGTTATTCAAAATATTCTGCATTTACTACTTTTAAATAAAAATTAGTAAGTATTTGTACTTCTGTATACCGGGCCTCTTTTATCTTGGCCACTCTGTATATACTGTAATAATATAATACATATATTATTTTAAATTATATTAGGGCATATAATATAGATAAAATACTTATTTTATATTATATAATATATTTTATTATATTATAAATATATATAATGTATAAATTATTTTTTTAAAAAGGGGATTTTTTGGATCCAATAAAGTGGAATTCTACTTAACTATAATCGATTGCTATTCATCCATTTTTCATGTTTTTCGAATTTCCTAGTTTGTAAATTGGTTTAAAATATCAAATGTGGCAGTATAGTTTTTAACAAGCTGCTTTATTTTATATGTAAATAAAGAGCCTTGTTTTATTCTTGCTAATCTTAACAAGAGTACTTGAAAATTTAAATATGTTCTATTTGAGAACAGTTTTAGAGGAATAATTTCGCAGATGATCTTTTCTGGGGCTAATTCTATTCAAGCCAATAAAGGTTAACATACCTTTTTCTTTTATCTTTCTATATCTTTCGCAACAGAGTCGAAATCAAGTAACATTAAGGCAAAGATCCCTAATAAGTTGTATCCCCATCTGGCTGCACAAAACCTTCATCGGATATCGATAAAAATGCTTGTTACTTTTACGGTTCTTTTGTTCCGGACGCAGTTGCATTTTTAATGGCCGCTATTCTTATATAAAGAGCGAGTCAGTCCGTAATTGTAGGTATGTCATGTACCCACGAGTTCCAAATAAAAACTAATCGAGGTAAATACCGGCGTAGATTAAATATGTATGTCCGAGTGAATGACAACTTTTTATAGAGGGTGATTCTGTGTAAGTAATCAAGCATTTGGGTAATATTGCAATGAACAAGTAATCGGACTTTTTTTCCCTTTCCCCTGTCCCCTCCGCTGTTCTACTACCAGCTGTCTGATTGTATAAGTCTTAAAATAACGATTAAATAGAACTAGTATGTTGTGAGCATCATAAAACTTTCTTCTATATAAATCAAATCGTATAAATTAAAGGACAATCTATTCGTTCTTGAGATATAGCTATCGCGGAAATCATGAAAAACAGAGCATAACAGCGACAGATGTTGGGCGGTATACACCCAAACCTAATAAGGTTACATTTATGTCACTGTCTTGCAGAATATGAAGTTTGGTGAAATTCCTTGCATTAGTTCTTGAGATATAGCCATCGTGGAAATCGTGAAGAATGCAGCATAACAGTGCCACCTGCCGGGCAATTTACACCAAAACCAAATCAGCAGAAATTTATGTTAAGTTCTAACTGAATCTGAAGTTTGATTAAAGTCCATGCATTAGGTCTTGAAATAGAGCGGCCACAAAATTTGTGTCGCATACAGACAGACAGGCAAACTCACACACTCACGGGCAGACATTTTCTGAAAACAGTCAAATCGTATTCAAGACCTTCTAAAACATACAAGTCCATCGAAATTTTTCATGAATCCAATACTTTCTTCTTGTAACGATAAAATAAATTAAAATTAGCAACAGAAATATTCAGACATACCATAGACATTTTTCGGAAAATTCTATTAAATTTAAATTTACGATTGAAAATAAAATTTAAGGACATTAATATAAAATTTTGCTGCATTTAATGATTTATAGTAATTACTGAAAGATTGCGGTAGTGTAATTAAACGTTGTTACATTAATCTTCTCGCTCACCTGGACCTCAATTGGAGCTCATAATTTAAGTTATGAAAATCAGTGTTGTAAAAGAAGTTTTCAACTAAATTTTGTTTTGGCTGTCCCCTTTCGAAAGACCAAGGCCTCGTAATGTGACATACCGGGTGGCCAGAATTAAAACATCCCTACTCCGACCTCTCTATTTATTGAACTAATCAGTGTATAAGCTTCAAATTTGGAAGACATACTAGTCAAGACATAAGAAACTGATTATGGGGGAAAAATGCTCTAGAAATCACCGGTAGATGGCGCTGTACGACTGAGCATATGTTGAAAAGACACAAAAACACATTTTATCTGAACGTACCAAACATTCATGTGGCAAGGACCTTATCGACGTGGGAAATGCTCCTCAATATGGTTTCCTTCTTCAAGATTTAAAATCTGCAGTTTGTGATCCGTTTGTTCAACTGCGGATCGTAACTGGTCGACTTAGATGCTTCTCACATGCATCGCAGAGTGATATCTTCTTTCAAGTCCACCAAGGTTACCTGACACCTTCGATCAACAAGATTTTTTAAGCGCCCCCACAGCCAAAAATGACACGGATTAAGATCCGGTGAACGAGATGGCCAGGTTCTCAGAAACGCACGACTGATTACTCTGCCATTAGTGAAACGTTGACAAAGAAACTGCTGTACGCAGAGTTCAATGTGTGGAGGCACTCCATCTTGCATAAAAGTAATTGAGTCAAGACATTCCCGCGAATAGCCTGTTCGAAAAAGAAAGGTAGAAGAATGAATGTGGCTGTGAATCCACATTCTACACCAGACTGTAACTTTCGGCGAGTGGAGTGGAATCTCTTGGAAGGTATCGGGGTTTTCAGCTTCCCAAATGCTACAATTGTGGGTGCGCAGTGTTCTAGTGAGGTGAAAACGGGCCTCATCACTCCACAAAATCTGCCATGGTCATGATGCACCACTTTAACTTTTCGACTTCTCTTTATTCCATATTTCGTTTTACAAAGCCATCTATTGGTATATATTTCTGGAACTAATTTTTTTCTCCTAATCCGTTTCTTAATGTCTTGAATAGTATAAGTTCGGAAAATTTGAAGCCTTTACACTGAACAGTGCTGAACAGTGGAGTAGCATTGTGGGTCTTCCTAGTTGCTGTCAACTACACCCACTCTATAATGATATGTCTTATTATATTGTGGGCCATTGGGTAAGGTAAAACTGTAGCTTAAAACTACTATAGAAGAAAAGATTGATTTAATATTTAATAAAAGTATAAGTTAAAATTAATATTTAAATTAATAAGTAAAAAAAAAAAAAAAAAAAAAAGATAAATAAATAAATAAATAAAATAAAGACGTTAAAGTTAGGATTAAAATATAAATGAGTGAATATAAAGATTAAAAAATGATAAGGGGATTGACTGAAAGTATAGCTGTAGTTACTCTAAAAAAGTTTAATAAAGAAAAAAGTTAAAAAATTATGTTAGCACTAGTGCCTTTACACTGAGTAGTTCGATATATAAGGGGATCAGAGTAGGACACCCGGTAAATTACACACTTTTCTATACAATATAGAGTAAATTTTCAAGAATACAGTTAATTTTCAAAGTCAATTATAGCAATGAATTCAGGTTCGGCTTGGAGCAAGACACCTTGCATTGCATGTTTGACTGATCAAAAGGAATGTGATTCTAATTTTCTATCAAAAAATTGCTTTTTTTTAACGTGTATTACCATTCCTAAAGCGTTTGCACTAATAATTTCGAGGTGCCCTCTATAGCAATATAATTTATATGTAAATTATGTTTAAAATTAGCTTAAAGAAAAATCTCATACAGCGTATGTATATATATATAGGTTGAAGGATTTTTTTACATTAACAATTTCATAGTTTATATCTAATTTACCAATCATTATAACTAATAATTAACGAAAATTCTTGGTTCTTAGCAATGCCCTTAAGGAACTGTAGTTCTTAGTCGACATTGGGAAATCGTCATGTCAATTTTTCCAAATTTGAATTAATACACTTAACATTAGGAAATCGTCATGTCATTTTATAGGATTTGAATTATAACTTGCTATAGCCTTAACTTGACATTCAGAAATCACCGTGTCATTTTTCCTAATTTGAATTAGAGCTTGTTATGGCCTTAACTTGGTATTCAGAAATCGCCATGGCATTTTTCCTAATTTGAATTGGAACTTGTTATGGCTTCAACTTGGCATTCAGAAATCGTCAGGTCATTTTTCCGAAATTTGAATTAGAATTTCCTATGGCCTTAACTAACATTGGGGTATCGTCATATCGTCATCCGAATTTGAATTAGAACTTGCTATAATCTTAACTTGATATTAGGTATTCGTCATGTCATTTTCCAAATTTAAATTCGAACTTGCAAGAATTAGAATAAGACTTACCTTTTTACTTTACCCATCATACGTAGTATAGGATAAATCTTGTAATCGTTTTGAAAATCGAAAAAAAAAAAAAAAAAAATTGACGGATTTACACGTTTCAGACACTGGAGATTCCGAAAAATATATTTTTAGAAGAAAAAAAAAATTGCCGTCCGTCTGTCTGTGTCTCCCGAACAAATCTCCCGAACTACGCTCTATCTCCCGAACAAATTGAGATAGAGGCTTGAAATTTGGTACCGACTTAGTATGTAATAATGGGAAGAAGCTTATTGAATTTCAGTAACCTCAATGATCCGGAACTATTTTTTTTCGGACTCTCAAAATATTCGTTCTGATAAAAGTTACATAAAATTTTTCGAAATTGTTTATTTTAAGGAGTGAATATAAAAGACAATAAAAAACATAAATTTTGCCTAAAGAATGACGTCGATCGGATAATGAGTTGCCGAGATATTTGGAATCCTATTTGCCACACTCTTCGATTTTTCATGACCCTGTATCTCATTCAAATGTCAATTCAAAGATATATTTTAATTGGAAATGAGACGCTTAATCCGACGCAGTAAACCGTTAGTTAATATGGTTATCAATTTTGGAGTTATAAGGATGTTTCTCTTACGCAATTTAGTAATAGAGCATTTAAAGTTTGTGACGTCATCAGGCCAGTATTTTATTCGAATTGCAATGCATTTTATAAATAGTTTACACATGTTTTATTTTCCTATTTTATATTATGCCTATCCATGATGGGTAAGTATTACGGTGACCCCCAACGATTAGTTTGTTTATACTTTTCCTCATTAAAGTTATTATATTAATTGAAGTCTCGTTACAGAAGTAAAAATCCGTAACTTATTTTCTTGAAAGTATCATATTATGACGAAGATTATTTAAAAATAAAAATCCGATGGGATTTATTGATATAACGAAATATCACTGACACAAAAATTGTGAAGATGAGGTTAATAGATGAGATAATCTTTGTAAAAGAGATAGCATGATTTTTTCCGTTTGATCTCAATATTTGTAATATAGAGTGATTAAAGAAATAGCGGAGTGATCCATCATCGTTAAAATATCATCAAAACGTGTACGCTGACAGCACACGTTGTCGTATTTATATCTGAATTTGAGAGAGATTTTCATTTTTGTTGCGTGAATAAAAAAATAGCTAATCCATCAATAAAAATGAAACATTTCGAAATTAATATGTTTTTATTATCGAAATCTCTACTCTATCAGTGTATTATTTTTAAATACCGATATTTCCGAATTTTGATTAATAAAGTTAATTTCATTCCACATTTATGATTTATATGATATGATTTTAAGTCATTTATTATTTCTCTTTCGATTAAAAAATGGGATTCTTGAGCCGGTATGTTATTTATTTTTTTTAGATGGCAAATCTAGCGTAGCTTACTCTACAGGGTGATTCACTACCGATCCGAGATACTTTAAGAGGTGATATAATAGAGACTTCTGTTACAAACATTTTTTGTATAGGGAAGCTAAGGTTACAATTAGAGTCCTGCATCGAGTGGGTAATCTGATTTTATCTGCACCCGCCCCGACCCATGTTTTGGGTCGTTCCTGTTGGGTTGACACTATTTTTTATTTCGTTGCCTGGTCGGGTTGAATTTATATTTTTCGAATTCGGGTCTGTTTTGTGTTGAGTTTTGTCTCTTGCTGGTTGGGTTGTGATTGACTCGAATTTTCACAACAAAGTTCTTAATCTAGATTAATTTTTAACACAAATATCCAAATGGGTAAAGAAATCAAATGAGTTGCAATTTTCCAACTGGACGAAAGTGGCCCGGACATTTTTCGTCCAGTTGGAAAATTGCAACTCATTTAAAGTTCTTAATATTTTATAAATGTGTAAAACTGCATATTTGAACATTAATGAGTATATATAGGTTCATTTTTCAACACAAAAAATACAATTAATATTACAGATATAATTGTACACTATTTTTCCATAACTGTATTAAAATGATTAGCTTTCCGCCATTTCGGATTCGCGCCGGTTTCGTGTTGAAGTGTGTTGGGTTTCGGAATGACGGCTGACTTTAAATAGAATTTGCGAGTTCGAGTGAGGTGTAACCTAACCAGAGCAGGACTCTAGTCACAATACACTTATTCCCTCATAAATACAGTATGTCTCATTCCAGACCGAACACGGGTTTTTGTCCATAACTTTAACATAATGAAAACATTTTACAGATATTTTCAACATACTTACTTTGCTTTATATGAAATGTGATAACTTCCCGAGAATTGCTCGAAATGGCCACGATTTGCGTCCGAACAACATTGATCTAACAAGGAGAGGGCCAAGTTTGGTAGTGACAGATTTTGATTATTTTTAAATGATAAATTTTTATGAAATATAATTTAGACCGAGAAATTTTATTCAATAATTGAAGTTAAATATTTACAGCAAATTAATAAGTCACGTTTAAAAAAATAAAACTCCCGGGCCAAACAAGATTGTTCGTTCCGCGGATTATAGCCCGAAAAATAGGTATTTAAGTTGTGTTATAATATTAGACCCCATATTACTCGAGAACTAAGAAGCATTGTATAAAATCCGTTGACTCTGAGACTAAGGGGCTTCTTACCCTACAACATATATAAAAAATAATCAAAATCTGTGATTACGAAGCTTGGTCCTCTCCTTGTAAATCTAGACGCTGACAGTACATATGCATCATTGATCTAATTACATTGCACTTCCCGTGATACCATCACATTTTACACAGTAAGTCCCCTATAAATAGCGATAAAATATCTTCATTACTATTAAGGTTATAATCGAAAAGCCGAATTCGACTTGGAATGAGATACTCTGTATTTATGACCGAATATGACCGAACTGGGACCCAGCTTTTCTATGCAAAAAATGTTTGTTGTAGTGTGCTTTTATCACCTCTTAAAGTTTGTCATACAACAATATAATTACAATATAATATTACAATAATAACAATTATAATAACAATATCGAAAAATCATGCGTCAAGCATAGATTATGAAACACTTTCCAACATGTTCAGAAAACTGTAACAAAACTTCCCCGTTTCAAAAATGGAAAATTATATCTAAAAAATCAATATGGAAAATGCATAACACATTTGCAATCCCAAATTCAGAAATTTCCATCCATAGTCGGAGAAGTATTAAAATTTTTTTGTGATACCCTGTATATTATCTATAGATTTGGATATACAAGGTGATTCCAAATTCATGGTATAAACGTTAAGGGTTGGTACAGGACGCTGTAACAAACATTTTTTTTTTAATAGGAAACCAGGGTCTGAAATCCATTTATATAGTCAAAAATACAGGGCGTCTCCCTCCAATCTAAGTCGTTTTTCCGTACATAACTTTAATAGTAGTGACGATACTTTAATGAAATTCTTACAATATGCTTACAATTCATACAAAGATGAGTCTGTTGCGAATTTTGTTAAAATATATTCACTGCTGTTAAAGTTATGAGCGAAAACGCGACTTCGGATTGAAGTGTGTCGCCCTGTACTCTTGACTAAATAACTAGATTTTTGACGCTGGTTTCTCATACAATAAATGACTTTTATACAGTGGGTTGGTACGATCTTTCTAAAAAAGTAACTTTTATGCAGTTTTATTCGAAAATATAATTTTGAATAAAAAGGGCCGCCTGGCATATGAAAAAATAAACGGTCTTTCCGGAACTGTTGATGGCAGTCAAATGCTTTGCGTTTTTATTATATATATTACGTATTAGGTAATAGGATTTAATAGAATTATTACGAATATTATTACGAATTATTAGGATCATTACGTATAAGATTTAATAGAATGAAGAAAACTTTTATTAATATCATTTTAAGTTTTGATTCGATTTTCATAAAATTTGAAATGACTCGGCAAAATTCGGCAACGATTATATATATTAAAACTTTCAAACCATTCGGTTGGGCAGTTTTTGCGCTGTTATATGCGGACAGACGGACGGACCAGACGACGACTGTAGGTGCTACGTATTTATATAATTACGAACGCACCTAAATACTGAAAATGTGTTGGTAGAATTCAGTGAAGTCGGTGTATGTGTGTATGTGGAGGGGAGTGCGGGTGTGCCAAATTATTGTTTGCTGCATGTCCCTGGGACGGGTGGTTCAGATTCCTTCAATTTTCCTGCTATCAGCTACTGTTATATTCTATTCGCTCCACTATTTCCACAAAAATAAATTTTGTCGTAGATTTCTCTTGCAGATGTTGTCAAAGTATTTGTAAAAGATGTTTGTTCGGCAGGAGAACGGATAGAACAAAAAACAAGAAAGAAAAATCATGTGTCAGGCATAGATTATGAAACACTTTCTCACACTTCCAGAATGCTTTGACAAAACTTCCTCGTATAATAATAATAAGGTGAAATATGAGGTCTAACTGAACAATTTCGAAAACTTATAACACATTTGACAACCCAATGCCAGCAATTACCGTCAATAGAAGGAAAAGTATCCGAATTATTTTGTGCATTCCTGTATATGATATATATATATATATATATATATATATATATATATATATATATTTGTACATATACTACAGAGTATGATATAACTTAATTCAGTTAGGTAAACGCATATTGCAGTTGTAAATTCTCCTTCAGCAGTTTCCGTTAATAAACGGAAATGTATTCGAGACCTTTTGAGTTACCCTGTATATTATCTACAGAATTTGTGCACCCAAAATAATAGGCAAAAACTTAGTTTAATTTAAAAATACGTATCAGAACTTAAAACGCACTTCCAGTAATCATTCTTCTTAAATAGTACTGTAACCGAATTGTTTTGTGTCTCCCTGTAAATGAACGATGAATGCTATGCACATCACAATCTATTGAAAGCTTCCTTTAGTGCACCTGAGTGATATATATCAATTTAAATATGTTTGAAATAGTGTAGCATCATTAAGATACACCGCAAACGATTTTTCCTCATAAGCCGTAATGTAACGGAAATTCTTTTGAGTGCCCCTGTAAATGAAGTATAAATGCTACATGCTTCATTTTCAATCTAGAACATACCATAGTAAACATCATTAACATATATCAATTGCATGGCGATCCGACTATATTTACACGGACAGACGGCAGACAAACCGAATTCATAAACACTTTTCAACTTATGTTGGAAAGTGAGTGCAGAAGTACCATTCGCCCGCAGTCCTCCATCTTGTTTTTAAATCAAAACACATTTGTTTTGTTTCTCATTTCCAAAATAATTTCCATCCATATTTACTTATTATAAACATGTTATTTAATTTAATTGATTAATTTATTTATATTTAATAATAAAAGTTTAAGGGGGGAAAAAAACAAGATGGCGGACTGCGGGCGAATGGTACATCTAAGCCGGAAAGGGTTAAAAAATAGTCGCTAGTTGCATGCCTGAAGTAACAATCCACACTGTTTAATTCAAATACTTTTATTTTAAGGATCTGCAACAGATGGCGCTTCCTTAGTTCATAAGTCAAGGATATCGAATGGTATCAAAACTGCTATTAATAACCTGTCCACGCGTCTCACGTCGTTTTCAAGATGTTTTCCTTTAACAACTTGTATAAATAAAATACCAATGAAGGGTCATCGTGAAATCTAAATTTATGTTTATTCAATTTTATTTTCTTATTATCTGAACTGATAAAAGCAGTAAGTAGCGTAAAATTTCGTAACTCAAGTTTCATGATAACGGCAAGACTAAATGAATTATGCAATTCCTGGCAAATTTAAATTTTAGATCAATAATTAGATCAGCTTCTGAATTTAATTTCGCAAGAGATTAATGAGTTGAAAATGAGTCGTGTAATAGCTGAGTGAGATACTTACTAGGGCTTTACGAATGCTTACTAGGGCTTTAGGACTTTACAAATTTGATAAAATCTAATAGGCAGCAAAAAATTCTAGTCGCCAGTAAAATATATTTATCACCCCCCCCCCCCCCACACACACACACACACCTCTCCTATTATTGATTTTCAAAAACCACAAAAGTTTTTTTATGAATTGAGAAAAATAAAAACAAACATAGTTCAGAATTATTAGTAACATAGTTTAGATTAGTACATATAATTTAGAAAGATAATACAAACTGAGTTTTCTACTAAAACTTATAAAAATTAAAAATCTTTGAAAAAAAATAATAACAACACTGTAAAACCTGAATTAACTGGCATGTTCGGGAAATGTTGATTGCAGAATACTTCAAATGTCCGGATAGTTGACGGCTACAAAATGTGTATCTGATTAGGGAAGGGTTGAGGGGGGGGGGGGGAGTATCGATGAAATAGTGAAGCAGGAAAACAATTTTTTGCCTTCTTCCCTGTCGAAGACTGTCAAATAATTTTGATTTTATTATTTTAAAGTTCGTATTTGATAAATAAAAATTGTTTTTTGTTTGGTTATAATTTTTAAGTTTATTTATTAATATTTTGTACCTATGAAACACCTATAATCAGGAATCTTATGATAATTTTAATTAAAAATTGTGATTAAGATAAATAACAGATGCTGCTCTTGATAAAAATTGCAGGCTAATAACTGCCAAAAGATACTGATTGTACAAACTCAAATGTGCCAATCTCAAAACTTTCTTCTATCTCGTACATGTTTATACTTCGAAATTCGCTGTCACATCGTCAATTAAATCAATATTTTTCGTCATTCTATTGTAAGTCAGCTGCTTGCGAATCGTCGGGTTATCTGGGTGCTAAGCACCCTTCGTTGCACTTAGCAGCCGATGACTACGAAAAGTCCTTCTGGACTGTACCGGTGGGAAAAGATAGCCTCTCTATTCCTTGATTTTAAGATTTTAGCTAATTTTACTGGAAAACACTAAGCTAAAATGCGTGGAACCCGATTACAGAAGATTCATTCACAGTTCTCGTCAATATTGAATTTGAACCAGAATTTATCCAAATTAGTCAGCTATAGCCAAGATGGCTTCATTTATGGCAACCTATTTTTGTCGCCAAATTTTGAGATATTTTGCCAAGTGTTGTCAAGCTTGGCGAGAATGTGACACAAGCATATAAGAGTTGTAATGATGGTTTATAACAATGAAAGAAATTTGCCAGAAAGCATGTTCTCTAAAACTCATAACCCGTTTATGGAGGAATCCTGCTGTCTTTTTTCAAAATGTCAGCCACCCTAAAATTTCAAACTGCTATTATCTATGCTATTATTATTATATATATCTCAGCCATATTTTAAGGTAGAGACAAAATGCGATTTGTTCTCATTTCTATATTTTTAAAAAACCTCGACAGATTAAATAACTTGGATACGGACTGTACCAAACCATACCCGTCAACCTTCCTAGCCCCTTAAAAAAAAAAAAAAAAAAAAAAAAAAAAAAAACACGGAAGATTCACAACTATGTCAAACTATGAATTAAGAGAAAACCCTCCTCTATATTATACTTTTTTAATATTTGAAGATAGATTAGGAAATATAAGTAATACGTATAATATAATGTATGAATCAGAAAATATTTAAAAAGTAAACGTGTTTTAGAGTTATTATATAAAAAGAATATGAAATACATCTATCGAGTAAGAAGATATGTACTGTTAGGGTCACAGTAAATAAAATAAAATAATATATACAGTAAATAAAATAAAATAAAATAAAGTAAAAAAGAAGAACAGTTGAGAAATTGACAAATATTTTTCAAAATTTTTATTTCCCCTTTCAGTTGAAAAATCTTAACTTACTTTCTTGCCCTACACGAAATAAAGAGTCTACATTGGGGTGATTTTTGCAAAATTTAATCGATTTATTGATTTTTTAATTTTTAGATATTTCTTATCAGTTTTACCGGTAAAATATCTTCAACAGATTGAATATTATTTCTTTTACACTTACGGTTTCATTTATTTTTCATGACACCGAGAAAATGTTATTAACAGAAGGTTCTTCTTTTTATATTCTTCAAATAATATCTTACCTGAAACTAGATATATCGTCCAGAGAAAACCATAAAATCCTGATAAACAAGACAATTGTTCTTCAGATATCATTCCTCATAATTCCTATTTACAGGAGTTCATTTATTTTTGTGTTCAACAAATGGCAGTATAAGTGTCAGAAAGTGATTGATTTTTTTTGTTTCCATTAATTTGTCAAAGTAAGTCTGTCTTAGAAACAATGAAGGTCTTTCGTTACAATCGTGTTTTATAAAAAATATAGACTATTTCATACACCTTATTGATGCAATTATATTGAAACTATATAAAAAGTATAATTAATTTTACAAAACTTTTTAGATATCCTTTAAAATGTCTTGCACAGCTGGATGTTTTTTCCAATCATATATTCTAATATGAGCAAATCTTGTGTCTGTGTGTGTGTGTTAGAGATGAGTTCGGGCTCCCTTTTCGGAGCCCGGGCCCGCCCGAGCCCGATGATTTTAAATCCGAACCCTGCCCGATCCCGAAACATTTTGTGTCATTAGAACCCGAGTCCGATACCGAAAAAAATTGCATAATATTTAAAAATTGTTTTAAAAGTAATATCTCATTTTTAAAAAACTTCGTACGTGAAAATAACTGTTCATCCAGTGCACATATTAATTTTATGGAAATTTACATTCTATCTGACGGAGAAACCTTTTTTATGCAGTTAATAATATCCACGTGCAGTGAACGATCGAAAGAACATGTTAAAAACCAGACCCCTTAACTATAAGTACTTTAAGTGATAACCTCAGATGCAAAACATAGTGAATAAAACCAGAGACTGTCGAAACCAATTAACTGTGAAATTCTGCAGACCTCCCTACTTCAACCTACAGCTGATATCCCGCGCGCGTGCACTGAACTTAATAACAATTCTCCCTCAGTTTCCAAAATGTATCCGAGCAGTTAAGACGCTCTTGTATATATATGATGTAAATATATCTCAAATATAATGTAAAATTGGAGCACCTATATGCAGTCTCCAAAACGCGATAAAAATGTACATATCTAGCCAAGAATTATAATATTATATTCAAAGGAAAATGGATCTACTTCTTATTTCACACAGTGTTATTTTCTAATAATAATGTTTCTTACTATTCAAATACAGTGACACGACGATCACTCAAAGGGATAAATATTTGGATACACTGTGGATATTCTGTGCGCTAAAGGAAAATCTCAGGTAAGCCGAAACAATATTCTTTACCATTATCGAAAGATGAAAATGCAAATTAAAATATGAAGACTGATATAACAATTTATTAAGATAGAAAATTAATCATGCTACCGACGGTTCCCCTAACACTATCTTGTCAAAAGAGAAGTTTCGTATCAAATAAAAATATACTGCCTTAAAAGAATGTAAATATTTTTCTCTTTCAACAAGCAAATCTGATGGACGCATTAACGAAGTGCTTTTTATGAATAAATGAGTGAAATTTGCAGAAATTACTATTTCTATGCAGAAGAATCGAGCAACGTTTTATATTTCCTATAAAAGGTGTATATCGTAACTTATAATTGATTCCTTAATTAAAACAATATTTCATTTTCCTGAAAATCAGCTTAAATTAAAAATTTGACAGCGTTATCGGAAAGATCCTGTGCTTTTATAGGAAAAGTTGAAACACTCTTCGACTGCTTTCTATCGGAATAACAATATATGACAATTATATCTACTTACGAATGAAAGTGACTTCGTAAATATGCAGAGCTGAACTTTAGCATCAGCAGAGTTCATAATTAAAAGTAGAATCACTAACGTTGTCTTCAAATGAAGAGCGAGTATGACTCGAACACAATAGAAGACTAAAAATTTGCAAATATAAGCTAATGCCGATTGACTAAGAATGAAAAAAAAAAAATCATCTCGCATTAGATCTCGAAAAAAATAAAATAAAATAAACGGTCCAATAGAAAAAAATTATCTATTGTCACAAATGAAAATCTAGCAACAAATATTATTTGCACCTCTTCGCATTGGCGCCATCTCGCCCTTGTCAGTCGCGTCGCAAATATCATAAATTATCTTTTAAAGTAACATTCTAATACTAGAAAAGAAAAATAAGATTTCTGTTTCCCCTTCTATTTATTTTGATCAAAATAACATTAAAATTACTTCAAATAGAATAAGTAATTTTTTAGGGGAAAAAGTTATTTTTATTTTTTCTAATATGAGAATAAATAAAATTGTCAGTATCAGAAAGAATGAGCCCGAGCCCGCCCGGGTCCGAAGGCTGGTATAAAAATCGAGCCCGAGCCCGAGCCCGTGTCGGGACCGGGCTCGGGCTCGGGCTGAGCCCGTCTCATCTCTAATGTGTGTGTGTGGTTATATATGCAAATTTTATCTTAAGAACGGCCCTAACGATTTTGACGAAATTTTGTATCCTACCGTTTTGGAGCACCAGAAAACCATTAGGCTAGGTCACATGTTCGAGAAAATTCGATTAGTGGGTCATTTTGGTCATCATGAGTCATGGTCAAGCTAATTGTATCTAAAAAACGTTTCAAACGATTTTGACTAAATTTTGTATCCTTCCATTTTCGGGCACGAGATGGGCTGGGTCACATGGTCGAGAACTTCCGTTTAGTGGGTCATTTTTTGGTCAACGAGGGTTAAGTTAATTTTATCTCAAAAACGGCTCTAACGATTTTGATTAAATTTTGTATCCTACGAGTTTTGGACACGAGAAAATCCTTGGGCTAGGTCACATGTCTGAGAAAATTCAATTAGTGGGTCATTTTTGGGTAACTGTGGGTCAAGCTAATTTTATCTAAAAAACGGCTCATACTATTTAGACTAAATTTTGCATCCTATGGTTTTCGGGCACGAGAAGACTGTTGGACTAGATCACATGTTCGAGAAAATTCCGTTAGTGGGTCACTTTGGTCATGGGTCATTATGGGTCAAGCTATTTTTATCTTAGAAACGGCTCCGACGATTTGCACTAAATTTTGTATCCTACAGTTTTAGGGAACGAGAAGACTATTGGGCTAGGTCATATGTTCGAGAAAATTTGATTAGTGGGTCATTTTGGTCATGGGTCATGATATTTGAACTCAAAGCTAATTTTGACCGTGCATAGCTCGGTCTTCCCTGCCCCTAAACCATTATGGCTCATTACGAGCTTTTAAACTTTTAATAAATTTATGATTTTCCTCCCTGTTATAGATGATTGTTTACGAATGCTGTTCTCAAATCCAAGCTGGATACTTTCTTTTACATTCACAAAGTCAGTTTTATTCGCAAATGCGTGAAATTTTTAGAGATTCTTATTAAGATACAATGAAATTAATAAACTTTTTTTTTCTTTTATTAACACTTTCCAACATAGTTGAAAAGTGTTTATGAATTCAGGTTGTCTGTCCGTCGTGCTCTAACTCACGTAAATATAGTCGCATTATGTCATGGAATCTAAGCAAATAGGAATGATATTGAAAATGTCAATGCGTCCGAAACATCAGCGTCGTTCAATGGAAAAAAATAAACACTCTTTACCCGTTAACGCCGATGGATGGAAAATCATTTAATATAATTAAAACTAATTATTAATTAATTAATATCAATTTCTGAAATATGATTAAATGATATAATTTTTAAAAATAAGATATCTTTGTGAACTATGAGGTTTTTAAATTATTTTTAGAGCAATTTACTGCGTTTTTTTTTCACTTTTTTAACTTGTTTATATGATTATGCCTGACGCTAACGAGTTAAATTTTTAAAATGTATCCATGGCAGAAGCAACACTGATTCGCTTCATTATATTTGAAATACATTTATTTTTCGTGGAAAAAATACCTTATTTACTTACATAACTTCACTCCCTACCCTGTATTTTTTATACCCACTATCTTTCAATATAATTTTCGTAAAAAAAGAAAAAGAAAAAGAAAGAAAGAAAGAAAGAAAAATAAAAATCCCTGACGGCTCGGCCTACAGGCACAGGTAGATTTCGAAGACGCAGACCGTGGGGCGCCTGTTTGTTGGGAATTGCGGAAGAAATTATCTTTTTGCCATGATGCGGCATTTGGAAACGCCCACTTCGAAACCTAACTTGTTAGCAGGCGGAGCCGGCAGAGATTTTTTTTTTTTTTTTTTTTTTTTTTTTTTTTTTTTTTTTTGCTATAAGGGTTGGTCCTATAAAAAACTTGTCAATATAAAAGTTTAGATAATATTAAGAGGATTTATAATAAATTTATGAGGATTTGATATCTTCCGAATTCACGAAGTTATGAATTCTTTTCTTCTCCCCCCCCCCCCTTGGGCCATTTTTAATGATATCAAAAATCTGTCACACATATACATAAATTTTCTGCCATTTTCCTAGAAGTAATAATAACTTTAAACGGATACGATACGTATCATAATTAAGAAATTATGGGGTTTTTTCTGTTTTCACACTCCTCCCCCCTTCCCCCTCCCTGGTCCGATTTTGTCCACTAACGAACTTGACCGAGATTTTATGCCCCTTGATTTTATGTATCAGTTTGGAAGAGATTTGTGCAGAATTATAGGAGTTATCGTGTCCATAAAAAAAGTGACATAGATAGATAGATAGATAGATAGATAAAGTTTTGAACTAGGGGTGGTTTTGGCTTTCTGGGAGTCATGATCGGCGTAGAAGATCTGCAAAAATTTTCCAAAAATTCCAACTTAGGTAAGAATGTAATTAGTATTTCTTACAAAATCTACCTAAAAGAAAACGTAAATTTTGAATTACCAATTCGAAATTATCGGTATGGAAACCAAATTGAGATGGAATGAACAATTGGGTTGGAATGGATAATGAAATATCGTACAGGAAAACAAAAACATGTTGATTTTGCAAATAATTAAAAAACTGTCAGCCAGTACGCCAATAAAAGTTGTTTATCTTACATAAATATTTCTGTAAATTGTTTGTTTTATGGACAAAATATGTTAAAATAATGTCCGAATAAATACCAATAAATAATATCAGTATACATAACAGGAAGTTCGTAATAGATGAAAAAAAAAATTGCAAAATAAACAGTTTTTACTAGCATTCTGGCTGATGTTTTTTTCCCTGTAAAATCAACTTTTTTTTAACAGTATGGTGTGTACATTTTTATTTCAAAATCTGCCTTGAAATCAAGTTTAATTATCGACAAGAAATATTCGGATCCCCCCCCCCCCCCCCCCCAATCTCCGCGTATTTGTCTTTTCACAGCCGTAAAATTTATAGGTTATCACTAGAAATGATGATGCAGCCCACATAACCGGCGACTCACAAATGAATACTATATAGAGCACTGATTTTTCGTTTGATTTAATTCATCTTTTTGTTGAAAATTAATCAGTTTCAGTTGGATACGAACAACGTAAGTAAAACATCATAAGTTAAAAAAAAGTTAAATTTGCTAAAAATGCTTTAAAAAGTTTTAAGCCAGATTTTTAATTTAAAATTTACAAACCTGTCGTAATTGACGAAAATATTTTCCTGCTTAGTAAAAGAATTACAGAATTAGTTGAAATTTATATTGGATTAAATCATGGGTTTCCAAACTTTTTGGCCCAAGGCCGCATTAACTGTCCCGGTGAATTAGGCCGGCTAAGATTTATACGCCATATAAATATGTCATAATTTCACTGAAACAAAAAACAAAACACATATTTAATTAATTTTTTTTTAAACTTTCTAACATTGAAGATTTTTAGAATTTTTTCAATTCGATAATCGTAAAACATATACATATACATTTCTTATAGCTTTGCATAAGTCGAATGAGAAATCATATTTTATTTTATCAAACTGGTTCTGAAAGATGAAGTTTTTCATTAACAGAAAAATAACGTTAATATTTTCCCTCCATATTTATATATAAAAATTCATATTTCTATAATTTTAATATCTATAATTAAAATGACGTCTACTCAACGCTTGCTATCAAATCAAATTAAAAACTATTATTCACGTTACTTTTCACATTCAACCTTTAAGCCTTATTATATAATCGCTGTTCCGCTCTAATAAATATCCAGTTAAAAATTGCTCGAAAACCTGTTATTAACGTAATTCTTTTAATGTCCAGGCCAATTAAAGTGATCTCACTGTGACCATTAATTTTTCTAATAACTTCATAATGACTTAGACCTTATGTCACTATTGGTAGATGGTATGGAGCACCGTAGATCAGTAGAAAAATTAATCGTACAGTAGAACAATGTAAAGGGGAGGGGCAACACCCTTTCAGCACAGACGTCCATTGTAAGTATGGTTCGGCCCCCTGCATTAGTGGCCGATCAGCTAATGACCAGAATGGAAAGGGTAAAGAGAAACTGGAAAAGAAAAGGGCAATTCCAAACCCACTTTTTTCTGTAAGGGGGCATAGTGGTATTAAATATAGTCTGCATAAAGACAAATTGGTCTTTAACACTGATAATGTGTTCCATGAAAAAAAAAAAAAAAAAAAAAAAAAAAAATGTAATGTGTCAATTAATCAATTTAACGCGAGAAAGGTAAAAAAAAATATTGCAATAACATCTTTTTTCAAAAAGATTAAAATCCCTCGATACTGGAATCAAAAATACACTACCATATAGTCTCTAGCAGTTCTATAGTTGTAAAAAAAAAAAAAAAAAAAAAAAAAAAACAGAGGGCGATCCGCTAAAGGTAGAGGGTGTATTCTATAGCTTTACTTAAGAAAAAAAGGATTCGCGCAGCTCCTTAAAAAAAAATCCAGAAGGTATATGGCGTATACCACCGTATTACTCTTCACTATAGCCCTAGTCTTTAGATTTTAAATTAATAAAAATAATTTACTATCATTCTCATAAACTACTGTTTAAGGGGATGGTAGACTCTGACATTAATAATAATTTTCATTTTGACGTATTCGACTTCTGATACTGAAGAATCTTCAAAAAATTGTAAATGTTTTAATATTTTACAATATAATAAAACTGAGTTCGTAAATGTTCTGGCGACAAATACTATATTTTAATGTGTTACACAGTGATAATTTACAGGGGAAAGCCTAAAGAGGGGTTTCGGAAATCTTCTAGAAAATTTCGGATTTCATGCTTATTAGAGGTCTAGAAATGCAAATTCCTCCCCATCCGGAACCCACCCCCATTCCACCCCACCCCACCACCACCACGACTGATGTTTTAGAAATCCCTCCCAGAGAGATCTTGGCTTTCAAACAGTATTCTACGAACATCGATTTTATAGAGAATTTTGAAATAACTGTCTTACTTTTAGTTTTTTCTTGGTTAGTTGTTTATCACAAAATAAGTTTATGGCAAATTCAACTCTCATGTATCACAATATTACAGCTGTTTTAATGCGCGAAATCCACTTGCAAAGATGAGGATATGCAAACACGCTTTTAAAAAGATTCTGTAACTGACATAACTGGCACAGGTAGATATCACATTTATACACTACGTAAATGCAATATATTCGAAGAAATAGTTTTACCATCGTTACTTTTTGTTCAGAGTCTTGAATATGTGAAAATAGAAATCAAATTAATATCGAAGGAAGTAAATTTTGTTCAATCGTGTATCATAACTGATAACTCCAAAGTATCCAGATTCTAAGAGAAATAGAAAAAAGTAACTAATTCAAAAGTTATTAACTTTTTTAATTGTCTGGTTTTTGTTAAGCCTTCCTGTATTGCAACTATTCTGACGCTAAAGTAAACCGAAAAACTCTGAAATAATAAAATATTACACGCCCATTAGTTAAGGGGGTGCTCAATTGACCTGCTCAACAACGGAACCTTTCTGACTCCTTTTTAAACGCAAAGGCATAAAATGGGAGGCCTGACTATTGAAGCGATTTGGAATCTAAATGAATTTCTATTATATATATTGCACATGTTAAATATTAGCTATGTGGTATTCTGTCTACACAATATCATTAATTATCTCTTTGGAGATTTAAGTAGAATGATAATAGAACTTGATATGTTTTTGAAATTCATAGATATTATAATTATATATATATATATATATATATATATATATATATATATAATAGAAATTCATATTTATACACTTATACATTTATATATATACACTAATAAATTTATACACTAATACATTTATATATATATATATATATATATAAATTACTTATCGAGTTATAAGCGATTCATGCCATGTGATAACACGCTTTTCTCAATTCTTGGGCTGCGGTGTCGGAAATTCGATTCAAAGCACTGAATTTGACAGTATTTTCTGAAAGATCAGCCTTTATCAAAAAACGGAAAACGTATTTCGATTATTAAGTTTGTGAATAAGAACACATGCCAATTTCATGCGTTTCCGAACAAAAATGAATTAAAAAAATATGTCATAAAGTAGCCAGTTTGGATTTCAGATAAGCCTTAACGAATATTTTAGGAATTTATACGATGAATAACAAAATTGCCAACTGATCCCTTTTCTTTCCGCAAAACTCCAAATAAACCCTGTGCAATTAATATTTCTCTCGTTCGCGGTATAGAAAACAGTACTGGGAGTGTCTATGTCAATCGTAACGGAAGGGTGATACGAAGGGAGACGGAAGATGGGGTGGGTGACTTATAGAAATTCCTGCTCAACCCTCTATTTGCGTGTATGCATCCATTATTTTATCCCTATGGCTTTGTCGATTATGATAGATTTTGAAGCACTTCTTTCCTGCGCTTGGAACCGTAATTGTTTTAAATGAAAGCGGATAATTGATTTCGCCATCATAAGCTGAATTTTGCGGTTCTTAGTAGTGTATAATTTTTCGCACGCGATATTTATTGACAAACTTAGGTGCGTTCTAAAATAAGAGTAAACGTTGAAATATCTGCATTTTTAGGAGATTTGGTAAGAATGTACAGTAGTTTTTCAATAATCCCGTGTATATCTGACAAGTAATATACTGGGGAAAAGCACTGGATTATTGGAAGTTTATAGAAAAAGGAACCTCAAGAAAAGGGTCACAACGCCAAAAAATTCATTTTGCGTAATTATTGCATTAACAGGTCTGACATATAGGTGCGTCTTGTTATCGGAAAAGTGTCATAAGTGTAGTTATCCAGAAAACCGCTAGATTACACTATGCGTCACTTTGCCACCATAGAAAAAGTGTGGGGGTGGGTAGAGCAGAGGGTCATGGGGGAATAAATTTAGTCAATCCTCCCTATCTCTTCTGCATATTGAATGTTAAGGTATTTACTCTTTTATGTACGCTTTTAGAGCTGCATGCAGAACTAGGTGCTACTGTTTTATGTTACAGATTTTTTTTTTAAATTTCAATGGTGTTTTGCCTCTCTTGAGAAATGTAGTATTTTTACTTTCTTCTATCTTTACAAGAAGAAAGTATTGGATTCATGAAAATTTTCGACTTCCAGTTTTCCACGGATTTATACGTTTTAAAGGTCCTGAACACGATTTGACTGTTTTTAGAAAATGTCTGTCTGTCTGTATGTGACACAAATTTTGTGGGCGCTCTATCTCAAAAACTAATGCTCGGCATTTAATAAAACTTTAGATTCAGTTAGTCCCTGATATAAATTGGTGCTGATTAGTTTTTGGTAAAAATCGCCCGGCAGGTGGCGCTGCTAGGCAGCATTCTTCGCTATTTCTGCAATAGCTCTATCTCAAGAACTAATGCTCGGAATTTAATAAAACTTTATTTTCATTTAGTTCTTGATATAAATGGGTGCTGATTAACTTTTGGTAAAAATCGCCCGGTAGGTGGCGCTGCTATGCAGCATTCTTCCCGATTTCCGCAATAGCTCTATCTCAAGAACTAATGCTCGGAATTTAATAAAACTTTAGATTCAGTTAGTTCCTGATATAAATGGGTGCTGATTATTTTTTGGTAAAAATCGTCCAACAGGTGGCGCTGCTATGCAGCATTTTTCGCGATTTCCCACAATAGCTCTATCTCAAGAACTAATGCTCGGAATTTAATAAAACTTGAGTTTCAGTTAGACCTTGATATAAATGGGTGCTGATTCTTTTTGGTGTATGTGAAACTTGTGTGAGATAGAAGAAAGTTTTGGGATTGACACATCCGACTAGTTGAATTATGTCACTTTTTTTGCAGGTGCAAAACTAATGTTGGCGAAAAGTCAGTGGTAGCCTACTATGAAGACATGTGTCATGAAGGAGATCGACGGTATTCACTTTATATGTTGACGTAACACTAGGGAAAATCCCATCTTGTCCTTTTTATTTTTTATTTACAACACACACCTACAATCACAATTAACAAACACAAACGAATAATAAATAATCGTAATAAAATTTGACTCTTTAAGTTACATCACTCTCAACTATACATCACTTACCTTCACGCATCAAAATCCGAGCGCTAACTCCTTCTGAGATTCTTCGCTTTCGAAAAGACAGTTTAATTTTCATCTCTCATCGGATGAGTACTGCCATCTATCGGTGGCCTGAAAAGTAAGTTCTCTGAAAGTAAGTTCTTTACAGACTCCTCCCCACCTGGAGAAAACTTTTCACGGTCTTGCTGGGGAAATGTTTCTTTCTAAATTATTGTTCTTCAAGCACTAGTTCAAAAAAAAAAAAAAAAAAAAAAAAAATAGTACCTTGAACCGCATTTGACTTATACCCACCGTGGAAACATAAATATAATTTATACAAAAAAAATTTACCAATACTCAGACATTATACTCAAGATACAATTGAAAAATAATTTACACATATTCAAAACAATAAATTCAAAATTAACTGTCATACAAATTATCATATTTACATATTGCATCGTACTCAAATTTAGGTTTTTAGGGCTCCACTCAAACTATCAGCATTCTGATGTTGTTTTCCTTTTTCATAAACAATTTCATAATTGAAGGACTGTAGAAGTAAGGCCCATCTTAAAAGTCTAGGATCAGTTCCGCTGTTTTTGCCTAACCATACTAAAGGGTTGTGGTCAGCCTGGATCTGAAATTTTTGATGTCCATACAAATAGCATCGTAGTTTTCGCACTGCAAACACAATAGCAGCGCATTCTTTTTCGGTGGTACTAAAGTATCGTTCTCTGTCTGAAAATTTTTTGCTCAGATACAGTATAGGATGTCCTTCATTATTTTCATTCATCTTAGATAACACTATACCAATTCCCAAATTTGAAGCATCACACTGAAGGATGAAAGGTTTTGTAAAATCTATATAAGACAAGATTTTCAGAGAGTTTATACCTTTCAGTTCATCAAATGCTTTTTGACAGTCACCATTCCAATCTACTGTTGACTTGCGAACCTTTCCTTTTGATAAATTAGTAAGAGGCGTTGCAATTACAGAAAAGTCCGGAATATAGTTGCGATAGTATCCGGCTAAACCTAAGAAAGATCGGATTTTAGTTTTAATAGTAGGAACTGGGAACTGTCTAATGGCTTGAACCTTCAGCTCTCCTGGAGTTCTAAGACCTTGACCCACCAGGTATTTTACATAAGCTTGGGCGAATTGACATTTAGATGTTTAATACGCAGTTTTGTTTCACTCAGTCTTTTGAAAACGTCTTCCAGGTGTTTTAGATGATCTTCCCAAGTTTGAGAAAAAACAACAGCGTCATCCAGATAAGGCACCGCATAGTCTTCACAGTTTTCCAGTAATCCGGCCATGAGTAGACTAAATTCCTATGGAGCATTTTTTAAACCAAAGGGGAGGCGTAGAGGTCTGTACCAGTGTTGGGCATGAGCGCGTTCATTGAACGAAAACTCGCGAACTTAGTTCACTTTCTGTGAACGTGAGTTGAACTTGACTCACTTTTTGATAAATGAACGTGAACTGAATGAAAGCTCAAAAAATCTGTGAGTTTGAACGAAATTTACAACTCAAACTCATTTTTTTTTCATAATTTATTTAAAAATTTTCCAGCCATTTAGAACACGTTTTTCCCATTCAGCTGCCATTTAGACGCCTACATGGACTCGAGACGGGTCGAGTCTGATCATTAGTTTTTCTGGGTCGTGCCCGGGTCTTGCTTTCTCTGGAGGCTCGGGCCGAGCCGAACCAGGCTTATTTCTGGTCCTGTACTTAAATTTTTTTAGAAGTTTGCACCGACCGAAATTTTCTGGCATGGTCGTCACAACAACTCTGCTTGTATGAAAATCATTGATCCGCCCTGTCTAGTTCATGCAAAAATCTGAGGAACTTGGATCAACAATTTTTGCCGAAAATACATAAATTTTAAAATTACCATTATTCTACAATTAAAATTTACTTTAAAGAATAATACGTATATATTTATAACGGGGGAAGGAGGATATACAATACTGTAAAACAAATTATAAGAATCTGTGTATGATGAAATCCTGTTTTAAACGGAAAAATTTCTTGATCGGTGCAAAATGGGTATAATAATCCGTTTGAAAATAAATAATACTTTGCAAGAGACGACAGACATGGTAAAAAAAGAACTAAACCATAACGTTTTTTTTCTCTCCTATGGGATTCCGTCTTAGAAGGTTTTTCGATATAGAATTTTTCAGATTTTTAAGTCTCCAAGCCATTTAAATGGATAAATGGATTAATGGTATTAATAATAATTCAGATATTTACATAGAAATAGAGATCCATTAAAAAATCAATACATTTTGCAATAAGATATACATATAGAAAGAAATGTGATAGAAACAGTATTTTGGAACGGAGAGGTCTCTGTACAATGGAGTCTAAAGTATAGAGGTCTGCACGGGCCGAAAATTCAAGGCCCGATCCATAAAAGAAAAATTCGGCCCGGCCCGGTATAAAAATTAAATGTTCGGCCCGTGCCCGGCATGGACCGTACAAAAAAAAATATTGGCCCGACCCAGTATAAAAGTTAAAACTTCAGCCAGAGCCTGGCACGTAGAGAAAAAATTATTGGCCCGATCCGGCCCGGCATAACAGCTAAAAGTTTCGCCCGAGACTGGCCCGGCCCGGAAAAAGGTTAAAATCTCGACCCGAACCCGGACAGAGATAAAGCCCTGCGCGGGTCGAGACCGTGAGCTCGACTCGAACCCGAAAATTCTATTTGAAATCAACCCGCAATCCGACCCGAACCCGACAACAAGAATAAGTTCGATCCGCAACCCCCGAACCCGAAATTAAAGGAACAGAAATTCTGTTTTAATGCAATTGTGAAAAGTGACCTACATTTATATCTCTACTACCAATTTTATGTTTTTATAGAAAAAAGGCAAGTGTTTAATATTCAGATATTCATAAAATTAATTTTTTAATATTCAAATATAGTAAAACCTCTGAATAGTAGAGACATCGGGATCATTGAATAGAGTCTTGCATCGGGTCAGGTTACACATAAATTTCTGTTTTCAGGTTTTAATGATTTAATATTCTTTTTGGGGGTTGCGTAGCCTAGAATAATTCTTGCGAGTCATAATTATATCTTTTGGAATTCGGGATGTTTGCATTTTCACAAAAAGTTTGAGCTCAACTATCTTTCAGATGAAAACAAATATCTTTTTGAGTATGAATGAGCATATATTCAAATTACTGCATGAGAAATAAAATTTATAAAAAATATGAATATAGATTATTCTTTCTTTACGGTACAGTTAAGAACATTTTTTCTTCTCTCGGAATATGAAAAATATTGCTAACATTTAATTTTGAAACACATAAAAACACATGTATGATACTTGTGATAGTTTATGCACACATACACATGTTGCATGTGTGTAGATTGGGAGGTGCCCATATTCAGTGATATAAGCATATAAATATATAAGTATTAGGAATTGCAAAAGTGTTCGCTGACTAGATGTGTACTTTCCGGAGTATCCATTATGAAGATCTTACTGTATATAGATTTTTATTGTGAAAAAATATTTTGGATATTCTTTTGAAAAATCTGGTCAACACGAACCCGAATCACAAGAGTCAAAATCTAATCCGAACCCGAAAATGGATAGTCAACCCGACCTGCAGTAAAAAAGTAGAAATGAACTTAACCCAAACCAGACTAGCAACGAAAATATATAACGCCAGCCCGACCCGAACCGCTGGTCGGGTCGGGTGCGGGTAGCTCGACTCGATGCAGGATTCTAATCAGATGTAAATGAAATACAATTTACGGTAACTGCATCTTTTTCGAATGAGAAAGTAAAACAATTAAATTAAATTTTAATTATTATCTTTCATGTTTAAAAAATTAAATCAAAACGTACTTAAATCAAACGTAGTACTACTAATCGTACTTAATAAAAAATCTTCCTTTTTTTTCTTTTAAAACAAATGTGTAGAAAGCATGAGACAATTTTGCATACATTTTTTTTTTTATTTTGTATAAATTAAATAAAAAATATATATAATTTTTGGAAATCTCAAAAATGTATATATTTTTTAACTTCTTCATTGCAATCATATTTTCTTTCGTATGAAAATACGCTAATTTTAAAGTTTGATAATTCGCGATCAAATTGTCACAGCACTTTGAAATTTTGTGTGAATGAACAACATGACATAATTTTTCCGGGTACATCAACCTTCCCCCCTTCCTCTTTTTTTATAGAGGCTACTTAAGTTTTAATATAATGAAAATATAAAAGCCGAATAACCGCAAACACTTATAATTAGTATCGAAAATTCTCCCTGCCCACATAAACATCCCCGTGGGTCTCTTTTGAAGAAATAGGAAAATTTGTGGAACAGATAATATCTTCGTCCCTGGTCCCAGACAGACTAGTATAAGAAAAGAATAGAGAAAAGGAAGCATATAAAGGAAAACTCCACGCTGTGCAAGGACAAAAAGTCATGTACATGTTCGGTTAAATTATATAAGCAACACCGTGTCGATTCGATACGTTCGGTACTATTACAAGGCGAGGCGCCAGACACGTTTGTTTTGAGCTTTGTTGCACAGGCTTTAAGTAATTGGTGAATTTCTTATTATATCCATTTTAAAAGCTTTTTACAAATCATGCTTCAAACAAAATCCTTAGATGTGTGATATTTTTTCCCATACTCTGATGAGAATTTGACTCGGAGCGACGTTTTTCAAGGTTGCTTTTGAGTCAACCCATTTGACCCCACGCAGAGCGTATCGCAGGAACTGGTTGCTAGTGATTTTTAATAGCTTTTTTTCGAATACTCTTGCATTATTCATTAACAAAGAGTTTTCCGGATTTCTCTGTTAATTTCTGTGAAAGTCAAATATATATTTCAAACATCTGAATATTTGTATTGTGCCAACATGTCGTAATCGAGCGGATAAAAATCCCAAATCTATCAGAAATGTCTTTAAAAAATTTATATACAAAAATATATATTTTTTTTTGGTTATATGAAAGTGTATGTTGGTAGTTAAAATTGATATGCGTGAGGTGCTACACGATGAATGTCAGTGTCTTCATATAAATGCATTGAAGAAGCTAAAGATTACAAGTTATTTTTAATATATCTTACTGAAATTCATTTCAAAAAATTAATATTTTTGATAATGTAGGAAGAAACAAAAATGACATTGTAAAATGTTACACACAAAACGTAAAAAAATATCTCGTAAAAACATTTTTTATATTAGAACACAAATCATTAAAATAAAAATAGCTACTCTAAAGAAACTCATAAAAATTAATAGTTTATTTTATTGGAATACATCGTTCATTCAAATAAAAACAGCTACGATTTCTAAAATTAAATTTATTATTAGATAAATTTTAGCTAATATAAATTAACAAAATCTGAAACCAGTATATTGAAATAGAAATAACATGAAGTGTCTCAGAAAAATACATACTTAAAATATACTCTATAGTACAGTTGTATATTTGACGTGAATGCATATATTGATAAAACATAAAATATTATTAAATGAATTTCTAATTTTGTTTTGTTTGATTGATCTTTAAACACTACTATTCGAGAATAATAATAATAATAATAATAATAAAACATGCATTTCGTATAGGATATGAGATATGATGCACATTTAATAATCATAAAGATATATATTACTTGCTGGCTTACGATACTTTAAATAGTTTCCTCCAAAAAAATATCAAACTTCATTTAATGAGTACAATCTTCAGTATTTCACAATAAATTTAAGAGATTTAAAATATTTTATTTTTTTATTTTTCAAAGCAACTGAAATTTATTAAGCATGGAAATCTTCTCTGAGTATAAGAGGGACTAAGGATGAATTGCGATTCTAAAGAAACGGTTAAAACTAATATATATTTCTTAGTAATAATAATAATAATAATAATAATAATAATAATAATAATAATTATTATTATTATTATTATTTCCAACAATACTAGTGAGTTCCGAATCTTTATCAATGACATTGTTTAATAAATTAAAATGGGGGTTACAGTTTTATTCTATTTTTAAGGGGGGAGGGGGGATAATAAGGACTATTGTTTCTTTGATGCATTTCATTTTCTCTATGAAATTAAAAAGAGACGAATTTTTAATATGAATATATGATGTGTTGAGTATTCGCCTTAAAATACATACTTTCTCGATAAAATGTTTATATTTTTTATAACAAAGCGTAAATTTCAATTGATAAAATCAAAATACTATTTTATAAATTTGAACACATATTTTGTAAAGACCTGCTCCAAAAATAAGGATTAAATTTCCAAAAGGCAAATGTTTGCATTTGTATCCTTGAAAATGACATCAGTAAAAATTTGTATTTTTATTGTGAAAACTGCAAAGTATTATTATAAAGGTATCACAATGAAAAAAGATCAATATTCAAATTTTGTATTTTCTTTTCAAACTTACATTAAATGGGATATGGTTTTTTAGGTTTTAGACATGTTTTTATCATTTTTTAAATCTATTATTATTATTATATTACAAAGAATCTTCATATTAAAATATTTACAGAATTTTTCTTATGCTATTTTTAGGCTCTCCTTTATAGCTTATACCATCAGTACTATATGCTTTCATGATAGTGATGAAATTTTTTCCCCAGGAAAAAAATCCTATCGCATTTCCCTTCTTAATAGAGGCGGTGGACTTCTTAAGGCATGTTTACAATTTTTATAAAATTGCCTAAACTTTTTTTTTAACGCAATTATGGAATATATTTTTTTTTTGCAAATGAAAGAGTATATCTTGAAGTTTTAAAAACAATGTTTCATTTGGAAATTAGTTGAAAAATGGACCTCTGGAGGTCCTTGATACCGGGATGTTCAAAAAAGTGAAGCGTTCCGCGCGCGGTACAAGATGAATTTCGGAATTTGCTTTTGCTTATCTGCCAAAAAAAAAAAAAAAAAAAAACCTTAAAAATTACGATATTTTATAGTTCTCGAATGGGTTTATCAATTTTTTTATCCTGAAAAAAAATGGCGGCCGTTCAAATTTTAAATTGTGGATTTTAGACAAAAATTTTAGGATTTAAATTGCGCAAAAAAATATTTACAATTCGAATATTGAATAGTTCGTGTGAGACTATAAAATAGTATATACTAGAAAAGCATGAAAATTCCAACCAAACTGATGGATCCAATCTCGATATCTACTTGGTATCGATTTGTAAAACAGAGTTTCTAGAAAAAGAGTCTTACAGATTTAGAATATTTTTAAATATAGATAACAGTGACATAGATAAAGTGAATTAGTAACACTGAAGTTATTTTATGAATTGGTACAAAATAGATAGTTTTGAAAGCTGTAGAGTTTTAAACTGCGCGCCGCAAACAATGCGCTAAAAATGAGCCTGTTCATTGCAGCACCAAAAGGCAAATTAATACGAATTTCGTGAAAATTGTTTCGCCACAAAGTTTTTGAGAATTTAAGAAGTAAAAATGTGTAAAAAAAAGAATTAATATATATATATATATATATATATATATAAACACATGTGAAAAACAAAGGATAAGACATTATAAAAAGCAACGGAATGGTCACTGCAGGAATTATACTTGATAGGATAAACAATGGAAAACTATGAATATCTTATAGAATCTACAGAAGGGCTTTATAAGAATACTAGCAAGCTACGCCCGCTACGCTGGTCAGTTTCTCTTAACGAACCTTTAATCAAACAAAATATTGACATTTCATAATTCACTTTTATATTTTAACAGAATAATAAGGATACTATAATTTGTGACTCGTGCTATAGTCAATATACACGTCAGGACACGTCGCCCTTATCATTATCTTTTTACGCGTGAAGGTTTCGCTATGGTACTCTATTGTGAAATTTGGTAATTTTAGAAATTCAATAGTTGAAAAATCGCAGAATCATTAGATCATTTTTCTTTAGAAATTGTTCTTAGAGCGCATTTAGATCTTATAAATAACAATCATGCCAAACTTGAAGTTTCTAGCTCCTTCAGCATCGCAAAAATCGCAATTTTAGAACGTTTTTCGCTTCTGCACCCCCCTCGGGGTAGTGGCACCGACATAAAATATAGCCTATGTTAGAGCAGGGATTGTCACCATCCATTTGCCACCATCACTTTTGAAATCGCTTTAGTAGTTCCAGACATTCCATACAAATTGTAATTTAGAATGTTTTTAGAAAATTTTTTGCTTATTTCAGCCTTTTAAATTTCGAATTTTTTTAGATTTTGTTCTTATAGAGCATTTAAATCTTGTAAGTAACGACCATACAAAATGTCAAGTTCCTAACTCCTTCATTATTGAAAATATCATAATTTTGGAACGTTTTTCGCTCCTGCACCCTCTGCGGGCAGTGGCACCGACAAAAAATTTAGCATATGTTGGAGCAGGGACTGTCACCATCCATTTGCCACCATCACTTTTGAAATCGGTTCTGTAGTTTCAGAGATTCCATAGAAATTGTAATTTAGAATGTTTTTAGAACGCTTCTTCCTCATCTCACCCTTTTAAATTGCGAATGTTTTTATAATTTGTTCTTAGAGAGCATTTACATCTTATAAGTAACTACCATACCAAATTTGATACTTCTATCTCCTTCAGTACACAAAAAATCGAAATTTTAGAACGTTTTTCGCTCCTGCACCCCCCTGGGGGTGGTGGCACGGACATAAAATATAGCCTATGTTGGAGCAGGGATTGTCACCATTAATTTGCCACCATCACTTTTAAAATCGCTTCAGTGGTTCCAGAGATTACCCCCTACAAACAAACAAACAATCTTTACTACTTTATATATTAGTATAGATAAGGGGGAATTAGTCCCTTGTTCCCCCCTTTATACTTAACCAATCAATCCCGAAAACTAATCAGAGATGCGCCTTAACACAGTGAACCTATAAATAAAATTTGAAGGAAATGGGATAATTCTGCATGAAAAACCCATTTACATAAATTAAGGGGGGTATTAGCCCCCCGTTCCCCCCCCCTTTATACTTAATCAATCAATCCCGAAAACTAATCAGGGAAGCGTCTTAACCCACTGAATCTATAAACAAATTTTGAAGCAAATAGAATAATTCTGCATGAAAAACCCATTTATATAAATTAAGGGGGGGGGGGATTATCCCCCGTTCCCCCCCTTTATACTTAACCAATCAATCCCGAAAACTAATCAGGGAAGCGCCTTAACACAGTGAACCTATAAACAAAATTTGAAGGAAAACGGAATAATTCTGCATGAAAAACCCATTTATATAAATTAAGGGGATTAGCCTCCCGATCCCCTTTATACTTAACTAATCAATCCCGAAAACTAATCAAGGAAGCGCCTTAACTCAGTGAACCTATGAACAAAATTTGAAGGAAAACGGAATAATTCTGCATGAAAAACCCATTTATATAAATTAAGGGGGGGGGGAATTAGCCCCTTGTTCCCCCTCCTTTTATACTTAACCAATCAATCCCGAAAACTAATCAGGGAAGCACCTTAACACAGTGAACCTATAAACAAAATTTGAAGGAAAACGGATATTTCTATGAAGAGTTATCGCATTACGTACGTACATACATACATACAGAACCGGCTGCCAAGCTCTCAGGGCTTGACAGCCAGTGTGATAACTGAAAAATCGCAATTTTAGAACGTTTTTTGCTCCTGCACCCCCTGGGGTTAGTGGCACCGACATAAAATATAGCCTATGTTGGAGCAGGGGTTGTCACCATCAATTTGCCACCATCACTTTTGAAATCGGTTCGGTAGTTCCAGAGATTACCCCCTACAAACAAACAAACAAGATTTACTCCTTTATAATATTAGTATAGATTCATAGTAAATATATGTTATTTCATCAAATATTGTCAGCATTATGCCTAAAATCGACAATATTAAGCCCCTAACAACATATATATATATGAAACAAGACAATTAATAACCTACACGAGTTCAAATAACAAAATAAATAAATAACTAAATATGCAACTTAAATAGAAATAAGATAGATAAACAATTATACAACTTAAAAAGTATTTAGATCATGAAATAATGTGCAAGACTCACTGAAAAAGACTAATGTTACTGTAGATTGAACAAGATTATAAGTACTTGACGAGCAGCCAGTCATCATTAACTCAAAATGGCTGCTATATCTGTACAAACATTGCTTTGAAAAAAGAAAATGATAGCAGGAAATAAATTGATTAGAGCTGATTAGAGAATATATATGTATTAATTTAGGAATAATAGCAATTTAAAAATCCGTGCATTTTTTGAAAAAAAAATCGGGTCGGGCCAAATTTTACTGATATTTTTACAGGACAAGCCTGAGCCGTGCCGGTCAAATGATTTTTATATGAGCTGGGGCTGAAAATTTCTGCCTGTTCAGACCTCAAGAAAAATGCAGTCCAGCCCCGACGTGGGCCGGAAAATAAATCTAGTCTAGGCTCACCTGGGTCCGAACCTTCAGAAAAGTAATCCCCAAACCAAACTCGGACCGAGTGTCGGGAAGGAAAATTGGGCCGGGCCCATGAAGACCCTTGCATCGAATAATCAAAAGTTTAGTTCACAAAATTTTGTAAATTTGACGATAAAATTCAAATTTACTAAAAAAAAAAAAAAAAAAAAAAAAAAAAGAACGAGTTTTTTGTGAACTTCGTTCATTTTTATAATTGAGTTTGAGTTGAGCGAGTTCGTTTGAAAATTTTTGAGTTTGAACGTGAACTTGGCTCATTTTTGAAAAATTGAACTTGAGTTTGAACTGTTCGTTTTTTTCGGGAGCGTGCCCAACACTGGTCTGTACGTCCCAAAATTTGTCACAAAAGCTGCATACCTTTTAGCACGTTTGGTTAACGGAATTTGCCAGTAACCTCTGGTCAAATCTAAAACTGAAATATATTTAGTTGAAGACACCTTTTCTATTAACTGGTCAATGTTGGTTAAAGGGTAAAATTTTGTACGAGTCACTTTATTTAAACGGGGTTCAGGGTCTATGCAGGATCTCGCTTCTCTGCCTGTAACTTCAACTAAAATTAACGGAGAGGCAAAGTCAGATTCACTTGGCTCAATGACTTCCAGCTTCAGCATTTTTTCGACTTCGGCCTTAAGTATTTTCGTCTGTCTAGGCGACATTTTATAAGGTCGGGCACAGATTGTTTTTTTTTATTACAGCTCAGTGCCACATGACTTTGGCACATGCAGAAGAGGAATGTGTAGCCAAAATGATAGAGAGAAAAAATCAATCAATCAAAAGAAGTAAGTTTGAAAAATAAAATAAAATAAAATAAAATAAATAAAAATAAAAGAGAAAAGGGGGAACAAATTACAAAAGTAATTTCCAAGCTGAAGAGAGAAATGAAATGATGGGAGATCATTGACAAGATTATCGGAATTTTTAAAAATAAAAACTGCTTCGTGAAAATCCAAGTGAGTGGGAGAAACAGGAGAAAAAATAATTCTGGCCATGGAGAAATTGAAAAAGTGACTTGAAGTCCAACAGTGAGAGGCAATCGAAGATTTGGAAAATTCTTGATTTGATATATACCTCTGATGCTCGCTTAATCTGAACTTTAATGCTCTTTTAAGTTTGACCAATATAACCTAAATTACAAAAATAAGGAATAAAATAAACGCCCCACCGGTTCTCAGTAGGTTCTGTCAGGGAAGAGGATTTTATTTTATAAATACGTTTGAAGATAACTTTAAAGTTGAAATGAGAAAGGATTTTGGAAATTTTCAAACAGAGAGGAGAATAAAATGGCAGAACGATAGAGTTAAAATTAGGAGGGTTACTCGAGTCAGAAACAAAACGTTTAGGATCGTTGCATTTATTCAGAACTTTATCAATCAAAGAGGGATTATGACCACGTGCAAGGGCAAGAGATTTGAGATATTTAATTTCATTATTCAGAGCAGAAGAGTCAGAACAAATGCGTAACGCCCTGAAAACAAAAGTATAGAAGGACGCCACTTTTTGTTAAGGAGGATGGTTAGAACGAGCATAAAAGAGAGAGAGAAAGATACAGCGAAAGGTGTTCTATAAACAGAGGTAGCAAACCGATTTGGTTGAAACCAAGACATCAAGGAAAGGAAGGGAATTGTTCTCTTCGGCTTCGAGAGTAAGTTGAATACAAGGATCAATAGAATTAACAAGTGAAAGAAGATTAGAAAGATCAAGGTCAGACGGAATTAAAATAAAAGTATCATCAACATAACTAAACCAGAAAGGAAATTTATATAAATTGAGGAGTTTTTCTTCAAAATAATGCATATAAATATCACATAAAAGAGGAGAAAGCGGATTACCCATGGCCAAATCATCAGTTTGAGAATAGAAATAATTATTAAACTGAAAGGCGGTTTGACTGAGTTCATCAATATATATATCACTGGAAGAGTAATGAAATTCGCATAGCCTTCCTACCAAACAACCAATTGCCCCTTGAACAAGAACGTTAGTGAGAATAGATTTAGCATCTAAAGACACCATTTTATAATTGCAAGGATAAATGCATTTAATTTTGTCAACAAAGTCAAAATAATTCTTAACAGTATGAAAGTTAGTGGAAGATAAAGCGCGAGTAAACTTAGAAAGGAATTTAGCAAATTTATAAGAGGCAGTACAAATATTGGATAGGGCGAACAGAAAGAGTAGGTTTATGGACCTTAGGACGAATATAGAAACGAGCACAATTAGCGATAGAAGGGATGACCAAACGTTTAGTGTAGTCATTAAGAAAGACAGACTTTTTAAACGATATGCTTGATATCAGATAGATGCTTAGAAGAAGGATCATTCTTTAATTTAGAATATGGACCAGAGTTTAACATAAACTCAACATGGGAAATATAATTAGATTTATTGAGAAGAACAATTTGGCTGCCTTTATCAGTCTTAGTGATAAGAAGGTTAAGAACCGAATTAAGTTGAATGAGTGCAGATTTCTGAGAAAAAGAAATATTAGACTTATGCAAAGATTTATTGGAAGAAATGACATTAGCCAAAAGGTAACGAAGAGAATAGAGTTGACCAGAATACATTTTACTATTTTTGAAAGAATGTTCTATGGGAGCAATTAAGTTCGGAATAGAAGGTTTAGAAACACGCG
Source organism: Maratus michaelseni (assembly GCA_963931845.1). Taxonomy (NCBI): domain Eukaryota; kingdom Metazoa; phylum Arthropoda; class Arachnida; order Araneae; family Salticidae; genus Maratus; species Maratus michaelseni. The sequence goes on from OZ007593.1 coordinate 382,788,597, forward strand.
AAAAATTGAAGAACAGAGACAGAACATCACGCTAAAAATCAGTAAAGGAATGAGATGATAAATTAACAACTTAATTTTGCACAAGAGGAGGGCTTACAATTCTTTGTAAGATCTCCTCTCTGCCTTCCCTCTCTTCTATCGGTTCATTTGTGACCTTGTCCCCTTACGGACACGTTGTTTACTTTGGTTGATGACAGACTGTTAAATTTCCACCCCGAAACGCGTCCTGTGCATGTGTTATTTTGTTTTTATGGTGATTCATATAACGTTTCATTATTTAATTGTGATTAAATGCCAGTTTTTCGTTGCTGTTTCATCTTGCTATATTGTGTTTGAGAAAAGCTTTAATCCCTCGAAACAATTTTTTTTAAAGAGGTATTAATTTTATTCGATAAAAAAACACGTGAAAAAAAGAAGAAAATAATAAAAGAAAAATGAAAAAAATAAGAAAAATAAATCAAATTGTAGTTTTGGGACAGTCAAATTTAATTTGCCAAAAAGATTTCTTAAAACTCTCATATAAAATATTTTTTCTGGTGTCGGGGTTTTACAATATTTTTTAAACATTAAAAAAAAATTAATCAGTTATTTCTCATCATTATTAAAACGTTATACCAGAAGTGTAAGTGATAGGTACTTGCTTTAATGGGTTTTCATAGTGACTTATAGTAATGCTCTATATAAAATAATATTAATAATGAAAAACAAATAAGTTATGACGGATATCAGTGCATTTAGCAATATAAAAAAAATGTGTAAAAATATTTTTCTTATCACAGCAGCTGCATGATAAAAAACAGTGTCATCATGAAAAAACAGCCGTGTGAAATATTTAGAATAATAAGATTGTGCCCTATCTCTTAAAATATTTGTTTTCACGGTTTAATCACCTTATAAAAAACACACCATTTTCCGATTAAATTTTACGTTCCAGAATGTTTAAGTGTTAAATAATAATGTTTCAGTGCTTATACAAAGCACTACGTAAGGCTGTTCTTAAAATTAAAGGGGCTACTTTCAGACACATATTTTAATTATTTTTGTTCCGAAAGGCATGAAATTGACAGGTGTCCTTATTCAGAAACTATGTAATCGAAACACGTTTTCCATTTTATTTTGGTAAACGCAGAAGATCTTTCAGAAAATACTGTCAAAGTGGGTATTTAGAACTGAATTAGCAACGCAATCCGTAACTTCAATAACATGCACCGTAAACGATTTTTGCCCATAGATCATTATGCAACGAAATTATTTTGTGTGTCCCTATAAACGAACTATAAATTCTATGCACTTCATTTTCACTTTCAAACATTCTATAGTAAACTTGAATAGCATATACAAATTACATGGCAATCCGAGTATATTTAGGAAAGTTAGAATACGGACAGACGGACAGACAGACAAACCGAATTCATAAACACTTTTCAACTCTGTTGGATAACTTGAAAGTCTGCTTTCCTAGAGTAGAACTAGGTGTTACTAATGAGAATTATATAAAAAGGGAATTAATAAATTAACTGTTAGATTTTTTGCATAAAAATTTTTCGTTCCTGTTGCACAGGTTGCAAGATTATTATAGATGATAATTATATGGCGCTATATATGTTCTCCATAGTGTATTTCAATATTTTTTTAGATCTAGAATTCTTTCTTTATTTTTTTCAAATTATCTGCTAGAAAATGTCATTATATTTATAGTATAAAAATAAAATGATGCATAATATCAACTGGACTTGGTATATGTATATAGGAATTTAACTTAAAATTTGACTTTTCGACCACCCTGCAGTTTGATTTTTTTTTATTATTTTTAATGACAGAGAGAAATTATTCTGAATAAAACATTAAATGCATACGAAAAGATTCTTTTTCGGTATTGTTTCATCAATAGATAATCTCAGGTCATTTCTCTCTTGGGCGTTGGTCCAAGATTCCACACTCATCGGTCAAGAATGTCGCTGAAAACGTTATTCGAATCGAAAAATTTCATATCGATTCACTACGATAGTATGCGAAATATTTGTGTTGCGTGGTCAACGGCTATTAAAGAATATTTCACATTCGCAACATGCTGCTGCTGCAGCTCAGGCTTCGATGATTCATTTAAAAGGTTAATTTATACTAACAATAGTTTTAAGAAATATTTTTTTGTGGTTGTTCTGTTCTATAGTTACTACCATTCATAAAAAATATGTGATAATTCTGATTTAAACAATTTAGGAAATATATCGTGTATTTGGGTGTGGATACTTTTTTTTAGTGGTTTTTTTTTTTTTTTTTTTTTTTTTTTAATGAAAAATCAGAAAAAATATTTTCTGAACTCATATCTGATTTTCAATAATCAGCGAATGGCATAGAATGATTCATTCTATGTGTAATATGTATGCAGGCAATATTTTTCCGCCTATGTCTTCTAAATAGCGCTTAGAAAGGAATGCTGATTTATTATTTTTCAGAAATGGTTATATTAATTCTTATTGTATAATTTAATTAATTAACCCCTAAAAGACATTTAAAAATTAGCAACGTAATTTTGTACTTTTTATGATTAAAAATTTTTAATATAACGTATGCAAAATTATCGTATTACCATCGGAAGGAAGAACTGTACGAAAGTCATGCTTTTTTTTTTTTTCTACTATAAAACAATTTTCTAACAGTACTTTTCACTATGCTTTTATATATTAAATGATCACATAGCGCCTTTAAACATGCCAAAAATCGGTTTTCTATTTTTAACTTATTCCCTTTCCGCGTAATCCTTTCTTAACACTATTCAGAAAACAGCATTTATTTTTTTTACTGGCGATTAGAATTTTTTGCTGGCTACCAGATTTTATCAAATTTGTAAAGCCTTGGGTTGTTTACTTTGTTATGTGAGACATATTAAAAATTAAATGTCATTCATTAAATATTCGAACCTCGTTTGAGCGTCGGAAATATATTATAATCTATGACCCATTTTTAAATTATGATTTCAACTTTATGATTATAATTATTTCCATTTTGGGTATATTTACCTCATATCCATTCAATTACATTTGGTAAGTCAATTTTTAAATTTCCCTACAAATTACCTTTCTTGCCAAAATAGCGAACTTGCGGGACCAATTTCTTTAACTTGTATTAAACATGATGTATGTGCTTTAAAAAAAGAAAAGATAAAAAGGTAAAGATAAAGAAAGAAAGAAAGAAAACAACCTATTCTTCTGAGATATTCGGAAGGACTTTTTTTTTTTTAACTTTAAAGGAATTTTTAAATAATCAAATCTATGTTTGCTCGCACTATTATTCTAGAACCGTTTATGGTAAGTCAATGAATGTATAATCTGGTGTGCATTTTCGAACATTTTATATGCTAAAATTTAAAAAAAAAGATTTAAAAAAATTGTATTTCAAAAATACGCAAAATTGTTTGACATTTTTCAAGTTTTTAAATTTTTATGCTAATTTTTTATTTTAATCAAAAAAAGGTTTTCTAAAAATGCTTGTTTACAAGGTTACATTTTCATGAACTTACCTTAAGCAGTTTCAGAGTAACAGAGCATGCAAACTCGGAAGTTATGATTTTGACAGAAATTATTTAAAATTTTAAAATAGTAATGTAGCTTAATGGTAAAATTTTGTTCAAACGAGCTATAACTGGGATAATAATAAGAAGGTTTAAATGCATTTGTTTTTGCACAAATTTCAGAAATGATAAAGTATGATTATAAGTTAATAGCAGAAAATAAATTTTTGGTGTACCTGTCAGTAATCGAATCGGGAGCCTCAAAAAACCTTGACACAATTTAAAATTTATATAAAATCAGCTTTCTGTAACCGTACTTTATAATTTATAAAATCAAATAGTAATATATGCAGAACCCCTGTAACTATACCAATAAAGGATTTTTTTCCCTGTTTCTCTCCCTCTCTTCCCTTTTTAAGCATTTTCATTTCCTTAAGCATTTTTTAAGGTGGTTCTTAAATGACATGTTCAACAATGCGCAATTTTCTGACACATTTTCTGACTCATTTTGAAACGTAAAGGCATAAAATTGGCAGACCTGACTAGTGAAAGGATTTGGAATCCAATTGAGTTTTCCATTTTTTGATAAGCAGATTACTTATCAAGTTATAAGCGATTCGTGTCACGTGACGGCACGTTTCTTTCCTTTTTTGTGCTGACGCGTCGGGAATTCGACTCAAAACGCCGAATTTGACAGTATTTTATGAAAAATCTTCTGCTTTTACAAAAAAAAAAAAAAAAAAAAAAAAAGAAAACGTGCCCATTTTATCCGTTTCCGAACAATACTGAATTCAACATTGTACCAGAAAGTAGCTCCTTTGAATTTGAGAACAGCCTTAAGACAAATTTTGTGGTACAATAGCAAAATAACTTTCATCAACACATGTCTCACCTCTTAAAAGTAAGACAAGAATAATTTTGATACTTAACTTTGCAGAAAGTAATTAAAAATATCTAGGAAGACACTCTACAGAAAGGAAAATGTGAATCAATTCACCCTCGTGAATGAGGGAACGGAAAACAGATCCTAAATAAAAAGAAATATCACCTGTTTTTGCAGCTTTATGTTATATTTTTTCTCGAGAAGGAATCATTACCGCCTGAACGTCAACTATCACGAATTTTTCTTCTGGCACTCCATCAATCATTAGTCATCAGACACTTATCCCACTTTCTCATTTCCGATTGTGTTTTATTTCTTACTGAATTACGCCATGTTATTGCTTTTATTTAATCCCCCCTCCCCTCTCATGATCATATCCTCCTCATTTATTTTAAGTTTCTACGGAAGTTACAATTGTTTTGGAACCTAAGTTGTAATGTTTGAAATGTTTATTACTCTCCATAAGTATATAAAAAAGTTTACTACACTGCAGAAAAAAAAAAATAAAAGTTGAATTTTACGGTACAATACTGGCAGCTGGGATGCCTGTGTTATACCGTAAAATTCAACAATTTTTTTTTGCAGTGACTATCGTATCTATATAATCACTTAGAATTTCAATTGTCAATTATGCATATCATATCCACTGAAAACTACAATAAAATATTAATTTGTTATTAAATTAAATGATTAATCTGTTATTAAATTAAATGATTAATCTGTTATTAAATTAAATGATTAATCTGTTATTAAATTAAATGATTAATCTGTTATTAAATTAAATGATTCATTATTTTATCATTTCGATTTGTTTTTATTTCTTACCGAGTTGAATCATAGTAATTTTTTTTTTTTCAGTCATATAACTCTGCTTATCCTATTTTTCATGATCCAAGTGATAAAGTTTAATTTTTACCCGTCTTCATAAGGATATAAAATAAGTTTATTTTTGTTTTACTAGGGGGCTCTGCCCCCTACGAGCTACGCTCGCCAACCCCCGTTCTCGAACCACATGATTTAAAAACACTCTGATTTGATCATCTCTAAAACGATTACGGAAGATTGTATTAAACGACCAGTCTCAAAGTGTTCTCCATTGGTGGCAATGTACAATTGAATGCGTGACAGTACTGAGTCCTGGACACGTTGGAGCATAGCAGGTGTAACTGTGCGACAAACAAGGATGATGCGCTGCTTCAGATCAACCAGAGAAGTAGGCTCAGTCACATACACCTGTGCCTTGATGTATCCCCAGAAGTAGAAGTCCATGGGAGTCAAATCCGGTGAACGCGGTGGCCACTCTACCGGACCACCATATCCAATGATCTGTTGACCGAATTCGTTAGCCAGATACGCACGGACGTTTGATGCTTTATTCGGAGGGGCCCCATTATGTTGAAACCACACCCGGCATGCATTTCGGAGAGACAGCTCTTCATACCAGTCACGTCTCATGTTTTGTAGTAGATGCAGGTAAAATTCGCCCGTTTGGGTTCCATCGTAGAAGATGGGTCCTACAATCTGAGTTTCCCATTTACCGCACCACACGTTCGTTGACCAGCGTACCTGGTGTCGTACTGTGCGGGCGATGTGAGGATTTTCTAGCGACCAGTAATGCACATTTTTGCCATGTTCACAATGCCACTCTGTGTAAACGTTGCCTCATCTGTCCCCAGAATGTCACAAAGGAACGATGGATTTTTCTCTATAGTGTTAAGCATGAAATTACAGTAATCAAACCGTCTTTCGTGGTCACCCAACATCAATGCTTGCACCAGTGTTGGATGGTATGGATGCGCACCAGGGTGGTGCAAAATTTTAATTAGATTAACTATTGAAAACTAACGATTAAAAGTTTAATCATGATTGACGATAAAGTTCAATAGTCAATCTTTAGTCATGATTAAACTTTTAATCGTTAGTTTTCAATAGTTAATCTAATTAAAATTTTGCACCACCCTGATGCGCATCATGTGCATGTAATAACTGCCAGACACGCTGACGCGTGTATCCACAATTCTTGGCTTATTTCCGCCGTGCTCATTTGTGGATTTAAAAGGGCGAATGCCAGCACTTCCTCCGGTGTCACTTGAACATTACACCTTGCGCGTCTACTTGTTCTAGGTCCTAGTGCAACAGAGCCGGTCTCTCTAAGACGGTGCAATGCATCAGTTATTGTTTCATGCGTTGGATGTCGATCTCTAGGAAAACGCTCTGAATAAACCCTCGCAGCCGCTCTGGCATTCCTTTGACATTCACTATAAATAAGTATCACTTCGGTATATTGCGTGTACGTATAGCCTGCCATCACAATCTCTGCGCTGACTAGCATGTCCACTGCTAGTGGTTCGTGTTTTATCCCGAACGCGTTGTGCTGCGGTACTATTGTAATTTGCATAATCTTGATTTTCATGCTCGTTATATTTCGGTTGGTCGTTTGCATTCCGCTGCCATTTAATCAAGTTTTTAGTGAGTATATTTTATTTTACTGATGTCGATTCTATTGTTCGTTTTTGAAAACTGCGCCTAGCACTCTGGGACGATGCTACAATCGAAAGGGGTGTTACACTGATATGAGTATTTTCCGAAGTTCTAGTTTGCGTTCTCTTGTAGGCGGTCACTGAGATTGGCAGTCAGCCAAACACAGCTAAACAAACTCAACTCAACCCTATTTCGATAAAATCAAAACAGACTGGACGCATTCACAAAAGAGCGGAAGGTTTTATTTTCCGATAACAAACAATACCTACTTTCAGTGTTGAATTCAGACACTTTTCTCCGGCGGCGGGGGGGGGGGGGGGGGGCATTAGAGAAATAGCACTTTTTGACCATTGAAAATACAAAAAATTTGACTTTTGAATGTTGTTTGACCCCTAAAAGTTAGCTTAAATTTGTAGATGAAAAAAACCTCTTTGGTGATACCCGGTTTTAGCGATACCGGTTAAAGGTGGTTTTGCCTATTATGCTCCAACGTGTCCAGGACTCAGTACTGTCACGCATTCAATTGTGCATTGCCACCAATGGAGAACACTTTGAGCAGTATCTCTAGTAGATTCCGGTATTTGATGTATTCATTTTTATAGTAGACTGTTTTCTAATATGATAAGAAACTGATATTTATTAGCACTTTCCAACCTAGTTGGAAAGTGCTTATGACTTCGGTTTGTCTGCCGTCTGTCCGTTTGTCCGTGCTCTAACTCCCGTAAATATGCTCGGATTGCTCTGCAATTTGTATATGTTATTGTCGTTATCTATAGCATGTTCCCTATTTCAACGGAAGTGTGTAGCACTTATAGTTTTTTTACAGGGACACTCAAAAGAATTCCGTTACATTGCGGTCTATGGGAAAAAATCATTTGCGGTTTATTTAAATAATGTTTCACTATTTTAAACGCATTGAAATTTATATATATCACTATGGTGGATTAGAAGAAGCTTAATATGGAATAGGGTGTGCATAGCACTTATAGTTACTTTACAGGGACAATCAAAAGAATTCCGTTACATTACGTATATGGAGAAAAATCGTCTGCGGTTTATTTAAATAACGTTTCACTATTTTAAACGCATTGAAATTTATATATTTTACTAAGGTGCATTACAAGAGGCTTACTACAGAATAGTGTGTGTATAGCAGTCATCGTTCATTTACAGGGACACACAAAATAATTCTCTACTGTCTGTTAACAATAATTCCTGGAAGTGCGTTTTAAGTTACTGAACGCGATTTTAATTTTAACTCACTGTTTGTCTATTACGTGGTGTGTATAAATTCTGTAGATCCTATACAGGGCAGCACAAAAGTTCGCGAACATATTTCCGTTTATTGACAGAAACTCCAGAAGGATAATTTTAAACTGTGCTACGCGTTTCCTAACTAAACTAAAATTTAGCATCCTATATATTATATATACAAATCTATAGATCATATACAGGGCTGAATAAAAGTATTCGGATATTTTTCCGAATATTGTATCTGTTAGAAATTCCTGAAATTATGTTTTAAATATGTTATGCGCTTTTCAAATTGTTTACTTAGATGTTATCTTTTAGCTTATTAAACGGTATGTTTCGTAAAATTATTTTGGAAGCGTTGGAAAGTGCTACATAATCTATGCTTAACGCATGATTTTTCGTTCTTGTTTTTATGTTTAATTTCAATATTTCATTCTTCGCTTTGTATACGACTCCTCAAAGTCAGCTCAAATTTTTAGATGAAATAACCCTTTTTGGTGATACGCCGATTTAGCGATACCGGCTAAAGGTAGTTTTGCCGTAAAAAGGACATTGCACCCTGATTTCGATCTCGAATTACTCTAATTCATTTTTTAACTGATCCCTGAATGAAAGACAAAATCATGTGAAAAAATCTCAAACTTTAAAATTTAATAACTATGTCAATTTTTGTCGTACAGAAGTCAAACTTTTTGGTGTTGTATTTGTTATGATATGTGCAAACATTTACTAAATATAGGGACCGGGGGACCGTATAAAAAGTTAGTTTTCGTAATTTTTATAAAATTGATTTTTTACTTTAATTAACGCCACAACATAAATATTTACCTCATTTTAAACGCTTTTGTAATTGGAACTATATGTCTACAACCAACGGTTGAGAAATTAAAGGTCGGCGATAGATAATATTTTGCACCCTGTATATACCGTTGAGCCCGCATATTACAAAGTTGACGGTTCCTTGAAAATCCTTTGCTATAACCAATATTCATAATAGCCGATACACCATAAAAAATAGGAAAAACTAGCGGTGACAGACATGTTGAGAAAAGGGCCAATAATATTCTCTATGGCTGTCGCAGCAACACACAAGGGGTAATTCTATTTTCAACAAGGATTTCAGAATGCATGAACTCTAGGCTTCGATTAAAGAGTCTAGTCTAAATAAGTCCCCTGGACCTGATGGTATTCATGGTCAAATGATTGAAAATCTGGGCCCGAGTGGTAGACAAAGGTTCCTAGACATTATAAATAGTTCCTGGAACATGGGACAGCTTTCCCGAGATTGGAGGATAGCCACAGTTATTCATATTAGAAAATCTTGCAAAGACGATTGCTCCCCGGAGAATTACAGGCCCATTGTTTTGACCAGTATAGCTTGTAAAGTTATGGAAAAATGATTTTAAAAAGACTTACCTTTTACTTGAATTACCACGACCTTCTTCCGAAGGAACAATATGGTTTTAGAGAGGGATACAGCACCACAGATCAAGTTCTTTACTTCTGTCATAAGATCAGAGATGCTCATAACATGAAACCTACTAACCACACAATGGCAGTCTTCCTTGACTTATCCAAGGCCTTCGATAGGGTGTGGGATCAACTATTAATTATAAAACTGTTTTATGTCTTTGGAATTGGCGGAAAAGCCCTTCCCTGGATTTATGATTTTTTAAGAAAGAGACTTGTCAAGGTGAAATTTAATAATTCTCTCTTGAGGAGTTGTAAACTATTCCAAGGTGTAACTCAGGGATCAGTCTTAAGTCCTACTTTGTTTACACTTTTCTTATCAAGTATTGAGCATATCAGGTCTTGTATTGAGCAAGAAATGCGAAGTAGGCTCATTTGCGGACGATATTTTTCTTTGGAACTCCGGCACTGACTTAAAAAGTTGGAGAGTAACATTAATCTTATCCTTGATAATATAAGGACTTTTTCTGAAAACCACAAATTGTGTTTTAACCATGCTATTTCTACGGTTGGCTTCTTCACAACCAATAGAAAAATATATATGATTTTCATTCCAATATTTTATTAAATCATCAACCTCTTGCTGTGGATAAACATCCAAAATATTTGGGTTTTGTACTGGACCCTGAGATACTGGGCAACAAACATATAGATCATCTTGTATTAAAGGCAAGAAAATGACTCAACATCCTGAAATATATCTCAGGACGTGACTGGGGAGCTGATGCTGGTACTCTCAGAAATACCTATATTACACTTATCAGACCCATCTTAGAGTACGGATATCCAGTTTAGTGTTGTGCCTCTGATATAAATCTACAGAAACTTGAGCGGGTCCAGCTCAGCGCTGCTCGGATCATTACTGGTCTTCGAAATACTTGTCCCAAAGACATAGTGCTTTACGAGGCAGATCTGCAACCCCTTCGTCTTAGAAGAAGTGTTTGTCTGACAAAATACTACAACAAATTCTGTGGTCTTGTTTCTCAAAATCGAACTTTTGTTTTCCAGGGACTGGTGCAATAATCAGAGGCTTAAGAAAAATAGTCCTTTCAGCCAAGTGGCCTTATGTAATCTAATCGATAGTGCTGTGGAACCGCATCACGTGACACAGTGCATTGACCCGACGGAAGGTCTTGATGGTGTCTTTTTCCACCCTGATTTACCAGTCCATGTGAAGAAACAAACAGATCTTCCTATTTATCTTAGGCAACTGGCTGTTGAGAGAATTGGCGATATTCCAAGAGATGCTGTTCAGGTGTATACGGATGGTAGAAATGATAGTAACTGTTCTGGCAGTGGAATTTACATCAAATCGCAACATCATGATGTAAAGATTCAAAAGAGAAAGCCTGATTTCTGCTCAGTCTTTCGTAGTTAGCTAATTGCTATAAATGAAGACCTTGGTTCACTTTTGTCACTCACTCATGGAAATGAAATCTGGATTTTGTCCGATAGCAGAAGTTCAATTCAATACTTGGCCAATTGGCACAGTGGTGCGGGATAATAGGGGAGTGACTATTCTTAACAGACTGTAACGTCTTTCCTTGTCTCATCCGATACATCTACACTGGATTCCTTACAATGTCGATCATGAGGGAAATGAGATCGCGGACACCTTGGCGAAGGCGGGTGCGTGTGATGTCTTGGTGCCTTATGCACCCTTTGCATATGCTTGGTGCCTTATGCATATTTTGAGACTTATTCAAGAACAAAAAAGAAAGTATAGGATCACTTGGATTGTTCCACCAGAGCACCACTGGTACCAGAGTAGACCGGAAGGATCTCTTGCTCTTGGTTATAACAGGCAGGAACAAACCACTTTTGCTCACTTTCGCAGTGGGCACCTTAGAACTATAAAATTTTCTGAGAACATCTTCTGCTTCGAAATATGCACCAAGTGTTCCACTGAGCAGGCTTCCCCTGATCATATCGCTGCGTGCCTGGGGCTCTCCAAGCAGGATCTTGCTGGTGATCCCTGGATGGTGCTGGATTTCCTTAGGGTGTATAATATCATGAACCTGGTCTAGCCCTGCTGGCCTAAGGGGATGTGCAAAAACAACAACAAATAGAAAAAGATAACAGAAAGAGACTTACCCTTCTTTCTCAAGAATGTAATACATTTGTTTTTAAACTTTTAATATATTTTTGGGAAAAATTAACTGTTTAATTTGTTTTTGTTTAATTAAATTTTCTTTACTTTTAAACCATTCTTCGATTACTGAGTTTTCTACGTGGGCAATTTTTTTACATACAGTTTTTTAAAAAATTGCATGGCGATCCTTCAAGCGTTGTAGACATCCATTGCCCGCAACAAAATCATTTTTTCCTAAACTCTTAGCAAATTAAATAGCTTTTTCCTTCCAAATAGGTCCATTAATTGGCACATTTTTTGCTCTTACTGACAGAAACCACTTAAAAAGGCATTTTTCTACATCATCATACGTTGAATAACGAAACTATTTTCCCCATAGACCATGTAACGTAATTATTTTGAGTGTCCCTGTCAACGGACTATTAATGCTACTCACTTCATTTTCAATACCAAACATGCTAAAGTAAACTCCAATAACATATAAAAATTTCATTGCAATCCGAGTATATTTACGAGAGTTTGAGCATGGACAGGCATAACGACAGACAGACAAACCGAATTCATAGACACTTTTAAATTATGTTAGAAAGTGTTAAAATATGAGAACGTGGGTCTTTGAAGATTTATCTGCCAGTAAAACAGTTTTTATTTATTTATTATTATTATTATTATGTTCTTTTACATATTTTTTTACAGCAAAATGTAAAATTATTTTCGATACTTTGTCCAAATATTTTAAAGACTTTCCATAACATTTTCTCAGTAATGAAAAGGAAAGATGGTATAAATCAAATTTTAACATGGACCAAATTAAACTTAAAAACAAAAACAAAAAACACTTAATATTTCTCATGATTAGTCTTGGCACAAATACGACACTCTCACGGCACACTTATGTGTCGCGACGAGCCGTTTGAGAAACTCTGGTTTAATGTATCTAATTCGATCATTTTCCCGACAAAATCTTCTTGCTTCATTTCACTTTTTTCCAAGGTCCGATAACTTTTCTGGGTACCTGATCCGCAGTTCCTTTGCGGAAGAACTTTCGCTTTTTCCATGTGATTCAAATAATAATATGAAATCTACACAAAATGTAAATGCCGTTATCTTGATCTTATTTTGATTTGTCCTTTGATGAGTTGGATCTGTCCTCGGGTGTGCTTTCTTTCAAGCAAACAATATTTGTTTGTAATTTTGATCACTAGGAAGTACAAAAAAGCCATTTATTAACATAAATTAGGTTTATTGATTTATTGCGCTTGCACATTAATTTTGCCAGAAGAGAGTGCCGTGAATCGAGGGCTTCAGAGAGATCTCGCTAATATACATGTTACTTCTGAAAATTTATTATTTAACGTTATTGTTTTATAAATAAAGTCCGTTAATTATGATATCGCATTCACGTGTAAAAATCGTATATTAAAGGTTCAAAATTTAGGATTGTTATTGAAATATTTTTTTGACTTGCACAGATTCTTTTTAAAGTATAGCAGCAGGAAAGAAAAAATAATCGGTCAAGTGCGAATTTTATTCGCGTACAAAGGGTTCTGAACAATAAATTTATTAATTACTAACTAAAATATTACAAAAAAAAAATCGTTTCTAAAATAATAAGATTTTGTAACAGAAAACTTGGAATTACTTTATGAATTATTTTTCAATAATTGCCTTCAATAATTCAATTCAATTGGAATGAAAAACTTTGACTATTTATCACTATGATTCTCTTTACCTAAAACAAAGATCTTGTACAAAGTTTAAACTTGGCACGTTTCGAAAGGTGTTCACAAAGTTGCAACGCCGCCTTGGTTCGTGACGCTTTTTTCTAGATATGTTTTTAATTAATATCTCGTCTTATTACCGACAATATTTTCGAAAGTCGTTATGAACAATCCTTGGATGATTCCGCGTCGATAGGTACCTCGAGCGTGTACCTCGTACCTCGAGCGTGTGATAGGTACCTCCCCCGCTGAGCGCCCGCAAAGTAGAGCTTGTGTATAACCTGAAAAATGCAATTTTCTCAAAAGCTTTGTGACCTAGAATAATCGCTATAGTTTTCCTGCCAGTTATAAATAAACTTTTACTACCCCTAATTTTTTTATAATTTTATTTTCAGTAGATTTGAAAATAGAGGGGGCGGACATACTTTGGCAGTGGATTTTCGACGATATCTCTGAAAATATAATACCTAAAATTAAAACAAATATATTTTTGAGTTCGGTGTTACGAGATCTTTCGAACGACACCCCACAAAATATACGCAATTTGTTTTTAATCTATAAATATGTGGGTCAATAGCCTTTATAACTCTGTCAAGATTGAACTTTCCACGTTCGATAGTTTTCGAGAAAAACGGTTGTGACAGATGGACACAGACACACGAGTGAACTTATAATGGTTTCGTTTTACTTATTAAGTACGAAACCCTAAAAAAGACATTTTATATAAAAAAAAAAAATATCACTTAAATATGCATTCGAATAATGAATTTTTAAATTTTATTAAAAATTATACGTTTAACTGGGATAAAAACCAGTTTATGTTATTTTTGCTTTTCGAATCTACCTATATGAAAAATTTAAAGGAATTAATTCATCCATTTTCTTGAATTTTGTTTGACTTGTTTCGGAACTAATACATCATTTAAAAAAAAAAATTGAAGCTATTGACTATTTACAAGCTTGGTCATATTTTCCCTTTCTATAGTTTTGTATATAAGATTACGTCTATTAACTACACCAGTGACAATCGAGTAAGATTGTGAATTTTCCAGAGTATGTTGCTGTGCCTTTTACTGCATATATATTTTTTTTCATAGTAAAAATACAACTCAGTTATAACGAGGACGAATACACTACAAAATTTGCTCGTTATAGCTGAGTTCAGGTGCAATAACCATGTGTTCCATAACCAAGATTTCATGTATCGTTAAACGTAAGATGAGAAATTCAAATGAATTATTAAAAATCACATAACTATTTCTAAGATAGATACGATATTGCATTTCTGGATTAAAAGATAAAAATTAAATTATCAATGGCGATTTAAAATTAATTTTAATCATTTTTTAATTCGGATTTTATAAATAGGAGATAATTCTATATATATAAAAAAATTAATTTGATAATCAAAGAAAATATGTTTACCATGTTTTTTAAATTGAAATAGTTTTTTTTTTTTTCGTTTAAATATGCTCCGTTAAGATTTTTTTTTTGTTTAATTTTGCCACGTTTACAACACATTCTTTTAATTATTTTAATGAACTTAGAAAAGGTATATTATAGTATATAATCTGTTTGTTTCTGGAAAATGAATTAGGTTATTTAAAAGAAGCGGTATAAATAATAATCTCTTTGAGATGTTTCACTCAATTTCATTAAAATTATAGAAAAAAAAAAAACTGAATTAATACATTTTGCTAAGAAAAAATGTATAGAAAACAGAAATTTTTTCTGAGTTCGGAAAATTTGTGCTCACTACATAAGAGTTTTCCTCGTTACAACCGAATAGTCTGCAATTCCGACTTACTATTTTCTTCCTTTTTTACTCGTTAAAACCAGTTTTCGTTAAAGAGCTCGCTATAAGCGAGTTTGGTTGCACGATGGAAAATGATTATTATCGCATTACAAAATCCTATAATAATTGGACAGATGTCCGTTTGCGTCTCACAATAAAACTTCCTTTGTGGTATTTCATCAAAATAATCATAGGATGTGGTTAATGCTGAAGGATACCAATGGTCCCGCAAACTGAATTATCGTTTTCATACTAACTTCCCACTGTTACATGTCGTTTCCAGATAAGAAAATCAGAGGTTAAAGCTCTCATTACGCCGAAAAGTAAACATATTAATATATTTCCGTTTTTTTTTTTTTTTTTTTTTTTTTTTTTTTTTCTAAGGGAATGGTTACTGTACTAGTATATTAAAACTGTTACATTTTTATTTTTAAGATATGTTTTAATCTTTTTGTTTCATTATTGTATTTTTAGTTACACAATATACACAGCAATGTATGTAAAATGCATTACAAAATAGGGCCAACCATAGGGGTGGGTGTGCAATGTGTGCACTGATGCGTACGGACGACACAGCCAAAGAGCAGAAAAAATCATATCAACATCGTCCCTTTTAAAATTTCCTTGCTATAGTCCTTGCTTTACTAGATAGTCCTTGCTTTACTATAGTATATTTAACAAAAAATTATATTAGCTTACATTTTCTAAATAAAAACTAATAAAATAAATAAATGTTTTTATATAAACATATTACAGCCCTGGTGCATTGTACCCATCACAATCTTCTTAAGACCTTGCCTGCATCATTCTGATACAGGCAGATCAAATTGATTATTCTGATTTGTCCCAATTTGTCCATTTTAAAAGCACAAAAATGTTAGGTATTTTGGAATTATACATGTATTTTTTCAAAAATTTTAATTAACGTTACAAATAAAGAAAAAAAAATAGTAAAAAAAATATTAGTAATTTATTTGATTAATATCTATATTTTTCTGCTTTTCTGTTTATTGAGATTATTTTTTACGTTTCTAAATTAAATCAAATTGCACCTCGTTGTATACTCACAATTGGAATACTAAATAAGTAATAAATAAACATTACAAACGGTTAGTAAAATTTCTTCTGTTAAGGAAATCACAGATGATTTATATTGTCGTTTTTAATATTCAATCCTAGATAAAAAAAACACTGATAAAAACACTGAAAACAATAAAGTAGATCAGCGCATCTTTCTCGCACTTCCTGAGACTTTTTTCGCATCATCATTGTCTTAGATTTCAAGCTTCACTAAATTTTCCCAGATAAACTTTCCATTCAAGGACATTACACCTCAGGTTTTAATGCTTCCTCTTTTGTTTCGAATCAATCTTTAAACGTCAATCATCTATAGATGGAATAACCATTGCAAATTTAATTTACTTTGGTTTTTTCATAAAATTATGGTAATTTATCAAACGATGCCCTTTTCAGCTTTTTTGCATATGAATTTTTAAAAATGTATTGTTAAACATTCTGTTTAATTAAGCATGCATAATTTGTTTTCAAAAAATGCTTCTTAAGCGATCTGTTTAACTTTCTGACTTATTTTTAAACGATAAGGCATAAACTTGGCTGGCCTGACTATTGAAGCGATTTGGAATCGAAACGAGTTTTCCCTTTTTTGATAAATAAATTACTTATCGAGTTATAAGTGATTCGTGTCACGTGACAACATGTTTTTCTTCTTTCTCGTGCTGCGGCATCGGGAAATCGTTCAAAACACCGACTTTGACAGTATTTTCTGAAAGTTCTGCTATCTTTACCAAAATAAAAGGAAAGTCTTTCGATTACAAAGTTTCTGAATAAGAACAACTGTCAATTTCATGCGTTTCCAAACAAAAATTAATTAGAAAATGTCATAAAGTAGCGAGTTTGGATTTGAGAACAGCCTTAAATTATGTAAGAGAGTTAATTCTTTACTGATTTTGAATATTATGGAGCATTTCAGAAAAAATAAAATAAAAAGTTAATTTTAAAATGTATTTGTGTGGGTGGGTAGGGAATCTGGTTGCTAAAATACAATACGTATACTTAATTGAGAATGCAGTTAGCAGCGTAAATTTCTTTGTAGAATTATTAATTATGAAAATTCTTAAATCTCTCAATTATAGTCTTTTTATGTCTTATTTTTACAATACATCAAAACGAAACGACTGATATACATACAGTTTTGTATTTTAATTTTTTATTTCTAAAAAAACTGCATAAAAAGAGTTAAAAATTGCACAGAATATTAAAACCTTATAAAACATTTCCCTATTTTCTTTTAAATGTATTTTGCAATAAGAGCAATGGTTTGTAGTCAATTTTAAGAAAGAAGGTCGGCTATTCATTGATTTTGAAACTCTGATTATTAAAGATTATTGTATTCATCTCAAAGATTTGGTATTAAATAGAGAACTGCAGTTTATTATATTTAATTTTTGCAATTTAAGATTTGTTTATTTGTTTATTTTATTTTATTTATTTATTTTTTTACTGATCTGTCTCGGGAAGAAAGGCAGGAGCTAAAGGGATTTAATTTTTAGGGTTTCGTTCATCTCAGGAAACCCTATTGCTCCCGCTTCGTTGTCTGTCTGTCACAGAGCCGGTTCTCAGAAACTATACAACTTACAGGCATGAAAATTTGTGTACTTAATAGCTGAATACCTACTATGAAGCTCAAAATATTAAAATGTGAAAAAATCGTATATTTTAATATATAGAGATAAAAAATCAAAATTCTAACTGCCTTTTCCTATTAAATTTAAACATTTTTCGCTGTAGCAGTTGCCAACAATTAAAAATTCACAATAAAATTCTTTCTAAAATAATTAATTTTCTATTGAAAGATTTCCACGTGAAAAATGAAAATTAAATAAAAAGTTTCACCCATTGAAAAAAAGATTAATATGAAATGAAAATGATTGACGTCAGAGTGGTAATAAAACGGAAATTTTCAAAGATTTTTCAATAATACAAGGAGTATGAGTATGTTTATGTACACAAAGCAGATTATTACACGTCATTAGAAAATTAAAAAGAAAATCTGACGTCCTATTGGAAGTTTAACGAATTTTTCAAATGTTTGAGAATAAAACAAAGTGAGTATCCATATGAGTAATAGAGAATAGTAAATATATGAGTTTGAGAAACATATTGAATCATGATAAAAATCCGATTATGGAAATATTCATATATTTTAACATTTTGAAGGTGTACAACATGTTTAATTTTGAAATTATTTTTTTAAATATCGCATTTAGTCCACATGACAGATATTATTAAGACAGAATATAATAGGGCTGGTTTAGGTATTCGAAAAAAAGAAAAAATAGACCGGTAATTTTTTACTTTATAAAAAAACATGACTTTTTTTGTTGTTGTTGTTGCTAAATGAAATTTATTTGGCTTTATTAAAGAAAGGATAAAGTGTTTTGAAAGGAATATTAAACGAAACCCTTTGTGCTATCTTCGATCACACTTACCCACTTGTTTTAATTCCTCCCTACTTCTCTTTAGTCGGAACAGAACCTTCAGTTATGCGAAGTTATATAGACACTTATGCGGAGTAATGGAAATAAATCCCTTAGGTATTTATATCCCTGATCTTCCCTGATTTATTTCCCTTATTTTATCTGAATAAATCCCTTAGGAATTTATTCAGAGATATAAAAAGTGAAAACAAATTCACCAACTTGGAGCAATAATTAGCTAACTATTCAGAAATTAATATCCATGAAATTAATATGTCTACCAAATACCTCTTCAAAAAAAAAAAAAAAAAAAAAAAAAAAAAAACAGTAGAGTATATTGACTTGCAGCTCATATCCTGATATATTAGGGAATATATTAGTCTAGTGAAAGGTTAGAATAACTATTAATTGATTCAAAAAACAGGGTATCGAAAAAGGAATTTGGAATATTAAAATAACTAACTGTTAGATTGGAAAAATCTATGAGTTTTTTTTTTTTTCTTACATTACTTAGAAAATTTCAATATGAGCTCCCCCTGTTGCTGGGCAAACATCTCAGCGGTAGTCGATCTTCTTCCAAGTGTGCTCAATTTTGTCAGGGGTTACAGTCGCTACACGGTCGATCTTTATAACGATCGTTATAAACATCGGCCGTGAGTCGCTATTGCTATGTAAATTTTCTGCCTTTATTGCTGCAGATCCCGAATTTTTTTCAGCATAAACAAAGTTTTTGAGATGTTTTGCTCATGATTACTGTTACTGACTGATGAGTGAAATGGCATCGTGTCACGAGGTGGCGTCGGCGCATGCGCGCAGTTACATTAAGGTCAACACAATCACCACTAACCAAAACTTCTTCAGATGTTCTACAATTTCACATTGGTTACGTACCGATTGATTGTATATTTCTTGTACAATTTAGTTTTAAAATCAGGGACACCTTTTTTGATGACCCTGTATAAGAATGGCATTCTCTTACTTAAAAACAATTTTCTGCTAAGGAATATAATAACATTCATTATTCTAAAAAGTAAAATATATTTGGTACGATCGTTAAACGACATTCATTTTTTATTGCCACAGTGTTTATATTGTTAAGTAAATTAAATATTTCAATTAAATTATTTTACGAGATTAAGATTTCATTTTAGTAGTTTCTTATACTTTCTCATATACAAGTTAAAAAATTACACAGAAATTTGCTTAAAAATTGCCTGGAATTGTTGAAACAAACTTCGACGATGTTTGATCGTAAACCACAAAAGGACATTAAAAGGCTGGAAAGACAAGCTTTAAATGTTCTTTTTTTAAAGTAAATTCAAAGCCACAACTACTGGACTGCAGCCCTCTTACCGTTTATATCCATATGTTCATAGCAACGTAAGCAATAAATAACTCAATTTTTCAGTCCAAGGAGCTCGTATCTTAACAGTGTTATGAATGGGGGTCTTCTAGATTTGGGGCCGACCTAATTTAATTCTGGGCCTGTTTTATATTTTATTTTACACGCGTTTTGATTTTAGTGCGCCGTTTGAAACTGTCGGACGCGATCATGAAAGTGGGACATAACTCCGCAGGTCCTGTCCCGAGTGAAGAGCAGTAGGGAGGAATTAAAAAAGTTAGTAAACCCCGACGAATGTACTGGTATACAGTATAGAGAGCGTTCCGAGTGGGAACGTATCTGTCGTAAAATGCGAACGCCAGAATTTTCGGACTGCAAAGGTATGTAGTAGCAGCCATTTTAAATATTGTGAAATATATTTGAAGACATTAAAGAAGAAATATTTCTTCGCGAAATAAATAAGGTTTGCTTTCCCGTGAAAATTAGCAATTCATCTGGATTTATGTATGAACCATGTGGTTCTTGAATTGGTTTCGAAAAAAAAAAGGGGGGGGGGCGGGGGGTTTAAATTCACGAAAGAAAATTTTAACAAAATTTAGGATTTGATGCTTTAATTTTATATTTTAAACAATTTTTTTTGTCATATACACAAATTTTACGCACGCATGGTGTCCATTTCGATTTAAGGTGGTTCTCAAATGGCCTGCTCAACAAAACGAAACTTTCTGACTCATTTTTAAAAAACAAAAACATCAAACTGGCAGGCCTGACTATGCAAGTGATTTGGAATCGAAGCAGGTTTTCCATTTTCTTTAATAAATAAATTACTTATCGAGTTATAAGCGATTCATGTCACGTGATGACACGTTTTGCCCTTTCTCGCTCTGCTGACTTGGGAAATCGGTTCAAAACGCCGACTTTGACGGTATTTTCTGAAAGATCTTCTGCTTTGACCAAAAAATGGAAAACTCATTTCGACGACATAGTTTCTGAATAATAACACCTGCCAATTTCATCCGTTTCCGAACGAAAATGGATTCAAAGTTGTGTCAGAAAGTAGCTTTTGAAGATTTGAGAACAGCCTTAAAGAGAGACAGACAAACTATGCCTCAAACATCAAAAGTGTAAGTATCTGCACAGATAAGAAACGCAAAAGATAAATTCAGTTTGAAAATTTTATTAATAAGTTCCTGTTTTTTTTTCTTTTTTTAAGTGCGTTTGTATTGAATATTTATTATCCCATTTACTTATTTATTATAATACAATTTAAAAAAATTATTAAAAAGTTTCTTTAAAATTGTCTTGTGTTGTTCAAACAGATTCCGACAATGTATGATAGTAAACCATAAAAGCCATTAAAAATCTCGAAAGACAAGCTTTAACACTTTTTTTAGAGTGAATTCAAAGCCCACAACTACTTGGACTGCAGCCCACCCAACCGTTTATATCTATATGTCTATTGCAACTAGTGTTCGCGAATATACGTTTATATATACGTTTAAACGTATGCGTAGTTAAGCCTTTTTTCCATATTATACCTATCCAAAATCGTTACCGGTTACAATACGTTTTAAACGTATTATACGTAATATTCGCGATCACTAATTGCAACATAAGCAATAACTAACTCAATTTTTCAGTCTAAGAAGCTCATATCCTAACAGTGTTATACATATACGATCTTACAGATTGGGGGGGCCAGCCTACTTTGATTCTGGACCGGCTTTATATTTACGCATGCTTTGCTTTAATTTCAATGTTTTAACTAACATCGTCCTAAAAATATACAATTCATGTATGTTTGTATCTCCTTTTCTGATGTGTAGTCATTGTTGGATTAAGAAGTAGAAATATAAAATAAAATAAATTTGAACTTCAAAATACTTTTTTGAGAAAATGGCAAAAGGTATTTTCAAATTTAGCAAACAAATTTTGTAAGATCAATTCGAATCGGACCATAATCCTTCCTAGCTACTTTACATTATTGTAACAAAAAAATGTTCATTGCTGAGATAGATTTTCTTTAAAAAAAACATGCTTGAAAATTATTTAAAAATCTATCAAAAACCATTATACTGAGGTTACAGTTTTTTTAATTTCAGTCGAAAGTACATTTTTTCTCTATTCAATGATATAAAAATTGAAATTATACTATGTTTAGATGTGATGTAAGAGCAATAGTTGCGAAAGCTGTAACGCCGGACTTTGCCACTATTCTTGTACATTTTTAACAAGTTGGAAATTGTACGTTAAACGTGACAAATGAGGTGCGCGTTCGTTTCGTGCTAAAACTAGTTTTACAATTTAAAAAATATTATCGTTATTATTTCAGTGAAATAAATTATATCGTCTGCTATGAGCGAAATTTGAGCCTTTTTATTTTTTTCTTATTACGTACGCCATGTTTACAGACGCGAATTTTTTTCCGACACCAGACAGCACTTTCAAATTCACCATGGAGATCTTGCTTTCCGAATGATTAACTCCATTGTTTAATATTCCTGTGACTCACGATGAATGAATCGTGAGTGAATGAATCGATGAATGAATCGATTAAAATTGTTAGAAACATATTTATCATGAAAAGCCAAAAATGTCCCTTACTTTCATTGCAAATAGAAAACAAAATTAAAACAAATGGAACTGAAATATATAACGGATTACATAGTTTAATGAAAATAAATAATATTTTTGAAACAAAAATGGTCAAGGGATAGTTGTTGTAATGTTACATATTTCTATGCTTTTCAGCCAATCTTTTTATTTGGAGTAAGCATATGAGTTCTCTGTGGGCTGAAGGGTCCATCTGAATAAAAGTTTCCAAAATATTAATTGCACACGTATTAATTTTTCAATAGAAACTTTTAAGAACTTTGAGACCATTATCATATCATTAATCATCTGAAGGGAGCCATCTTCAGAAACATTGCAATTTTTTTTTTTCCAAAAATGCTTACAAAAGTTTAGTTTTTTTTTTCATTTTAAAATATTTTGAATTATCCGCTGTCATCGAAAGAAAATTCGAATTAATATTAGTTCAAATTCAAAGTTTTCGAGACTTTATGATTAGTTCTAATTAAACGAAAGTTTTAATTAACCGAGATCGAAATCACGAGTCTATACTGAATTTTAAATACTATTTGTATATTTTATTTCTTTTTTTCCGGCTGACCATAAATGACGTCTAATGATTAAAAGAATAATACAGAGTTTTTTATACATATATTATACTACCTTATAAAAATGGTTTGAACTGATAATATTTAAAGAAAAATTTGTGAATCAAATTTTTTATGTCTTATTCATTCTCTAGCCTTGATGATGAAATCTATACTAATAAAAGAATGTTTCGCTCTGTGTGTGTGTGTGTGTGTGTATTTGTTTGTCCGCGATGGCTAGCAAAATCTATCCCACCTAGAAATCGGAAAATTTAGGTGTGGATAGTCCAAGGTTTGGCCTGGTGCACCTGAGTCTCAGAATTTTATTACTTTAAAAATTAACAAAAATATTAATTCAAAACTGATCAATAACTCATCTCTCTTTTGCGAGTCGGCTTTCGGAACTCGCGCATGCTCAGAACCCGATTTATCATGAAGAATGCGTTTATTTCGCAATTCTGCTTTAAATTCTATTGACTAAACCGTTTGGTATTTTTAAAAACGAAAAGCATATTCTGAAGGATCGCACTCTTACGTCTCCAATGCAGTAATCAATTTGAAAAAAAAAAATGTTAACCCTTTGAAAAACATTTTTGTAAAAGGGCCGTTTTCCCGGGCTTATGTTTTCTCCTTTACGCCAACGCCCCTCAATATCACATTTTTTGAGATACAGACAAACCAAACACATGCTATTAGAGGTGAAACCTTCTTCTCGGTGTAATTATTTTTTTTTAATACGGATTTTAACCCTTTCAAAAATACCGGCGAACGCAGGTCATTTTGTGTCTCACGAGAAAAAAAAATTCTTACGCTAAAAGTTACTAAACATTTCGTATTCGACGAATACTATATTTATTTTATGTTAACGGACCCGACGCGAAAAGAAAACATATTTATTTTACAACCAGATAACAATATTTCTGACGTAATTTTTACACGGGCTGTAAAACCGTTATATTTATGACCATTGAAAATTTCAAAGGATTTGGACAACTAAAGGTATTTTTCTTAAAACTATATAACGATCCTACTCGAAAAAAGAAGTAAATGTTTTTTTTGTTTACGATTTTGTCATTAAAGATATAAACTCATACAAAATCGGGTAAAATATATAAAATAATACAAATTTGGGATTTATTTACGGTTTTATCACGGGCTCGGGCAACGATGGGTGGGTCAGCTATAGTTATGATATAATATAATGATATAATATGATGCCAAATGACTGAAGATAATGACTAAAGATTCATATCTTCTTTCCTCATTTCAAAGAAAGATTTGAAATGAGGAATGAAATGATCATGGATTAGGAAGCCTGTAATTAATTTAAACTATTACTTATTTTTGCATTTATTTATTTATTTATGTTTTATAGAAATAAACAAATATATGTTACATTTTAAAAAGCAATAACAAAAGGTTTAATATTGTGCGACAAAATTAATTTTCCAAAACTATTTTTGTTACGATTTTGAAATCCAGATTCCATAACTTTGATCTATTTATGCCAAAATCTAACAGGATATGAAGTTTTATGAAATTCCTTGCATTAATTCTTCAGATATTAGTTATCGCGAAAATCGTGGAAAATATGAGAAAATACAACATAGCAGCGACATCCGTTAGGCGATTTACACCAAAATATAATCAGTGTTTATATCAAGATGTAACTGAATCTGAAGTTTGATTAAATTCCGATGCATTTCTTCATTAGATAGAGTGATCACAAAATTTGTGTCATATACATACATACAAGCAAACAGATAAACAGACAGATAAGCAGTCAGACTCACGGTCAGACATTTTCTAGAAACAGTCAAATAGTGTTCAGAATCTTCTAAAACATATATAAACCCGTCAAAAACCGCAAGTCAAAATTTTTTCACGAATCCAATTTACTTTTTTCTTGTACAAATAGAAGAAAGTAACAATGTTTAACTGAATCTAAAATTTGGTTAAATTGCGTGCTCTAGTTCTTGAGATAAAGCACCCACAAAATTTGTGCCACATATAGACAGACACACAGAGAGACAGACAGACTCACGGACAGATATTTTCTAAAAACAGTTAAATCGTGTTTAAAACCTTCTAAAATGGATAAATCCGTTTAAAAATGGAAGACGAATTTTTTCACGAATCCAATATACTTTCTTCTTGTAAAGATAGAAAAAAAAGTAAAAGTAAAATAAATTTTTGTGGATTTAAATTTTTTTATTATTTATATATATATTTTTTCTTTTTTCAAGTGTAATTGGGAGACAACGTAATAAGCCGTGGGAAGAAAAAATGACGACTCAAAAATATGGAACCCGAACTTCAAAATCGTGTTAAAACTAGTTTTGCAAGATTAATTTTTACCGTACAATATTAAAACTTTTTTTACTCTGGTACTTCATTATTATCACGTCGACCACTTTTCCTAACAAAAAACTATCGCCAAACTGTAAGATTAAACGCCAAAAATGAAGTCCCATTTACTTGATGTCAGAAGCATTATACGTGTTTGTTATGTCATCAAGTGGTTTTTAATTCGACATTTGCGTGTATTTTTCTTTATGTTTTACTGATTTATTAGTTATTTCATTAATTCAAATAACAATTGTGTCCTTAAATTCCTATATTGTATTTATTTATTTATTTTGATATTCCAATGGCAACGTTCTCCCGTTATTTGGCGTTACAGTTTGGCGATAGTTTTTTGTTATGAAAAGTGGTCGACGGGATAATAGAAGAATACCGTTACTGTTTTTTTTTTTTTTTTTTTTTTTTACAAACAATTTTATTTCTATAAAGCATAAATAAATAAATGCAAAAAGAAGTAAGTCTAAAATTACAGGCTTACCAATCCGCTATCAAATCTCAGTCAAGTTTCGCCATTTCTGATCCTTTTAATGAATGTGGGGCATAATTCTGAAGATTCTATCCTAAGTAAAGAAAAGTAGTGAGTAATTAAAAAAATTAATTCATTTAATTCATTTGTCTATACCGTTCTTACATATATGAATTCACGTTTTTATTTAACGAAGGTAATTAAAAGTTCATTTGTGAAAAAACATCATTAGATAATGAAACAAAAAATGTATATAATATTCGTTAAAAGTGATATTCTTTTTTTTTATATAAAGGAAATCCAACATATTTTGTTTTTCTTAATGAATACTGTATTTGACTCGACGATTAATAATTTCTTTACATGTTGTGTATCTTTTTAAGAATGTGACCATGTCATACAAAATCTTAAATGATCTTAAAAATGCAACGGCATGTAAGATTCGCTCTTTCAGACACATGTGTGATTTATGTACTTAGCTGGGGAGTTTTTAAGGTTTAAAAAGATTTTAAACTGAAATGGAAAATAGATTTACAGTAAATGGGGAAACAGTTTGCTTTTATTTTATTTTATTTTTTTTAATGAGAAGTTTATTTGTTTATTTATTTTTTCAGAATTAAAACTTTACCTCTTGTACATCTTCTAGAAGTACTTTTAGAGTTAGTTTTTAAAGTGCAATGTTAGAAAGAATTTACAAGTACATAAGCCCGAAGTCGACTTGAAATAAATTTATCAAATTTGGAGGCTTTTATATAGCAGTAAACGAATTCAAGTATAAAGTAATTAAATTTTTTTTTTTGTTTATTTCGTTGTCCAATAGAGTTCTTACACGAGTTTTCATTTTCATTTAACGAAAATAATTAAGAATTCTTTTTCGAAAATATTATTAGAGAATGAAAAAAAAAATGTGTAGAAGATTCATTAAAAGTGATATTCTCTTTTTCTGTAGTAGAACATATTTTGTTTTTCTTAATGAATACTGCATTTGTCTCAACAATTAATAACTTTCGTACAATTTTTAGAATTTTTTTTTATAAGTTTGACTCTGTGATACAAAGTTCTTCTTGAATAAATCTTGAAAATGTAAGAGTATGCAAGTTTTACTCGATGTTTCTTTTTAGACACATCTGCATTTATGTACTTAACTGATGAATTAAAAGATTTTAAAATGAGAAAAAAAAAATAGATTTACAGTTAGATGGATATGCACTTGTTATAATTATTTTTGTAAGACGCTTATTTTTATTTTATTTATTTATTTATTATTTACCATTGGGGAAATGATTGTTGCTTTCGGTCGAGAATGGACCAAATGATGTACGCACTTTACTCTTTTAACCGTTTTTAACGAAATTCTGTAACTTTAGAAGAATTTTTCTTTGAATAAGCAATAGAAATACATAAAATTGTTACAAAAATGTTAAAGTTACAAAAAGGATAGATGCAAATTATCAGATATGAAAAAAAGCCGAATTCAAAAATTGACGTCGGATGAGAAATCGTGTTATAAAACAAAAAGAAGGGGCTTCAACTTTAATTTCCTCAAAATACCTTTAGCTCAGACATCAATCAAACAAGGGTTAAAGCAATACTTAAATTTTGCTTAGGGGATGGTCTACAAATAGAAATTGGACCAAACTTTAAAAATTTCAATGCTAACATCTAAAGTTGGCATCCTATTTGGATATTTCGGTTTATTCTACCTTCTGATATATGAAGTTAAATCTCCTTCATGAGATTTAACTTCATAGGATACCAAACGGGAAGTCAGTAGAAAGGGAATGGGATTTCTGCGTCAGCAGCAGGCGGTGGCGGCGGTGCGGTGGTAACGCCGCCGATATCATACCGCCGTGTTGCCGAGATCATACTATATAGTAGGTGGATGGAATAGCTAGTGTGGGGAAGCTATGTTATAATTTGAAGTAAACAAAAATATTACGTCTGAACATATTTATATTTATATTAAAATCATTAAAATTACAGACATTACAATACACTTTCATAAAACATTAAAAACATATTAAAATTGGACGTTTCGGATTTACATGGAAAATCCCTCTTCAACAACAACATTTTACTTAGCGTAAGTCATAGTTCAAAAATATCAACAAATCGAAAATGCAACGTATCAAAATTTCGAAGTCAAAGTTACAGTTATAATAACACGGAGTATTCATTCGGGATTGCACCTGCTTCATTAAGAGGTAAATCTGTATTTTTTGTATACCATGCTTCTAAGAAAGTACGAGCAACTACAGAACTCGTACGTGTGACTTCATGGATCTGCTCTCATTAAATACAAATAAATATTTATTATATTCGAAAAGAAATTAACACAATACGAATTCTTGATTAAATGAGAATAACAACTTTTTGGGGGTTCTGTTTAGCTGATAATCAAAGTCGATTAAGTAAAGAGTCTAAAAATTATGCCACTGAAGTTATGGCACATCAGTTATTAAAGTCTCGATACTCGATACACATTAAAGTCTCGATAGAAATGAGTTTGGATTATTTTTTCGGAGCCCGAGCTAGCCCGACTCCGACGATTTGAAATCCTAGCCCGCCCGAGCCCAACAGCAAAAGGACTCGGTAGAAATAATAACAGTATAAAACTGTTTCAAAATTAATTTTCTCATTTAAAAATCTCGTCTTAGAAAGAAATTAATATTAATCCTATCATCACAGCATTTCGTGATTTTCCTGAAACTGAAATTCTTTTTAAAATAGCAAATTCGTCATTTATATATATATCCAACCACTGGAAGAAATCTGCAAAAGTCACAGTTTTTATTATTCTAAAATATCATTGTAAAACTATTGCAGAATGGCATGAGTACTGGTTTCCAGTAATTCTGAAAAAAGACTTCAAACAGAACGCGAGGATAGACAAGGGATATCCCACGGCTTCTTTATGTTACTAACATTCACCGTGCAAAGACTTCTGATTTAGATAGAATGCAATTTGATAGTAACAATGCAATGTCTCTTTATATCCCTTCAATAACAATTCCATTCCTTTTCAAAGGATTGTCAAATATTTTTAAAATCCTAGACTACATTCATGTTTTCAAATAGCGATTTTTTTTCTTCTCTTTTGTTCATTTTCAATTTCCCAATAAATAAAACTTTCACTTTGAGTCCGAGCCCAAAGATTGGTATAAAAATCGCTTCCGGGCTCGGACTCGGGCTGAACCGCTATGAGTACCGCTGCACTAATTAATCCCTGGTCTAAATCACAAGACTATAACATGTGGAGATGGCGGTGTAAAAAACTTCATCTCTATCTTTTCATGAAAGTGTCCAAAATAGAAAAAAAAAAAATTGGGTGTCAACTTTCAAGTTAGATAGGTGACCAACTTGTTATAGAGTTCGGGCATAATATTAATCTTACGGATACATTCTGTTCCTAGAAAAAATGTCCACCTTAGCGGAGTTTCCCTCTTGGGAGGTTTAACTATAATGATAAACACATAAATTAATTGAAAATTCATTTTAGTTCAAAATAATGAATTACTTATACTTAAATATTATTAATATAATACCCTCTGAAATTCTCCAATTGCAAACTGCCCCCCCCCCCCCCCCACTCTTTTACACACACACACACACACACACACACACAAAATTCACCGTGTGCCTGTAGTTTCAAAAATCGAAACATTGCAGCATCGCATTTCATCGGAAATCGGGAAGTTTTATTTACCACTAATCCAGAAATGGGTAACTGACATTCATTCTGCAGTTCAACACTTTTAATTTTTAATTGAATGTTTCGTGCTGCCATCTGTCGAGGGATCGATAGTTGAAAAATAATATCAATTTCTTTTTTTTAAATGCAATGTGCCGAGAATTGGAGAATGAATTACGTGATTGTTGTCCACGATACCGCGAATCACTTTTCCATGGCAAAAAAATATGTTATTCATCACTGTAACATCCGAAATTCCCTGGGGTTGAGCATGGGCGCCAGCAGAGGAGGGTCATTGTCCTGTCCTTCCCTGGATTTTGAATTTCAATTAATTGAATTTCTTTAATGATTTTCCCAAATGACTTAAAATAATTATAAAAACTAATAGGTACTAAAATATAATAAGTTTAATATTCGTTAATTGCTAAATTTCTACATTGCTTTTTAGATTGATATGTTTAAAAATTGTTCTGCATGGAGTTACGACCAAAACATTCTTAGCTAAATCTATTTTATGTTTACATTTTCCTTTAAGTCCACCGAACCATTTTTCCATCGCAAAAATAAATATATTATCCATCACTGTAAAATCAGAATTCAATAGGGTTGAGTATGGGGAGAGGGGTGGGGTTAATGCACTTTTTCTCGATTTTGAAATTTAATTAATTAAATTTCTTTGATTTTAAGGAAAAAATATTTTCCCAAATGACTTAAAAAAATTAAAAACTAATATAAATAGGTACTAAAAATATATAATAAGTTTAATACTCATTAATTGTTAAATTTCTGCAATTTTTTTTATTTTTTATTATTATTATTATTATTTTATGTTGACATGTTTAATTTAAAAATTGTCCTACAGGTATGGAGGTTCTGACAAAGAAATTCTTAGTTGAGCTTATTTTATCTTTCTATTCTCCCTTTCATGATGGGCATGTTTAATTATCTTTCTATTCTCCCTTTCATGATGGGCATGTTTAATTATCTTTCTATTCTCCCTTTCATGATGGGCATGTTTAATTATCTTTCTATTCTCCCTTTCATGATGGGCATGTTTAAGAAAGTTTCGAAAGTGGTAGAGAATGATTTGATAGTATGAATACGTGATTGTCATCCACGAACCATTTTTCCATGGCAAAAATCAACATATGCTCTTCATCACTGTAACATGGAAATTTCCTGGGCACCAGCGGGGTGTGTATGGGGGGGGGGGGGGGAGGGGTATTACCCTTTTCTAAATTTTGAAATTTAATTAATTAAATTTCCTTGATGATTTTGAGGAAAAAATATTTTTGAGTTTAAAAAATTAAAAACTAATATAAATAGGTACTAAAAAAATATTTTTGAGTTTAAAAAATTAAAAACTAATATAAATAGGTACTAAAAATATATAATAAGTTTAATATTCGTTAATTGTGATCATTAATTTCTACATTGCTTTTTATGGTGATATGTTTAATTTAAAAATTGTTGCACAGGTGTTATGACAAAAATAATAATAATAATAATAATAATAATAATAGTTTAATTAAAATAGTAAATTTTATGTTTCTATTCTCCCTTTCAAGATACGCATGTTTAAGAAAGTTTCAAAATGATCGAGAGTGATTTGGGAGTATGAATACGTGATTGTTGTCCACGAATCACTTTACCATGGCAAAAATTAATGTGTTATTCTTCATCACTGTAACTTCAGAATTCCCTGGGCGCGTGCGGTGAGGGGGGGAGGGAGGGGGGCATTGTCCTTCTCTGGATTTTGAAATTTAATTAATCAAAATTCTTCGATGATTTTAGTGGGGGGTGGGGGGGTGGGAAAGGATATTTTTGACTTTAAAAAAATTAAAAACTAGTATAAATAAGTACTAAAAATATATAATAAGTTTAATATTCCTTAATAGTTAAACTTCTATATTGTTACTTATGTTGATCTGTTTAATTTAAAAATTGTCCTGCATAGGTGTTATGACAAAAAAAAAAAAAAAAAAAAAAAAAAAAAATCTTAGTTGAGATTATTTTATGTTTCTATTCTCCCTTTCAAGATACGCATGTTTAAGAAAGTTTCAAAAGTGATCGAGGGTGATTTGGAGCATGAATACGTGATTGTTGTCCACGAACCACTTTTCCATGTCAAAAATAAGTAGATGTTCTTCATCACTGTAACATCAGAATCCCCCCGGGCTGCAGTTGCTTACCGATGTGGCAATCTCATTTTGCGCTCCGTGAAATGCATTCATCGGAGTGATGCTAAATATACTGCCCTGAGGAGCCTAGTTTTGTTTCTGTTTTGAGTGTTTGTTTCTTTGAGTAGAAGGGAAACCGGCGCGAGATGGAGAATGTTTGTTTTGATTCGTAGTGTCTGAATCAATTATTCAAGAGAAACTTTTAATTGGCCTCGAATTATATGCTGCACGTGCAGAACAACATGAATCATGGGGTGCTGGGAAGGGAGGTAGGACAGAGAAGGGGCTCATCCTTAGATTGTAAAATTTAATTCACTACATGTTGGACAAAAATGAACACTTTAAATTATTTGTTGGTAATTATAATTTATTACCAAATATACAATACCAAATAGCATATACCAAAACCACCATAAAGCCCAGAGCCTGATTAATGCACGGGCCTCCGGGGCCTCGGCCCTGGGCTCAGCAATTTCAGGGGCCCACAAATTATGTGGCTGATTTTTTTTTTGGACAATTTAAGTTTTTCCACTGTTTGCATTTTATATTTTGGTCCCTGACGTAAAAACAAAGTTTTACTGTAATTAAAAACCTCCATATTTAATTTTTCTGTAAAAGTCCTTTTCAATTTGAGAGTACCTATAATTTTCAAAACTTGCCGTATCCAGAAAATCAAATTTGGGGAAAATGCCAAAAACTGCATACTGTGTCTATTGGTTTCAATATAAACGAGGATTTTACAATGTCAGAATTATAGTTTAAAAAGACGTCCTCACTTATTCTGCAACATAAACTGTGGATCATAGGTGTTTGTGAATTATACAAATGCTTATTTGAGAAAGTGGACGGTAATTCCTTTTCTCTATTATTCTTGTAAGTTAATTTTCTTTTTGTAAACTTGAAACTTTCACCCAAACAACTTTGTCAACTCATCAAATGAACCTACTTTGTTTTCTGAAAGTTTCACCGGGAATGGGGAGGTAGGGGGGGGGGCAACTTTTTAACAGGTCCTGGGCCCAACTTCAGCTTGATCGGGCTCTGATAAAGCCATGTTTGTAATTTTAAAATACTTGAAAATAACAATAATGTGATCGTAAACCATAAGTAACATTCTGGCTCAATAGAATAACGCGGGCTTCTAAAATTAAAATAACAACGCTCACGTTAAGATTTAAGTGATTAATAATTAATAAAATAAAAAAATGCGTTGTGGTAAAATTCTATCGCTTTTGAACCTTCCGCCAAAATTAAGTTTAATTACAATAAACTTTAATAAATTCCTAGAAAACCTATAATTAAACTGGCGGGGAAAAAGTAAACTAAAATTACCCTCAAAAGAAATACCTAACTAATTAACTTACTAAGAAAATACATATTCATGCTGATGAAGAAATACCAAGATAAATTAATGAAATTAATAGTTTATTTACAAAATTAACATCAATATTTACAAGTAAAATAAAAATAATAAAAAGAAAAGGAATAGGAAAGGCATTCTCTTCTTTTCACATTAAATTCAACAGAACGCTGACTAAGCTTTCTTTGCTTTTAACATTAATATTTTCATTAATTAAATATGTCATGTTGACATACCGCAAAGTAACCTTATTAGTTATAATTTTTTTTCATTTAAATGCATCATTAATAAATCTGATCATTTCATC
The DNA here is from genome assembly GCA_963931845.1 of Maratus michaelseni. Lineage (NCBI taxonomy): Eukaryota > Metazoa > Arthropoda > Arachnida > Araneae > Salticidae > Maratus > Maratus michaelseni. The sequence goes on from OZ007593.1 coordinate 382,822,166, forward strand.
ATTATTAAATTTTACCCTTAAATAATAATTAAGCTCGAACATTGCAGTGCAAATCCTGACAATTAGATATGAATTATCATTATAAAGAACACAATTGAATATTGAAGTTGGCAAACCTTGATTACATAACTCGATGAGATATGTAGTAGCAAACATCTAAGATTGGCTCCATCTTGTTCAGGGGTGCACAACATTTAGTAAATAATGCGTCATCGGATGTAAAATACATCAAACTAAATGATGACTTCGCACTATAAATATTTTGAGAATATTTAATTCTTATACATAAATTAATATAAAATGCAGAAAAGTTCCCTTAGGAATATAACTTAAATATTTCAAGTCAAATGATCACGACTGAATAGTTATATCATGCTTAATTGGAATTTAAGATAAAACTGAATTGAATTAATGGTGACATCTTACTCAGTTGAATTTTAAGATAGAACTGAAAAACTTTTTTTACTCATGTACACAACTCCTACTTTGTCAGAGGAGGGTCTAAGATAAACCCAAAATTCATATTGTGTGTCATTGGTCGAGATACTTTTCAATGAGCAAAGAACCAACACATCATTCGATGATTTAAATTTGGATACGTCCTGATCCTTGTTTACGTGATTTAATCAGATGAGGTCACAAATCAAGTGTTATTTTCTACTTAGGCAGTTTTATGGTTTTATAGCATCTTCAAGTTTGTAGAGGCAATAAATTTCCGTCAACGAAAGTGCCAATAATGGTGACCAGTGTTGAATTCAGACACTTTTCTACGGGGAGGGGGGGGTGGACATTACAGAGTTCCTTTGGGAATTTTTGTTGAAGGGGCGAGGCCAACGAGGTAAGCGCGTAACATCCGAATATTAAATTCTTCAAATTAAAATTAACTCTGGTCTTCAACATGCAGAAAGAAAAGGAATTGCTTACCTTTTCTAAGGTCTATCCAATTTATGAAATATCCACTGGTTTATATATTTCAACTATTTGAGAATTTATTATAAACACTTCTTGAATAATCGTGTAGATGTACCACTGCTGAAATAAGACTTGTAAAAAAATTATATTAATGCACAATTCACATTGAATAAATAAGTTCACGTTTGGATTGATTTTAAAAATTATATTTTACATTACTTAAAAATTTAAAAGGTTTACATTTAGATTAATTTTAACATCAGGAAACATTTTTTCCTGTGACTTTACAGAATGAAGGATAGTAATACACTGACTCATTTTCACAAAGTTTGGAAAGTTACGAGTAAAGTTGCATCATTTCTTTGAAACAAATTGACGTTGAATAATTGTCCTTTTAAATGTTTTAGTTCTGTAATAAGTTTATAATGGCATAATCACAAATAACAAATTATAAACATATTTCACATTATTAGAAGAGAACGATTATAACGAGGTAATAAATCTCTATTGCTTGATAAACTTGAAACTTAAGAGTCATAAATTAGGTCACTTGTTTTAAGAGATGAGAGAAAAATTATCGTTGGGTTTTTATCTGCGTGCTTCATCATTTTCTTTATTTATTTATTTTACTTTGAGTGGAAAATATTAAGTGATTGAAATGAATGGATTAGTTTTTTACAATTTCCCCTTAATCCGTTCATGGGGATTAACTAATATTTTCATTGAATTTCTGTGTTCGATGAATCGAGGCTTGGGTAAATGTTTGGTAAGTGCATCAGCTATCATTTTTTCTGTTGGAAGATATCTTAACTCAATTATGCCTTCTTCGCTATATTGTTTAATGGCATTAAATTTGACGTCGATGTGCTTTGATCTTTTCGTGAATTTTTCTGATTCAACCATTTTTATGGTTCTTTGATTGTCTTCATATAAAGTGATTGGTTTTTGCTGTGGAAAGCCTAGATCGTCAAGTAACTTCAATAACCAAATTATTTCTTGGCTAGCATGTGCTGCGGACACATATTCAGCCTCTGCTGAAGATAAGGCAATGCAACTTTGCCTTTTCGTCGTCCACTGAATTGGGTTGTTGCCCAACATATATAATATTCCCGATGTTGATCTACGGGTTTTGGTATCACCTGCCCAATCGGCATCAGCGAATACCTTTAATATTGGTTCTTCATTAGTGTTAATTATTAATTTTAGTTCTTTAGTATGATATAGATATCTTATTATTCTTTTTACGGCTTGCCAGTCTTTTTCGCGAGGATTCTCATTTCTTCTGCTTAAAATGTTTACTGCTGCTGAAATGTCAGGTCTCGTTATGGTTGTTATATAAAGCAATGAACCAAGTGCCTGGCGATATTTAATATTATTTGGCATTATATTATCATCATCATTTAATTTGTTATATCCTGGTTCCATTGGAGTTTTGCACGGTTTGGAGTTTTCAAGATTGAACTTTTTCGCTAAATTTTCAATCTTAATTTTTTGATCAAGAGAATAACCGTTAGGTAATTTCTGAATTTGAGTACCTAAATAGTTACTAATATTGCCTAGATCCTTTAATTCGTATTCTTGTTTTAGAGAATTTACGATTTCTTCTATTATTTCATCTTTGCTGGCGATGAGTATATCATCAACATATATTATTATGTACGATGTATGATCTTTTTCTTTTCTAGTGAAAAGACATGTGTCTGCTGTACTTTGGATAAAGTTCAAGTTGTCTAGTGTTTCAGCGATTTTAATATGCCAAGCTCTGGCGGCCTGTTTGAGGCCATAGATTGCCTTTTTGAGCTTGCAAACTTTTTCAGGAAATTGTTCGTTTACATAGCCTTCAGGTTGATTTATATATATTTCTTCATTTAAGTTCCCATGAAGAAAAGCGGTGTCAATATCTACATGTCGCACATTCAAATTATTATAAGCTGCTGCTAAAAGAAGTGTTTTGATGGTACAATGTTGTGCTACAGGTGAAAATGTTTCTTGATAATCTTCCCCATATTTTTGACTGAAACCTTTGGCAACAAAACGTGCTTTATATTTTTGTGTATTTCCTGAACTATCAATTTTTCGTTTGAAAATCCATCTACTTCCTATGATTCTTTTATTAAGAGGAGGATCGACTAGATCCCATGTATTATTTTTCATTAACGATTGTATTTCGTTTTCAGTGGCTTTAAGCCAGTTTTTCTTTTCTAGTGGATTGTTTATTTTGATAAGCTGTTTCCAGTTTTCAGGTTCTGTTGTATCGCAATCATTTGCTAAAGCAATAAAATTGTCGTAAGTATATCTTTGAGGTGGTACTCCTCTGTTTTGTCTTTCAGATCTACGAGGTTGATGTGTTTCTGATTGTTTGGGCGCGTCAGGTGTACAGGGTGTGTCACCTATTTCTATTTCAATGTATTTTTTATCTTCAATTAATTGTTCGTGATCATTAATTTTCTCGTTTAAATTGTTCAGTTTTTCTTCCAGAAATTTTACAGATCTGGAAATTATTATTTCACCATTTTTAGTGAAAACGCGGTATCCCTTTGTATTATTATCATAGCCCATGAAGATACCCTCTTCTGCTGTGTCATCTAGTTTAGATCTTTTGTGTTTGTTTATGTAAGTGTATACTTTACAGCCAAATACACGTAAATAATAGAGATTTGGTTTTCTTTTGAACCAAATTTCATATGGCGTTTTATTTGTCAATTTAGTGGGGAGCCTATTTTGGAGGTTATTAGCAGTATTTATCGCTTCACCCCAGAACCTATGAGGTAAATTTGCTTCGGATAATAGGCTTCGTGTCATTTCAATTAAACTTCTGTTTTTTCTCTCAGCAATGCCATTCTGGCTGGGACAAAATGGAACTGTGTATTCATGTTTTATACCATGTTCCCTTAGAAAGGCTTCTGTTTTATTTCCTATGTATTCCCCACCGTTATCCGATCTAATCGCCGTCGGATATTTTCCTTGTCTGGTTTTGACCATTTGTACATAGTCTTTTATTTTTTCATAAACTTCATCTTTACTTTTTAATAAGTAAATAACTGTGAATCTAGAACTGTCATCTATGAATGTAAGGAAGTAATTTTTTCCTCCTATTGTGGGTGTTTTAAAAGGCCCACATAAATCAGTATGTACTAAATCTAATACTTTTGTTGTTTTATTTTCGATAGATTTAGAGTACGGTGCATTTGTTGACTTTGTTTTTATACAGGTTTCACAGTTTGTTTTATGATTACAGTTATTTATTTTTATCCCACTGGCCAAGTCATTTTTGACTAATTCTTTTATACTTTCATTATTTCTGTGGCCAAGGCGTTTATGCCAAATTTCGAGGCAATCTTTATTTCTGCAATCATGTGCAATGTTTATTTTATTTTGAGAACTTTCTTCTAGTGTTTCAACTTGATATAAGTTATGTTTCTTTAATGCTTCTAAGTATATTTTTCCATTGCACGATAGTATGCATTTTTCATTTTCGAAAAATACTTTGTAGCCATGTTCTGTGGCTTTACTTACGGAAATTAAATTTGATTCCAATTGTGGAACAAATAACACATTTTTAAGTGTAATTCTATTTATACATCCATCAGATGTTTTTGTCATTATTTGTGTTTCGCCGGTTCCGTAAGAATTTAATGTATTCCCATTAGCAATTGTTACTGTAGTTTTTTCAGTATCGTTGAATTTTGTAAATATATCCCTATCGTTCGCTATATGCGAAGACGCTCCTGAGTCAATTAACCAGGTTTTATTAGCGGGATTGACAATTATGAATGCTGCATCTTTATGTTCACTTTTATTTATTTGTACCTGTTCATCTGTTTTTGATTCATTCATTTTATTTTTACTATCACCTTTTGTATTTTCAAAACACAACGATGTGTACTTTTTGTATTTGTATTGTGTTTTAGGTGTAGTGGTCTGTGTGTTTCTGTTCTTGAGATGCCAGCATTGTTTGTAAGTGTGATTTGATTGTTTACAGTAGGTACAATATTTGTTTTGCCCTTTATAATCTTGAGTGTATTTCTTTTGTGTTTTAAACACCTTTTGTGAGTTTTCAACTTGCTCACTATTTTCTACCCGTTTATTAAATTCATCAGTAAGTTTGCTCTTGATGAATTCGGGAGTTAATTCAATTTCATTTCGGGCTTCGAGAGCTGTTATTAGAGTATTATAACTCGCAGGTAACGAGCACAATAGAAGTGCAGATAAATGCGAGTCGGTTATGTTCTCTCCTATTGCGGAGAGCTTATCTTTTATTTCCAGTATATTAGTAATGTGTTTGTGCATGTTCCCATTTTCGGGAAGTTTTGCACTATACAATTTTCGTAACAAATACAATTTACTGGACAAATTGGCTCTCTCATGAATATTTTTTAAACTATCCCATGTCTGTTTTGCTGTTTCTAAATGTTTTACATGAACTATTTGCGTATCGTCTATACTCAGGTTTATTAAAGCGCGAGCTTTTGCATCCTTTTTTCTCCAATCTTCGTTAATTGGTGTAGGGGGTTCCTGAGTTACGAGTTCGTACAAATCTTCCTTAATTAACAACATATTAATTTTAAACTTCCATATAGAATAATTATTATTGTTTAATTTATCTACTATTTGCATTTCCTTTATTGTCGCCATCTCGGAGAACTTGTTTATACAGTTTTTAAAGTTTTATTAGTTTAAATAGTTTATTAAATTCAATTATGTTTTCTTGAATTTTTAATCTAGCATAAGAGCTGAGTATTATTTTTATTAATTAGAGTCAATTATTAATCCTTAAGAATAAATTCTGAGTTCATATATTCATCAGGCTCATGATCACTGTTGAAGGGGCGAGGCCAACGAGGTAAGCGCGTAACATCAGAATATTAAATTCTTCAAATTAAAATTAACTCTGGTCTTCAACATGCAGAAAGAAAAGGAATTGCTTACCTTTTCTAAGGTCTATCCAATTTATGAAATATCCACTGGTTTATATATTTCAACTATTTGAGAATTTATTATAAACACTTCTTGAATAATCGTGTAGATGTACCACTGCTGAAATAAGACTTGTAAAAAAATTATATTAATGCACAATTCACATTGAATAAATAAGTTCACGTTTGGATTGATTTTAAAAATTATATTTTACATTACTTAAAATTTTAAAAGGTTTACATTTAGATTAATTTTAACATCAGGAAACATTTTTTCCTGTGACTTTACAGAATGAAGGATAGTAATACACTGACTCATTTTCACAAAGTTTGGAAAGTTACGAGTAAAGTTGCATCATTTCTTTGAAACAAATTGACGTTGAATAATTGTCCTTTTAAATGTTTTAGTTCTGTAATAAGTTTATAATGGCATAATCACAAATAACAAATTATAAACATATTTCACATTATTAGAAGAGAACGATTATAACGAGGTAATAAATCTCTATTGCTTGATAAACTTGAAACTTAAGAGTCATAAATTAGGTCACTTGTTTTAAGAGATGAGAGAAAAATTATCGTTGGGTTTTTATCTGCGTGCTTCATCATTTTCTTTATTTATTTATTTTACTTTGAGTGGAAAATATTAAGTGATTGAAATGAATGGATTAGTTTTTTACAATTTTTAACCATTAAAAGCATAAAATCTCAAATCTAAATACTTTATAGCGCCAAATCACGATTGCTGTTTAGTGAATTGGCAGTGGGCACGATTATGAATGATTATCCAATAGGTTTAAAAGTTTCCAAATAAGCCTATTTTGGGGAGATTTTAGCATGGTATTGCTATCGAGTTAGATCAGGATGTAGTTAGATAATAAATAAATATTATAGAATGACCATCCAAGCTGTTTTCCCGAAGAAAAAATTGTAATAACACTAGATTTCTAAAATAGATGTAAGTGAAATGTAGTAGATTCCGTTTACATTTCCATAAGTTGCTTTTGTACATGAGATATTATTCAACTTATCTATCAGATGCAGGTGTTTCGTGGTTGGCAGGTAAGTAAATATTGCTATTTGAGTATTAGGATAACATGAAATTATTTTCGAAAATGTTGCTTATCCTAATAAAACCACGGTGTCGAACGAAATCCAAAATATACTAGAATCATTCACACAATCAATAGGAAATCACGAATATAAATTTAATAAGATTGCGGGGGTGGCGGGGGGGTTCAGGGGGGCATATCATCCCTGAAGAAATGTATTTTTTAATCTAAAAAATTAAAAGAATAAGAAGTTTATAAGAATGTCAGAATATTATTTCATAACCCGTTTTTAATTTAACGTTTCTAATTTTTGAAACCTTCGAATTATTTTATATATGCGTATAAATATATATGTAGTAATCTTAAAAATTTAATTTGCGGATTGTAAGATGTTAAATATTATGAAAAGTGAGATTAAAAAACAATGACTTTCAGAGCTGACGGTGAGGCTCCTGATCAGCAGATTTACTAGTTTTAAATAATATTTGACAAACTTTAATTCATATATTCCCAAGAAATCATCCGATTGAAATTTATTTTTTAATGAGATACACTGATGAATATATACCAAGACTCAAACATATTCTAGCCATTTTTTCGATTACAAAACATATTTTTTAATTGTGAAATTTGGTACTTACATTAATTTTTACATAAAACGAACCACAATCGTAAAAAATTGCGTAAGTTTACAGCTTATTTCAATCATCAGTTTTAGTTTTGTACTTTTCGAAGGTCTAAAGGTACCGTCTCCGTTATTAAAGCATCCACATAAAAAACAAATCCTGGATAGATACCGGAAAAAAGTTATGGATTTTTTTTTTTTTTTCGTATAAAGGGAATTTATCTTATAAGTCGAACCTCGTTAACACGAACACTCAAGGGGAAACTTTTTTTGTTCGTGTTAAAAGTAGTTCGTGTTATCTGAACTTAAATACATTACATACAACTGGACGGGGCAATCGGAAACAGTTCGTGCTAAAAGTAATTCGCGTTAAGAGTGTTCGTGTTAACAAGGTTTGACTTATTTAAAAATTCTGTATAATTTTTCTAATAACTTATTGTCTGTTCCAGGATATTTCATTTTAAAATCTTAATTTTATTTTTCGAAACGTATAGATAAACCGCCCTAACACATTTTTTTTTTTTTTAATAACTCTATGAACATTTAAGAAAAATATGTAAATTATATTTTTTTTCTGGGCTGCGTCAATCCAAGAAACGCAAATGTGGCGTCAAAAGTGGTTGAAATTTCAAAATTGGTTCAAATTTTAATATATGTAGACTATCTCTATATGTCAGAAAACTGCATTCATATTCAAGTAAAACGATATACTTCTCGCATCTCTCTGCGATAATTTGGTAATGAAATAGCCTAAGGAGCGTTTATTTATTTATTTATTTATTTACTTTCCAAGATTGTACATGGTTCTTACATTATTTTTAATATATTGTTGATAAAAATATTATTTCTTGAAAAATAAAACTAAGTAATCTTACAGCTATCTGTCGGATGTTAAAAGCAGTTTCATATATATATTTTTTTTTCACTTTTTCACTAGAAAGAATTAACAATCAAATTTTTTCGGAGGTTTCCAACATTAAACGTTCAAAGAATATTTCCAAGTTAATTGCAAAACAGTTACTATAAAATTTAAAATATATTCTGCAACATACTATAATTACATAGAGCTAGAAAATAATCTTATATTATTATACTGTTGTGCAAAAATAACCTTTCGAAAACGGTCATTTACTAATGGTTTGTTTCACAAGAAGAAAAAAATATATATATAATAACAGAGGCTATTTTCAGAAGAGACTTATCCTGCCCAGAATATTTTAAAAACATAATAAAATTTATTTCAAGTCCCATCTTCCCTATGTAAATTGCTATGTAGATAGGCAGTTATAAGCAAGCAATAACAGTCATAAACATTTTTCAACTGTGTTCGAAAGTTTTAATTACATTTGTAATGCCGATACTGAATTTGAAAGTGTTAATAAAATGGAAGATCGTTTGCACTTTAAGGAAATGATTTTGATGTCCATTTTGTATACTTAAATAACATATTTTTTCAACCAATTTTAATAGAATTATTTTGAATCTTTTCTATTGCTTTATTTCAAAGCTTTGATTGAAATAAAGTTTTTCTTAATGCAGCCATGGGAAAAATTTGTATATTCGGGTTGGCTTATGCCGGTTCAATTTGAATAAATGGATGTTCCTTCAATTTTATTGACACTTCTCTAAATTTCTACTTTCGGTTCTTTTTTCACTGTCACGAGCTCTGTTCATATGATCGGCCATAGTGTCTCGAGGCTATATGCATTGTATAGATAATTATAGAAACTTTTGCTATTAACCGCTTAAATTTATCAGGGCTTCTTCACATAAAACCAGTACTTACTTTTCGAAAATGGGCTTTAAAATATTTTTCAGATGTTAAAGCGCATTTCTTATCTTTACTTTTAATTATTTAGTTTCATTTAATGTTGTAGATAACTGTGGTCAACGCATATTGATTATTTCTTTTTACATATCGCAACCATTAGCTATTTTCCAAAAATATTTCAATTGCCTGAATTGGAAAAAAAAAAAAATGCATTTTTTTATTATAGGGAGTTAAATGAAAAAAAAAAGGAAAATTTTCTTGCGACGTGCAAAAAGTCTAAGAAATTATGGTACTTTTCCGTTATAATACCAACACCATTGTCGCCAAGCGTATAGTTGGTGTCAAATAAAACATTAGAAAAAAATAATAATATTGTTGGTGCGAAAGTGATAATTTAAAATGTATAATATTTAAAAATTACCAGTTTTAACGAATTATTTTATTAAATCAATACAAGTATATATACTTGTATTGATTTAATAAAATAATTTATATTTAAAACAAAATAAAATATAAAATAAAACTCAATTTAAACTGCAGGCATTGAATTGTAATTGTCTCTTAGCATTGCAGTAACCATTTCATTTTTGGAATAAAGACGTCTCCACATGAATTCTATATGAGATAGGATTTTAAATATTGGATAGGATGGAATTTTAAACCATGTCTTTAATAACACCATATTGCGGTGCACCATAATCTTTCAACAGATTGTAATATGACATCCAGTGTTGGGGTCAACGAAATTATATGTGTGATCTCGCAGGAAAAAAAGAAAAAGAAAATCTTTGTATATAAATTCCATAACCCTCAAACAATTTTATTGCAACTTCTTCATCCATCGGGTAATTAATTGCCAGATGGTAAAATCTATCTCGGCGTTAGTGAAAAATGTAAGTTATAACTTGATAAAAATATTTTCCATTCAAAAAATAGCAAATTAAGAAGTTTTGCACAGTTTTGATTAAATAGTAATAATAATAAAAAGATTCCCGTTCAATAAATAGCTAGTGACAATATTTGGCACGGTTTGCATTACAAATCCTTTAAACGGTCAGGATTGAAATCAATCGCGCATTGGCATACATTTTGGCATGGTGGTTGGCATAACGGAAAAGTATCGAAATTACAAAACGGTTATTGGAATTCGTTTTTAGCATCCACGTAGAATTTAGATTATTATTTATTATAATTTTTAAGAAAAGACCCTTTACTTTAAAAATTAATTTGCGTTTCCTAAAAGTGCATAACAATTTGGATAAAGTAAATGAAACAGATAACATTTACCTCATAAAAGCTTAAACACGTAAAAAGACTGTTTAATTCGATAATATAATAACTAAAAAATATATTTCGATATGTAACTAAAAAATATGTTTAAAAAAATGTATTACATGTGTTTACGTTAATGTTAAAGGAACGCTAATAATACAAGATTTATAAAATACGAATGTTCAATGAAGTTAACGATAGTATGCTAATAATTTCACCCTAATGGGAAATTCCAAAGGATGCAATAAAATCTTCCTTTGGTAATCTTTTGACATGTAATGGTAGTGCAAAAAATTTAAAGCTTTAAGCTTTAAAAAATTTAAAGCTAGGATAAATTAAGTTAATTTATCCTAGGAAAGGACATTATGAACAATAAACGTCATCAGTCCCAATTAAAAACGAATAACAGTTACAATGAACCAATCAATTCCGTGACCTCTTTTTCCTATTAGTAGTGCATGGCAAACACCCCAAAAATTCTCGTCACTCACCTTCTCTCATTAGAAACATGCTGCAAGCCTATGGACACATCATGGACAGGAAGAGTGTTTCCCGTGCCCAAGGGTCTGTAGTCTATTTTACTTCATCTCAAAATTTTTCCACAGCTAGCATGAGCCACACTCCTAAAAGCAACACCAAAAACAACAAAGGTTCTAGAATGTCACGCAAGGATTCCTTTCCCACCTTCAAAATCCCTTCGGTCGGAGCTCCGTCAAGCACTGACGAAGACACAGATGACCAGCTGAGAGTCTCCCTAAAATCAAAACATCATCATATGAGCAATTCCTCCCTCTACAAGGAGGAAAAGGAAGACGTTACTATTGCTAAACTCATCAACAAAGCCAGGGGAATCCTCATACAGATAGCAGGTAGACTAAAAAGAAATTGTCAACCAGAAAAACAAAGTCTACCATCACTCAAAACAATTCTAAATCACGTAGATCAAATAGACACACTCACCCTAAGAGAAATGCTAGCACTCCAAAATGAGATCACAACACTGACAGAACGGGTTCGATGCCTGGAAGAACATCTAGAAGTCTCACAACAGAACTATCAGCAATTAATGCAGAAGCTCCCCAACACAGCCGAAATCATTGATGCAGTCCAAAACACCATCAACAAGAAAACACCGGCCACAACAGACAACACACCAGCACTACAAGATGGAAACATAAAGCCCACATCCAGCCAAGCACACACACAGCAATGCAAGAAGAAACTCCGCAACAACGCCATTAGACACACACTCATAATAAAAGGAAAAGCAGACATCACATGTAATGATATTGATAAAACCCTACAACAAAACACATATATATCTCCAATTCAGCCAAACAACATCTCAAGAAAAAGAAACTGCATCGAAATAGAATGCAACACTATCAACGATCTCAACACCCTGAAAAACGACATACACCGACGACCGACATCAAGATCTTACTAAAACACTACAAATAGTCCCAAAAACACTTCCACAGCAGAAAATGATCCTCCTGAATGTACCGACACATACACCAGAAGAAACCATCAAAGCAGCAATAACAACAAGATTTGAAATAACCGCAGAAGAAATAAACATCCTGAAAGCACTTCAAAATAGAAGAAATGATGCTGCAAAAGACCTCATCCTTCTAATTCCTAAGACACTAGGGCACTCAATTATAGAGGACGGAGGCCTCATCATTGGCTTCAAATCCCACTTCCTGAAACCACACACCACCGTACCACGCTGCAGACGCTGCCAGTCACTAAATCACACCGAAAAACACTGCAAGAGTGAGCTACCAACATGTGTCAACTGCGCAGAAAATCATGACGATTCCAACTGCTCCAAACCACCCTGCTGCATAAACTGTCATGATCACAACAAGAAAGAAAGAACCCACTTCAACACACAGCATCTGGCATCTGACTCGACCTGCACAGTGTACAGAAGACTCTACAAATTTTTCAGACGCCAACTTGACGAGGAATTCACCCCAACATCATCTTACACTACATCAGCACCACAGTCACATCAGCAGCCACCAACACTCCACCGACAACAGTTTGCACACAACAACCAACAGAGACGTACCCAGTACATCGACACTTCAAACGATCGTGAGCCACCGTGGGGATACCATTCTCACATGTATGAACCATATTAGCTCACCACTCTACCACCTTCATATCAAACTATATCATCACCTGCTTTCACCGCCCGTACGTGGTCTCAGCGCATTCGGTGTGGCGCTCCTTGTCGCGTGGGGATCACATACGGGTCACTGCAATCACCTGGTGTAGTCGTACTCGAACTGTTACAACTGGTACAGTCGTACCCCCGAACTGCACATCACCCCCTTCACCTTGTCTGTCGCTGCATGTCGCGTGGTGACGCTGGTCACAGCGACAGACTTTTGTTTTGTATATATATATATATGTGTATATTTGTCTGTCTTTAGTTCCTGCCGCCTGTCGCGTGGGGCTTTGCCCGGAAGGATTTTGTACTGCCACGTTTAATCCCTGCGTGCCGGGGAGCTAGCCGGGGAAGACATTACGCTCAACGGCTGGATTCGCCCTCAGCCGAGTGGTCTTCCTCAGGCATTAAAATTAAAACGAACCAATCAAATATTAAAGAAAAACATAAAATATCAATGTACTAATATATAACCCCCGTCAAAAATGACGGATTGTTGATCTGCATTCCATTTTCATAAGACTTCATACAAACAAACACCATGAAGATTTTATTATTGAAAGGTTTCTATTGTAGAAAAGTACATTTTAAAGCCGGTAGATGGCGCCAATGCTTTAATATGCTTTTACAAATATTTTAAGAGTAGAATCGGATGTGAAGCTTTCAAAGAGTCGTTCATTTGTGATTCATTTTAATTATTGATGCTGAATGGCAACAGTGTTCGTTTGTTTATATCTGGGATTCCGATGTTTAATCTGGATTTTTAATTAAGAAGTTAAAACATTAGAATAGGATATGATATACATGTTTTATAGAAATATATGCCGAGCAGACATGATTTCAAGTAGAAGATATTATCATTTAGCTGTCATATGTTAGCATAGGTTTTTCAATAAGCCTAACATGGCGTTTAATGACGGTCGATTCGCAGACCAGAGTGGTCCCGCCCGGAATGGTTACAGACACTTTCTTGCCTTCGGATTTTATTATAAGTAGATAGGGTATATATTTGTCGAAACTGTGTCGCTCTATAACTTTTGCAAGAGCGGTGTTTTAATTTAAGCGTGAAAATACTTAAGAATATTAGAACGAAAATTAAAATTAATATACACATTTCTTGCAATGATAATAATAATAATAATAATAATAATAATAGCATACAAATTTTAAATGTATTATTCATAATTTATGGCAAGAACTTTTCTAATATTGAAGAATATTTTCATGCAACTTCTTTATGTTTTGTAACATATTGTACATCGGGTTGCACAGTTCTTATTGCATTCATATATATGAAAATACATTTTTTTTTTCTTTTTTACGTATCTAGATACACTACAAAATATCATATTAATAGAAAATATAAATGTACTGTTTTCCCAATAAATCAAATGTGCAAAAATTAGACATTTTAACATGGCAACACCACCATCCTTGATTTGATGGAAGCTAATATGCAAATTAATTCAGTGGCTATAATCTAAGATCCAAGTATACGAAAATAAGAGACGATTAAATTTAGATTTAGTTTTAAATTTGCAATTAAAAAAATATCAAGGACCCATTTAGGGCCCTTTCACAAATTCCTTTTCAATAAAACAGGCCCTTTTATAAACTTTCTCTTAATAAAAGAGGTCCCTTCAGAAAATTCTTCTTTAATTACTTTTATTTTTCTAGGATTTAAAATTTGTAATTTGCAAACAAAACAAGTAAATTCAAGTAAAACAAGTTTGTAAATATTCACCCGAAAGGACAAACTTTGACAGAAGGACTTACAAAAATATTATGTTTGGTTTGAATTCGGGTAAATAAATTTGACCTTTCGTTGCAAATTTATTTTTTTTTTCCACAAAAATATTACTTATATTTTTCACAAAATGGAAACCTAAGAAAAATCTTGCATCCCCCTTTCCACTACCTGTAATGCTAGCGTCTCCTTTTCTGTCCCCTGTAAGATTAAAATTAAAATTTACTATTCCCAAAAACATTATTTAAAGCATCAATTGTGAATATAATTTTTAATGGACACATTACCTTCATGAGAAATTTAAAATTGTTGCCTTTTTTTTTCAAAGGATGCAATTTTATTGAAATAAAGAATTCTTCAAGAATTTTTAACTGATAATTTTATGTGCTCACCTGTGGCCACCGGCAGAAAGAAATCTAGTGAGGGGCAAGATTTTGCAACAGATGCGCTCTAGTCCACGGCCCAGATCTCGTTCTTTAAAATGGAGACAATAAACATAAATAAGCTAAACTAGAATATTTTGTCATAATTCCTCTTGCAAGACAATTTATTAACATGCCAACATAAAGGGAAATACAAAACAATTAAGAATAATTAAATATTCAAAAATAAGTTTCTACCAACATTTTTTTAAATGAAGAGTTGAAACTGTTCATTCTCGTCGGAGCCTTTTGTTTAAGATAAACTTGACAAACATGAACGTAAAAAGAAAAACAGCATTAAACATTGTCTTCAACAGGGAAATTAAGGGGGTAGGGCCCAGCCCCATATCCCCGGTGAAACAAAACGTAGTTCTTCTTTCTCTTAACCCATTCGGTACCATGGGTGCATATATGCACCCTCAAAAAGAGCATACAGAATTTGCTGTAGGCACCAGTAAAAAATAAAAGTAATATTTGCTTTCTCAAATTAGAGCATTTTTGTGATAATTTAAGTAAAGGTAGCTTTTTTTTTAAAGTGGTGCCAACCGAATAAAATTTGTGTAAAAGCCGCCGGTCCCGAAGGGGTTAATGTTTGATTTGATAATTTTATATCCCATAAAAATAATAAATGTTACACTTTTTTTTTTTTTTTTTTAAATCAAAATCACCTGGGGTGAAGATAATTTAGAAAATTAAACTTCAATATCCTGGAAGGCCCTCTCCGACCTGTCCCTTGCTTGCATCTATGCATTCTCAAAATGGTTAAATAAAAGAATGGGTTTGATTTGAACATGAGTACCATGGTTATCATCTCCGGGGATGACTCATGGTAGCTTTCTTCATGGTATTTCGCAAAAGAACAGGGAGGTTGGAAATGCCTCAAGAATAAAAGAAAAAATCAATCATTTTACAAGCAACAATTATACTGTTTTCTTTAGGGGAAATCGGAACGTTCTCCCGCCTGAAAGTGAAATTATCAGCTCTCCTAATTGGAAACAGATGTCGGATAACTGAGCTTTAACCAAAGCTTTTTAACTACATGCATAGATAATATCTTTGCACGTGCTCCAAAGATCTTTTCTTTCACCTCCCACTGATTTCTTTATCACAAAGGGATCCTGAACTATAAAGAAAGTTGACAAAATCAGTATAAATCAACACTTAATATCCTCAAGAGGGAGCCAATCATAGATATATAAATAATGTTACTATATCTATATTGCTATTTTATATTACTATATCTATGGAGCTAATGCGTGTGCATCGACCTCAGCTTTGAAAGATATTACTGAAGGGAAACATGAGGTACGTTTTTAACACTTTCCAACATAGTTGAAAAGTGTTTATGAATTCGGTTTGTCTTTCTGTCTGAACAGTGCTGAACAGTGGAGTAGCATTGAGGGGCTTCCTAGTTGCTGCCAACTACGCCCAACTCCATTTTTAAATACGGCTTCATATACGGCCTGGACTTGGCCCGCGAGCCGCGCCGGACCGGCAGAATAAAGCTGTTTTTTTAACGGGTCGGGTCGATTCAAAATAACAAACGGACCGGTACAGGACTATTAAAAAAAATTAAACGGGCCAGTCAGGCCGATAAAAAAAATTAAGCAGGCCGACTGGCTTGAAAAAGTATAACAAATTGAAAAGGATCAAACTAAGCTGATAAAATATGAACAATTTTCAAAAGACGTGACTTAGGAACGAGAAGTGAATTGGAAAAGTATAAATGTGTAGGAATATAACATGTATGTACAGCGTAGAGATAGGGAACGGACAGTTACATAGTGTCTGTGCCCGAGCTTAATTTATTCAGCAGACTCGGGCACGACGGGATCAGGTATACATTTTATTCTACATGCTCAGGCCGGGCCAGAACTGGACTTAATTGCACCCAGGACGTATCGAGTAAGCAATTTGTTTTGTAAAAATAGTAACCTCGATAATGAACTTCTGCTAACGGAATCTTTGGAAATATACTTTAATAAATTATAGTAAAACATTTACAAAAATCTACTTTATTTTTATTATTATACAGCAACAAAAGTTATGATGTATAATCATCTTTTTTCTTTTATTCTAAACTACATTAATTTTTTTAATGTCTTTATTTGAATCTAATAGTCTAAGTGATCAGTAATTTTGCTATACTTTAGCTTATGAACATATAATAATCTAAAATATACTTTAAAATTTCCCAATAAATATGTATGCAGAATTCAAAGAATCTTACTTTTATGTTTAGAAAAATCGGGATTTTTTGTAGAAATTGAAGGGGGTTGGGCCTAATTTCATTGATTTTTCCATGGGCCGGGCCTGGAAATTCAACCAGTGCAGACCTCTAACACAACATCTACATATCTACATCCAGATTCAACGGAAACATAATCAATACACTTTCAAATTGAGGAATTTTCCATAATCAATGTACCCTATCATTCTTTTTTTGTAACGAAGCAGCAAAAGAAAATAATAAAAGTCATTCTTTCGCTTGGTGGGAGGGGGGGGATGAAAGGGGGAAATTTAATGAGAATCCCTGAAAATTTCCATGCATATATAAACGAATTCTTATTTATGTTTAAAAAATCCGCTTTGTCATCCGAGGGAAAATAAATAATTGAGAACACCGACAAAAAGAAGTTTGGGAGTTTTCATTCTCTCCTCCTTTTTCTTAGCTATGCAAATTTTGATCCGAATAACCTCCCTTCTTCAATATAATTAAGATGAATATTTTTCTAGCGGATTTACATCAATCGTGAGCACGTTGGAACATGCTTAGTTTCCTGCTCAAAAGATTTTTTTGATTGTCCCCTTGATGTCTCATTTTAAATAAATACCTCTGAGCTCTGACTCTTTTACAGCACTCACGAAATAAAGCAAAAAT
The DNA here is from genome assembly GCA_963931845.1 of Maratus michaelseni. Taxonomy (NCBI): domain Eukaryota; kingdom Metazoa; phylum Arthropoda; class Arachnida; order Araneae; family Salticidae; genus Maratus; species Maratus michaelseni. The sequence continues at coordinate 382,839,946 of OZ007593.1, forward strand.
ACTTCTTTGCACCTCCCTTTAAAGTAAATCATTTGTTTGATTTCGTCTGTCATTACAGAGTTCAACCCCAACTTTAGATCAGGAAGCAAATGTTAGATGACATGACACTGTAAAAGCACAAATCCAATATAACACTACAAACGGAATAAAGGGAAAAGTTCAACCATGCGTATTCATTCAAAACCACCTGTTAAAAAGTTTTTCTGCAAGAATGATATGATCTATGAGACATCCTGTTTCTGTTTCGCTGTCTTTGTTAGAAAACATTGTGGGGATAAGAGAACGATACAGCTAAGCTTTCACTTTTTATTTTTATTTTACCTCCCTTTTTTTATTTGTTACGATTGAAGATCGCCTCAACATTTCCGATTTTTATTGGCTGATTTGCCAACCAATCGTACAAGGCAAGACTGGAGATCATGCCCTGTTACCATAGACAGAGCTTGTACGATAACCGAAAAAAGTCAAGGGTCAATGGGGAGCCTCTATAGTTGAAAGGTTCTCCACCTCACATAGGCTCCACATGTTTAAACAAATAAACAAAATGAATTGGTCCTGACGTCTGTCTGACGTATACTTTTCTTCTCCCAGTAATATTAAATTATTTTTTCAACTGTCTTGCAAAACTAGACACGTCTAAAAGAAGCAATTTTCAGGGGAGTTTTGATATGTATTTTAAAAAGAAATAATTACCTAGAAGCTGTCTTTAAAGTCCCATGTACAGTCATAGCCAGTGTTGCCAACTTCACTGTCACAAAAGAAAACGGGACAGGGAGTAGCAAAAAAAGCACAAAGCCTCTATATCGGGACATAAAAATGCAGTAAATCCTATGAAAACAAAACCTGTCTAAAACGAAATATTTCTACAGTCTTTTTTCAAACTGGAAAATTAAAGCAATTTCTTTTTTCTTTGTCAGCGAATCTCTACATCCAAAACCCTGATTAAGATAATTTTTAAAGACATAAAAATTAAAAAGAAGCGAAAAATTGTCGTGTTAATTTTTCTCAGTTTCGTTTTCTCTCAATGTTTAATTATTTTAAGTCACTTGAAATAGAATTTTGTTTTTCAAAATCATTAAAGATAAATAAAATTTAGTTAATTAAATTTCAAAACATAGGGAGTGGCCCTCTCCTTCCCCCCTCCCTTTTTCGACGCACATGCACATGATTACACTGAAGTAATAAAAGTTAATTGATTTAAGAGCATTACGGCTGCCTACATATATATATATACCTTAATCGAGCTTGTTTGACCATCAAATTAAAGAGCATTTAATAAGTATATCTTTCATAAATATCCTACTTAGCATATGCCAGGAATTGTAACTATCGAAAATTCACGATTTTACATTCACTCCAAATGACCTATCCCATTCCATTTCTACCCGTGTCCACTTGAAAGTAAACAGAATGGCGCTAGAGCAAATACGCGACTCGCCTATCTGCTCTTTGAATTAACTGCATCACCTGATCCCTAAACCCTGTGGGGGAGTTTATCAGATTGAAACCACGTGTATGGATTTGTATCAAACCACAACATAGCTTTCGGTATTCTTGTTGAACAAGCCGTACTTACGAATTCTGAGCCTGCTATTAAGGTATCTGATTACCATGTCTTGGTCATCACGTAGTGTTGTAATATGCAGCTGTGACGAGATAAATTGTATTAAGCAATAGAAACAGATAGTACTCTCTAGAAATGGAATTACAGTCTTTGTTGAGCACGAGGATTTTAAAGGGACAGGGTTTAAATAGTTTGGGGTTTCTGCCAAAGGCAGCTGTATAAGGGAACTGGTAATGATAATTCTGGGACAAAGGTAAACTCTTAATTTAATCAGATAAGCTAGACGATTTGAAATTCAAGAGAGAGCAACATTGCTGAAAACAATGTAACAAGATATTTTTGTTTATTTTCCTATACTTTAAAATATTTATAATACAGAAGACTTGTTTTATCTTAGATCCAAGCAAGTGCAAGAGAAAGTATACATACGTATCAAATTAAAAGCAAAATCTTAAAAAAAAAGAAAGAAAGAAAGAAAGAAAAAAGAAAAAAATCTAAGACAGAATTTAAGAATGATTTTTATAATAATAATAATTGTAATAGTAATGATAAAGAAGCCATAAAATGAAAATTTTGGTCAGAATGGGGACATTTGTCAACTTTATAAATATATTATAATACATTATACAAATGCTACTTATGTATGTCACGTTGCTCTCAAAAATAGACTGTGGCACCGGGCAATTGGCATTCTCAAAAAATGAAACGTATCTTCACTGTGAAGAATTGACATTGTACATTTTCTAAAATTGCAAGTAGATTATATCAGTACAAAAACCCTTAACGAGTTAAAAGTTGTGACGCAGCACTTTCTTTTGGCTCTAAGAATTTCAAATATGGGTCTTAAAAGTAATGATATCAAATTTAAGTGACGCTATGTTAATTTTTTTTAAATCATCATTTTCTTTTTAGTTTTATTTATATTCACAGGTGCAATTATTATTTTAACATGAAAAAATATGTAAAATTTATTCGCTGATGCTTTTTCATTCAGATCTCTCAGGAATTCAAAATATGGGTTTTAAAAGAAATGATATCAAAATTTGAGTGACACCTTGACGTGAATTTAGTAGGATTGTTTTAAAATTCAATTTAAATTATTTTTCGTTTGTCTTCTAAAGTATATTTACACATACAAACAATACTTTTAATTTTATAATACACTGTTAAATATATTACAGTAAAACCTCTATAACGGACACTCCCGAATAGCGGACACCTCCATTTAACGGACATTTTTCAAATCCCCACTCCCAAAATCTAAATTTTTGTATGTTTAACCTCTAAATAGCGGACATTCCGAATAGCGGACAGTAGCTTTGGCGATCAAGGATGAAAAATGATTTTTTAACGAGAAAGAAAATGGAAAAAAAATAAAAAGCCTCGAAAGCCTGTCCCAAAGTTTTTGACCACAGATAAATTTAGGGGGTGGTCTCTGGAAAATCCCCAGTGGCCTGTGGAATCCCCCAATATCGTATGTATTTTGTATCGATTACTGTTTGATTCTACAGATTTAATTGACATACAATATTCAAAGTTTCAAAATATGTTAAAACTATTTTTATCGTTTTCTGAATATATTGAGCTCTGCGTATTCTGAATTTAGTGTCTTGTTTGTAATTAACGTTTCGAGAATGACCTCAAAACGAAAGCGATTAACTTTTAAAACAATTTTAAATTGTAAATGTAAGTGAATCTGAAAAACAGAAATAGAGTTTACGGATACTTGCCGAATTTTTTAAAATAGGTAAAACACAAATGGCAGAGATTTTACGAAATAAAGAATTTGTGGATTAATAGCTCTAACGAGAACACCAAAAATGTGAAATTGAGGTATACTGGGTTGGGTTGGGTTGATTATTGACGGCCAATTATCTACACTAGGGATATAGGGCCGGGGGGAGTGCCCTTCGTGGGGGTCTTTCTAAGGGAACCTAATCCGTATTTACGCATGGATAAATCCACGGCTCGAAGAAAACCACGAAAACTCCGAACGATTAGGCCGACGGGCGCGATTGGGATCGAACCCAGCACCTCCCGTCTACCAGCTTCGAGAGCACCACCTCTCAGCCACTGGTGGGGATGAGGTATACTGATTCCATTGAAATTAATTCTATATTTCTGAATTGGTTTACTTCACTTCGTTCCAAAAAAATCCTATCAGTGGGCCTTTGATTCAAGAAAAGGCTTTAAAAGTCGCCAAAGAACTCTGATTACATGATTTTAAGAGTTTGGGTAGATGGCGGAAAATTTTTCTGTCTCGGCACAACATCGCTTTCAAAACAATATGTGGAAAAGCAAAATCTATAGCTCTGAAAAAAGTGGGGGATTGGAATGAATAACTGCAATCAATTTTACGAAGGTTAGGAGGAGAGAAACATTTTGAATGCCGAGGAAAGCGGACTCTTTTTCATAATTTTTCAAATAAGACTTTGTGCTTTAAAAAGGATGGCTCTATCGGCAAAAAAATGACAAAAGAGCGAATCACTATTTTACTAATGTTGCAATGTGTTAAGGGAATTTTAAATTCTTCTTATAGTTCAAAAATCTCTGAAACCCATGTGTTTCTCAAAGAACATCCAATTTAAAAAATTCGGTGTTATAGAGCGAATAAAAAAGCGTGGATAACCAGTTTTTTAGTGATTAAATTGTTAACTTTCTTTGATAACAGGATGAAAGAACAAAGAAAAGTTCTCTTGTTTTTGGACAGTGCAACTTCTAATCCAAAGCCGTTTAAATTGGACAATGTTAAAACTATGTCCCCCCCCCCCCCCCCCCCGCAAAGACAACTTCCGTATGCCAACCCCTTAATAAAGGCGTTATATACAGTTGTAAAGCTCAGTAGAGAAAGCTTTTATTAAGATATATTCTTTCGAAGTTTTATTCTATGAATACAGTTGAGAACAGCCTAAAATTAGTTGATGTTCCCGATGCTTTAAAATTCGGATTACTTCAGCTGTAAAAACATGTAACCGGAATGCGTTTGACAATGTTTCAGAAAAACAGGCTTTATATTACAAGAAAATGAAACACTTATTTCCGATAGAAATGAAGAACTATCGCTATAAGTGAATTAATGAAATGGATTAGGAGTGAAGAAATGCCGAAATGTCCATCAGTATTGATGATAACCTACTGAAAAAGAATCAGTTGACGTAGGCGATTATATCGACAAAAGCTGACTCTATTAGCGATATGAATCAGATAGTGAAACCAGGGGATGTTTCCTGGAATATCGAGAATTTCCAAAAAGCGGCAAAACACAGTGAGCAGTTACACATATTTATTTCCTTTTCCAAAAAAAGATGATTCAGAAGGATTAAAACTACTGATAGCATTAAAACGTCGCATAGAAAAACTAACTACATGTAATTGCAAGCAAAAGCAAAGTTTTGTAACAGATTTTTTCCTTAAGAATGTAATAAACAGTGGAAAAATGTATGTACAATTTCATTTCAGTTTTATTGCTTAAAAAAGTAATTTTAATTTCTGATTAATCATATAGTAGAAGTTCTCGGACATATAAAAGCCAATTAATGAAACGTTAAGCATTTCTTAGCGATTTTGTGAATCTCCGAAGTTTTCCCAATAGCGGACACCTCCGAATAGCGGACAATTTCTGCGCTCCCGAGATGTCCGTTATTTAGAGGTTTTACTGTACTTTCACTGAGCCTATATTATGTATTGAAATGTATTTATTTCAATAAACTGATTTATGTTTTGTGCCACGCTATCCAAAATCATAAGTAAAATTTATGTAAATGATTATTTTGCGTCATATTATCCAAACAAAGGGAAATGTATGTAAGTGGATAATATGACGCAAAATAATCATTTACATAAATTTTACTTATGATTTTGGATAGCGTGGCACAAAACATAAATCAGTTTATTGAAATAAATACATTTCAATACATAATATAGGCTCAGTGAAAGTAATATATTTAACAGTGTATTATAAAATTAAAAGTATTGTTTGTATGTGTAAATATACTTTAGAAGACAAACGAAAAATAATTTAAATTGAATTTTAAAACAATCCTACTAAATTCACGTCAAGGTGTCACTCAAATTTTGATATCATTTCTTTTAAAACCCATATTTTGAATTCCTGAGAGATCTGAATGAAAAAGCATCAGCGAATAAATTTTACATATTTTTTCATGTTAAAATAATAATTGCACCTGTGAATATAAATAAAACTAAAAAGAAACTGATGATTTAAAAAAAATTAACATAGCGTCACTTAAATTTGATATCATTACTTTTAAGACCCATATTTGAAATTCTTAGAGCCAAAAGAAAGTGCTGCGTCACAACTTTTAACCCGTTAAGGGTTTTTGTACTGATATCATTACTTTTAAGCGGTTATTGATGAAAATTTCTTTCAGTCGCAATTAAGCATTAGGGTATAAATTTATAAGAATAAAACTTAGTGGCTTCGCCCGCTAGTGGGCCTTCAATTTACATCAGGGCCTCGAATCTAACTGAATTCTCCATTTGTATGACAATCCCTTAATTTCCACATGGAATAGTATAAACCTATAACCGAACGAACCAACAACCCAGGTCCCTGCTGCCTCCGGCACCGTATACCGGTCGTGCTATGCATGCACCGGATAATACCTTAATTTGCACATCGAATAGTATAAACCTCTAACCGAACGAACCTCCGGCTCGGGTTCCCGCTGCCTGCGGCACCGTATAGCTGCCGTGCTGAATAATACGATTAAGTGGTCACAGACCTTTTAAACAATATATCACATGAGGGGTGTGTGCAAAATTTTAAAAAGTACCCGCCTTGAGGGGGGCAAAGTGGGAGGATGGACACCAGAGATGCATGATATGACTAAGCGGTCACAGACCTTTCCAACGATATATCACATGACGGGTTGTGCAAAATTTCAAAAAGTACCCCCTTGGGGGGACAAAGTGGGGGTATGGACACAGGAGATGCATAATATGATAAAACAGTCACAGACCTTTCCAACAATATATCACATGAAGGGTTTGTGCAAAATTTTAAAAAGTACCCGCCTTGGGGGGGCAAAGTGGGGGGATGGACACCACAGATGCATAATATGACTAAGCGGTCACAGACCTTTCCAACGATATATCACTTGACGGGTTGTGCAAAATTTCAAAAAGTACCCCCTTGGGGGGGCAAAGGGGGGGATGGACACCACAGATGCATAATATGACTAAGCGGTCACAGACCTTTCCAACGATATATCACATGAGGGGTTGTGCAAAATTTCAAAAAGTACCCCCTTGGGGGGGGGCAAAGTGGGGGTATGGACACAGGAGATGCATAATATGATAAAACAGTCACAGACATTTCCATATATATATCACATGAAGGGTTTGTGCAAAATTTTAAAAAGTACCCACCTTGAGGGGGGCAAAGTGGGGGGATGGACACCAGAGATGCATAATATGACTAAGCGGTCACAGACCTTTCCAACGATATATCACATGACGGGTTGTGCAAAATTTCAAAAAGTACCCCCTTGGGGGGGCAAAGTGGGGGTGTGAACACAGGAGATGCATAATATGATTAAACAGTCTCAGACCTTTCCAACAATATATCACATGAAGGGTGTGTGCAAAATTTTAAAAGGTACCCACCTTGGGGGGGGGCAAAGTGGGGGGATGGACACCAGAGATGCATAATATGACTAAGCGGTCACAGACCTTTCCAACGATATATCACATGAGGGGTTGTGCAAAATTTTAAAAAGTACCCTGCTTGGGGGGGGGGGACAAAGTGGGGGGATGGACACCAGAGATGCATATGACTAAGCGGTCACAGACCTTTCCAACGATATATCACATGAGGGGTTGTGCAAAATTTCAAAAAGTACCCTCTTGGGGGGCAAAGTGGGGGTGTGGACACAGGAGATGCATAATATGATTAAACAGTCACAGACCCTTCCAACAATATATAACATGAGGAGTATCAGCAAAATTTAGAAAGTACCCCCTTGGGGGGGGGGGGTCAAATTGGGGCATGGACATTATCATTAATTTCGTCAATCGGGCATGAAAAAATCAAGAATTTCGTTGATAGTGTATTTAAAAATCATGAATTTCGTTGATCGGGTATGTAAAAATCTGTGAATTTCATCAATCGAGCACAGAAAAAACATGACTTTTGTCGATCGGGGGAGGGGGGATCATATATTTTGTCAATCGGGCACGTAAAAATCTTGAATTTTGTTTATCGATCGCATACAAATCACGTATTTCATCAAATAGATACATAAAAACCAAGAAATTCCTTGATCGGCACATGAAAATCATTAATTTCATCAAACGGATGCATAAAAATCAAGAAATTTATGAATCAGGCACATAAAAATCATCAATCGGTGCGTAAAAATTATGAATTTCATAGATTAGGCACGAAAAAATCATGAATTTTGTAGAACGGACGCATAAAAATTACCAATTCGTAGAGTAGTCGCATAGAAATCACGAATTCATCAAGTGGGTGGTTAAAAATCACAAGTTCATCAAGTAGGTGCATAAAAATCACAAATTTCATCAAACGTTTGCATAAAAATCAACAATTTCTTCGATCAGGTTCAGAAAAATGAAATTTCGTCGATCGAGCATGAAAAAAATCATGAATTTCGGTGATCAAGTGCATAAAAATCTTGAACTTCGTTGATCGGTGTGTAAAAATCATGAATTTTGTCGATCGGGTGTGTAAAAATGATGAGTTTCAATAATCAGGCACAGCAAAAACATGAATTTTGTGGATCAGGGAGGGGGAGATCATAAATTTTGTCAAACACAGATGTAAAAATCATGAATTTTGTTTATCGGTGCATGAAAATCACGAATTTTGTCAAACAGGCACATAAAGATCAAGAAATTCATTGATCGGCATGTAAAAATCATTAATTTCATCCATCGGGCATATAAAAATGATGAATTTAGTCGATCAGGCATGTAAAAATCACAAATTTTGTCAACGGGGCACATAAAGATCAAGAAATTTGTTGAACGGCATGTAAAAATCAGAAATTTTGCTGAAAGGGCACATAAAAATCACGAATTTCTTTAATCGGCGCGTAAAAATCATAAATTTCGCCAATCTAGTGCAGTAAAATTATTAATTTCATCGATCTGGTGCAGAAAAATCACTATTTTCGTCAATCTGGCGAGGAAAATCATGAATTTTGTCAAACGGACATGGGAAAAAAAGAAAATCAGAAAATCCTGCATTTGGTCGGTTTTCTCCATATTTTCCATCAGTTTTTCAAGTTTTATTGCCGAGTGGTGATTGGCGAGTGCCTATTTTCACCTTTACCCAAAAACGAATAACATCGAATTAAAAGGAGAAAGTTATTAACTATTTACGGGAAAAAAACTTTAACGCCCATGTACTTAGCTGTACAAGGTCTTAACTCGTGCGTAAAAATGAGGAAACGTGTTTCCTTACGGATGCTCAACTACTGTATAAAGCGTCGACAAAAAGGGGTGACAATCCCGTGCAAATGACGAAAACTTCCAAAAATGAGTGTTGAAAAAACTTCTTCCAAATTTGCAATCGAATAGTGCCCTATATATGGCCAATGCTACATCTACATCACATGCCTGTTGAAAACCGCACTCCTGCAAAGAATTCTATAGACTGGCTGAAAAACAACAAAATATACTGTGGCGAACAAATGCAAAAAGTAGAACTTTTCTCTCATAGAGAGTAATCGTCCAAAGAAAATCATCTGTAAAATTGATAATAAAATTCTAGTTTAGAAGGTATTATTTTTTTTAATATTTTAAATGATAAAATTTTATCTGCCCTTCCAAATTGTTTGAAAATACAAGCTGCAATTTATAATAGATAAAATACTCCCCCCCCCCCTTCCCCAGGTATTTTGTTTATTTATTTGTTTTTTATTTATTTTGAATTGATGGTTCTCCATTTCAAAATTTTCATTTTATTTGATACTTTGATGGTCTATAGCTGTTTGTGAAGCTTCATGCATGTGTAAAGAATTGAGCTTCGACATCCAGCTGCACTATGTGTCATTCTAGCATTTCCTGTGAGTACACTTAACTGCATACCTTCCCTCGCTATTTTTGCCTTGAAGACTAGCAGACGCCGAATTCTATTGTACTGTGAGCGGAAAGTTCGGACAGTGATGAAGTGGTAAGGCGTTACCCAAAAAGGGGTCTTATGCTTTGATCCTTGCCGAGTTCGTGGGAAAGAGTTCATCTGCGAGAGAAGCGATCTCTGCACACGATTTTTAGGTTTGCGCCCGAAACTTTGCCCTTTGTCTTAGAACGTCCAATGACGGACTTAGTGAAAACGAAACAGAGGGATCTCAAGGCTGCTAAGAGGCTGGAGAGTTTCGAGGGGCCCGCCTCGACAAAGCCCCCGCCCCCAGAAGAAGTTCTCCTGCGAGAATGAAAAAGTGAGAGAGGACAGTTTTTGGAGAGATCGAAAAGGAGAGTGTTGACTCTCTGGAGAAGGGAAAAGGAAACGTCAGTTTCTAACTCAGCGTGGTGTAAGCGCTAGTGAGGTCCGACCTCTAGAATTGATACAGCAGGTATCCGCTGAAAATCCCAGCGAAGTGAAAAAGCACACCAAGTGCGAGAGTGAGAGTTCTTAGACTCAGAATTAACGAGCATTAGTAGATCTTCCGAAGAGAAGGAACGGACGAGCCTTGGTCCGAATGAACTTTGTTTTGTAGTCACGACTGTCTGTAATGTTTAGAGACTTTTGTTTGTTTCAGTTACACTTGGAGTCAAGAGGTCATTAATTTATAAGCGATTGACTCACGAAAAATAATTAAATGCTGTATTGACGTCTTGTATATATTTTTCATTAGAATTAACATTGTTATACAATAAAATTCTATTTTCTAATTTATGCAAGAAATTCTCTGTGCCAACGATCCGATCTCGCTACCACTCACCATCTTTTATCGGGTCGGTATAGAGGAGTTACTACAACTGGTGGCTTGCGGTGATGGATTAATTAGCAAAAATTAATGACAATCTTCAAAGACAAAGAGTGGACTCCGAAATTTAAATCATCAAAGTGCTCCAAGAAAGAGTCTCCTTGTGACTTGTGACCTGAGTCTCCTTAGACGCCCCTGTGGATCAACACAGCATCAGAAAGAGAAATCTACCAAGAATTCTGGAGAGTGTTCCCCCATCAGAAAGAGAAATCTACCAAGAATTCTGGAGTGTTCCCCCATCAGAAAGAGAAATCTACCAAGAATTCTGGAGAGTGTTCCCCCATCCGGAAGAGTCCCCATCCGAAAAGTGTGATAGAAACTCCGTCTGTGCTCCTGAGAATCTCTGAAGTCTGTGCTTCTGACGCCCTGAAAGACTCTTAGTAATGGAGGTAAGCTCTTTTTATACTCAGAGTGGCTTTAATTGTTATTAGTGTTTGTATAGGTGTTGTAGGCTTCAAAAAAAAAAGTTGTATGTTTATTTTTGTGAGAGTAAATTTTTGAGAAATTTTTCCGGTAGAAAAAAAAAAAGCATTATGAGATACTTCCGAGATTACTGTAACTTATTTAATAGACAAATTTTGTAGTTAAAATTAAATTATTGTTGAATTAATTTAATGCAAACTGAGAGTTGTGCAGTGTTACAAAATTTTAGCTGAATCTATAAATGAGAGTTCATTGAAAAAAAAAAAGTATCGAACGCATTTCATATTTTACGATAACAGAGTTGATTTTATATGTTTTTTGTGAATTATTCTAAATTTTTTTAAGAGTGGATGCAGAGATTAAGACCACCATTGATTAAAAGAGAAAGGAATTGAATAAGACTTTTGCAATTTAAAATATTTTTACTGTGCTTTTTGAAATTGAAATTGTTGTTTTGTGTAAAATTGATCCCATATGTATTTTATAACCAAATACCAAGGTGAATGTGGACGATAGGACAGGGTTGCTTAATTTTATATGTTGCATATTTCTTATATATTATTGTTATGCGTACTTTTTATGAGTGCATATTTCAGTATTATTTTGGTGCACTTGGTAGAAATTACATTTAATCTTATTGTATTGTTTTATAATTGTGGGAAAGATAATTTCTAATTTTAAACTTTAAAAATGTCGGAGCTTAAATATTTTAGGAAAGCTGATTTGCAAACGTTAGCTTGCGAATTTGAGGTCATTTTAGAAGAGAATGATACAGTACCGAAAATTATAAAAAAAATAGAGTCGTCAGAGGGATTTGATAAAGAGCTAGCCTTAGCGCAAATTAAACTGTTAGAAAAAGACAGGGAAAATAAATTATTGACAGAGAAGGAAGAGAACGATAGACTTCAAAAAGAGAAAGAACGCGAACATGAGTTAGCTATGTTAAAAGCGACACAAGAGTCAGATGACCGGAGTACCGCATCCAGTAGCATGTCAGTTAGAACGAATCATTTACCCCTAAAAACAATTATGCATCGCGTTGATGAAAAGAATTCGGATATTTCGTTGTTTTTGAATTTATTCGAGAGACAGGCAAAAAAATGTAATCTAAATTCGGATATGTACTACTATTTGTTGGGTAATCGCACTCAGAAATTGTTAGAACAGGCGAAGAAAAAACCCGAATTGATGAATGCAGTTTTGACACGCGCTCAAACGAGAGAAAAGTATGGCCCAGCTCCGAATCCGGTAAATAAACAAATTGTGATTTCCGAGGAAGAAAAAGAAGAGGATATTTCTAGCGGGAATGTTGAAGCGGAAACTTTGAATTCCGAGGAAGAAAAAGAAAAAGAAATTTCTAGCGGGAATGTTGAAGCGGAAACTTTGAATTCAGTAAAAGAAAAAGAAGGGGGAATTTTTCGCGAGTGCAGTGAAGCGGAAGCGTTGAATTCAAAACTAGAGGGTGAAAATCTAGAAAACCCTATTGAACTGGTCAGTGTGGATAAGGGATTATCGCCTTTGCCGATATGTGAGGAGTCTTCGTTCTTAGCAAACATTGAAAGATGGGTTAGTAAAATGGAAAATGACAGGTATCCATCTCTCGAAGAGATTAGAGGGAAAGGGGAAATTGAAGAAACGCATTGTAATGCGGGAGATTCTTTAATAGTGGCAAAAGCCAGAGACAATCGCATGAGTGGGGGAATGCGGGTGCTTGTCCCATTGCATTGTCAGGTGGATATTTTTGGCGCATGCCTAGAAAAAGTGTCATTACACTTAGGGAAAGGGAAGGTTAAAGGAAATGTGTCAAAATACTTGGACCTTGGGAAAAGATTGATAAACGATTTAACTACCGCATTTCTAAAAAGGTTCAGTGTTAAGTTGAAAAATCCGAGAGTGTGTCGCACAATAAGCGATAGTATTGCGTGTTGGCATCGAAAAGTTAGGAAGCTTTTGAAAGCGTTAGTATTTGGAGAATGGATAAGAAAAACGGAGGAAAATAAATTCGTGAAGGGATGTGTGTTTAATCTCACGAACAGGTTAAAAAGAGGTCGAGTTTTAGCCGTTGAAAATGTGTCAGAAAAACGAGAAAAGAGGAAATTTTGGTTTGACAGAAAGGCGGTGAAACGGAAGCTTAATGTGAAAGATGAGGTTTTAGTTTTAACCACCAGAAAGCCAGATAAAATGTCAGATAGTTGGATATGGCCGGGAAGAAAGGAGTCAATAATTACGGAAACAAATTATATTGTGAATGTTCCTGGGAGGCGACAAAAATCTCAGACTTCTCACGTGAGTTTAGTAAAACCTTACAGAAAACGGGTGGAGTTAGCAGATATCTTAACGCGGGAAATAAACGCACTTAAGAATTTCTGTTTACCGTATCTAGATGATATGGCGATTTTTTCAGATAGTTGGGAGGACAATATGCGTCATCTAGAAATAGTATTAAAAAGTGTTAATGACGCGAAACTAAAAATCAAATTGGCGAAATGCAAGTTCGCTCAGAAAACCGTAAAATATCTTGGGCATATTGTAGGTGAGAGTAGACGGAGGCCAGCTGAGGCGAAAGTAAGGGCAATTAAGGAATTACCGGTTCCGAAATCGAAAACTGAAATTCGTAGATGTTTGGGAATGGCTGGATATTATTCCCGGTACATAAAAGATTATGCAGTGATTGTAGAACCATTAACGAGGGCGCTTAAAGGCAAAAATAAAAAAAGAAATTCTGGAAATAATCCCAGGTTATTAAGGTGGTCCTTGGCTCTGCAACCATATAATTATGCCATTTCTCATCGCGCAGGCAAAGACATTCCGCATGTTGATTGTCTGAGTCGAGTTTAATGAGATTTCTTGATAAACTTTTGTATATAATTATTTTAAGTTCTTTTTATTTTTTATTTCACTGTGTTTTATTTCAATATATGTTCATGATTTCTTATCAGAGCGCGCAAGTAGAAAATGAAGGTAGTATTATCTTATTCATGTATGTTTTATTTCTTGCCACTCTGATGTAATTTGAGCTTGCAATTCTTTATCCGACTCTTAGAGACTCTTAGTGTTTCACCCTTAAGAATCGTTTGAGGAGGAGGTGCTGTAAAGAATTGAGCTTCGACATCCAGCTGCACTATGTGTCATTCTAGCATTTCCTGTGAGTACACTTAACTGCATACCTTCCCTCGCTATTTTTGCCTTGAAGACTAGCAGACGCCGAATTCTATTGTACTGTGAGCGGAAAGTTCGGACAGTGATGAAGTGGTAAGGCGTTACCCAAAAAGGGGTCTTATGCTTTGATCCTTGCCGAGTTCGTGGGAAAGAGTTCATCTGCGAGAGAAGCGATCTCTGCACACGATTTTTAGGTTTGCGCCCGAAGCTTTGCCCTTTGTCTTAGAACGTCCAATGACGGACTTAGTGAAAACGAAACAGAGGGATCTCAAGGCTGCTAAGAGGCTGGAGAGTTTCGAGGGGCCCGCCTCGACAAAGCCCCCGCCCCCAGAAGAAGTTCTCCTGCGAGAATGAAAAAGTGAGAGAGGACAGTTTTTGGAGAGATCGAAAAGGAGAGTGTTGACTCTCTGGAGAAGGGAAAAGGAAACGTCAGTTTCTAACTCAGCGTGGTGTAAGCGCTAGTGAGGTCCGACCTCTAGAATTGATACAGCAGGTATCCGCTGAAAATCCCAGCGAAGTGAAAAAGCACACCAAGTGCGAGAGTGAGAGTTCTTAGACTCAGAATTAACGAGCATTAGTAGATCTTCCGAAGAGAAGGAACGGACGAGCATTGGTCCGAATGAACTTTGTTTTGTAGTCACGACTGTCTGTAATGTTTAGAGACTTTTGTTTGTTTCAGTTACACTTGGAGTCAAGAGATCATTAATTTATAAGCGATTGACTCACGAAAAATAATTAAATGCTGTATTGACGTCTTGTATATATTTTTCATTAGAATTAACATTGTTATACAATAAAATTCTATTTTCTAATTTATGCAAGAAATTCTCTGTGCCAACGATCCGATCTCGCTACCACTCACCATCTTTTATCGGGTCGGTATAGAGGAGTTACTACACATGTTTTGCTGTTACTGTATATTAATTTTTCAAATTCATTTTTAATAAACTTATGCAAGTAAATAGTTTTAGAGCCCTATGTTGTTTTCAACATATTCAGATAATTTCAAACTTTGCACTCACCAACACTTAATTTATAAGATCTGACTATTAAAAAACATTGCGAAATAATTAACAGTGGTTTTCTCTAAAAATTTTTTTTTCTTTCTTCTATATGTTTTCAAAATACACCGCTGTACAAGAAACCCTATGTAAAATACTGATATTTATGTAAGTTGTAATCAAAAAATTAAATGTATTAGCAGCAGTTGAAATTTAATAAATTTTCAGAATTTACTTTGAAGAACAAACACTTATTACAGTCAACAGTAAACAGTATTTTATACAAAAATTGGGAAAAGTTTAAGATGATTAAATTTGTGAAGAGTTAATTTTTGGTAGGAAAAAGTTTTGTGAAGTGTCCTGTTTTAATATGAAAAGAAATGTGAAATAACCTGTTTTAAAATGAAAAAAAATGTGAAGGATACTGTTTTAAGATTAAAAAAAAATTGTGAAGGATCCTTTAAAGGTGTTCTTAATTCTTCTTAAACAGAGCCCTGCAATATACTTACTAAAGTTGTATTTTTTCTGTGATTTAAGCACATATAAGGAATTTCATACCTCTAAATTAGTAATTTTAAATGATTTTTAAAGTCACAGGTAAATGATAGAAAAATTGAAAAATAATATAGCTATTTGTTTACTTTTTAAACTCTGAATTTAAAGTAAATAAGAACTTATTTATTCATTGTATAGTAATATTTTAGAGCTAAAAAAATCTATGTGGGTTAAAATGATTATATTCTTATGTTTCGCGAACAAATAGCAATTTTTTTACTGTATTTTTTAATAATTTTTAATGTAACATTTGACATTGAAACAATATAGTGCTCGAAAACTATTTAACAAGCTTATTAAAAAATGAATGTGAAAAATTAATATAAAGTAAATGCAAAACATTCATGAAGATAGAAGTTTGTCACACAACTGTTTGTAAATGTAATGAGAAAAAAAAATGATAACAATGTAATAATACTGGCAATATGAATGCAATAAGGTAATGCCTGGGGTCGATCCAGGAAAAATTTGGGGCCTATTTAGGGCCCCTTCACAAAAATCTATTTAATAAAATGGGCCCCTTCACAAAATTCTATTCCATAAAAACTTACTATTTATTATTTTGTGATGTTTTAAAATGTGTAATTTGTAAACAAACAAGTTTACCAGAGAGGAAAACTTCCGCAAAAGGATTTAAAACAGGTTTTGTTTATAAATGCTTGGTTCGAATTTGATTAAATCGATTTCAACTTTCGTTACAAAATGTTATTTTTCACAAAAATATAATAAATTTCACAAAAACAACCTTTACTTTTCACAAAATGGGCCCCAAGAAAAAAAACCTGCATCGACCCCTGAATGCAATGAGAAAAAGAAAAAAAAAAAGCTATTTGTTTACTTTTCAAACTCTGGATTTAAAGTAATTAAGAACTTATTTATCCATTGTATAACATAAAACACTTAATTCAGAACTAACTTTTTGCATTTTCTTTTTCAAAATAACATAAAAGTAATATTTTAAAGCCATAAATACATCTAACTGGGAGTTGCCCAACAAAGCATCTCTCCAAAACGAAAATTTTTATAAGAACCAACAAGGAAAATAAAATAAAACAACAATGAATAAATAAACAAAATATCTAATAGTAAGTACAACATCTTTGAATTATTCCTGTGTTTATTTTTTCCGAATTGTTGAACTGGTAAAAGACAAAGCTGTTTGTTGTACTTCAAACACTCGCTAATTTGTGCTTCGCGCATTGATACGATAATAGTTGGTTGGTTGTCTTCGTTGCGAAAGAAACAAAGAAATGAAAAATATTTTATCATTAGAAAATGAAAGATTTATTATATTTAGCAGTAAAATTGAATACATGTAATTAAAAAATATTTCCTCATTTTGAAAAAGGAATCGAAATAATTTTTCGATTATATGCATGTTTAAAATCTGCAATTATTTCTTTGTAACAAAAAGAGAAAACATATAAACCCCAATTGAATTTAATACATATGTTTTACATGTTTAGAGTATATAATTCATTGTTTTTGCATTTAAAAAAATCTAAATAATTAGCCCGGTCACAAGCTTTATTGATAACGGCAACCGTACATCAATTTTTAACTGCAATTCCCGGCGGAAGAAGGTAGTGAAAATACTCTATTGCATTTGTACAGCTTGGCTTAAGAAAATAGTCCCATTTTTTTAAATCGGATTATATAAGAAACTAGAGTTTTCCTATTTAAGCGGATAGGTGGATTCACTTCATATAAAACCGATTAGTATCATATATTAATTTTAAAAAAATCCTTCGGGCGGTTTTCGAGATACGCTGTCTTACACCATGACACCATTACATGCAGAGCGAAAAACTTCCCATTTTACTTAAAAATGGATTTCCAGATCTTAAAATCTACTGCATGTAGAAATCTATAAATTTCAGGATAGAGTTAGACCGGAGATATAAGACAGCTGTCAAAAAATCAAAACGATGTACCTCATATTTGCTGTGATATTAAATGTCGGCTTTTCGCTTTTCCTTTGAACTCAAACTAGGTGTATATATGGAGTGACGGAAATCTTCGGTTTTAAGCATTCGGTTTTCGGTTTTTTGCTGCGTCACTCGAGAAACTACCGTCTCTCATGATAGCATACTATCTACTACTACCTATTATGGAATAGTGCTCGGGAAGTCCGATGATACTAACCCCCCCCCTCCCCCCCAACACACACACAACATTTATTACTCTTCCAACTCTACCAATTGCTTTGTTATTTACTAAATCACTTTTTCCAATACTGCAACAATTTGAAATTTTACTATCAAAATTTCGAGCAAACAACACTTTAGAAAGAGCGAGCTTCATAATTTAGATAAATGTCTCGTGAGGAAAAAAAATGCATATTAATGCATATAATTATAATTAAATACATAGAAATGCATTTTTTACCCTAATTGAATTTTTTTTCTAAAAATTTATTTTCAAAAGTAAATTTTGGAAAGGTTTTGTATTTCTTTGGGTAAGCACGGGCTTCCCAGGCCTATTCGGTAAACAGGCCCTGAGTGCTCTCAAAAATGACACTGCGCAATCGAAAAATTTCACGGAACATGCAAAATGTGTCGAATACAGCATGAAGACTGCCTCTACATGTTGTAGAAAAACACAAACGTTCAAATTAAGTTCATCACAAATCGTAAAATCATCCCCCCCCCCCCGTCCTTCAGTGCAAAATGAAATTTAATAATAAAAAAAAGAGTGAGAAGCAGTCGAAACAATACTTGTTGCCAGCGCCGCAGCAACTCAACTTGGCACATGATGCAAAACAATTTGTTATATAGGCCGCTCAGCTTAGAAGACAAATTCTGGAATTCAAACCTGTTTCATTTTTGTTTCCAACACGTTAAGAAAGAAGAGGCAGGTTTGAATTTCAGAATTTGTCTCGTAAGTTGCACTTGTCGTCTTGGTGTGCGGCCTGCTTTAGTTTTTCTACAGATAGTCGGTTCATAAGGTGCGATCAAACAGCATTCTGCGACGGCGGCTCGTTTGTTGACTTCTTTGATGTAGTGAGTCTTCTGTCGCTCTTGCGAGGGAAGTACCACGAAGGAGATTTCCTGACATGTTTATCACCACCCCCCGTTTCATTTGTTGAGACTCCCCTTCGACTTCTCGTCGCAGAATTTTAAAATGTGTTCTGTAGGTAGACTTGGTATTAGTTACGTGACGGAGCCGGTGAAGTTTGTCAGCGCCTATCCTAACTAACGGTGCTTGATGCGGGGTACTGCCCGCATAACCCATGCTGCGGCACTTTTTTGTTGCAGCTATTTATTACTATTTCTTTATAATACTGCATTGAAGAAAGAGCTGCTTTAAAGCTATAGGCTAAGTCTATCTTTGGTTACTTCTGATTTTCTTTGCGTTAAATTTTACACATAATATTCATCGTACCAAAAAGGATTTTGCATCTGTTTTGTATCTAACTGATAAGTCTACCCTCTTCCGGGGATATTTGAGCTCCTACTCTGAAACTTCTCAAATTATAAGAATGAATGAAAGATCCAGGAGTAGGATAAATATTTTTATAATTAAATTTGATTGTACAAAAAAAAACCTAAAATTAACACAAATACTATTAAATGAGCAAAGATACACTGAAAAGAAAAAAAAAATGTTTATTTTACGGTATAATACTGGAATTCCATCTGCCGGTGTTATACCGTAAAATCAACAGTAATAAACAGTAAAATAAGCAGTGATGCGGTAGTGTATTTACTGCTTATTTTACTGCTTGTTATTGTTGATTTTACGGTATAACACTGGCAGCTGGAATGCCAGTATTATACCGTAATTCAAAAAATGCGAATAATCACTTTACTAAACAGCGTACAACCAACAGAGTGAAAAAATGTCCTGACCTGTTCGATCCCGGATCCCTTGGTATAGCGCACCAAGCGCTTTTACAAATTAAGCCATCCGGACGGCATCCGGTGTAGCATTCTCTCACTCTTATATGGCAAGGATACAACCACGCAGCACAAGATGGAACGACAATCATGAGCACAACACCTACTACTGGCATACATGAGACACAAATCAAACCCAGTATCGGTGATATTTATATACTAAATAAAATTTCACTCTGTTGGTTGTACGCTGTTTAGTAAAGTGATTATTCGCATATTTTGTATTTCAGTAATTTACAGCGCTGAAAAATTAATTAGTATATTATACCTTAAATCGACAATTTTTTTTGCAGTGTATATTTAAATAACATTTAATGCAATAGTTTTCACTTACCACTCATTGAAGAATAATTAAACACTTGTAAAACCAGGAAATACACTAAGTAAAAAAAAAAAAAAAAAAAAAAAAAAGAAAAAAAAAAAACACCTGTGATCAGGATTAGGACAAATCGGTATGAACAAAGATCCCTGCTCCTCGTTGCACCAGTGTTTTAAATGGACAGGCATGAACATGCATAGTACAAAGTTCACTCAAAACCGCATTTTCGAACAAAATAAAGCGAAAGAATAGAGAGCAACCAAAAAACTATAGTATGGGACTCGCACAATTGGAGACCTAACTCAGTGAAGAGAAAGTTGCGGAAAAAAGCTGGATGACAAATTCCTCTAGCGCCTGTCTCATCCTCTCGATCCTCGTACCCCTTTTGCTACTATCTTCATCAATGCTCCTCTGCGCACGTGCACGGCTGTAAGTACGTTTACAATTTGCAATGTATCAGCAGAAAAACTGCCCGTATTTTTAAACATGTACTAGCATGCAAACTCTATCGATGAAGTTTACAAGGGAAAAGTTTAAAAAAAAGCTCTTTTTCACATTACATCTGTTCCTTTTTCTTCCCAATTTTTGCAATGCTTTAATATTCTATATAATATTCCATAAAAATGAGATAATATTCCGCATGTAATTGAGAATTTTTCCATGTACTTTTAAAATTTAATTTTCGGTATCTATTAGAAATATGCTTTCTTTACCGAAAAAAAAAAAGTTAAATGCATACTTAATTTGTGAAATAAAATACTAATTTAATTAAAATAAATAAATAAATAAATATTATCTTCTTTATCTAGAAAGGTTATTAGAAATACTATTTCTTTATTAGGAACCTAGCAGCAGATTCTGAATATTTCTAATCTGTGTAATTTTAAAGTACAAATTCTTTTAAATAAACTTAACAATGCTGCATCGGATAATCTCTAATCATATTTTATAAAATATTAAGTACTTTTTATTGCCTTATAATTTTACCTATAACTATAATTTCAATTTTCGTTTATTTATTAGAATTCCGTGCGATGACATACATGTGGAATTCTGAAAATTGATCATTTTTAGCATTAAATCGCCATTTTTCCACTAATAAACATTTGTCGTGAATCAATTCAAATTTTAGTCAGGAATTAAATTCATTACTTAAATATTTTTAGCTTGGTTCTCGTCTCAAAAGCTCAAAACTTCTCATACATGAGGTGACATATCAGTGATAGCAGGAATATTTTGTTCTTATATTTTGATGGTGGCCTTTTAAAATTATTTTTCAATATCACGTTATTACAGCAGGAGAGTCTTGCAAGAAGTGTCCATATACCCAATGTCATATATTCAATAAATATATATTTTTTTAAACCGATTTACAAAAGTTTATTTTTTTTAAATCGTTGTCCAATAGTTTATTCCTGAACCACCAATTTTAGAGATTGCAAAATTTTTTCAAATATAATACCAATAGCCTGATATCATAAGCCATTTACGTCAAAAGAGTTATTATTTTTTAAAACTACGAAATTTAAATTTCTTTAGAGCCTCTGTGTGCTATAAGTTATACATTGGTGCCCAAAAGTTAAACAACAAACACAAAAGGCTAATTTTCGAACCCAAAAGTTAATTGTGAGTACTCAAACGAAACTGATATAAACGGCATTGTGTAGCAAATAGGTACTACAGCCAATCGATGCGCGTCTCCTTCACGTCACAGTACACTCCACAGTCACACGACACAGTTCGTGTCACTATCACTACACTGAGGCTGAAATGTTATATATTTCATGCGTTTCATTATTGCTCTCAAGTGGTCGTCGTTTCGTCACTTCACTGAAAAGTTACTTTTACTGCTACTTTGTGACGAGTCACCAGATGACTTTACGATGAAGTTACCTAGTACCTCAGAGTAAAAAGAAGGTCTATATTAAAAGGTTTTATGCCTGGTACTCTCACGTGACCGTCATTTGGAGATTCCATTGTAAAGTCACTAAAATAATTGCTCCATCTGGTGACTTGTCACGTGGAACGCCCACCTCTATGTCACTTCATTGTGATATTATTTGGTGACTCATCATAATACAACGCTTATGAGGACTGCAAAATGGAGTCCCAAATGGTCGCGTGAGAATCACAAGGTGACTTCATCGTAACGTCACCCGGTGACTCGTCCAGAAGCAACAGTCAGAGGTAGAGCTTAGGGACATTTCGAGTAACAATGGGATGAATGTAAGATATCACGTTTTGATTTACCGTAGTGACTGTGACACTTGTGACTATTTCTGACGTCAAAATCATGTCACATCAACTGACTGTGCTGAATAAATAATACCTATTTGCTACACCATACATTTATATCACATTCATTTGAGTATTCACAATTCACTTTGTTGTTTGAAAATTATCATTTTGAGTTTAATGCTTAACTTTTTTGGACACTAGCATATTTAGAAAAACTTTCTCAGTACTTTTTCTCCTGACAAGTAAAACAGCCAAATTCCCTTTTTTTTTTTTTCTACTACCAAAATGTACCGAGTTACAAAATTTTTATTTTATGAATTTTTAGCACCTTTTAACACTTAAAACAAAATAATTCGTTTTCATATAATTCAGAGTAAAATTTAAAGTATCTTAACTCAATAAGTTTTGGTCGTACAAATATGAAATTTCTCTTTTATTACTTACAGACCATAGATTTTTATTACTTACAGACCATAGATTTTTTCCCCCCTAAATAAAACTTTTAGGATCCAGGGACCGTGTAATAATTTAAATTTCTTAAGTTAACTTTTGCAAAAATAACTATTTTGAAGTAAATGGCTTTTGATATGATGAAAAACAAGACTTGAAACATTTTTGCAATTGGAACTATACTTCTAAAACTAACGGTTTATTAATTAACTATTGGACAACGATGAGAGACCATGTACCATTTTGTGTTATTTAGTATTGATCATATTTTCAAATAATACCTTTATATTGCGGCATTTATAAATGTGTAATTCGTCTTTATTTTCTTTTTCTACTATACAGCTCACACACACATGCACGCATACATATGGACGCCGACAAAGGAGAATAGGATAGGGGAGGGTTACGCATAGATACCTTCGATTTAGAATTTTTTGTTAAATTCCATTTATGATTGTTGATTTTGAAATTCACGTGAATTATTTACTGTATGAAATGTATGCGTATTAAAATTAAATTAAATAAAGATCAATAATTAAACATTAATATTTTGTAGCCTGTTTACTAATATATTTTTTAACGTTTATTTTACCTGTACAGTCATATATGGATGATCCCATACAACCGTACATTATGATTTCCTTTAAAGCATTTCACATTATATATAATTATTTTCCCTTTGTACATTATTTTATTCTGGGAATCTCCTCTTAACTCCTGTCTTTATTTAGCTCTAAATTACATTAATCCATTTTTAGCTGATAATTTACAGGGGAGGGGGAGGACGTGGATTCCTATTTAAGTACATATAAATTAATTTAAAAAAAAAAAAAATAATAAACGAGGTGGAACTCGTCGAAATTTCGACGGAAGAAAGTTTTTAAAAAGGAACCTTCAATAATAATAATAATAATAATAATAATAATAAATAACCATTAGTAAAAATTATGATTTCACTTTGACACAATCCCAATGAAATCTAAACCTAACTTCATTTACGTACCTCTCCTCTCATATCCATATTCATCATTTAAAAACTACTTTAACGCGCAATAGGTTATTAATAAATATATTTTCAAACTTGAAGTCACGTTTGTCAGCTACAGCTTTGCATGTGGACATTAGCAATCATGGCTTGAGGTTCCAGTCTCAGTACCAACGAGTAAAAATTCCAGAAATTTATGTGTTTTACACGCATTCGTAGTAAAATATTTAGCTTTATCAATATATATATATATGTATATGATCTTAGCAACCAAATTAACACATGCGTTAAAAAATGTATAAAAAAACATATAATATTATTAAAAAAAGTATATATATATATATATATATATATATATATATATATATATATATATATTAATTAATTAATTAATAAATAAATAAATAATTTATATATATATATATACCATTAATTAATGTTGGATTGAGGAGGTGTATGGCGGAGTTGTATGGAAAAAACGCATGGTTAATTTATATTTACAAAAAAAAAGAGGCATTTTGATTTACACATACGTTTGCTAATACACATTTTATAATGGACTTTGATGTAGTACTTTTATATGCGAATTAATGTAGTTATATTTAAATCTTCATTAATTAATTTAAATGTATTAGTCACTACTATTAAGAATGTTTTTTGATTAATTGTATTTACTTTTATACCCACGGTTGACAATATCATATTCTAATATAATGTAATACTTTTTTAAACGCTAATATAATATATGTATTAATTTAAATTAATGTTCTTCCCTAACCACTTATATCATGTGTATTTAATTTTTAACTTTGTATGCAAAAACATAATATGTAACTATTAATTTCAATATTTAATTAATATTAATTTTAAATCCATAGCATCTTAATTCACATAATTTAGTATTTTAATTTGTTTTTAATTTAATTTTTATGATGTTGCTTTTATGGCAATGCTATTTAATAGTGGCTATGTCATTTCTTGGTACATGTATTTTTATGTAGTATTAATCATTAATTCTTAATTTTACCACTTTACATCTTATTTTTTAACATAGAATTAATCATTACTACATCCATTTTTACTTTAATGTAATTGGATATATTATTTATTTTACTTTTTAATTTCATTAATATTTATTAACTAATTATTATCACTTTAGATAGTATGGTTTCATTTTTAATATTGATTTTTCCATTGCATATTCACTATTCATATCATAGATGGCAGCACCATGTTTTGTGTTGCTTTAAAATATTCCATATATCCAAGTAATTCATTTTCTAAATCATAGATGGCAGCACCATGGTTTGTGTTGCTTTAAAATATTCCATATATCCAAGTAATTCATTTTCAAAAAAATATTTTGGTAACAGGGTTTATAATCTTCTAAATTTGTTTTTGGCAACATTTATTTTTATTTTATTTATTTTTTTTTTTTTTTGCAATTCATTGCCTTTGTATAGTTATCTTCATATATCTGGTCAATGTTGTGCACCAACATCTATCTTCATCTCATTGTTTTTAGTACTTAAAGATCTAATATCAAGTTTTTTTTATCATAATTATGGGTAAGGTTTCTATCCTTTTTAATATTGTATTAATATTGTATTTATTTTTTGAACTTTAAGTTTTTTTCACAGGTTAATCCTATGTCTATGAGTGGTCGTCCCAAAATCATATTCTTTAGCAATTTTAAGGCTAATATGATGATGAAACCACTCATTTTATTTGTGGAATTTATGCATTTGGGACTTGATAATTCTGTATAAATTCCCCAAATTTCATTCATTCAATTTATTTCATTCAATTTTTAATTTAATTTCTTCTTCTTTTAAATAAGTATTTAATATCTATATTCATAGTTTTGGGGTTACAATTTCGTTGTCAATAAATTATTATTTACTAAATCATAATTTCACGTTTCTGTTGGTGTTTCGGTAATGTTTCATTAATGGTTATATATATATATATATATATATATATATATATATATATATATATATATATATATATATATGTGTGTGTGTGTGTGTGTGTGTGTGTTAATATGACGTCATTTTGACTCATTGAAGCATTTCGCCTAAGCGTCTCAAACACACAGTATCTGCGGAATTAAAAAAATGTTGAATTGCAACAGCTTTATGAAGAAAAATGCGTGTTTTTTAAAGCGTGGCGTCATTTTCTGTTCAATTTAAAAAAAAGTTATTTTTAATTATAGTGAGAAAATGGCATCAATAACGATATAATCAATGAAGATAAATAAACCCCATTATTTCTCTTTTCTCTGCTACAATGGAAGTAATGCTATTACCATTGCCAACATTTTGAAGAAATGTCATAAAAAATTTTGAAATTAAAATTAAAACATAAAAATGAGAATATTTTAAAAAGTAGCTAATGCGGGTTGCGGGCATATATACAAATGAACAACTCTCATTTAAAACAATAATTAGTAAAATTGGTTCAGTAGAAAGCTGAGGGTAGATGACTAAAAAAGCCGCCTTGTGTTTCAAATATACAAATTAAATGATATATATGATAACAATTTTGGATACACAAAATAATGACAGATTATATTATATATTATGTCATTTAAAAATAATCATATTTCTAAATAATTCTTGTATATTAAATCCCTTATAATATCTTTAAAATCTAATAATAAATATAATTATCTAAATATTTTTTAAACATGTTAATAATACAAATCTAATATTTTCTAAATAAATGAATAATAAAATTTTAATCGTCATGTGGGCATATTTATTATAATGTACTGTACGGACTTCTTTATTGTAACATTTAAAATAAAAACACACATTAATATTTTGTATACAGCTGCAATACTTTTTTATTTATTTAATTTACCTTTATATAGTCATACATGAAACCGTTCATTACGATTTCATTTACAGCATGTCACACAGGGTCCGATTATTCATCATATCATTTTGGGACACCCTTTCATTTGCCAAAAGTTTTCTTAATTCTTCATTCACGAAAACTCATCAATTATACTAATATTATTCCCGGGAGTAGCTTAGTCGAGGTCACATATTATATTTCATTAAACAGCTTTTTTATGATCCCCGTATATACTTCAGATATATTTAGTATACATATAGCTGTATTCTCAATTTCCCGGGTGGTTTCTAACAGGCACATCAGGATGCTATAGGATTAATTAACATATTGATGACATTCATATTTCCCTGACGAAAACACCCGCTCGCTAATGTTAATCCTATGGAGGAAATATTTTAAGATATCTCGTTCGCATTTCAATATTTTTAAATGATTTTTTTTTGCATTGGATAGCTGAGGTCTATCTCTATGCACGCTCCTTTGTACTTTTTTGATTTTGATTACAAGTTTTTTTTATTAAGATATTTTCACTTTCGGAACCGGTTTTGAAAGTGACAGTATCCCCAATAAAAAAAAAAAAAAAATAAAAATAAAAAAACTGCAACAAAAATCGAAAAAGTACAAAGGAGCGTGCATAGAGATTGACCTCAGCTATCCAATGCAAAATAAAAAAAAAATCATTTAAAAATATTGAAATGCGATCGAGATATCTTAAAATATTTCCTCCATAGGATTAACATTAGCGAGCGGGTGTTTTCGTCTGAGTGAAGTAGCATCTTAAATAAGTTTCGTGAAGTAGTGCATGGATTTTCTCTCGGATTAAGCAAACATTTTATCCAATAAATAAATAAATAAATAAATAAATAAATAAAATTACAATGTAAAAAAAATGAAAATGGGAAATTAAAGGGCTCTCTTCACAGTTATTTTAGGGCATATTTTAAATTTTAGATGTGAAGCATGTGCTTCACGTGCTTTTTGGAAAATCAGGCCCTGATGTCACATTCTAATAGCCTTCTTTGTGCATAATTTCATTCGAGATAACTCATCTTAACAACTGTCACCTCTTTTGTTTTAAATTACAGGAAGTTCTTTTTAAGTGATCACTTAAAAAAAAAAACTATTTAAGTACAAATAAATGATGGTTGGTTGATTATTGACGGCCAATTATCTACGCTTGGGATATAGGCCCGGGGGAGAGTGCCCTTCGTGGGGGTCTTTCTAAGGAAACCTAACCCGTATTTACGCATGGATAAATCCACGGCTCGAAGAAAACCACGAAAACTCCGAACGATTAGGCCGACGGGCGCGATTGGGATCGAACCCAGCACCTCCTGTCTACCAGCACAAATAAATGAATTTAAAGACGTAAAAATTAAGTGATTTCCATAATAATAATTTTGGATACACAAAATAATGACAAGTCATATAATTTAATAATAATCACATTTGTAAATAATGTTTGTATGTTATACAACATTTATATAGTGTTTAATTCTGTTTCATTTTTCTTTTCTTTTCCTTTTCTTTCTTTTTTTTTTTTTTTTCTTTTTTTTTTTTTATTTTTTTTAAACAATACAACACACACACACATACATGCATTCAACTTTTTAAAAATATTTTTAAAATAAATTAATAATCAAAATTTAAAGTCATATGGACATATTTTATGTACAGCACAACACATTTAAAAAAGAAATATATATATATATATATGTGTGTGTGTGTGTGTGTGTGTGTGTGTGTGTGTGTGAATTGCATTCAACTTTTTAAAAATATTTTTAAAATAAATTAATAATCAAAATTTAAAGTCATATGGACATATTTTATGTACAGCACAACACATTTAAAAAAGAAATATATATATATATATATATGTGTGTGTGTGTGTGTGTGTGTGTGTGTGTGTGTGTGTGTGTGTGTGTGAAAATAAAATTCAATAATATTCGATTAACATTAATATTTTGTAGCAAATTTAACGCATTTTTTACTTTTTTTTTTAAACTTTTATAATCATATGTCACGTAAAGAATAAGCCGTTCCTTACTATTTCATTTACAGCATGGTAACCTTAATTGTCACACCACCATGTCATGATACCATAACGCCTTTTTTTTTTCGTATTTAAAAAATATAATTTACCATGCCTTGTAAAATAAGATAATGATTAATATTTATATCACATTACTATTAAAGGAGACTGAGCCTTGCTCGGTAATTTTTTGTAGTCATATTTTATTTAAGTGGAGACACAATTTCATTATTTTTTTCTACGTAAAAATGTAATTTCTAATTTCAAAAAGTAGTAATAACAAATGTTGAAGGTTCGGTTTTTGAGTTTTTCTATATATTTTATTCTAAATGTAAGTTCTTTGTGCTGTCAAGATAACATTTATAATTTTGTCGTACGTTTCCGCGTACATATTTAATTACCAAATTCATTGATTGTTAGGGTAATTACCACTTCCATAAGAAAAGAAAAAAAAAGAAAAAGTAAAAAACCTTACGAGAATAATGTGCAGTGGCGTAACTAAGGTTTTGAACCCCCCGGGCAAAGAGTAATTTAGTGCCCCTCTCTAAATTACAACCGGATTACTTCCTTTGCTCCCCCCCCCCCCTCTAAAAACAGAAAAGGAAAAGACAAATAAAAATAAATATTTTTGTTGTTTTTGTTTTTCTTTTATTCTAAAACGCATGTGCTATATCATGGTCAGGGGTGTGGAATTGCATAAAAATTACTCGTAACGGGCGAGTGAGGTTTTCGACCAGGAGGGTGGATTTTTTGGCAATCTTTTAAACATTGCAGACTGTAAAAAATATGCCAAACCCTTTTATATATTTTTATTTATTTGCCACATTTCGTGTTTTTCTCAATTCTGTCATGTAAACACGGTACTAAATTCTAAGCTTACGCTAAACTTTCCTTTGCTACATATATTTTTTAATGTTATACAAATGTTATGACAATGCATTTTAGTAATTAATTGTTTTGCAGTCATGTAAATTTTACAATAACTGTTTTTGACTGTAAAAACAAATTTTTGGCTGGTAAGACTTAACGAAAATCCTGTTTTATGTTAAGCGTGAAAATACTTAATAGGACTAAAATTACGATTGATACACCTCTTTCTTTGCAAAAAACGCTTATTTTTAAAATGAGTTTAGGAGTTTTTCATAATTTATTGCAAAATATTTTTCTAATAAAATATATTAATAGAAAATATACGTTTTCTGTTTCCCTATAACTTTTCAAAAATTAGGCATTTTAACAAGGCAACATCACCGTCCTTGATTTGATTTCCAATGAAATGGAAGCTAATGCAAATCATTTCAATGGCTATAATCTAGATACAACTATACGCGCGAAATTCCTCTAGTCATGTTGTTCGAAAGGTAACAAAAATAAAAGAGGGTTAAAATTAGAATCAATTTTAAGATTTTAAATTAATAATTGATTGTATAGCATTAATTAATTCATTTTGCGAGATTTATTTGGTGCAAGTAACTACTAGAAAGAAAATATGAATACCAGGAAAGTGATAGTGAAATACGAAACTCCTTAACACTAAATATGAGATGCAGGGGCTAAAAAATGAGACGTAAAGTAATCAGGATTTGAGAACAGCCTTATGTTTAATTATTTTATGTTCCTTACGAAAAATAATTGTTACTTTTTTTGTTTTTCAAAATCATTTGAGGTGAAGATAATTTAGTTAATTAAATTTTATTATCCTGAGAGTCCCTCCCCTGCCTGTCCCTTTCTGACATCTATGCATCTTCAAAATCGTTAAATAAAAGAGTGGATTTGACCATTTAAACATGAGTTTGGTTATGAACTCCGGGCGTGACTCTTTAGCTTTCTCTACTGCCCGCAAAAGAAAAGGAAGATCGGAATCGGAAGTGCCTCAAGAAGAAAAGAAAAATCGAGCATTTACAAGCAACAATGCTGTCGTCTTTCTGCGTGATGGAAATATGAAGGCAAAAGTGCTCTTCCGCCTGAATGCCGTCTATTAAGAAATTATTAGACACTTTAATTTTGCAAATTATTAAATAAGCAAGGGTTCAAATTTTAATTTAAACATATAAATATTTTGTTAAAGCACAATTATTACTATTAGGTTTCAGTAAATTTGAGCAGCAAAATAAATGATTAAATTAATTAAAATATCAGAAATAAATGAAAAGTACATTGTTAACAGATTATAAGATAACTTGTCCAAAAATAAACAAAAAATTAAAAATACACTGTTAACAGATTATAGGACCACTTGTAAAAAAACAAAAATGAAATTTAAAATACGCTGTTAAAAGTTTATAAGACCACTTGTTCAAAAACAAAAATGAAAGGAAAATCAATGTGATATTACAAATGATTTCAAGGACCTATTCAAAGATCTTCTTTTAGCAGATTTACACTCTGCTATTAATTCACTCTTTTTATAGAAAATTTCTCATCATTACAATTACCTGACAATATTGATATTGACTACTTCAAAACAATAACTAATTTTTTACCTTTTCATAACTATATCTTCGAAAACAATGTTATTTTTAATCAGACCCAGAGTATTCCACATAGCGCAACTATTTCTAGTATGCTTCCAGATTTATTTCTTTATTTTTATGTAAGAAAGTTTATTGACAATAATATTTTGCTCTGTAGATACATAGATAACATAATTATTTTTTTCTCTTAATGCTAATCAATCTGTATATTTTCCTGTAGCATATCTTTCTAATCTAAAACTTAGTCCTACCTTTTTAAATAATTATACAATTAATTTCATGGACGTCAATATAACATTCCTTCTGATCATACTATAACATTCAATATCTATGATAAATGTAATGATTTTTATTTAACTAACTTGTATTCCTGTCTACATATTTCAGTTTACAGAAATATTCTTCTGAATCACTGCAATCGTATTAAACGTTTATTTTCCTCTCGTTTTATAAGACCTAATTTATTAAAATCAAAATATATAGCTCTGTCTTATCATTATCCCCTTGCTTTTATTTCTTCAGGGATCAAACATTAAAAATTCATCTAATTTTAACAGTATGGGTATTAAATTTGTATAAAAACTTTAAAATCAAAAAACAATATTATGGAGGGTAGGAGTGGATTGCTGAAAAATAAAAAAAAAATTAGATAAAAAAATAAAATATATGTAAAATTTCTCCGTCCAAAATTATAAAATAAAAATGTCCTTATGGAAGTTTGAGGTGGGACCCCAAAAAATGTTACAACATTTATTTTAAAAATGCGGGTTTCATCCAATTAACACAATCATTTATCATTCTCTCACTATTACCATCATTTTTTTCATTTACATAATGTTTTCTCATACATGGCTAAATGTTGTTTACTACCATATTCCCTTTTAATCTTCATAACTATCTAAATGTTATTTACATTAATTACTACTGTGTCTGTAATTTTATTTTAAGCAAAAACCTCATTGTAGTTCCAGCTTTTCCTCTTTTATGATAGATGGCAGCACTAGACAATTCTGTTCATAGACAGTTTGTAGTTTCAGCTTTTCCTTTTTTTATTTCATGCTAGATGGAGGCACTACACATTTCCTTTTCTATAATTACTATCCTACCTTGTATATGACAAAGCTTTTTTGGCGTTTACTGGTGATTTGTTGTGGACGACTTCTTGAAAGTATTTTTAATCTTGTTTAATCTTTTGCACTCTTTGTTTTAACTGTGAGTTGTGTCTATTGTGTTACGGCTTTTTATCAATTGCTGTTGAATCATGGTTTATTTATTTATTTATTGGATCTCTTGTTCCTTTTAACTTATTTTGGTTTTTCAATAAGTTATAAGGAGCTTAATACTGTCATTTTTAAGCATATATATATATATAACTATAAATGAAACATTATCATAACACCAACTTAAACAATATATATATATATATATATATATATATATATATATATATATATATATATATATATATATATATATTTAATTCATTTAATTCCATTGATTCAATTTTTATTTAATTTCTTATTCTTTCAATGTTTTTTGATTTCATATTAAGTGTGTTGGGGAATCTTTCATTGTCAACTAATTATTTCATACTTAATTAATTCATGGTTTAAGTTGGTGTTATGATAATGTTTCATTTATGGTTATATATATATATATATATATATATATATATATATATATATATATATATATATATATATATATATAACTTTCAAATAACATCAGAGAAACATCATACAACAATTGGGTGGGGGAGATATTACATATGAAAAATCAACACGTAAATGTTTGAAAATCCAGATATATGTAGAGAAAAAATAAATAAACAGAACTTAAAACAAAGAGAATATAATACAGACTGGAGCAAAAAAATGAAAAGAAAATTAAAACCTGAAAGATAAAACTCAAATCTGTTATGAAATGTATCCATAAATTAACAAATAAAGAAAAAGGTAATATTTTGAAATAGATGAAATTATTTATATATATATATATATGATTCACTGGTTAAATGTTACTTAAAGTTATATATATATATATATATATATATATGATTTCATCTTTGTACGAACTATAAGTTAAAAATGTACAAAATTTGGGCTGTCATACATTTAAAAACCAGAAACAAAATATTAGAAATGAGAATAGAAAAAAAAGTGACTCATAATTAAACAGGAAGAAACGTGGTTAAAGCAAAAACACCATGAATGATAAATAAACAAAACTTGACCTGTTGCTAAAAAATAGTTACTAATTCATTAGATGAATTACAAGAGAAGTGAAAGATTTTTAAAAATTCAATCCATGGCAAAATGAATTTCATGCAAGCATTAAAACTGCTGCCACCTATTGGCTGTTCAACGAAGAGCATTCAAGTCAGGTGAATAATAAATTTATATACAGTTATGGATATGCCATCTGGTGTCAGTGTAAGAAGTTATATCATAAATTAATTATTGAAAGTGGAATTTTAAAATTTAAAGAAAGTGCTTGGTGAGAAATTAATAAATTAATAAAAGTTAATGCAAAGGATGAATGAAAAGTTAAGAGGAATGTGAATACGTTATTAGATTGGTATTATGTAAAAAATCAATAAAATAAAATAAAAAATTAATTAATACATTGTCAGTGCATAATAGTATTATTTCTATAAGTAAATAATAATAAAAATTAAGGGGGTGACGGAAATATTTAAAAAGGACAAAGATAGTAATTAAAGAAATATGATTAATGAAATTATTTAGATATGACATTGTGCCACATCGATCAAAGAAGTTAAATAAAATTCTGTATTAAATTAAAACTGCCTATTAGATGATATAAAATCATTGCTATTATATAGAAAGGAAGTATTTTGTAAGAATAAGTATTAATTAGGAGAACAAAATTAAATAAAAATAGATACAATAAAATGGGATGATTTATGAAGTGATTATGAAGTGACGTTGTCCCAAACAAATCAAAGAAGTTAATTACATGAAATACAACATAAAGTAAATGCTATGAAACAAATTTTGTTAAAAAATGAAGTGAGCAGAACCAATAAAAGAATGACATGTAATAAAAGGATGCAAAGTAAACTAATAACCCACTATCTCGCTCTATTTTGCAATTAACCATTGCATTTTAATTATCCATACAACACCTCCATCCCTCCATATTCTTAACATGTACCCTCCCATCCGTCCTATTTTATTTTATTTTATTTTATTTTTTCATTTTATTATTTTAATTTAATATTTTTTTTATTTTTGCAATTTTTATTTCGCAGTTTTTAATTTCCCCCCTACAACACCTCCCTCCTCCATACTCTAACATCTACCCACCCATCCGTCTTGTAGTTTCGATCATGGACTAACAAATATATCAAAAAATATTTTTTTGTTTTTTTGTTTTTATTTGAAAAATGTGTTGTTATGCATCATAAATAAGTTGTTTCATATTTTCATTTATAAGATGAGAAACGCATAGTCGTTTTATTCTAAAGATGTGATTAAGAAGTATATTACGGTAAACAGAAATGTTAAGACATGACTTAAAATTCTTTAAATGTATTAACTTTGAATTTAACTGAAAAGGGGATGGATTTGGGGTCTGTAGGTCATATTCGGTGAAAATATACCGAATTTATCTGGAATTATTTTCCTCCGAACGGCTGCAATAGGTAGCTTTTTATTTTTTGTATTGGAAACTACCTAAAAAAGAAATAGCTGTACACGATGCAACAACTATTTTTATAACATAAAGTACTCTATATTAAAAAGAAAAAGATTTAAGTTTCACGATTATTGTCCAAATTGTGCGAAATTTAAAGCCCAAAAAGTAAAACAAAAAACTTAGAAAACGGACAAACAGACAGACATTTTATATTTATACCTTAATGAAATATCTTACTGAAATTTATACAGGGACTACCACCAATACAAATCCATCCCAATTTCCAGCTAAAGTAGTCGGATGTGCCATTGTCGAATTTTTCTGCTATCTCATAAATGTTAATACTTAAAAAAGCGTATTTTCTTTTTAATTATGCATTTTAGAAAAAAGTCAGTGGTCATACTATTACTAGCCCATACAAAAGATAAATTAAAGTAGAGACGACGACGGGGTTCGGAAAGCCTGACGACTGTAAAAGGTATGAGCATGAAATTAGCCATACATCGAGGACAACCCAGTGTTGTGGAATTAATTGAGTGGAAATTTAAAAAGTTAATTTTGGGTTTAAAACATGAAATAATATTTTAGATGATAAACATTGCAAATAATAGCATAAAAAATGAAAACTGAGTTGAAAAAAAAATTTCGGCTGAAAATCGTCAGTCCTATTGAACTTCGAAACTTGAAACAGCTATCACAGCGCCATCTTCAGGCTGATATTCTCTAAATTTTATACAACCATCGGTCTCTGACAATGACAAAACATCTAAATATAAAATTTTGTCGAAAAATATTTATAAATTATTCACTTAAATCGCAAAATATCTAGAAAATCGCTATTACAGCGACCCTTTCTAGGGGAATATCTCCACTTTAAACTGGAACTGACGCCCATAGTCAAAAACATATGTTTGAAGTGTAGTTCAATTCTATCTATAACTTCATACACTTTTCGATGTTACAAGGAGGACACACACACGGGCAAATGGACAGACAGACATTTTGTAAAAGCATGTTTTTTTTTGGATTTCTGAACCCTAAAACCGGAAGTAAAAAAAAATTCGATTACAATACTTTCTTCTATTACAGATAGAAGAAAGTAAAAAAATAATTTAAAAAAATTAAAAATCAAAAATTCGTTTACAAGTTACGTGAAGAAATACACATAAAAACACACGAACAGATTGTATAACCTACTTTGTTAGAAACCGATTAAAAATACATGTTACTTATAAATATCTACATTTTGAGAATCCGAATCATCTATACGAAGTCTTTGAATCACTCGAAGTATACTTCAAATGCATAATACAACTTGTTGGAAAATGTCTCCATTTCTCAATTATTAGGTTTTAAATAGATATAATTTTTAATCATAATTTAATATGTTCTTTTTTATAGGCTGCAAATAAAATTACGAAAGATTAAAATAAAAATTCTGAATTTTTCTGAGGAAAAAAAAAAAAAAAAAAATGAAGGTTAACATGGTTTAAACATTTTCTTTCAAAATAATTCTAGCAAATTTTGTTCGGAATCTGTTTTATTTTTTTGTCAAAATTTGTCAAAACAGAACAGAATTTTTTCATAAAATTATGAATACAAGTATATTATTTCTTGAACACAAAAATCAATATCTTATGTATTATTCACTTTTACGTTATATTTTATACCAGAGGATGCCTTGCGGGAAAAAATAATCCAACACCGACCAATTTAATTTTAGAAGAAAAGTTTTCACAATTTTGAAACTGATAATATATCATACATCATATTCCGTTAAAGTATTTTTTTTTTCTTTTGGAAGGCAACTTAAAATATGGATTGAAATATAAAATATTAATGAATGGGTGAAATAAAATTCCAAACGTAAATAAAACATGTTTTTATTGTAAATATAAAAACAAAAGAGTTAAATAAAGTTTTGAAATTTTGTAATAAAGTTGTTCGTATTATTCTCACGCAGGGGGAAGGGGGATAGCCAATTAAATATATCCAAGGATCTATTTACACCAACTTTTATCACTCTTATTATTTCAGTGTTTAAATGCGTATAGTTCGGTAGCATATCTGTTAAATTTGAGTTTTAGTTCTTTTTTTAATTAATTAATTTATTGATGACGTACGAATTTCGTTCTGGAATAGTAGAAATGCTGAACTATTTATATTGTTTTATGTGCAATTGGGTTAATCTTTCTTCCTCGGGCCGCACTGAACATACAGAAATTTTTAAAAAATCATGCTTAAAAATAATTTTAAAAATCATAAAAAACAGTAAATTGAGATACAGTTTTCAAATAAATTGCATTACAAAGTAGTTTATTTATTTATTTATTTTTATTGCTTATATTTGATGGTATAAAAATTGAAATTGTGCGATCTTTCGAAGTTAAAAAAGATTGCACTTAAAACGAAATTTTGAGTCAGGTTTACCAGCGAGAACTTTGCGTACAAAATGATGAAATGTTCATTCCGCGAGCCACTTCATGTCTTATCTCTGTACTGTCAGAATAAAAAGCGCAAAATTTACGTCATTTAAATGCATTCGTAGTAAAATATTTCAATTTTATAAACTAAAATGCTCGCTTCTTATTAAATATTATGTCATTTTTACACGATGAAGCATTTTGCCATTTTCGAAATCCGGTTTTTCTATAACCTATACACTCTCTAGGTCCGCATATGTGAACCTCCGTTACTGCCCATCACATTTCACCAATAAAAGAAAGCAAAATTGAAAAAATTACTTTTATCACGTCAAAATGATGTAATTTTTAGAGACCGGTCAGCTGCACCGATGTCACCAACGATATGTTCTTCATCCTCATCGCTTTACTTAGGCACAGAGTGACAGACCTTTTCTATTGCGTTAGTTTGCTAGATTGGGCGTTTTAGCGATAATTTCGGCTATTGATTTTTTTTTTCTTAAACTCTCAAAAATCTTAAACACACATATTTTATATATGCATATAATAATAAAAACTTTTGCTTATAATAACTACTAAATCACAAAAAAATCGATAATACAAAAATGAACCAATAATTATAATACAGTATAAAAATGTATAGATTGTAGTTGACTTTATAATCTTGATACTCAAAATATTTTAAAATCAAATTTTTGCTGATTTTTAAAAGCCAAATTTTTAAGTAAAACTAATGGATTAGTTATTTGGCATCAAAATGAAAACATCAGATACATAAATAAATGAAAATAATTTTGTGATTCAAATACTATATATTTAATAAAATTTTCTTCATGTACTAACAAGTAAAACAATAAAAGTTTCATTTTTGTACAACCAAAACTTACCGAGTTATGATAACTTGAATTTTATGAATTTTCAGCATTTTTATGGCATTAGAAACGGAAAAGCGCGTTTTATCCAAATGTTACAAGTCAAAATAAAAAAATTCTTAACAATTCTTAACATTCGATATTACTTGAAATAC
Organism: Maratus michaelseni; assembly: GCA_963931845.1. Taxonomy (NCBI): domain Eukaryota; kingdom Metazoa; phylum Arthropoda; class Arachnida; order Araneae; family Salticidae; genus Maratus; species Maratus michaelseni. The sequence goes on from OZ007593.1 coordinate 382,877,995, forward strand.
CTTGAAAGGATTAACAAAATTTGGAGCATCCCGCTGAATTTGTATTAAATATTAGTGAAGACCTTCTACTTGTAGAATTATAGTTCGTTTTAATATTTTATTTGTATTTATTACGTTGAATATCTTATTGTTAAAATACTTTGACTTTTAAAGACTTTGAAAAGAACCTCTTAAAGACAACCCTCAATACAGTGATGGGTTGCTTACTTCAACCCCTCCAGTGCAATTCAAAAGGTGGGTGTAAAGCTGTAAGTGCAGTTGATGATTTTCCCTATCGGTCAGTGCAATTGATCTACACCTTAATATTTATTTTAACTTATTATTTCGCCTGTGTAGATTTAAGGCCCTATGGTCCTATTAAACGAAAAACCAGAAAAATGAAAAATTGTTGAAAATCATTTCGACACAACTGTGTTGAAATGTAACAGTTCTTTGGGAGGAAAACGCCTGTTTTCTTTTAAATATGACATAATTTTCATCGCTAAGAAGTGCACCACCCTTCTGCGATTAGAACCCTTTGCAATGTAGCCCTTTGATAATATTTAAAATATATCGGAGAAGAGAAACCACAATGCAAATAAATAAGATTAATCTTAATCCAGGCTAATGTATTTAATTTAGAGAAAAATCAAAACGTCACATAAAGCTATACTTAGCACTGCTTAAAAAAGAAATAAAAAGTAAAGAGAAGAAATCGGGCAGTATTGATTCCCCCCCCTTTCCCCCCCAAAAATTCACATAAACTTGCATATTTACATTCTAACCATGGAAAATAGTATAATCATAAGAGTTAAAATATTTACAACACTATCTCTTGATTAAATTTCAGTTAAAGTTTTAATCCTTACATTAAGTCTATGATTATGCATGATGGTCCTCACAAACACTCATGGTTAACATATCAGCAGCGTTTGACTTGGATGGTATGAGAAAGTTAGCATATTTTCCTCTATACATTTTCACGTAAGAAAAAAATTCTGAGTTCTATGTGCTTGTTACTTTCTGAGGTAACATGATTCTTTGCTAAGGATATATAACACCTTGGACTGTCTACAAATATGTTTTGGGGATAGTTCAAGAAATGTTCATTCAAAATTTTTCGGAAGAAGTTTTGATACCACACTGCTTCTTTCGCCACATGGCACATTGAAAAATACTCTGTAACTTCAGTTGTAGACAGGGCAATTGTCCGCTGCCTCTTTCTGCTCCATAATACAACTCCATCTGCAAGCAATGCAACATAGACGCTAATGATCGCCGATCAATTTTATCACCAGCTCAATCAGATTCACAGAATATTTCAAGATTATTCCAGCCTTTTGGAAAGTTAACTTTAATTATTTGGTCTGGGATAAGTATCGAAGTATATTCTGTATACCGGACCAGTGTTCTTTATTTGGAAAATTATTGAACTAGCTCATATAGTAACAAATGCTAAATCAGGTCTGGTTTCTCCTGCGAGGTACAACATTCCTCCTATAGCCTGTCTGTATTTCAATGTAGCATGTTATCCTTGGGTGCTGGGTCATATCTCACACTTGCATCAAGAGCTGTTGATTCCCCTTACCCAGTTGTTTGTAAGAACTCAGTGGCATAGACATTTTGGTCTATAGTCATAGAGTCATCTTTGTTTCTATTTATGCTAATTGGAAGTAGATAATGTATTTCTCCTGGTTCTTTGACTTTAAAGACAGCTCCAATATTGTCCTTAAATTCTTGAACAGTAGAATCTTTCCTGAACATAAGAAGTAGGTCATCTATATATACACCTTCAATCAATTCATTTTCTTTATCGAAGTAAACATATGGATCTGCTCTAGATCTTGTTAGTTTAACTGATTTAAGAAATTTGTCCAGGCATATGTTCCACTCGCGTCCCGACTGGGTGATCCATATAAACTCTTTTTTAATAAACAAACTTCTTCGTTTGGTTTCTCATGTAGGTTTAGAGATGGCAAGAAAAGAGGACGTTCACTGCTTGCCATGAGTAGGGGTGGGGAGAGAAAAAAATGCCCTTTGTGCTAATTTTTTAAGTGAATTTCTGTACAAAAAATACGCCAAATTAAATAACTTGGTCGACAGATAAAAAAAAAAAAAAAACTTTGTCGTCTCATATAAAAAAAATTGGTCGTCAGTGGCGACCTGGAGACCTCATTTGTCAAGCTCTGCGCCCATAACTGATTTCGTGTAATATGTTTTGTTTATGTTTGTAATGCACGTATATTCTTTTCATGTATTAAAAAAGAACTTATATAAAATGCCTGATATATTATACAAAGCCTGCTATTTACCTTCATATTAAGTGGGTTGCAATTTTTTTCATCCTTTAATTTGGGTGGCTTAATAATAAAATTTGGTAACCTCTGGTACAGATAATTTAAAAAATAGATATTTTAATAATCTATACTAATATTATAAAGGAGTAAATCTTGTTTGTTTGTTTGTAGGGGGTAATCTCTGGAACTACCGAACCGATTTCAAAAGTGATGGTGGCAAATTGATGGTGACAACCCCTGCTCAACATAGGCTATATTTTATGTCGGTGCCACTAACCGCAGGGGGTGCAAGAGCAAAAAACGTTCTAAAATTGCGATTTTTCAGTTATCACACTGGCTGTCAAGCCCTAAGAGCTTGGCAGCCGGTTCTGTATGTATGTATGTACGTACGTAATGCGATAATTCTTCATAGAAATATCCGTTTTCCTTCAAATTTTTTTTATAGGTTCACTCTGTTAAGGCGCTTCCCTGATTAGTTTTCGGGATTGATTGGTTAAGTATAAAAGGAGGGGAACAAGGGGCTAATTCCCCCCCCCCTTAATTTATATAAATGGGTTTTTCATGCAGAATTATTCCGTTTTCCTTCAAATTTTGTTTATAGGTTCACTGAGTTAAGGCGCTTCCCTGATTAGTTTTCGGGATTGATTGGTCAAATATACAGGGGGGAACAAGGGTCTAATTCCCCCCCCCCTTAATTTATATAAATGGGTTTTTCATGCAGAATTATTCCGTTTCCCTTCAAATTTTGTTTATAGGTTCACTGAGTTAAGGCGCTTCCCTGATTAGTTTACGGGTTTGATTAGTTAAGTATAAAGGGGGGAGGATCGGGGGGGGGCTAATCCCCCCCTTAATTTATATAAATGGGTTTTTCATGCAGAATTATTCCGTTTTCCTTCAAATTTTGTTTATAGGTTCATTGGGTTAAGACGCTTCCCTGATTAGTTTTCGGGATTGATTAGTTAATATAAAGGGGGGGGGGGATCGGGGGGCTAATTCCCCCCCTTTATTTATATAAATGGGTTTTTCATGCAGAATTATTCCGTTTTCCTTCAAATTTTGTTTATAGGTTCATTGGGTTAAGACGCTTCCCTGATTACTTTTCGGGATTGATTGGTTAAGTATAAAGGGGGGGGGGAACAAGGGGCTAATTCCCCCCCCCCCCTTAATTTATATAAATGGGTTTTTCATGCAGAATTATTCCGTTTTCCTTCAAATTTTGTTTATAGGTTCACTGTGTTAAGGCGCTTCCCTGATTAGTTTTCGGGATTGATTAGTTAATATAAAGGGGGGGGGGATCGGGGGGTTAATTCCCCCCCTTAATTTATATAAATGGGTTTTTCATGCAGAATTATTCCGTTTTCCTTCAAATTTTGTTTATAGGTTCATTGGGTTAAGACGCTTCCCTGATTACTTTTCGGGATTGATTGGTTAAGTATAAAGGGGGGAACGGGGGGCTAATCCCCCCCCTTAATTTATATAAATGGGTTTTTCATGCAGAATTATTCCGTTGTCCTTCAAATTTTGTTTATAGGTTCACTGTGTTAAGGCGCTTGCATGATAATTTTCGGGATTGATTGGCTGAGTATAAAGGGGGGAAAGGGGGGGGGCTAATCCCCCCCCTTAATTTATATAAATGGGTTTTTCATGCAGAATTATTCCGTTTTCCTACAAATTTTGTTTATAGGTTCACTGAGTTAAGGCGCTTCCCTGATTAGTTTTCGGGATTGATTAGTTAAGTATAAAGGGGGGGATCGGGGGGCTAATCCCCCCTTATTTTATATAAATGGGTTTTTCATGCAGAATTATTCCGTTTTCCTTCAAATTTTGTTTATAGGTTCACTGTGTTAAGGCGCTTGCATGATAATTTTCGGGATTGATTGGCTGAGTATAAAGGGGGGGGGGGGCTAATCCCCCCTTAATTTATATAAATGGGTTTTTCATGCAGAATTATTCCGTTTTCCTTCAAATTTTGTTTATAGGTTCACTGTGTTAAGGCGCTTCCCTGATTAGTTTTCGGGATTGATTGGTTAAGTATAAAGGGGGGGAACGGGGGGATAATCCCCCCTTAATTTATATAAATGGGTTTTTCATGCAGAATTATTCCGTTTTCCTTCAAATTTTGTTTATAGGTTCACTGTGTTAAGGCGCTTGCATGATAATTTTCGGGATTGATTGGCTGAGTATAAAGGGGGGAACGGGGGGGGCTAATCCCCCCCTTAATTTATATAAATGGGTTTTTCATGCAGAATTATTCCGTTTTCCTTCAAATTTTGTTTATAGGTTCACTGAGTTAAGGCGCTTCCCTGATTAGTTTTCGGGATTGATTAGTTAAGTATAAAGGGGGGGATCGGGGGGCTAATCCCCCCTTATTTTATATAAATGGGTTTTTCATGCAGAATTATTCCGTTTTCCTTCAAATTTTGTTTATAGGTTCACTGTGTTAAGGCGCTTCCCTGATTAGTTTTCGGGATTGATTGGTTAAGTATAAAGGGGGGGAACGGGGGGATAATCGCCCCTTAATTTATATAAATGGGTTTTTCATGCAGAATTATTCCGTTTTCCTTCAAATTTTGTTTATAGGTTCACTGTGTTAAGGCACTTGCATGATAATTTTCGGGATTGATTGGCTGAGTATAAAGGGGAGAACCGGGGGGGGGGGGCTAATCCCCCCCCTTAATTTATATAAATGTGTTTTTCATGCAGAATTATTCCGTTTTCCTTCAAATTTTGTTTATAGGTTCACTGAGTTAAGGCGCTTCCCTGATTAGTTTTCGGGATTGATTAGTTAAGTATAAAGGGGGGGGATCGGGGGGCTAATCCCCCCTTATTTTATATAAATGGGTTTTTCATGCAAAATTATTCCGTTTTCCTTCAAATTTTGTTTATAGGTTCACTGAGTTAAGGCGCTTCCCTGATTAGTTTACGGGTTTGATTAGTTAAGTATAAAGGGGGGGGATCGGGGGGGGGGCTAATCCCCCCCTTAATTTATATAAATGGGTTTTTCATGCAGAATTATTCCGTTTTCCTTCAAATTTTGTTTATAGGTTAATTGGGTTAAGACGCTTCCCTGATTAGTTTTCGGGATTGATTAGTTAATATAAAGGGGGGGGGATCGGGGGGCTAATTCCCCCCCTTAATTTATATAAATGGGTTTTTCATGCAGAATTATTCCGTTTTCCTTCAAATTTTGTTTATAGGTTCATTGGGTTAAGACGCTTCCCTGATTACTTTTCGGGATTGATTGGTTAAGTATAAAGGGGGGGGGGGAACAAGGGGCTAATTCCCCCCCCCCTTAATTTATATAAATGGGTTTTTCATGCAGAATTATTCCGTTTTCCTTCAAATTTTGTTTATAGGTTCACTGTGTTAAGGCGCTTCCCTGATTAGTTTTCGGGATTGATTAGTTAATATAAAGGGGGGGGGGATCGGGGGGTTAATTCCCCCCCTTAATTTATATAAATGGGTTTTTCATGCAGAATTATTCCGTTTTCCTTCAAATTTTGTTTATAGGTTCATTGGGTTAAGACGCTTCCCTGATTACTTTTCGGGATTGATTGGTTAAGTATAAAGGGGGGAACGGGGGGCTTATCCCCCCCCTTAATTTATATAAATGGGTTTTTCATGCAGAATTATTCCGTTGTCCTTCAAATTTTGTTTATAGGTTCACTGTGTTAAGGCGCTTGCATGATAATTTTCGGGATTGATTGGCTGAGTATAAAGGGGGGAACGGGGGGGGCTAATCCCCCCCTTAATTTATATAAATGGGTTTTTCATGCAGAATTATTCGGTTTTCCTTCAAATTTTGTTTATAGGTTCACTGAGTTAAGGCGCTTCCCTGATTAGTTTTCGGGATTGATTAGTTAAGTATAAATGGGGGGATCGGGGGGCTAATCCCCCTTATTTTATATAAATGGGTTTTTCATGCAAAATTATTCCGTTTTCCTTCAAATTTTGTTTATAGGTTCACTGTGTTAAGGCGCTTCCCTGATTAGTTTTCGGGATTGATTGGTTAAGTATAAAGGGGGGAACGGGGGGATAATCCCCCCCTTAATTTATATAAATGGGTTTTTCATGCAGAATTATTCCGTTTTCCTTCAAATTTTGTTTATAGGTTCACTGAGTTAAGGCGCTTCCCTGATTAGTTTTCGGGATTGATTAGTTAAGTATGAAGGGGGGGGGGATCGGGGGGCTAATCCCCCCTTAATTTATATAAATGGGTTTTTCATGCAGAATTATTCCGTTTTCCTTCAAATTTTGTTTATAGGTTCACTGAGTTAAAGCGCTTCCCTGATTAGTTTTCGGGATTGATTAGTTAAGTATAAAGGGGGGGATCGGGGGGCTAATCCCCCCTTATTTTATATAAATGGGTTTTTCATGCAAAATTATTCCGTTTTCCTTCAAATTTTGTTTATAGGTTCACTGTGTTAAGGCGCTTCCCTGATTAGTTTTCGGGATTGATTGGTTAAGTATAAAGGGGGGAACGGGGGGATAATCCCCCCCTTAATTTATATAAAGTGGTTTTTCATGCAGAATTATTCCGTTTTCCTTCAAATTTTGTTTATAGGTTCACTGAGTTAAGGCGCTTCCCTGATTAGTTTTCGGGATTGATTAGTTAAGTATAAAGGGGGGGGGATCGGGGGGCTAATCCCCCCTTATTTTATATAAATGGGTTTTTCATGCAAAATTATTCCGTTTTCCTTCAAATTTTGTTTATAGGTTCACTGTGTTAAGGCGCTTCCCTGATTAGTTTTCGGGATTGATTGGTTAAGTATAAAGGGGGGGAACGGGGGGATAATCCCCCCTTAATTTATATAAATGGGTTTTTCATGCAGAATTATTCCGTTTTCCTTCAAATTTTGTTTATAGGTTCACTGAATTAAGGCGCTTCCCTGATTAGTTTTCGGGATTGATTAGTTAAGTATAAAGGGGGGGGATCGGGGGGCTAATCCCTCCTTAATTTATATAAATGGGTTTTTCATGCAGAATTATTCCGTTTTCCTTCAAATTTTGTTTATAGGTTCACTGTGTTAAGGCGCTTCCCTGATTAGTTTTCGGGATTGATTGGTTAAGTATAAAGGGGGGGAACGGGGGATAATCCCCCCCTTAATTTATATAAATGGGTTTTTCATGCAGAATTATTCCGTTTTCCTTCAAATTTTGTTTATAGGTTCATTGGGTTAAGACGCTTCCCTGATTACTTTTCGGGATTGATTGGTTAAGTATAAAGGGGGGATCGGGGGGCTAATCCCCCCTTATTTTATATAAATGGGTTTTTCATGCAAAATTATTCCGTTTTCCTTCAAATTTTGTTTATAGGTTCACTGAGTTAAGGCGCTTCCCTGATTAGTTTACGGGTTTGATTAGTTAAGTATAAAGGGGGGGGGGATCGGGGGGGGCTAATCCCCCCCTTAATTTATATAAATGGGTTTTTCATGCAGAATTATTCCGTTTTCCTTCAAATTTTGTTTATAGGTTCATTGGGTTAAGACGCTTCCCTGATTAGTTTTCGGGATTGATTAGTTAATATAAAGGGGGGGGGGATCGGGTGTCTAATTCCCCCCCTTAATTTATATAAATGGGTTTTTCATGCAGAATTATTCCGTTTTCCTTCAAATTTTGTTTATAGGTTCATTGGGTTAAGACGCTTCCCTGATTACTTTTCGGGATTGATTGGTTAAGTATAAAGGGGGGGGGGAACAAGGGGCTAATTCCCCCCCCCTTAATTTATATAAATGGGTTTTTCATGCAGAATTATTCCGTTTTCCTTCAAATTTTGTTTATAGGTTCACTGTGTTAAGGCGCTTCAAAGATTAGTTTTCGGGATTGATTAGTTAATATAAAGGGGGGGGGATCGGGGGGTTAATTCCCCCCCTTAATTTATATAAATGGGTTTTTCATGCAGAATTATTCCGTTTTCCTTCAAATTTTGTTTATAGGTTCATTGGGTTAAGACGCTTCCCTGATTACTTTTCGGGATTGATTGGTTAAGTATAAAGGGGGGAACGGGGGGCTAATCCCCCCCCTTAATTTATATAAATGGGTTTTTCATGCAGAATTATTCCGTTGTCCTTCAAATTTTGTTTATAGGTTCACTGTGTTAAGGCGCTTGCATGATAATTTTCGGGATTGATTGGCTGAGTATAAAGGGGGGAACGGGGGGGGCTAATCCCCCCCCCTTAATTTATATAAATGGGTTTTTCATGCAGAATTATTCCGTTTTCCTTCAAATTTTGTTTATAGGTTCACTGAGTTAAGGCGCTTCCCTGATTAGTTTTCAGGATTGATTAGTTAAGTATAAAGGGGGGGATCCGGGGGCTAATCCCCCTTATTTTATATAAATGGGTTTTTCATGCAAAATTATTCCGTTTTCCTTCAAATTTTGTTTATAGGTTCACTGTGTTAAGGCGCTTCCCTGATTAGTTTTCGGGATTGATTGGTTAAGTATAAAGGGGGGAACGGGGGGATAATCCCCCCCTTAATTTATATAAATGGGTTTTTCATGCAGAATTATTCCGTTTTCCTTCAAATTTTGTTTATAGGTTCACTGAGTTAAGGCGCTTCCCTGATTAGTTTTCGGGATTGATTAGTTAAGTATAAAGGGGGGGGGATCGGGGGGCTAATCCCCCCTTAATTTATATAAATGGGTTTTTCATGCAGAATTATTCCGTTTTCCTTCAAATTTTGTTTATAGGTTCACTGTGTTAAGGCGCTTCCCTGATTAGTTTTCGGGATTGATTGGTTAAGTATAAAGGGGGGGAACGGGGGGATAATCCCCCCTTAATTTATATAAATGGGTTTTTCATGTAGAATTATTCCGTTTTCCTTCAAATTTTGTTTATAGGTTCATTGGGTTAAGACGCTTCCCTGATTACTTTTCGGGATTGATTGGTTAAGTATAAAGGGGGGGGGGAACAAGGGGCTAATTCCCCCCCCCCCTTAATTTATATAAATGGGTTTTTCATGCAGAATTATTCCGTTTTCCTTCAAATTTTGTTTATAGGTGTTGTGGAGTTTTGGGGTTCTTTCTAAAACACAACTTACTTAAACTTAAAAAGCTCATTTATTACTCAATCTTCACTTGACAATTAAATATTTAGAAAAAAATAAGTATACCCTGATTAGCTCCACTGAAATCTGTTGCCATGGAAAAGGTAGCAAATTATATTAAACTAATCAAAATATCAAAACTTAAGAATCCGAATAGGTTAATACAACAATGATAATTTTGAACTCATCATTTTAAGACAATTTTAAATGTAGTAAGGGGCAACAGATTTCTAAATCAAGTAGCATACTGGATTGCATAAAGAACACCCAACTCCACTCCAACCCGATCAAGCTGAAATCTCCATACACATTAAATTAACAAAAGTGTAATCATCATATAATTTGGAAAAATGCAGACAACCTGAAATTCCTCCAATATGAGGACCAAAAGGGGAAAGAGTTAAATCCGTTAATAGAATAGGGATATGATGATGTACTAAAATTTTAGAACAACCATAGAGATTCTGAACAAGATCCGATCGGTTAACCAAGAATCGTATAGTGGTGTATAATGACTGGATATATATATATTTTTTTTTTTTTTTTTTTTTTTTTTTTTTACTTTTTAAAGTAAAACAATTTTGGTGTATATTTTAGAAAAACAATGTTTCTGAAAGAGGAGAGTTAAAGCTTAATTTAACATTTTATGAAATTAAATTTAATATTACTGTTTCACTTATTAATCTATCCATCCTTAAATCAAGATCAAAAATACGATTGTATAACATTGAGTGAACTTCAATTTATGTTCATTAAAACAGTCAGTTATGAATTTAAACTTAAGAAATTTTAAAGTCCTAATTTAATAAAGTTGAATTTTCTCTCCCTTTTTTTTTTTTTAATTAATCACAGAAAGGTTAGGCCATTCTTATAGGTCTACTGTGAATATAAAAAATTAATTATTTAGAGATTTATACAAAGAAAAACATACCATCTTTGATAATAAACAAAAAAAAAACACAATTTATTTGAACATTTAAAATAATGAAGCAACTAAGTTATCAAAAATAATCTTAATAAAACAATATAACAGCTGATCTTTTAAGTTGAAACCACTCACTGGTTACTTTTAAATTACACATCATATTTTTAAAATTACCATCATATTACCATTTAATGGTTGTTCAAACATACAAACATTATATATTAACCTACAGACTATTTCTGTTCATAATGTTTATTCTTATTGAAATTATCCAAAGATATTCATTTCACTTTTAAACTCTGGTATAGCAAACATATTTTTTTTTTTTTTTTTTTTTTTAAAGAGGTACAAATAAATAAAAAGAAAAACTATGCAAATAGTACTTACAACAGGTAGAGAGTTCTACAATTTTAGTCAATGGGCACTTAGGAGCATTTCCTCCTTTTTCAAAATCTGATGAAGCACTTAAGCTGGAGTATTCAGGCTGGGGAAAAATTCAGACGTGGTTTCAAGCTAACATTCATCAATCCTCTCATCTCACTGCATCACTTGCCATCAACTACTAGGTCCATCATCTAGTCCGGAGGGGAAAATCGTTCTACGGTCCAGAACTTCACCGTCGGAGTCAGTAATTTCACCTTCCTGAAGCATGTGTTTTATTCGAAGATAGCCATCACCGTAACTCAGAACACTACGACTTCTAACGACCGGTTTAGTTCAATATCTATGATCACTTCTGATGGTTAAGAAGTCATAATCTTGGAGCGCCACTACGCCAAAAAAAAATAGGCTACACATATCTTCTTCTTAATTTCTCGTTAACAGTTATAGATCCGCAATTCGAAAATGCCCTTATAGCCTCTTTTCATCATAACATCATGATTTAGGATGGTTAATGTAGGGCCATCAATGCCCCACTCTCAAAAAAAAATCTTCCAGAAACCTGTCCGCCTTCAACAACTTCGCGATCCAGCCCACAGGCCAATCTTCGAGCCCCGTAATAAGTCGAATTTTTTTTTTTTTACGAGTCAAACGACAGGTCTCTTGGCCAAGCAACAAGTGTCGTAAACATTCATTCTCCCGCGCTGCTTGAAAAACGGGACCGATCCACTCTGCCAGGGGTACGGGAATGGAAACAAAAGGAAAAATGGACTCATCGTGAAGACTACAGCTTGCCGCTCCACTCTGCCGGCCGCTTCATGGGGGAAGGAAACCATGCATCACCCCCATGGCGTGTGCTGAAGGGGGTCCTGTTAGCCTCTGTTTACATGGGCGCCAGCTATCCGCCTGATAGCAGAGCCAATTGAAGCCTGACGTAAACTTACAAAGCCTAATTGCGTGTATAGTACACTCATAAGATAACGTAATTCTTATACAGGGCGGTCGGTCATTCTTATATCAAAGTCAGACTAGATGACTCCAAATTTTCCACCTGTGCAGTCTACTGACAAAACATCCCTCCCTTGCTGTCTGCTTTTCGTATTTGAAAAACAGGAAGCTACGTTAGACTATAAACGTTGAAATTACTTTGCAAAAAGAAAAAGAAAGAAGAAAAAATAAAAACTGATTTTATTATAATTATTACAATTACTTTTATTTATTTAAATTTTTATTAGAAACAGAAAAAAAGAGTGCTTTTAAATAAATGTTGAGAAAGTGATTTAAATAATTAATGTAGATTAAAAAAAAAAATTGTTGAAACCAACCGTAACAAGATTGCTCCCCCCGGCTAATTAAAAAAAAATTTTTTTTGAGAAAACAAATTATTTTTTTGAAAGGTAACTTGGTACCACATGGCATGCTGGGACCTCAACACTGAAAAAACTGACCCACAAACACAGATCATACATCGATCCGGGACGGGATCCAGAGAGTTCACCGCTGAAATACCACCCTGACAATATATTCCGGATATATACAACCAGAGCTCGCACATCCGTAGAAACCATTACGTAAAATATTACCTGAAACATGACCATAAAAGAGTACTACCAGAGGAGGGACCACAAGGCTGATTTTACCACTAAAATGACCAAGATATTTTCTGCACCTGTAAAAGAACACATGTTCCACCTGATTGTGAAACCTCACTTCCCTACTACTGTCATTCCTACGCATAACTGCATCCTTCCTGAGACTTCTGGCAACAGAACTGTAAATAATACATAAATTTAATTTTGAAAAAAAAAATTAGCCGAAAAAGAAGAGAAGTGCCCACTGATTAATTGTCACTATACTGCTTATATACATAACTTCACTAATTGGCATCACAGTATATTACACACTATCTATTAATGTAAATAAGTACTAGTAATATCATAGTTACAACACTGTAAATGTCAATGAAATTTGTAAAACACATATTAATTCTATTATACAAAAATACACAAGAGCAACTGGTGACACACAAAAAAAAATATATACATATACATCTGTAAGACACAAATTATGGTATCACAGACCATGTTAGAGAATTACGCACACAATTGTAACAATTTTATATGAGAACACATGTTTGTTTTCGAACACAGTCTAATGATTCGGGATATTATGTAGATTTTACAAATGCACGTACAAGTCTATGATCACTTCTGATGGTTAAGAAGTCATAATCTTGGAGCGCCACTACGCCAAAAAAAAATAGGCTACACATATCTTCTTCTTAATTTCTCGTTAACAGTTATAGATCCGCAATTCGAAAATGCCCTTATAGCCTCTTTTCATCATAACATCATGATTTAGGATGGTTAATGTAGGGCCATCAATGCCCCACTCTCAAAAAAAAAATCTTCCAGAAACCTGTCCGCCTTCAACAACTTCGCGATCCAGCCCACAGGCCAATCTTCGAGCCCCGTAATAAGTCGAATTTTTTTTTTTTTTACGAGTCAAACGACAGGTCTCTTGGCCAAGCAACAAGTGTCGTAAACATTCATTCTCCCGCGCTGCTTGAAAAACGGGACCGATCCACTCTGCCAGGGGTACGGGAATGGAAACAAAAGGAAAAATGGACTCATCGTGAAGACTACAGCTTGCCGCTCCACTCTGCCGGCCGCTTCATGGGGGAAGGAAACCATGCATCACCCCCATGGCGTGTGCTGAAGGGGGTCCTGTTAGCCTCTGTTTACATGGGCGCCAGCTATCCGCCTGATAGCAGAGCCAATTGAAGCCTGACGTAAACTTACAAAGCCTAATTGCGTGTATAGTACACTCATAAGATAACGTAATTCTTATACAGGGCGGTCGGTCATTCTTATATCAAAGTCAGACTAGATGACTCCAAATTTTCCACCTGTGCAGTCTACTGACAAAACATCCCTCCCTTGCTGTCTGCTTTTCGTATTTGAAAAACAGGAAGCTACGTTAGACTATAAACGTTGAAATTACTTTGCAAAAAGAAAAAGAAAGAAGAAAAAATAAAAACTGATTTTATTATAATTATTACAATTACTTTTATTTATTTAAATTTTTATTAGAAACAGAAAAAAAGAGTGCTTTTAAATAAATGTTGAGAAAGTGATTTAAATAATTAATGTAGATTAAAAAAAAAAATTTGTTGAAACCAACCGTAACATAGGTTCACTGTGTTAAGGCGCTTCCCTGATTAGTTTTCGGGATTGATTAGTTAATATAAAGGGGGGGGGATCGGGGGGTTAATTCCCCCCCCTTAATTTATATAAATGGGTTTTTCATGCAGAATTATTCCGTTTTCCTTCAAATTTTGTTTATAGGTTCACTGTGTTAAGGCGCTTCCCTGATTAGTTTTCGGGATTGATTAGTTAAGTATAAAGGGGGGGGGGATCGGGGGGCTAATCCCCCCTTAATTTATATAAATGGGTTTTTCATGCAGAATTATTCCGTTTTCCTTCAAATTTTGTTTATAGGTTCACTGTGTTAAGGCGCTTCCCTGATTAGTTTTCGGGATTGATTGGTTAAGTATAAAGGGGGGGAACGGGGGGATAATCCCCCCTTAATTTATATAAATGGGTTTTTCATGCAGAATTATTCCGTTTTCCTTCAAATTTTGTTTATAGGTTCACTGTGTTAAGGCGCTTGCATGATAATTTTCGGGATTGATTGGCTGAGTATAAAGGGGGGAACGGGGGGGGGCTAATTCCCCCCCCTTAATTTATATAAATGGGTTTTTCATGCAGAATTATTCCGTTTTCCTTCAAATTTTGTTTATAGGTTCACTGAGTTAAGGCGCTTCCCTGATTAGTTTTCGGGATTGATTAGTTAAGTATAAAGGGGGGGATCGGGGGGCTAATCCCCCCTTATTTTATATAAATGGGTTTTTCATGCAAAATTATTCCGTTTTCCTTCAAATTTTGTTTATAGGTTCACTGTGTTAAGGCGCTTCCCTGATTAGTTTTCGGGATTGATTGGTTAAGTATAAAGGGGGGAACGGGGGGATAATCCCCCCCTTAATTTATATAAAGTGGTTTTTCATGCAGAATTATTCCGTTTTCCTTCAAATTTTGTTTATAGGTTCACTGAGTTAAGGCGCTTCCCTGATTAGTTTTCGGGATTGATTAGTTAAGTATAAAGGGGGGGGGGATCGGGGGGCTAATCCCCCCTTAATTTATATAAATGGGTTTTTCATGCAGAATTATTCCGTTTTCCTTCAAATTTTGTTTATAGGTTCACTGTGTTAAGGCGCTTCCCTGATTAGTTTTCGGGATTGATTGGTTAAGTATAAAGGGGGGGAACGGGGGTGATAATCCCCCTTAATTTATATAAATGGGTTTTTCATGCAGAATTATTCCGTTTTCCTTCAAATTTTGTTTATAGGTTCACTGAATTAAGGCGCTTCCCTGATTAGTTTTCGGGATTGATTAGTTAAGTATAAAGGGGGGGGGATCGGGGGGCTAATCCCTCCTTAATTTATATAAATGGGTTTTTCATGCAGAATTATTCCGTTTTCCTTCAAATTTTGTTTATAGGTTCACTGTGTTAAGGCGCTTCCCTGATTAGTTTTCGGGATTGATTGGTTAAGTATAAAGGGGGGGAACGGGGGGATAATCCCCCCCTCAAAAAATTTATAAATGGGTTTTTCATGCAGAATTATTCCGTTTTCCTTCAAATTTTGTTTATAGGTTCATTGGGTTAAGACGCTTCCCTGATTACTTTTCGGGATTGATTGGTTAAGTATAAAGGGGGGAACGGGGGGCTAATCCCCCCCTTAATTTATATAAATGGGTTTTTCATGCAGAATTATTCCGTTTTCCTTCAGATTTTGTTTATAGGTTCACTGTGTTAAGGCGCTTGCATGATAATTTTCGGGATTGATTGGCTGAGTATAAAGGGGGGAACGGGGGGGGGCTAATTCCCCCTTAATTTATATAAATGGGTTTTTCATGCAGAATTATTCCGTTTTCCTTCAAATTTTGTTTATAGGTTCACTGAGTTAAGGCGCTTCCCTGATTAGTTTTCGGGATTGATTAGTTAAGTATAAAGGGGGGGATAGGGGGGCTAATCCCCCCTTAATTTATATAAATGGGTTTTTCATGCAGAATTATTCCGTTTTCCTTCAAATTTTGTTTATAGGTTCACTGTGTTAAGGCGCTTCCCTGATTAGTTTTCGGGATTGATTGGTTAAGTATAAAGGGGGTGAACGGGGGGATAATCCCCACCTTAATTTATATAAATGGGTTTTTCATGCAGAATTATTCTATTTGCTTCAAAATTTGTTTATAGATTCATTGGTTAAGACGCTTTCCCTGATTAGTTTTCGGGATTGATTGATTAAGTATAAAGGGGGGGAACGGGGGGCTAATACCCCCCTTAATTTATGTAAATGGGTTTTTCATGCAGAATTATCCCATTTCCTTCAAATTTTATTTATAGGTTCACTGTGTTAAGGCGCATCTCTGATTAGTTTTCGGGATTGATTGGTAAAGTATAAAGGGTGGGAACAAGGGGCTAATTCCCCCTTATCTATACTAATATATAAAGTAGTAAAGATTGTTTGTTTGTTTGTTTGTTTATTTGTAGGGGGTAATCTCTGGAACCACTGAAGCGATTTTAAAAGTGATGGTGGCAAATTAATGGTGACAATCCCTGCTCCAACATAGGCTATATTTTATGTCGGTGCCACCACCCCCAGGGAGGTGCAGGAGCGAAAAACGTTCTAAAATTTCGATTTTTTGTGTACTGAAGGAGATAGAAGTATCAAATTTGATATGGTAGTTACTTATAAGATGTAAATGCTCTCTAAGAACAAATTATAAAAACATTCGCAATTTAAAAGGGTGAGATGAGGAAGAAGCGTTCTAAAAACATTCTAAATTACAATTTCTATGGAATCTCTGAAACTACAGAACCGATTTCAAAAGTGATGGTGGCAAATGGATGGTGACAGTCCCTGCTCCAACATATGCTAAATTTTTTGTCGGTGCCACTGCCCGCAGAGGGTGCAGGAGCGAAAAACTTTCCAAAATTATGATATTTTCAATAATGAAGGAGTTAGGAACTTGACATTTTGTATGGTCGTTACTTACAAGATTTAAATGCTCTATAAGAACAAAATCTAAAAAAATTCGAAATTTAAAAGGCTGAAATAAGCAAAAAATTTTCTAAAAACAATCTAAATTAAAATTTCTATGGAATCTCTGGAACTACTAAAGCGATTTCAAAAGTGATGGTGGCAAATGGATGGTGACAATCCCTGCTCCAACATAGGCTATATTTTATGTCGGTGCCACTACCCCGAGGGGGGTGCAGAAGCGAAAAACGTTCTAAAATTGCGATTTTTGCGATGCTGAAGGAGCTAGAAACTTCAAGTTCGGCATGATTGTTATTTATAAGATCTAAATGCGCTCTAAGAACAATTTCTAAAGAAAAATGATCTAATGATTCTGCGATTTTTCAACTATTGAATTTCTAAAATTACCAAATTTCACAATAGAGTACCATAGCGAAACCTTCACGCGTAAAAAGATAATGATAAGGGCGACGTGTCCTGACGTGTATATTGACTATAGCACGAGTCACAAATTATAGTATCCTTATTATTCTGTTAAAATAGAAAAGTGAATTATGAAATGTCAATATTTTGTTTGATTGAAGGTTCGTTAAGAGAAATTGACCAGCGTAGCGGGCGTAGCTTGCTAGTATTTAATAATTAAGCATTAATATTTCGTAGACAACCGTTCTTTACGATTTCATTTACATCATTTACAGCATGTCACGTTGTAATAACCCCCTTTATACACCATTTTATCCTGGACATCTCTCCTCTTATTGTGGCGTCTGTTTCTTCTTTTGTTCTAAATTACATTAAGTGCTCTTTAGCTGATCATACACCAAAACTAAAGGGTTCCTATTTAAATTCATATGAATTAATTGAACATTACAGGGATAAAAATTTTGCATATGATAATAATGACAAGTTAAATTATATATAGGTATATTATATATATTACTAGCTAACCCGCCCGGCGTTGCCCGGACCCGAGATATTAATCATCTGTTCTATGCGAATATGACTGAAATCTGTAAGACTGTCGAAATCAAGTCGAATGAGGCAAATCCCGTCGTAATCGGGCTCATAAAACCCAAGATCGGAAAGCGCATCCTGGTGATCGAAAGTGCAACTAAAATATTTAAGGCTATAGATATCAAGTCGAATGAGCAAAACCCCGTCGTAATCGGGAACATAGAACCAGAGATACTCCTTCCACCAGAGAGAGTTCCACCGCCAGGGGGCGCAGTCTGTTTTGGAAGAGGCCTTTTCAGAACACTCGACCCAACCAAATTTCCTAGTAGAATTGAAATTTAACCACAGGTAAACAGTGCTAAAACAGCGAAAATCGCGAAAGCGGGTTACGTAAACGATCGGTTTCGAAAGGGTTAATGTAGATATTTTTTAAAACCCAACAGTGCGTTTTGAAGAAAATGAAAGTATCTATGATCTGGAGTCTACTGTTTGTCCGTACTTGCATTTCCCGA
Organism: Maratus michaelseni; assembly: GCA_963931845.1. Lineage (NCBI taxonomy): Eukaryota > Metazoa > Arthropoda > Arachnida > Araneae > Salticidae > Maratus > Maratus michaelseni. The sequence goes on from OZ007593.1 coordinate 382,896,190, forward strand.
GTCTATGCCGATTTTTAAATCTGGACCAAAAAAAGGAAATTCGCGTGAGTGAGTTTTGGAAAGGATTATTTTTCGGAGGGTTAAAATTATTTTTTTTCAAAACGGATACCAGATTTTAAAAAACAAAGGGATATAGATTAGGCAGAGTATTTTTAGTTTTTCGTATCTTGTTTATAAACGCCAATTCGGATTTTTAAAGATAGGAGAAATAGTTAAAAAAGCGAAAGTGACTTACGGTTAAAAAAGTTTTCGAAAAGGTTAACGTGATTTATTTTTTAAACTAAAGGTTTCTGCCTAAACCCGATAGAACGTAGATGTCTTTAGGTGTGTTTGCTTTTTGTTTGGTTATTTTAGAAAGCCGATGCCAGATTTAATATATAGCAGAAAATCGGAATTCGCAAAAGAGAGTCCTGCGCACGAATTTTTTTTGAAGGGTTAATATTCGTATTTTTCAAAAACAAATACAGATCTTGAAAAAGGAATAAATGTAAATATTTTCTGGCATTTTTAGTTTTCCGTACCTGTCTCTGAATCGCCGATGTGAATTTTTAAAAATTGCGAAAATCGCAAAAAAGCATACAGAAAATATACTTTTTCGAAGGGTTAATTTTTACATTTTTTAAAACCAAAGGTGGCTTTAAAAAGGACAAAGACAGTTCTTTAATTTGGTGACCTTCGTTTTTCCGTATCTTTTGTATTCCGGTAGATGCAAGGCTCGGAAAACGGGAGAAAATAAAAAACATGAATTCGATGCTTTTTGATTATTTTTTTTGAAAGGGTTAAATGTAAAATTTTTTCAAACCAACCAGATCGTTCGAGACGTAAAAGTATGTTCTTTTAGAATATGTAGACGGTTTTTCCGTATTTTTAGCCGTTTGTCCATGGCGAATTTAGAAATACTTTTAAAAAAAACGGAATGTCTTCTGCTTTCTTTCTTCTGTTCCGGAAGATACGGAAATTGGTTTCTGCACATGCGCCAGCTTGCTTCAGAATAATGACGTTTTTATTTGTGATCTTTGATCAGTTTTTAATTGATAACTACCTTAATTTTCAAAATATTAAAATTCTGACGTAATGGTGCACCAGGAGAGGGCTTTGGACTACCTAAATCTAAATTTGCAGCCTTCTAGGTGGGCTAGATTTTCCTAGCCATCGCCAACAGACACACACACAGAGCGAAACTTTCTTTTATTAGTATAGATGTATCATTTACTAATAATCCTATTTGTAAATAGTTCTTGTTTATTTTAGCACCCATATAAGTTTTATTCTGTTTTTTTTTTTTTTTTTTTTTTTTTTTTTTTTTTTTTTTTTTTTTAAGTACAACAAACACATGCGCACATGCATTGAACTTTTTAAATGTATTTTCTAAATTAATTAGTGATCAAAATTTGAAAAACAATATTTACTGTATAAATAATTAAAAATATATATATATATATATATATATATATATATATATATATATATATATGTGTGTGTGTGTGTGTGTGAAAATGTAATTCAATAATAATCGGTAATAAACATTAATATTTTGCAGCATATTTAATACTTTTTTACCTTTATAATCATATATCACGTAAAACTGTTCATTACGATTTCATTTACAGCATGTCACATCGTAATCGTAATAGCCCCCCTTTGTACACCATTTTTATTCCGGACATCTCCTCTTAGCACCTGTCTCCTCTTTTGTTCTAAATCACAGGAACCAATCGCTGACCACCGATGGACTGGGAGCTGAAACACCTGACGTACTTTCGGCGGCAGTGCATTATTGCAAGCTCACTCTGTGACTACTTGTTATTACAGATGACGCGATTAATTACTTGTAAGGGGGGATCAATTTAACCCCCGAGGGGGGGGGGGAGCTTCTGCTACTGATTCATCAGAAGACCTTTTAGGTAGATGACATGGTATTACAAATTGTACACCTGGTAATCAGTATTCAGTGGGGTGTTATCTTTGGAGCTGGTGGCAGATGGAATAATTTTATCGAGGGTTATTGTGATTTTTTTTTTTTACCTGTCATATGCGATGTATTTTTCACTCACTGGTGAAGAATGACGCAAGGTAAAATTCATCTGGTGAACGTGAATTAACTCTACAATGCTCTTCTTCTATCATCATGAACTATTTATTTTCCTCTAGTAGAAGTTCTTAAATTTTTATTTCAGCTTTATTTATAAACATTGTTAAATTTTATTTATAAACATTAGTACTTTTCATATATAAAACAAGTTCGGAATGCCTAAATTAAGCTTTCTTTTCAAATTAAAATAAAAGTGCACTCAAAAACATGTGATTCCATTACCTAAAAGATGATTAAAACTAGTGCTCCCTATTAAACGTTTATACGAGTATACGTATAATACGTATTATACGGGGTGCAGATCTTGGATACGTATGATACGACCAAGGCGGTTATACGCATTATACGAAACAGCATATACGGTACATCGTATATACGGATCTTACACCAGCGGTTAAACGTATCAACGTTTAAACGGTTTTCGTTTATTGCTTCAAAAATTCTGCCTTTCTCCTGCTGGTCTGTGGATTAGAGACTTTGATAAACACCCGCTGTGTCCTGGGCAGTCGGTACTTTAAAAAAAAAAAAAAAAAAAAAAAAAAAAAAAGAACTATTTTTTTCTCAGTTTAGATTTTGTTTTTTTCCTCCTCAAATCTAAACTATTAATTATTAAATGATTTACTATGAAATAATTTATCTTTCGCATATCTGTAACACCCGCACATAGCTTATTTTTATTTATGTCGTGGACATTTCGCCCGAAACATTAGTATTGCAGAACACAAACTTACATTGACTTCATATTTTGTACTAACATTGATCAATCCAACTCCTGGGAAGTTTCATAATCTTATTTTTATTTTAAAGAACCCCATGAAGAACACTCCCACTACCGGTCTATATCCCTAGTTTAGATAATCGGCCGTAACAAATAATTAACTAAACATACTTTATTTAAGAATAATTTTTTCTATATTAAAAATATTTTGAAAATACGTTTTGCAGCAAAAAAGAAAAGAGAAGGCAGGCCATTTTAAGCTTGTGTGATTGCGTTTTGAAACCTGCAGTAACGATTATTTGTCAGGCTATAAGTAATCGAAATTTATAGATACTAACACAAAAAATGAAATTTGTCAAAGATTAACAACAATTCTTGAAACGTAATATCTTGTAATGCACATACACTTTGTCTAAAAAATACCACGAGTGTCATGGTTAAAAAAATGAAATTGCGGTGTACTTTAACACAGAGTAGAAAACATTAGCACCGTGGAAAAAACAACATTTGACCCTCCGGGCGCAATTTGAGTATACGCACACAAAAATAAATATTTTTTTTAATTAAAAAAGAAAGAATATACTTAATAAGGATTAACAATAAATCTGAAACGTGTATATTCTCCTTATTTGCTCAAAAAGTTTTTTTTACTTTCGTTATATATTTACGATAATCGTTTATAGGGAAAAATAACAAGATTCTATGTATGAAACAATACAGATTGCTAAAGTAACGCCACAGATTTCTAACTTGTTCTCCGTTCAGTGACGTAACACTGATGAGATCCATTGGCATTAAAAGTAAATACGATACTTGAAATATACGTATACTTGAATTATACATTTAACCGATATACGCTTATACGCATCCGATACGTTTAAACGTATAGTTTAAGCTATACGTATTCCTTAAATACGTATTATACGTATATACGTATATCGGTTAAACGTATAACTGAAATACGTATCGCATCGGGAGCACTAATTAAAACTTTAATTAGATTTTAATTCAAAACATTAAAATCGAGCACTTTCGGCTGTGAACCCAGCCTTCATCGGGATCCCGATGAAGGCTGGGTTCACAGCCGAAAGTGCTTCATCGGGATCCTGAGAAACCGTCTAGATATTTAGAAAATACCCGCTCGCTAATGTTAATCCTTATGAGGGAAACATTTTAAGATATCTCGTTCGCATTTCAATATTTTTATTTATTTTTATTTTTATTTTTATTTATTTTTATTTTATTTTATTTTTATTTTTATTTTATTTTATTTTATTATTATTTTATTTTTTTAGGGGGGAGGGGGATATTGGATAGCTGCGATCGATTTGTACGCAGGTCCTTTTTTACTTTTTTAATTTTAAAAGCAGTTCTTTTTTTTTTTTTTTTTTTTTTTTTGTTTATTGAGGACACTGTCATTCTCGAAACCGGTTCCGAAAGTGAAAGCACCTTAATTGAAAAAAAAAAAAACTCTGAATCAAAATCGAAAAAGTACAAAAGGGCCTGCATAGAGATTAACCTCAGCTATCCAATAATAATAATAAAGATTATTTAAAAATATTGAAATGCGAACGAGATATCTTAAAATATTTCCCCCATTGGATTAATATTAGTGAGCAGGTGTTTTCGCGTGAGTGAAGTAGCCTCTTCTTTACTCACGCGAAAACACCCGCTCGCTATTGTTAATCCTATAAGGACAGTTCTTTTAAAATATCTCGTTTAAATTTCAATAATTTATTATTATTATTATTATTATTATTATTATTGGATAACTGAAGTTGATCTCTGATCGTCACTTTTTACTTTTTCGATTTTATTTGCCAGTTTTGTTTGTCATTTTTTTAGGACATTTTTACTTTCGGAATCGGTTTTGAAAGTGAAAGTATCCTAATAATAATAATATTAATAAACCGCAAACAAAATCGTAAAATTAAAAAGCGGTGATAGTAGAGATCGACCTCAGCTATCCAGTGTAAGAAATAAAAATCCTTTAAAAATATTGCAATACAAACGAGCGATTTTAAAAGAACTGTCCCATAGGATTAACATCAGCGAACGGGTGTTTTCGCGTCTTAAGGATTTCGACGTTTGCATAATAAAAGGTAATTAGTCAATCGCATCTTTTTCGTTATGTAAGTCATAATTTTTCGTCAAAAATTTCTTCTCTAGCCTTGATTTTTGTTCTGCCGTAATACGTATTGTTACCCAAATTCTGGAATGAATTCAAATAATGTGGTTACATAATTATCATCTTCAGTTCATAGCAAAAGTTGCTTAAGACAGTTGAGAATATTGCCTTTTTATTATTATTGTTGTGTAAATATTATGGATTATATATATCCATCTATAGTATTCGTCTTCTTGGATCCTAAGCTGCTTTAAAATGGCATTTAAAAATTAATTTTCGATTAGAATATCAAATTTTGAATACTGACGAAATCATAAATGTCAGGCCTTTTTTTCCTTTTCAAAAATCACTTTTTTTTTTTTTTAAATGATGATTTAAAGCTATGGTTGTTTAAAAATTGGTTATTAAAAATAGCATTTAGCACTAGTTTTCAACGTTTCAAACTTAAATTTTTAATTAAATAAAATAATATTAAACAACAGGCTTTTAATGTTAAAAACATACGTACAAAGAAATAAAATACAAATGTATAGACGTTTCGTGTACTTACGTACACCTCATCAGTATTTCGATCACAAATACAAAACCACTAGAACTAAAACAAGAAAATAGTGATCGTAATACTAAAGAAGTATACGTAAGTACACGAAACGTCTATACATTTGTATTTTATTTCTTTGTACGTATGTTTTTAACATTAAAAGCCTGTAGTTTAATATTATTTTATTTAATATTAAGTTTTATCCAGACGTAGTTATGTATGTGTTTTTGAATTTAGATTTTAATATTTAGCACTACTTGTCGCAAAATATAATAATACAAATAATACATTTTCATTGTATTAAATTAATTGTATATTTGTTTCTTTATGTGTTTTTAACTTCTTTATATTAACACCGATTTAATAATAATCAGAAATATTTTTTAAAAAGCTGATCATAAAAAAAATTCGTTTGAGATACTAATTCTCCTAAAAACTTCAACGACACTTTAGTTATAACAACTTAATTATAATAACTTAATTAATTACAATTGTTTAAATGTTTAAATATCACAACTGTGCGTAAATTTTACTGTGTCGATAAATACCTATTATTTTCAGCCAACACGTGTTTTTTAATAGATGCACGCGTAGTCAGTGAAATGAAACGGATCACAGTTCTTCCATCTGCCTAACAAAGATCAGCCTGCGGTAGCTCTTTTCGTGTATTATCTTTAGGGATGAGACCAGATGGAATAACTTTTTACGGGAGGATGGGGAGAGGGGATTTATTTTAAAATGAATTTGGAGTGAGCGTGATATATGCTTCTGAACACGGGGTTGCTTAACTTACGAACAAAAGGATGATTTTTTTTAAATCGGAGAGAAATGTTAAGTATGAATGAAAAGTCTATTATGGTGGGTGTAACGGTAGGTTGATTCAGGTGACGGTGTCTTTATTATTATTTTTTTTCTTTCTTTAATCATTTGGAATTTTTTTTTAATTATTTATTTATAGAAAGATTAATAAAGTGTTTTGCAAATTTTCTTATAAAGGAAAAAGAAAAACTACTAATGACGAAAATTCACTATAAGATTGTCGTAACTATTTTACGACATTATGTTTTGCTAGATAATTAGTATAATTAACTCATTTTAATTAAATTCAGAGATTTCGCGATTAAGGTGGTTCTCAAATGACCTGCTCAACAACACGAAATTTTCTGACACATTTTTAACCGTAAAATTGGCAGGGCCTGACTGTTGAAACAGTTTGGAATCGAAATGAGTTTTCCATTTTTTGATAAATAAATTACTTATCGAGTTATAAACGATTCGGGTCACGTGACGACGCGTTTTCCCCCTTTCTCATGCTGATAATATTTTCTGAAAGATCTTCTGCCTTTACCACAAAAATGGAAAACGTGTTTCGATTGCAAAGTTTCCGAATAAGAACACCTGCCGATTTCATACGTTTCCGAACAAAAATAAATGAAAAATATGTCATAAAATAGCCAGTTTGGATTTGAGTTAATATGGATAAAATTGGATAAAATTGGAATAATATGGATAAAATTTAAATCGTAATGAAAGTTACCTGTAAAAGCATGAGGTGATGGGGAAGAGTAAGGGGTGGTCTGCCGTTTAATTTACATTGATGCATTTGAATTTTTCAATCATCTTTGCGGGTGTAACTCGCAAACTCCCGTACAATATGTGAAGGTCAACGAGTTACAATATCTGTGTGCAGGATGCACAATGCATAAGATGAATATATTGTATTGGGATAGTACAACGAAGTAAACAAAATCTTTGCACACACACACAAATCTTTATCTTGTTGCTGTTACATCCACAAGTCAAATTATAAAGGCCATTTTATACATCTTATATTAATTGCAAAAAGGAAATCAGGATTGTTGGATTTAAAATAAATAAATAAAAATAACAGAAAATATATTAATTGCGGCTGTATGGCTATACTTTTAAAATCAATACGTAAAAGTTAAATAATATGAATTAGGTTATTTTTAATCCTAACAGCTGTTAAAAAAACTTTTATTTTAAAAGACAAAGGATGGTTGGAGAATGGTGTGAAACGACGCGTAAGCGAGGGAGATTTCACACTTCACGTTTCACCCCTGATCTCCTGGCGCACCTCACGCCATTGTTAACTCTGAAATTGGTGAATGAATTTTAAAACAGGTTTAAATTGATAAATGAGAGGACGAACATTTTTCATTGGTACATGACGAAATATTTTTAAATATGAAAAGTAACTGTTCATTTTTCATTTTGGTCAATTTCGGTCAAGTAACTTTTTTTAGCAGATGGCAACATAATTCGTATCGATAACTTACCGATCTTAAATTTACATATCGGTACTAAGAATAAATTAGTGATGTTATACTTCAAATGAGTCCTGCAATAGTTGTTTTTTGTTAGGTTCTTTGAGATGCTAAGTAACTTTATGCAAATTAGACTAGGATTAGTTTAGGCCAATTAGACTAGGATTTTTGCTTTAAAAGTACAGTAAACTTAGAAAAGATAAAAAATTGACCAGAATTACGAATTTCTGTTTTTGTGCTTTCAACACTAGGGAATCCAACCCGAGCCTCTCGGGTTGCAGATACGTGAAAACCACTTTTTTTTAATTAAAACCTCCAATCAGAGCCGTATTCAAGCATGTGCAACATGTGCCATAGCACATGGGCGGCACAATGTGGGGCGGGGGGCATAACATTTTCTTTTGCTTATAGTCAACCATATTAACTTAATGTTTTAAAACTTTTAGCCTTCTATTGTCTTCGAATCATTATCGCTCTACATATGAAGATAACATTAGTGATTCTTATATCTATTTTTCTTTATTATCAGCATGATAACTAACTTGAACAATTTTTAAATTTTTTGGATAAAATTTACTATTTTCTACGCATAATTAAATTGTCTAAGGGTCATCGAGTCATTTTTCAAAAATTTTAATTTTTTATATTTTTTCAATAAATTTAAAAGTCAAAATTTTAGACGAAAATTGAATTTTTTTTTTTCAAAATAGCGCAATTTTTGTATTTTTCAAAAATTTAAAAATTTGAGCCGATGGTCCTTAGTTGCAACCTTATTTTACAAGAATAAACTGAAATTTTAATAATTTTTTGTTTCTACAGGAAGTTAGGATGCTACCCGTCGAACCCGGACATTTTGGTACAGGTCAACGCGACTGCATGTTTCAGACGTAACAGGTGACAAATAATAATAATAATAATAATAATAATAAATAAATAAATAAAATAAATACTTGAAGCAATAAAAATAACGTGAAATTATTAGCTTTGCAATTAATTTTACTCCCACACTAAAAAAAAAAAAGTTCCAAAATATGTCAACTATGTAAATCCTTAAACGAAATATCGCGAAAACTTTTGCACATGTTGGTGAACTTTAGAGAGATTTTAAACAGATTAAACAGAATTCCATTTATTCGTACTAATTTTCATTTTATTTATTTTTATGAATCAAATGATTTAAAGAAAATGCTTGTAGTTAGGGAACCGAAAACCAGTCAACCGAATTTATACCAGCTTAATGAAACGGGGATAATTGAATTTAAGAAATAGACGCACATGGCGGATTATTTATTTTAAAAATTCCACGTTCATAGCAATTCAAGGAGCGGAAGTCTTATAATTTCGTTTGAAACCCGTCTAAGGAAGATTAAAGAAAATGGCTGAAGAATAGTTCAGCTTTTAACTCAAAATCACGTTAACATAGAGTATTTGTATAGAATACTCGTTTAGAAAAATGTTTCACAATATGATCTTGTTAAGGAGTGATTACGCTTACGACAGATGCTTTTTAACTGAAAACAGAAAAAACTTGTAACATATCTTTGTACTGCCAAACATAGTAAAACTAAAATGCATATTTCAACATATTCAAGACATACGTTATGTGTGTAATATATTGTCCGTATATATATATATATATATATATATATATATATATGTAGGATTTCAGTTGAAACACTTCACGTAAATGATCATCAAATGAACTGACACTGAACTGACACTCTATTATTATCCATGACTTTGATGCGCGAGTTGTAAATAGTTTGAATCGCGAGATTTGGCTAAGAGCCAGTGTTCTAATTTTTATTATGAAGCAAGATATGTAAAATGGATATAGCCGTTAGGCCTAGTTGGATTATCGTAATGTAAACTTGTTGTATAGTTTCGACCAAAAGTGTTATTAGTTGAAATTAAAGTGCGTATTTTGTTGTTCATCGATTATTTGTCATATTGGTTCAGTAAAGTGACTATTTATATATCATCTACTTACATATATATATATATATGTGTGTGTGTGTGTGTGTGTGTGTGTGTGTTATATAAAAAATTTATTTCCTTCGCAAATCCTTCGCATTTATTTCGCATTAGTCCTTTAAATTAATCTAACCTCTGACATAGTCAGTATTTTCTTAATTCTTAATAATATTTATTCATATTTAATGTCCTTTTAAAAGTATTAACCCGTATATTAATAATTATCTTATTCCAAATCTTAATCTAATATTTTAAGTTCATTCGTAACTTCTATCAGCTCCCCAATCTATAAAATTCCGAGAGACGCTTTCTCATTTCGAATGTTTTTAAAAAGAGCCATTTTCTTTTTATTATTATTATTCCATGCTCGGTTTCGCGCGCTGGGTAATTTTCACTTCAAAATTAATGCGCGGCCATAGGAGAGGAACTCTTTCGTGTTAGAACTTCTCCTTCTCGCCTCATTCGCTGGGCTGGAGCTCACCTCTCACTCATTGATTTGTGCGCACGTGAAGTCGTATTTCTGTATGTCTACGCTCAGTGAACAAAACTGGCTAGCATGCTTTGGAGAGAAAGATTTTTGACGTGTTTGGAAGTGTAAACAAATGGGTATCTGGTGTTGTAGTCTCGTAGAATTTTCATACAGCTCTTTAACATCTATTAAACGAGGTAGTGAGCCATCGTGAAGCCTGAGGGCTATAAGTTTATACCTGTGGGAACTGTTACTGCATCGCTCTTATATTCATAAATAAACTATTTGTCTGGAAATTGGCTGGTCTTTACTGGAGGAACTGTTCTGGTGTCTTTTCATTGCCTCACCTCTTGCCATGATTATTGATATCGACTGCAACCTTCTATATCTTTAACAAACTACCATTTTCTCGTGGAATATTACATCTCGTGGTATCTCATCTTCGTCAAAACGCCACACATATATATATATCCCTAAATGCATTTACGGATGAAAATTACTTCGTGTTGAATCAGAAATCAACAAATTGGGGTTTGCAAACACTATAAAATCTAAAGTAACATATTCTTGTTTGTGTTTAAAAATGTGATGTTAAATACAGAGTGCACTCAGTAATGTAATGGTTGGACAACCACACTGTTAAAAATAAATCCGTAAATTCACGGTAAAACTACTGGCAGCAAAGTAGCCGGACTTTTTCCGTTCCGTTAGTAGATTTTCCGTTTTGAAAGATAAAAGAAGGACAATCTCCGTTTGCAGAAGCGGTAACTTTCCGTTAACGCTCTCAGAAATCACGGAAATATTCCTCGTAGCACTGACAGGAAAGGGAATTTTCCGTTATAGATAAACTCGGTTTAAAAAATATTTTACATCTGACTTAGTGCTGCCATCTATTGACTATTGCGGGAGTTTTTACTATGTGATATACGTCAAGAACATATTCTTGTCGAACTGGGTTTTGAACCAGGGGTGACAGTGACTCGAGTCCAGCGTCTTGCCGGTTTGACCAGTGGGCGCTTGCTAGAACAGCAGTTTGAAAGGATCATATGGAAATTCTCAAAATGGCGGCTTAGAACTGACATAATTTGGGGTTTAGAAGCTTGGTAATTTTGAAGTTAGGTGCGGGGAGATTTCGTTATGAGATGATGTTGATGTTTTAAAATTGTAATATTAATACAGGATAAAAACATGAATTATATATATTCTTAATTTGATTGTTAGATGTAAAATATAAATATTATATTTGAATTAAATTCGATAAAAAATGTTTGCTTGTTTAAGAAAAGCGATTTTTTTTTCAACTATTATAAATTTTTTAAATGGTGTTGTTCGCTTAGAATATATTTTCAGTGCGAGTGCTTTTTATTACTTTAAATATTAAATTGCGAATAATTTTAAAGGAATGAGAAAAATATTATTATTTTCTTTTTATTTGAAAGCGTCATTTTTGTATGTTGCTTTTTTGAGTAAAATCGATTTTTTTTCACTTAATTTAACTATTATATATATATTTTAATCTGCTTGTTTAGAATATATTTTAAGTGCGAATATTTTCTTATAACTTTAAAAAATAAATTGTAAATAATTTTAAAAGAATGGGAAAATTGTTACTTTTTTTAATTCGAAAGTACTTTTTTTTTTTTTTTAATAAACTCGAAATTTTAATTTATTAAATTTTTAGTTTTTCTGTGCATCAACATGTCAGTTTTTTAAACATTGAAAATAAATATGCAGCAGATAAGATAACGGAATATCTCCGTTGGCCCCTTTCCTCTCCGTCCGTTCCGTTATTTTCAGGAAATATGAGAAAAATTTCTGTTTTTTAACGGAAAATACCCGTTTGTAGCAAAAGAGGACTTTTTCTGTGAAATTCAGGAAAAAAATACCCGTGAATTTCAGATTTTTTTTAACAGTGCATTATACAATTCTTTAAAATAACATCTTTTTAAGATCCGAAGTCGGAAAATGCGATGTTAGACATAGTTCTTGGTCCTGTTGTTCAACATCGATCATGTGATCAAATTAGAAATCTGGAACAACTGAATGGGGTTTCATTTTTCTTTCCATTAAGTTGAATATTTTATTGATATTCAAATTTTTATTAAAGTAGTAACTTCGATAAAATGGTTAATTTTGATTAGTAACATAAAACTGAGATATGGTGTCGCTTAACATAGGATAGATGTGTTCAAACGATTTACTTTTAGAATGACACGCTGTTCCCTTTTTCATATATAATCTGCGTTTAATGTCTAACTCTGAAATTTTGTTAAGAATTAAAATCGGCGGTATTATAGTAACTTGTTAGTTAATTTTTAAATGAAAAATTTTCACCATTTTTTTTTTATTGTGATAAGTTGGAATTTTTTTTAACTTTTTTTGTGATTTTTTTAAAATTTTTTGTTAATTTGCATTTTTTTTTTAAATGTTTTGTAATTTCATTAAATGTTTTTGTTAAATTGTAAATTTTTAGCTCACAGGCTATCAATGTACGTAACGCGATAACTCTTAATAGAACTAACCGTTTTGTTTAAAATTTTCGTTATAGGTTCATTGTGATAAGGCGCTTTCCTGATTAGATTTGGGGTTTCATTGGTTAAGTATAAAGGGAGGAACGGGGGGCTAATTTCCCCCCTTAATTTAGATAAATGGGTTTTTTATGCAGAATCATCCTATTTGCTTCAAATTTTGTATATAAGTTCATTGTGATAAGGCGCTTCCCTGATTAGTTTGGAGGTTAATTGGTTAACTATAAAGGGGGAACGGGGGGCTCATCCCCCCCTTAAGTTAGATAAATTGGTTTTTCATGCAGAATTATCTGATTTGCTTCAAATATTGTATATAGGTTCATTGTGATAAAGCGCTTCCCTGGTTAGTTTTGGGGGTTCATTGGTTAAGTATAAAGGGGGGAACAGGGGGGGGGGTTACTGCCCCCTTAATTTATTATCGATTTCTTTATTTTTCGAGGGTCATTATTCTTTGAAATAAGAGTATAATATACAATTATTGTGAATAGCCTGTGAGCTTAATGCCATCAGTTTAACTGGACACTTTTATTTTTATTTTATTTTTGTTTTTAATTTGTAAAAAATTTTTGTAATTTTTTGTGAATTTTTTAAAAAAAAATCGTAATTTTTTGTTAATTTGTGATATTTTAAATACTTTAAAATTTTCTTTTACCTACTTGTATATATATTTTTACGTACATATTTTTTTAGTAGCTTGCATATTTTTTTTCTAGTTTGTATATATTTTTTCATTCATCTAAATCATCTTTTTCATTCATCATTTTTTCATTTTATCTAAAAAACTGTCGGTAGATTATATAATTGCTATACTTAAACAATTTTAGCATACAAATTCGGTTTTTAAATTCAGTAATACTGAAATAATATGACGCCATCATATGACGTCATGACCCTGGTAACCTAGAATCATTACCTATCATGGGATATCATTGATTTAATTATGTATGATAGGATTTAATAGAATGAAGAAAACGTTTATTAATATCTTTTTAAGTTTTGATTCGATTTTCATAAAATTTGAATTGACTCGTCAAAATTCTGCGACGATTCTATATATTAAATTTCAAACCATTCGGTTGGTTAGTTTTTGCGCTGTTATATGCGGACAGACGGACAGACGGACGGACCAGACGACGATTATAGGTGCTTACGTATTTATATAATTACGAATGAACCTAAAAACAATCTACTAAAAAAGTCTCTTTTATATTTGATCCACCCTCGTGTAACATGTCTTTACAATATTTTTTATTATATAATTTGAATCTAGTGATTTTTACCGGAAATTTCGAGAAAATATAAAATAATTTTTATATATCTATTATTATAATTTAAACTGAAGTAAAAACTTTTTTAGAATATTTCTTTGCATTATTAATAAGATTATCAATCTGCAATATATATATATATATATATATTACTTTTTTTTTCTTGTAGTTTCTGTAGCAGATAAGAACTTTTAAATGCATTAACAATAGTGATATTAGTCATAAACAAGAACGAAAAATCATGCGTCAAGCATAGATTATGTAACACTTCTCAACACTTCCAAAATAATTTTGCAAATCTTTACCGTAAGGTGTAAGATGATATCTAACTAAACAATTTTGAAAACGCATAACATATTTAAAAATCCAATTTTAGGAATTACCAACAATATTCGGAAAAATATCCGCGCTCTTTTGTGCTGCCCTGTATAGGATCTATATATTTGTATGCATGCTAAATAGAATGCTAAATTTTAGTTCAGTTCGAAAACGCGTAGCAGAGTTTAAAATTTCCCTTTTGGAATTTCCGACAATAAACGGAAATGTACTCGAGAACTTTTGCGGTGCCCTGTATACAATCTATACAATTTATACACACCAAGTAATAGACAAAAAATGAGTTAAATTTAAAAACGCGTTCATCAACTGAAAAAGCATTCCCATAGTAATTATTATAATTTGCTATTACATAATTTTGCAATTATTATAATTTGCAGTGCTTTAACCGAATCATTTTGTGAGTCCCTGTAAATGAACGATCAAAGCTATACACACAATATTCTATAGTAAGTCTCTTGTAATACACGTTAATTATATATGTCAATTTCAATATGTTTGAAATGGTGAAACATTCTTAAAATAAACTGCAAACGATTTTTCTTCATAGACCGTAATGTAACGGAATTCTTTTGAGTATCCCTGTAAAGGAACTATAAGTGCTATGCACACCATATTCAATAATTAGTCTCTTGTAGTGCATCTCAGTGATATATATCAATTTCAATATGTTAGAAATTGTGTAGCATCATTAAAATAAACCGCAAACGATTTTTCCCCATAGACCGCAATGTAATGAAATTCTTTTGAGTGTCCCCGTAAAAAAAAAAAGAAAAAAAGAAAAAAAAAAACTATAAGTGCTACACACTTCATTTTTAATACCGAACATGCCACAGTAAGTCCCAATAACATTTATCAATTGCATGACGATCCGAGTATATTTACGCGAGCTAGAGCACGGTCAAACAGACGGCAGACAGACAGACAAACCGAATTCATAAACACTTTTCAAGTTGGCAATTGTTAAAAAGACGGATAATTAAATATACAACAATAATAATTTGAATGGTCAAATTAACATGCATGGATTTTGATGGAATTTCCTTTACGCACCTCTCTGAGTAACTGAGTAGCCGATTAATAAAAGAAATGAGCATTTAAAAAAATATTTTTTTAAATAAGCAATTTTCAAAATGCAAGCTGAAATTTAATCTCTATTAAACGTTGAAAGCAAAATGATGAACTGTCAATCACAGCGATCAAGATTTTTCATCAAGTCAATTTTAAACTCTTATCTCTTCAACATCTAAATATGTAGTTATTTCTTTCACGATGTAATTGCTGATATGGCCTATAACTACGGTTTTTAAATTATGGGATTTTTAGACAGAAACAGCCGTGTTCTGTCCAATAACAAAGTCATTCACTATTACTTATAAAAGGAACATTTTCATCTCCGCACAATATGGAGTTTGTATCAGTATCTTTCACTCAAATACATTTATGAAGGGTGAATAATCTGCACCAAATATTTTTCGTTAAAGTGATTCGGGAGTATTTTAATAAAGCCTTGTTTGTTTTCTCTTGAGTTTTACCCTATTCTGGTAAGAACTAGAGATGGGTGTTATTTAATGTAACAGGATAAATAAAACCATCATTGATTTGGAAGTATTACTGAAGTAATTCGTAACTGAAAGGGGGCGTTAATTAAATACCACTAATCATCCGCACATAATTAGTACAACCCACAGCAAGCGAGCCTTATGTAAGGTTTAGAATTTTTGTTTCGTGGACATTTCCGGTCACTATAACCGAGAGATAAAGAGAAAGGGAAGAGCTAGTTCCGCTGGGTAAAGAAACAGAGCCTGCAGTTGGGGAACCAATATTTTCGGCAGCGTACACCCGTCCGAACTACTCCCCGTCTGATTCTAATCAAACGAATCTTAAAAATCAAAATCCCCAATGCTTGGGTGAGATAAAGTGACAAAGACAACAAAAATGAGTGTGCAACATCCAGAAATGTGACAACCACCAGTAACAGAAGTTACAATGTGACAACCACCAGTAACAAAAGTTACAATGTGACAACCACCAGTAACAAAAGTTACAATGTGACAACCACCAGTAACAAAAGTTACAATGTGACAACCACCAGTAACAAAAGTTACAATGTGACAACCACCAGTAACAAAAGTTACAATGTGACAACCACCAGTAACAAATGTTACAACGTGACAAAACCCACGATAGTGACATAATAACCAGTGAAACTCTCGAAAGAAGACCAAGATTCAAAATGGGAAAACCAGCTCTAGCACAAGCTAGAGGTAAAAATATATCAAGAAAGAGACAAAAAACCAATGAATGATAGACAAAAAACAACCCACAACAGGGGCGAGCCTATAAAAACGCCAAAAAGCCTTGACAGAGACAAATACAACAAGAAGGGAAATCAGCCCATAAAAGAGGCGATAAACACTACAGCGACAACCCACCATGAACGTGACAAGCCAACAGACATGGTAAATATGTAAATCTATGTACGCTAATGGCACCTGGTGCATGTAAAATCCGTCGTGGGTGCAAAGCCCTCCAAGTTACCTGTGAATAATACCTCTGGGGGTGCCTAGTCAGGTGAGGGTCTCGTCACCTGATCAAGGTTCTAAATTACGAGACCTATTAAATCTGTCAATTCAACAAAGTTAAACAGAAACCTTGAACCGGCAAACAAAGATAGCGGTAGCAAATCACAAGAGAGCAAGCACAGCAGCGATGTGAACAAATCAATAGTCAGGTGGATCACAGCCATGCTGTGATCAGGCGATTTCCGCCCCGCACCCAGGTACTAACCCGTTAAGCTAGGCATTCATGCCGGGCAGGTAGGGGCCTGGTTAGCGGTATAAAAAAAAAAATCAAACGAATCTTGAGTTATTGTGATTTATTTCTTTTTGGACAAAAATCTTTCAGAACAAACCGGGGGTTAAGGGCCCCACTGTCTTCGGCAGCGTACACAAATAATTATTTTTAATCCTTAAAAATGTGTAATTGTCTTATCTCAAAGGCATTCAGCGATCGACCAAGATTTAATTTACGTTTCCAGCATCGTCGGTCACGCTGCTATAAGAACCGATTTGGCGCTTCCAACTTGAATTTAATCAAGACAGTTGTAAACTTTACCGGAGGGTTCTTTTCGTTCGTAACAAATGCGTTAAGAATTCACTTATCACTCAGAGTGAAATTCACTATATTAGGCTAACAGATTGAAACTGGGTTCCTTTTACGAATGTCAAAAAATCGCCGCGGTAGGCGAAAAAACGTTGAAATCACGTAAAATTTTTTGTGTAAAATTCGAAAAATTGCATAGGACAAAATTTACTATATTGAGTAAAAGATTGAAAACGTATTCTTATTACGAATGTCAAAAAAATCGCCACCAAAAGGGAAAAAATGCTAAAAATCGAATAAAAAACTCACGAAAAATTAAAAATCATTGTACGAATAATTACAAACAAACTATTGAAAAGAGCACAAATTTTTTTACATTGGGCTAAAAGATTGAAACTGGATTCCTTTTACTAATATGGAAAATCTCAGCAAAGCGCGAAAAAAAAGTCGCAAAACGAATTAATTAAAATTTTTTTATCAAAAAACTCAAAACGTGCCTTTGAGATGCATAACACATCTGTCATATGAATATCTTCGTGACAAATATTGTTGCTTCTCGCGCACAGGTCTCATCAGAAAACAGCCCACAGACAGACCGATAAACATAAATCTTTATAATTATAGAAATATATATAAGTAACAAATTCCTAATCGAGATAGAGCATTCTTTATAGAAAACACTGAATATTTTTAGCCATTGTCAAATTCCCCTTTTCACGATCAGATCGCTATAAGATATTAAGAGGCTACTTCACTCCAGGCGAAAACACCCGCTCGCTAATGTTAATCCTATGGAGGAAATATTTTAAAATATCTGGTTCGCATTTCAATATTTTTAAATGATTTTTTTTGCATTGGATAGCTGAGGTCAATCTCTATGCACGCTCCTTTGTACTTTTTCGATTTTTGTTGCAGTTTTTTTTATTGAGGATACTTTCCCTTTCAAAACCGGTACCGAAAGTGAAAGTATATTAATAAAAAAAAAAAAAAAACTTGTAATCAAAATCGAAAAAGTACAAAGGAGCGTGCATAGAGATTGACCTCAGCTATTCAATGCAATCTAGTCGGATATGCCAATCCCAAAACTTTTTTCTATCTCACACAAATTTCACATACATTAAAAATAATCAGCACCAATTTATATCAATGTCTAACTGGATCTAAAGTTTTATTAAATTTCGTGCATTAGTTCTTGAGATATGATTATTGCTAAAATCGTGTGAATCCTGCAAAATGCAGCATAGCAGAGCCACCTGTTGGGAGATTTAGACCAAAACCTAATCAACAACAACTTATGTCAACATCTAACTGAATATGAAGTTTTATGAAAATCCGTGCATTAGTTCTTGAGATATAATTATCGTGATAATAATGAAAAAAGTAGAATAGCAGCGCCACCTGTTGGGCAATTTACAGAAAAACGTAAGCAGCATCTATTTATGTCAAGGTCTAGCAGAATCTGAAGTTTGATGAAATTTCGTGCATTAGTTCTTGAGATATAGCTATCGTAAAAATCGAGAAAAAGGTGGTGTAGCAAAGCCATCTGTTGAGATATCTACACCAAAACATAATCAGCGTCTATTTATGTCAAGGTCTAACTGAACCTGAAGTTTGATGAAAATAAGTGCATTAGTTCTTGAGATAGAGCTATTGCGGAAATCGCGAAAAATGACGCATAGCAGTGCCACCTGTTGGACGATTTTCACCAAAAACTAATCAGCACCAATTTATATCAGGGACTAACTGAATATAAAGTTTTATTAAATTTCGTGCATTAGTTGAGATAGAGCGCCCACAAAATTTTTGTCACATACATACAGACAGACAGACAGACAGAGTCACAGACAGACATTTTCTAAAAATGGTCAAATCGTGTTCAGGACCTTCTAAAACGTATAAATCCGTCGAAAACCGGAAGTCGAAAATTTTCATGAATCCAATACTTTCTTCTTGTAAAGATAGAAGAAAGTAAAAAAAATCATTTTAAAATATTGAAATGCGAACGAGATATCTTAAAATGTTTCCTCCATAGGATTAACATTAGCGAGCGGGTGTTTTCGTCTGAAACTGGCTACTTTATGACACATTTTTTAATTCATTTTGTTGGGAAATGCTTGAAATTGGCATTTTTTCTTATTCAAAAACTTTGTAATCGAAAGACGTTTTTCATTTTTTGGCAGATCTTTCAGAAAATATTCTTAAAGGCGGCGTTTTGAATCGAATTCCCGAAGGCGAAGTAGGAGAAAATCGAAAAACATGTCGTTACGTGACATGAATCGCTTATACCTCGATAAGAAATTTATTTATCAAAAAATGGAAAAATCATTTCGATTCCAAATCGCTTGAATAACCAGGCCTGCCAATTTTATAGAACATTTGTCAGAAAATTTCGCGTAGTTGAGCAGGTTATTTGAGAACCATCTTAAATTAAATCCAAACAGTTGACTTCCAATGAGTTTTGAGGTGATTTAAGCAAGTGGTAAAATTTCAAAATTATCATTATATGAATTTCAGAATCAAATAAATACATTTTATCGTGCAACGCTATGGAATCAATATAGTCAATGCCAATTTATTCTCAGCTCGCTTGAGTAAACATGTGCAAAGATTTATCGTTCAGTTTACACTTTATCTATCTATTTTTTGAAAATCGATCACTTTTACTCTGTCTATCCATACATTGAATATTTTTTAGTTACTTTGAAATTCCATCGTAAAATATCACATCTCTAAAGTTATTAAACCCAAACAATTGATCTTGAACGAGTTATGGGGGTTAATTTGTGCAGGTGGTCTAAATATCACAATTATCATTAAATGAACTTTAGAATCAAACACATACATTTTATCGAGCAACGCTATGGAATTCATAATCATTGAAAGTAATAAAATGATATCAATGCATTCTCTGTTTTCTTCAGTAAACACATTACTCAGAATTATCGTTCAGTTCACAGCTTAATTTTACTCTATCTCTTTTATAAAAGAGATAAATAGAGATAAATTTTCTATAGAAAATCGATACATTTTACTCCGTCTATCCGTATTTAGAAAATCTACAACATTGAATACTTTTTAGGCACTAAAATTTCATCGCACGATATTACATCTCTAAGAATAATAAATTTAAATAAATTTAAAGTTAGTTTCAAATGTATTATGATGTGATTTGTTGCAGGTTGTCTTAACTAATCAAAATTATCTTTAAAACTTCAGAATAGAAAAGGCATTTTTACTTTCCGTAACATATAAAGAAAAGTTTTGTAAATCATGATAAAAACTCTGTTATGGAAATATTAGTATTACATTTTGAGGGTCGCTGAATCCTTTTACGCTATTTTTAAACCTATTCCAATGTACACTCTAAAAAAAATCCGTGAAAATACAAGAGATTTTCCGTAAAATTTTACGGAGAAGTTTCATTTTTCCAAAACAGCAGTACAATTACCGTAAATGACATTAGTTCCGTAAAGGAGATTTCAAATCCGTAGATATGCAGAAAGTTTTCCGTAAATTTGATGGATTTTTTTCAAAACAGTACAATGTCCGTATTTCTCCATTTTCGTAAATAACGTTCAGAGGTTTGCATACAGATATCGTCTTGTTTGAAATGCGAATTAAGATTGTTGTATTTATTAGGGCCCGTGTCTGGACGGTAATTTTTTGTAAAAATAATAATGATATTTTTTGTTTTTTAGTGAAATCTTTAGAAATTTACTTTATTTATATAAATTACAGAAAAATATTTTTTTAAATCTACTTTTTTTTCTGTATAGTGCTTCAAATTATGACTTTTTTCACAATTTTATTAACGTGAGGCAATATTAGGTTATTAAAGGTTTCGTAAAATAATATCTTAGCAAATTATTGGTATTGAACAAAACTGATTTGTCTTATAAATTTGAGAATTAAACTAAAATTTATTATTTTTTAAATTATAATTTTAGAAAGTTTATATTTTTTTCTTTAAATTTATAAAAATAATTAATGATTTTTTCTTTACTTTTATAAAAATGAAGTTTATAATTTTATAAAGTTTATAATATATTTAGTTAGTTTATAATTTTATAAATTAAACTAAAATAATTTAGACTAAATTAATAAATCCAAATTTAAACATACCTATCCCAAGGTCATTAATTTCAAAATTTTCGCAATTTTTTTTTTTTTTTTTTTTTTTTTTAAATATTTTTAAGGATTTATAAAATAATATTTTTGCAAATTATCGGTATGTAGGTGTTAAACTAAGCTGATTTGTCTTATAAATTTGTGAATTAAACAAAAATTTATAATTTTATAAATTATAATTTTACGAAGTTCATATTTTTGACTTTAAATTTATAAAAAATAATTAATAACTTTTTGTTTAATTTTATAAAAATGAAGTTTATAATTTATTTCGTTAGTTTATAATTTTATAAATTAAACTAAATTAATTTAAACTAAATTATCAAGTACAAATTTAAACTTACCTATCCTAAGGTCATTAATTTCCAAAATTGTCTCTAAAAATCTATTTTTTTGTTTTCATTTTTTAAAATTATTCAGTTTAACAGAATCGTACACAAAAGCTCTCAGCAAAGATTAAATATAATAATTTAATTTATTATAAAATTGTTTATTCACATAAGATTTTAAAATAAGAGATAAAGAAAATTTACTTTAATAGCATGTAATAAATACGCCTACTTAAGATAATATTGTTTTTACTGGAATTGATAAATAGATCAACAGACATAATTTTAAAAAGTATATGTACTATTGCAAAAAGAAACAATCATTAGTCTTAATACAATGTTTTACGCATATAATACATAAAAAGTTAAAATTTATCTGTTATAAAGCATCAAATAATAAAGCAAGATATTAAAAATTATGAAAATAAAATATTGAAAAAATCCATCTATGAAACCTTCGTTTTTGCATCCTTTAGAATAAATAACAACATTTGAGAAAACGAAGTGTCCGCTCGTAGCGTAACGGTACAGCCCGCCAGTTTATTACACAGAAGTTTCCGCGTTCGAACCCCGTCCTAGCAAATGTTGGTTATTTGTTAAAAACTCGCACAGAAGTGAAAGAAAAAATTAAAAAGTGTTATAAGATGTTCCATAAGAATTATATATATTTTTTGGTCCTATAAAATTTATTTTAACGATATAAAAATATCTAAAAAATACGGAAGATATCTGTTAAAAAACGGAAATTTAAAAACGGATATTTCAGAAATCACGGAAAATTTCCTGGAATTTACGGAATTTTTTTATCCGTTAAAATACGGAAATAGTACTGGCGTCTCGATTGCCAGTACAATTTCCGTTTTTTTTCAGGAATTTTTTTTACAGTGTATGCTGTGTGTTTATATACGTGTTTGTTACATTTTCGGATCCCCACAGCGCGCTTTTGGTGTATTTACGATGATGTAGAGATGTATATGTGTGTGAGTGCACAGGATATCGTTTAAACTAATGCTTTGGTTGAGGTCCCATTTGGTGAGTTATGATATAGACCACTGTTGCAAGAGTTGTATTCAGTTTCGAACAAGTCGGACAACGGGTTAAGTATCTATAAACCTTTTTACAGCCTTTTTTCAACCATTCTGTGACGATAACTGCGATATAAACATGTACATCACATATACATGTATTGGTGTGGTGTGAATGAATATGAG
The DNA here is from genome assembly GCA_963931845.1 of Maratus michaelseni. Lineage (NCBI taxonomy): Eukaryota > Metazoa > Arthropoda > Arachnida > Araneae > Salticidae > Maratus > Maratus michaelseni. The sequence continues at coordinate 382,919,305 of OZ007593.1, forward strand.
AACGCCCAAAATATGCTTTTGATTGAGCTCCCATTTGGTGAATATGTTACAGGCCCCTGTCGTAATAACTGTATCCATTTTTGCACAAATTGGTCAACGGGTTTGGTGTCTAAACGATTTTTAAAAACCCTTTTGTAGTAAAAAAAAAAAAAAAAAAAAAAAAAAAGATTTTTTTTTTTTTTTTTTTTTTTTTTTTTTTTTAAACTTAGTTATTCAATTAAATATTTTTATCCTTACGCTCATTTTGTTATCTTATTTTGATGCAACCAAAGCCGAGTATAAAGTAGGTTCGGTTCATACTCTAAATTTAGAAAGGAAAAAAAAAATAAAGAAAAGAAAGGAAAACCATGGCCTGAGCTGAGGACTATAGGCATAAATGTTCCAAAACCTTGCCCCTTTATGACTGAAAGTGACGTTTTCTTTAGAATATGAGGTCATTTACACAAGCGGGAACATTTCAACTAATGTGTAAAATTAGAATCTAACTTTTTATTTATTTTTATATTACTATATATTTGAACCCATAATATTCTGTAAAAGCGTTCGGAAAGTCGAATGCGAGTCACTCCACATTTTTTCACATAACGTAATGGAATTTATAATCCGTGAAAGTTATGATGAAATGATGCCAATGTAAATGTTCTCTCTATTTACTTGAGTAAACACATGTAAATATTAATCTTTCAGTTTACACATCTATTTTACTTTTATCTATTTAGAAAACCCGAATATTTTACTATGTCTACTTCTATTTAGAATATCCATTGGATTGAATATTTTTAACCAATTTAATTTTGCCTCCAAAACATCTGTAAAAATAATTAAATTCAAATAGATAGTTTCGAGCTATGAAGTGATTTGCCAGGTTCAGCCATTACTCAACCTGCGGCACGCTGTACAGATGTTCCCCGCCAACATTATATGCAGGGCCCGAGTCACAACAGTCATAAATCCATATTTATAAAAATTTGAGATACGCATAAAAAAAATTTTAAGATCATCCTCATTGTTTTATATAATTTTATGGTAAGTAATGGTAGTATGGTAAATAATTTTATGGTAAAAGTATGTTAAAACATGCTAAATGCATTAGCTTCTTACCACTAAAATGTAATAGTAAATTTTGCCTTATTTAATAAACATCTGCAATTATGTAAGGCAAAATTTTTTTTATTAACTTTTAGAGGTAAACAAAAAAACGTAAATATTGGCAGCTATGCTAAATATCATAGCTGCTTAAGCTGCTGTTTAGCTGCTCGGCTTAGTTAGTTAATTTTTACGTGTTGTCATATTTGCTTTGTAGATACATGTAATTACAATAGTAATTACAGATGTATATCGTATATATGTAATTTTCAATACTAATCAAACATTATTTACAATAATTTCAATTTGTACTGTATATTTTTACATTTAAAAAGAAAAAAAATAATTGCTTTGGGATAAAGCCAGATTTTTTAAAGAAAATATCTTGGTTTTTAAAAATCTTTAGCACATAGAAATTCTGCACTACTTTATTACGTTTTATACTTACTAAATACTAATACTGATTATATTAACTTCGTTTTATTGATTTGATATACTACTCTTAATGCCTAACTATTTTAGTTACTTTTGTGATAGTATTAACTTTTTGTAACATTATAGCATATGTATAATGTGTTGCGGCCTACTAAAATGGAAAGTTGAGTATGGCCAGCTAATGGTCTAAACTAATCAGTCTGTACTGTGTGATCTGTCCTGACGTCCGATACCGACCATATAAGGTGAAAAACTTTGAATTTTTTGCATAAATATGTATCAAGTGTTCTTCAAAAATAATTTTAATTGCAGAATAATTTTGGTTAAGAAATAGTGGCCTTTTTTTTAACACTTTCCATCATAATTGAAAAGTGTTTATGAATTCGGTTTATCTGTCTGTCTGTCTGGCCAGCTGTCCATGCTCTAACTGTCGGAAATATAATCAGATTGCCGTGTAATTTTTATATGTTATTCAAGTTTACTATAGAATGTTCAGTATTGAAAATGAAGTGAGTAGCATTTATAAATCGTTTAGAGGAACAAACAGAATAATTACATTACATTATGGTCTATGGGGGGGGGGGGGATCGTTTATGGGGCATTTTATTGATGTTACGATACTTCAAACATAATGAAATTAGTATGCATCACTCAGGTGGATTAAACCAAAGGGGTATAGAATAAGTAGCATTACTAGTTCGTTTAGACCGCAACCATATTCAACCTGCGGCCTGGAGACTTTTTATGTGCGGCCCGAGACACACAATAATTAATCCCTAATTATAAAATTAATTAATAAGCTCTTTAAAAGTTTTTTAACACTTTTGCTGTTCCTTTACACATTTTCATGGGAAGACAAAATCCTCCAGTTATTTGTAATTACTCATTTAAAATCATGTTAAAACTAAAACATATTAAATGCCATTTTCTTCGTCAATTTTTTTTTTCATATGTAGTTCTATTCGTGCTATAGTGTTGTACACTAATGAAACATTATTCCAAATTAATTAAATTTGCACTATATATTTCTACATTACAAAATAAATAAAAAGTTTATGCATTGAAAAATGAATGATTTAAAGAAAATCTCTTAATTTTTTTTTCTTTAGAATTTGGCGATGCTGCATTGTTACATTATTATGTTTTATACTTATCATATCGTCAATAATGCTTTTTCGGGTTGTCGTGGAAAAAAAAATGTCAGAAAAAAGTTTCATAACAACAATCATCGCGGTATATTTCTACATCATTTTCAATAGAAATCTAACCCCGAAGTAAATTTTTTGGAAATAGTGGTGTTAAAATATTTTGGTAACATTCCTTCCAAGACAAACGTTCAATACTACTAATTATATTAACTTTTTATTTTGCTTTGTTATACTGCTTTTGTTATCTTACAATTTTTAATTCCCCCTTTTCTTACATTATTATACAAAGTGTGTTGCGGCCCGCCTAACGTCGCAAACATATGTTTGTGGCCCGCAAGGAAAAAAGGTTGAGTATGGCTATTATGATAGTTGTATGATAGTTGTATGATATTATGATAATTGAAACATAATGGAATTAAAAAGGATCACTGAGGTGCACTACAACGTGTTTTCTATTGATTATTGAGTGAGTATAGCATTTATCATTCATTTACAGAGACTCACAAAAGAATTCGGTTATAAGATGGATTACGATCGATTTCATTGCATGAAAAAATAAAATTTCTTAATAATATTCTGTTAGTGTTGAAAAGTGTTTCATAGTCTATGCCGGTTGCACGATTTTTCGTCCTTCTTTAGAAACTGAGTCAGGCCGGGAGTAGATGATAAAGGCCGGTTCTACGCCAGAGGCGTACGAGGCGTAGAACTCTGAAGGTGAAGTTCAAGGTTACCGGAAGTGGCAGGTGTGGACACCGGAAGTCGCAGGTAGGGATAACAGGCATGCTGAGACAGGAAGTGAACAGGAAGTATGATCAGAAACGCGACAGGAAGTGAATGCGATAAGGAGAGAGGGGGAGGGCTTATTTTTGTGGGGGGCTTATGCTAACCTGAAATAAAAATGGAATTATTTCTTACTTTGTAAAAATTTAACATAAAATGTATCTTTTTTTTTTTTTCACCTGAAATAAAAATTTTATTTGCTAACTAACACCTAATATAAAAATGGAAATCTTTCTGACTTTGTTTTACTTTATAAAAGTTTAACGTGAAATTTATTTTTAGACTGGAAACGCGACAGGAAATAAGATCGGAAACGGGATTAGACATGCTTTTTCCAAAAAGGGTTTTCAGGAAGCAGTAAACATGTTTTAGGAACATGTTTGGGAGATTGTTGGAACAGGACAGGTGGTTTGTGAGACCGGAAGTGATTAAGCGATAAGAAAAGTACAGGAATATACACGTAGATTTTGTTCTTTGTAGAGGGTGAAATTTTGTTTTATTTTTTATTTAAAGTGTTTTCATTTTTTTTTTAAATTTAATTTATTTAAAGAGTTTCAAATTATTTTTTATTTTATTATTATTATTTTTTTTTGTAGTGGTTTACGTATTATTTTAATTTTTAGTGACGTTAGAACCTGCAATGTTCTGTACCACACATGTCTTATCTTAGGTGTGTTGTTATCTCTTTAAATGCGAGAGATGGGGCTTCAGACATGCGTTGAGATATCTTTATCATAGTTTTAATGAACTGCAGGAAATTGTCTTTCCCTATTGAGTAATTCGCGAGTTTTGGTTTAATATGAATGCTATTACATCTGTTTGTTTAATTTACAAGCACATTTCTCTTACAACATTCTGTCAACAGATCATTTCTATATTCGGAATAATAATTTAGAAGGAAAATTTTTTATATGAAAATACTATGAAATGTCATTTATAGAGATTGACAAAAATAGCATGCTTGATTCTTTCTTGTATTAACCTTATATTCGAAATAGAGTTTTGTTACGAAAAATAACGTGTTTACATATTTTAAAAACGAAAGCAAAGTGATTTTTACAAATGTAACTAACCCACGCATTTGTGTTATTGAATTAAATTACAATGCTTAACCGTACGTATGTATTCACCGTACTATTTTCCTGCAAAAGCCGTTTCACAAACTTGTATACTAAAAGTAATGTGTCATTTTTAGGGAAAAAAAATTAATTCAAGTCATTGAGACTAATCCTTTATGGGGGAAAAATTTGTCATACTTCTTTGTGTTACATTATATCTTCCGTTTTCTAAGTTTACAAATTTGTGGACTAACTTAAATAATCGTTTTTAGGATACTTAAACAATATATATATATATATATATACACTTTTTAATTATATAATTTTTTTTAATTGACTTGTAATATAGCTTTTTTTTTTTCTTTTTTTTTTCTTAAAAGGGTACTGTAGAATAACTTATGTCACAAATACTACATCCTTCTTTAGTTAAATATGTTTCACTTAAGACATGACAAAGTGTCTTAGAAACATTTCATTTTAGAGTTAAGTGATTAAACAAGAAAAATATTATTTATAAAAACACAACACATAAGACCAGTGACTGAGAGGTTCTGGTTTTAAAGCTACTAGACGTTTGGGTTTAAACTTCTCTCGCGCTCGTCGACCTAACCGTTCGGAGTTTTCTTCGAACCTTGTCAATACGAGTTAGGAGCCCTTAGAATGACTCCTAGAGTGACCTATATCCCAAGCGTAGATAATCGGTTTTAACAAATAACCAACCATCCACAACACATAAGACATTTTAGATCATTACATAAGACATTTTAGATCATTACATTTAGTTAAGAAGTGATTTGACGTGCAAAATATTATTTATAAAATCATACAATAAGAGAATTTTAAAGATTTTTTCCTTTTAAATGAACAATTTTTAGTGACTATTTAACTTATTAAAGAGAGCGGGTATTTTGTTTAGAGTTATACGATTAAAATAAATTTTTAATAGATTTGACTTTATACAACCAACATTTTAAAAAAAGGGAATGGAATCTAGTTTTTATAAATTAACGTTTTTCAATTTTACAAATACTTCACACCCCGTCTTTTTTCCCCCTCTTTTAGTAGACTTTACATACATAAGACATAAAAAGCGTTTTAGAATACATCATTTAGAAATTAAGTGGTTTGATAAATAAAATATTATTTATAAAAGCAATAGATACGAGAGTAATAAGGATTTTTACTTACATATGTACGAGCTTCTGATAGGTAAGACTTTCTAAATCATTGTGCAAGAATTAAGTGGTTATTGAACTTATAACATTATAGGATGAAATAATCACGTGACGTATTTTTAAACCAATAAAATGTCAGTATTTTCAAACAAATAAAAAGTTAGTATTTTTACACGAGCGCCCTCTATCATTATATAAATTTCAATGAAACGAGTTCATAACATTCTACTGTGACCTGATATCGTTGTAATAGGTTGTATTTTTCATTTAAGTTATTTTGGAACGAGTTATGAATTCTTATGTTGGTGATGTAACCAACTTGGAGTGTCAACACTCATCACCAGAGTTAAATAATCAAGAGATGTTTCTACACTTTTATCCAAAGAAGGACTCGTTTCGAATTATGAAGTGAAACTCACCTCATCAGGACTAAAGAAACAGAAGTTACCCCATGTGCGTAAGATGTGTAACACAGCATTTCCTCGAAAAGTTAACTTAGTGTTTCATATGAAAAGTCATCTAAAGGAAAAATCTTTTTGCTGTGAGGTGTGTGCTGAAGTTTTTTCACAAAAGAGTGATTTACGTAATCATCAAAAGATTCACAAATTGCCCAAACAATACAAGTGTAGTGGTTGCAACGAGATATTTTCAAGAATGTCTGACTTATTAATACACAAGAAGACCCATAAGATTCGTAAACAATATTCATGTGCAAAGTGTTGTGAAATATTTAAGTGTGAATCGGATTTTTTACAACATTGTGATACTTTTCATAAAGTTTTACCTAACATTGCGAAATCACCCTGTTTAAAAGATTTGTTATTTGAACTTATAGTGAAGCTTATAGATTAGTTCGAACTTATAGTGAATTAAAAGACAAAATGATATGCAAAATACGTAAAGTGGAATTAACAGACCAAAACATACATGTACATGCTGAGAATGCCTTTTTAAAGTTGTACAACGGCTTTGAAGATTTCACAGAACGAGTGTTTAATTGGACATTACGAAAAATTTTGAAATTAGAATTGATTACAGCTCAATATGACAGGCTTATTTGATTTGTATTATTTTAAATGATTAATAAATAGTTTGATTGCGAAAAAAAGTGTTTTCTTTAGCATACACTGTGTGACTTTTAAACTAATGTTGTGTATTTTGAATGAGTCAGACAAAACAGGAGTGTGTTGACATTTAAAAAAAAAAAGATTTTACATAATATAAAAGTTTTACAATAAAAATTGACTTACCTAAAGTTTTTTCAAGATAGTCACGATATCCTTTCCATTACAATTATTTTAAGGAAATAGAATTTAATTTTGTTCTGAATAACACTTTGTTGTTAACAGCACGTGGTTTGTCTTATCATAACTATGAGATCCTAAGATCACTTCCTATTAACATGATAACGAAGAGTAAAAAAATGACTAATGCAAGCCGATTTTCCTGCCTAAACTTGTTATCAGCTTGCATGAGTGACTCATCTTTACATGTGTGGATTTGTATGTTGAAAAAATGATTGCTATGTTTAACCCGTGTAGACGATTTTTATCCGGAAGCTGTTTGAACTACCAAATTTCAGATATCACACATTTTACTAGAACATTTAAATATTTTAATGTCTTTTCGCCCGCAAATTGGAAACTTAGGATTATCACCTTTACATCGAGACATGGAAGGTAGAAAAATAATAACTTTACACTTAGACAATATTTTAATTTAAGAAGAATTAGACTTAACACATTGTTAGAGTTTCTTTGAAAAATATCTAGTTGGTTGTAAATTTTAGAAAATTCGACCTAACGAAATTAACACACTTAAAAATATCTAGTTGGTTATACATTTTATAAAATAAGCAACAAATAAACATTTCGATACATTGACAAAAGAAAATAATTAAGTTTAAGTAAACTTTACACTTAGACAATATTTCAAACTAAGAAAAATAATAACTTTGCACTTATATAATATTTTCAACTAAGGAAAATTAATAACTTTAAAAATCAGACTTAACACATTGTTAAAGTTTTTTTAAAACAACACAACATTTTCAAAGCAGTGGAAATAGTATACCTGAAAAAAATTCAACTTAGTGGAATTTAATAGTGAAATTTTTTAACCTCACTCATTTAAAAAATAAAACTTTGTAAATTTTTTCCATTTTTAAAATAAAACTTATTTAAAAAATAAATAAGCAACTATTAAACATTTTGAATGTCTTAGACAAAGTGTGAATAAATTTGTTGAAATTATATAAAACATGAAAAATTTCATTACTTTTAAAAGAAATTTTATTTTTGGTGAAATAAACTCGAGGTATTTATTATATGTTACTTAAACTACATGAGAATTGATTGAAAATGTGTTACTTTTAATCACTCACAAGATAAGACATGATGTTACAATATACACATAGGAATGACATAGGAATTTCAGATGGGTTTTTCTCCCACACATGACGTCACTGATAACATATTTACTGATCAAGTCATAAAATCATAGTTTAGGGTAGGTTTTTAAGCACGAAGTTTAGTTGAGATTTAAGATATTTGAGAAATATAAACTACAACTTTGGCTACTTTTTGAAATTTCCCCCTACATAAGAAAAAGAACATAGAAAAATAAAATGAAAAGTCGTATTTGAATGGAATCAAATTATTATCCTTTCACTTAACAGCTGAATGCGTCGGTAATTACATCACAAAGACACTGATAACAACTGATTGAATATATTGTGTTTCTTTTTTAAGGTTAAATTGATTTAATATTCAAGTTATTTCTTAATGATACACTTAAAAACAATAAACTTAATTAGCATTCAAAAAGCAAACGATCACATTATTGTGTAAAACAATCAAATGTTTTAAAAGTCACGAGTTAAAATTTGAAATGACTTAGAGTTTAAGTAGAATTTAGATGTGAACCTTTTAAAATGAAATAATAGTTTTTTGTATCGCCCTCTATCGGTGGGTAATAGAATTAAGAGATAATTAAATGTTTTAACTTGAATTCGAGCCCACAACAAAAATTATTTTTCGGTTTTATAATTTAGGGTAGGTTTAACTGAGCAAGCCATGATATTTCAGTATTTATAGACGATTTAAGATATTCGATAAAGGAAATCATCTGAATTTTTAATTTAATTGAAGGGTTTACTGCTTAAAGTACTACAAAATGAGTACAACACGATGCATAGTTTTTTAATTAATTATATTTTTCGAAAGGTTAAATTGACTTATTGATAAACTTAGAATTTATGTTTAAAGTGAATAAATTTGACATGTTAGGTTCACTTAATAACAGAGGGTTGAATAAGTTATTTTTAATAAAAATAAAGTTTACTAAAAGTTTTTAAAGTTAAAAAAATATAGTTTTAAAAAATTTAAAGTTTACAAAAAGTTTAAAAATCTTTAAGTAAATCAAAATTAACTTTTTAATTTTAACTATTGAGAGACTATAATCTAACTGTTTATCCTTGTAACCAACTGGTGCATATCAACTATATACTCTGTATCTGCATATGCGCAGAAAAACATAGACATTTAATCTAACTTGAGTTCGACTTTAAATTATTTGCCAACTTTTAAGTTTAATTACTATACACAACTCGATTACCTTTCCCACAAAACACCTTTCAGAAACAAAACAGAAATTAACACTTACCGAAAAACACGTCCACTTTGGGTGTTAGTCTTCACTCAACTAACGTTTCTCCCTTATCTTTGCTAGGGGGCGCTGCAATCGCCGCTAGAGGCGTTAGTAGTCTTCAGGTGTGTGATAAGAATAAACTTTAAATCCAACTTACACTCGCTCAGTCATTCTTGCTTCTCTCTACCTTGCTAACAACCGTTTGCTGCTGGCTCATTGTTTGGTTGTTTAAACTTGTTGAATGACGTCATCATGTGTTTGTCTAAACTTGTCCAGTCTTGTTTTTATGCAGTACGTCTATTTAGATGAGTCATCACTCGCTTATCTTGGTTGACTTGTCCAAACTTGTTTTTGTGTGGCACGTCTATTTGGGTGAGTCATCGTTCGCTTATCTTGCTTTACTTGTTTGAACTTGTCTAGTATCCACCACCTCATGTCTTTTGTCATAGCTTGAATATACTTTACACCAATCACTTAAATATAAAAGTCTTGTCACAACTTACTTAAACTTTGATAAAAATATTAATTATTTATAAATTTCATCAAATTCTTATTTTTCTGATACATTTACTATGTAATTTTCGTTCAAAAATATGGTAAAGCCCGATTTTAAATCGAAGTCTAAGATAAATTCCCCAAATTTGTAACATTTTAACACTAATAATAAATATTGTAAGCACCCAGTACATACAAGTTTTGTAAAAATAATATTACTTATAGCTAACTCGTTATGTCCCATGATACAAAACTTCAATATAACTAAAATCAGTGTTAAACGAAAATCTAATCACGTGTCTTTATATATTATTTTGAAATGCAAAGCATTATATCTAAACGAATGATATAAGGAGTAGTTAGAATAGTTCTTATATTTTTGTTAGTAAAAAAATTATACACATTATCTTACAAGGTTGCAATATTCAACACACGGTTCACCATATTTAAAAACGATTCACCATGATTTAAAAACTTAGTAACATATTTTAAATTTATAAATTTAAATTAAAAATATTTAAGTATTTATAATTGTTTATTTATAAAAATATGTTTTAATTTAAATTTATAAATTAAAAATATGTTACTAAGTTTTTAAATCATGGTGAATCGTTTTTAAATATGGTGAACCGTGTGTTGAATATTGCAACCTTGTAAGATAATGTGTATAATTTTTTTACTAACAAAAATATAAGAACTATTCTAACTACTCCTTATATCATTCGTTTAGATATAATGCTTTGCATTTCAAAATAATATATAAAGACACGTGATTAGATTTTCGTTTAACACTGATTTTAGTTATATTGAAGTTTTGTATCATGGGACATAACGAGTTAGCTATAAGTAATATTATTTTTACAAAACTTGTATGTACTGGGTGCTTACAATATTTATTATTAGTGTTAAAATGTTACAAATTTGGGGAATTTATCTTAGACTTCGATTTAAAATCGGGCTTTACCATATTTTTGAACGAAAATTACATAGTAAATGTATCAGAAAAATAAGAATTTGATGAAATTTATAAATAATTAATATTTTTATCAAAGTTTAAGTAAGTTGTGACAAGACTTTTATATTTAAGTGATTGGTGTAAAGTATATTCAAGCTATGACAAAAGACATGAGGTGGTGGATACTAGACAAGTTCAAACAAGTAAAGCAAGATAAGCGAACGATGACTCACCCAAATAGACGTGCCACACAAAAACAAGTTTGGACAAGTCAACCAAGATAAGCGAGTGATGACTCATCTAAATAGACGTACTGCATAAAAACAAGACTGGACAAGTTTAGACAAACACATGATGACGTCATTCAACAAGTTTAAACAACCAAACAATGAGCCAGCAGCAAACGGTTGTTAGCAAGGTAGAGAGAAGCAAGAATGACTGAGCGAGTGTAAGTTGGATTTAAAGTTTATTCTTATCACACACCTGAAGACTACTAACGCCTCTAGCGGCGATTGCAGCGCCCCCTAGCAAAGATAAGGGAGAAACGTTAGTTGAGTGAAGACTAACACCCAAAGTGGACGTGTTTTTCGGTAAGTGTTAATTTCTGTTTTGTTTCTGAAAGGTGTTTTGTGGGAAAGGTAATCGAGTTGTGTATAGTAATTAAACTTAAAAGTTGGCAAATAATTTAAAGTCGAACTCAAGTTAGATTAAATGTCTATGTTTTTCTGCGCATATGCAGATACAGAGTATATAGTTGATATGCACCAGTTGGTTACAAGGATAAACAGTTAGATTATAGTCTCTCAATAGTTAAAATTAAAAAGTTAATTTTGATTTACTTAAAGATTTTTAAACTTTTTGTAAACTTTAAATTTTTTAAAACTATATTTTTTTAACTTTAAAAACTTTTAGTAAACTTTATTTTTATTAAAAATAACTTATTCAACCCTCTGTTATTAAGTGAACCTAACATGTCAAATTTATTCACTTTAAACATAAATTCTAAGTTTATCAATAAGTCAATTTAACCTTTCGAAAAATATAATTAATTAAAAAACTATGCATCGTGTTGTACTCATTTTGTAGTACTTTAAGCAGTAAACCCTTCAATTAAATTAAAAATTCAGATGATTTCCTTTATCGAATATCTTAAATCGTCTATAAATACTGAAATATCATGGCTTGCTCAGTTAAACCTACCCTAAATTATAAAACCGAAAAATAATTTTTGTTGTGGGCTCGAATTCAAGTTAAAACATTTAATTATCTCTTAATTCTATTACCCACCGATAGAGGGCGATACAAAAAACTATTATTTCATTTTAAAAGGTTCACATCTAAATTCTACTTAAACTCTAAGTCATTTCAAATTTTAACTCGTGACTTTTAAAACATTTGATTGTTTTACACAATAATGTGATCGTTTGCTTTTTGAATGCTAATTAAGTTTATTGTTTTTAAGTGTATCATTAAGAAATAACTTGAATATTAAATCAATTTAACCTTAAAAAAGAAACACAATATATTCAATCAGTTGTTATCAGTGTCTTTGTGATGTAATTACCGACGCATTCAGCTGTTAAGTGAAAGGATAATAATTTGATTCCATTCAAATACGACTTTTCATTTTATTTTTCTATGTTCTTTTTCTTATGTAGGGGGAAATTTCAAAAAGTAGCCAAAGTTGTAGTTTATATTTCTCAAATATCTTAAATCTCAACTAAACTTCGTGCTTAAAAACCTACCCTAAACTATGATTTTATGACTTGATCAGTAAATATGTTATCAGTGACGTCATGTGTGGGAGAAAAACCCATCTGAAATTCCTATGTCATTCCTATGTGTATATTGTAACATCATGTCTTATCTTGTGAGTGATTAAAAGTAACACATTTTCAATCAATTCTCATGTAGTTTAAGTAACATATAATAAATACCTCGAGTTTATTTCACCAAAAATAAAATTTCTTTTAAAAGTAATGAAATTTTTCATGTTTTATATAATTTCAACAAATTTATTCACACTTTGTCTAAGACATTCAAAATGTTTAATAGTTGCTTATTTATTTTTTAAATAAGTTTTATTTTAAAAATGGAAAAAATTTACAAAGTTTTATTTTTTAAATGAGTGAGGTTAAAAAATTTCACTATTAAATTCCACTAAGTTGAATTTTTTTCAGGTATACTATTTCCACTGCTTTGAAAATGTTGTGTTGTTTTAAAAAAACTTTAACAATGTGTTAAGTCTGATTTTTAAAGTTATTAATTTTCCTTAGTTGAAAATATTATATAAGTGCAAAGTTATTATTTTTCTTAGTTTGAAATATTGTCTAAGTGTAAAGTTTACTTAAACTTAATTATTTTCTTTTGTCAATGTATCGAAATGTTTATTTGTTGCTTATTTTATAAAATGTATAACCAACTAGATATTTTTAAGTGTGTTAATTTCGTTAGGTCGAATTTTCTAAAATTTACAACCAACTAGATATTTTTCAAAGAAACTCTAACAATGTGTTAAGTCTAATTCTTCTTAAATTAAAATATTGTCTAAGTGTAAAGTTATTATTTTTCTACCTTCCATGTCTCGATGTAAAGGTGATAATCCTAAGTTTCCAATTTGCGGGCGAAAAGACATTAAAATATTTAAATGTTCTAGTAAAATGTGTGATATCTGAAATTTGGTAGTTCAAACAGCTTCCGGATAAAAATCGTCTACACGGGTTAAACATAGCAATCATTTTTTCAACATACAAATCCACACATGTAAAGATGAGTCACTCATGCAAGCTGATAACAAGTTTAGGCAGGAAAATCGGCTTGCATTAGTCATTTTTTTACTCTTCGTTATCATGTTAATAGGAAGTGATCTTAGGATCTCATAGTTATGATAAGACAAACCACGTGCTGTTAACAACAAAGTGTTATTCAGAACAAAATTAAATTCTATTTCCTTAAAATAATTGTAATGGAAAGGATATCGTGACTATCTTGAAAAAACTTTAGGTAAGTCAATTTTTATTGTAAAACTTTTATATTATGTAAAATCTTTTTTTTTTTAAATGTCAACACACTCCTGTTTTGTCTGACTCATTCAAAATACACAACATTAGTTTAAAAGTCACACAGTGTATGCTAAAGAAAACACTTTTTTTCGCAATCAAACTATTTATTAATCATTTAAAATAATACAAATCAAATAAGCCTGTCATATTGAGCTGTAATCAATTCTAATTTCAAAATTTTTCGTAATGTCCAATTAAACACTCGTTCTGTGAAATCTTCAAAGCCGTTGTACAACTTTAAAAAGGCATTCTCAGCATGTACATGTATGTTTTGGTCTGTTAATTCCACTTTACGTATTTTGCATATCATTTTGTCTTTTAATTCACTATAAGTTCGAACTAATCTATAAGCTTCACTATAAGTTCAAATAACAAATCTTTTAAACAGGGTGATTTCGCAATGTTAGGTAAAACTTTATGAAAAGTATCACAATGTTGTAAAAAATCCGATTCACACTTAAATATTTCACAACACTTTGCACATGAATATTGTTTACGAATCTTATGGGTCTTCTTGTGTATTAATAAGTCAGACATTCTTGAAAATATCTCGTTGCAACCACTACACTTGTATTGTTTGGGCAATTTGTGAATCTTTTGATGATTACGTAAATCACTCTTTTGTGAAAAAACTTCAGCACACACCTCACAGCAAAAAGATTTTTCCTTTAGATGACTTTTCATATGAAACACTAAGTTAACTTTTCGAGGAAATGCTGTGTTACACATCTTACGCACATGGGGTAACTTCTGTTTCTTTAGTCCTGATGAGGTGAGTTTCACTTCATAATTCGAAACGAGTCCTTCTTTGGATAAAAGTGTAGAAACATCTCTTGATTATTTAACTCTGGTGATGAGTGTTGACACTCCAAGTTGGTTACATCACCAACATAAGAATTCATAACTCGTTCCAAAATAACTTAAATGAAAAATACAACCTATTACAACGATATCAGGTCACAGTAGAATGTTATGAACTCGTTTCATTGAAATTTATATAATGATAGAGGGCGCTCGTGTAAAAATACTAACTTTTTATTTGTTTGAAAATACTGACATTTTATTGGTTTAAAAATACGTCACGTGATTATTTCATCCTATAATGTTATAAGTTCAATAACCACTTAATTCTTGCACAATGATTTAGAAAGTCTTACCTATCAGAAGCTCGTACATATGTAAGTAAAAATCCTTATTACTCTCGTATCTATTGCTTTTATAAATAATATTTTATTTATCAAACCACTTAATTTCTAAATGATGTATTCTAAAACGCTTTTTATGTCTTATGTATGTAAAGTCTACTAAAAGAGGGGGAAAAAAGACGGGGTGTGAAGTATTTGTAAAATTGAAAAACGTTAATTTATAAAAACTAGATTCCATTCCCTTTTTTTAAAATGTTGGTTGTATAAAGTCAAATCTATTAAAAATTTATTTTAATCGTATAACTCTAAACAAAATACCCGCTCTCTTTAATAAGTTAAATAGTCACTAAAAATTGTTCATTTAAAAGGAAAAAATCTTTAAAATTCTCTTATTGTATGATTTTATAAATAATATTTTGCACGTCAAATCACTTCTTAACTAAATGTAATGATCTAAAATGTCTTATGTAATGATCTAAAATGTCTTATGTGTTGTGGATGGTTGGTTATTTGTTAAAACCGATTATCTACGCTTGGGATATAGGTCACTCTAGGAGTCATTCTAAGGGCTCCTAACTCGTATTGACAAGGTTCGAAGAAAACTCCGAACGGTTAGGTCGACGAGCGCGAGAGAAGTTTAAACCCAAACGTCTAGTAGCTTTAAAACCAGAACCTCTCAGTCACTGGTCTTATGTGTTGTGTTTTTATAAATAATATTTTTCTTGTTTAATCACTTAACTCTAAAATGAAATGTTTCTAAGACACTTTGTCATGTCTTAAGTGAAACATATTTAACTAAAGAAGGATGTAGTATTTGTGACATAAGTTATTCTACAGTACCCTTTTAAGAAAAAAAAAAGAAAAAAAAAAAGCTATATTACAAGTCAATTAAAAAAAATTATATAATTAAAAAGTGTATATATATATATATATATATATTGTTTAAGTATCCTAAAAACGATTATTTAAGTTAGTCCACAAATTTGTAAACTTAGAAAACGGAAGATATAATGTAACACAAAGAAGTATGACAAATTTTTCCCCCATAAAGGATTAGTCTCAATGACTTGAATTAATTTTTTTTCCCTAAAAATGACACATTACTTTTAGTATACAAGTTTGTGAAACGGCTTTTGCAGGAAAATAGTACGGTGAATACATACGTACGGTTAAGCATTGTAATTTAATTCAATAACACAAATGCGTGGGTTAGTTACATTTGTAAAAATCACTTTGCTTTCGTTTTTAAAATATGTAAACACGTTATTTTTCGTAACAAAACTCTATTTCGAATATAAGGTTAATACAAGAAAGAATCAAGCATGCTATTTTTGTCAATCTCTATAAATGACATTTCATAGTATTTTCATATAAAAAATTTTCCTTCTAAATTATTATTCCGAATATAGAAATGATCTGTTGACAGAATGTTGTAAGAGAAATGTGCTTGTAAATTAAACAAACAGATGTAATAGCATTCATATTAAACCAAAACTCGCGAATTACTCAATAGGGAAAGACAATTTCCTGCAGTTCATTAAAACTATGATAAAGATATCTCAACGCATGTCTGAAACCCCATCTCTCGCATTTAAAGAGATAACAACACACCTAAGATAAGACATGTGTGGTACAGAACATTGCAGGTTCTAACGTCACTAAAAATTAAAATAATACGTAAACCACTACAAAAAAAAATAATAATAATAAAATAAAAAATAATTTGAAACTCTTTAAATAAATTAAATTTAAAAAAAAAATGAAAACACTTTAAATAAAAAATAAAACAAAATTTCACCCTCTACAAAGAACAAAATCTACGTGTATATTCCTGTACTTTTCTTATCGCTTAATCACTTCCGGTCTCACAAACCACCTGTCCTGTTCCAACAATCTCCCAAACATGTTCCTAAAACATGTTTACTGCTTCCTGAAAACCCTTTTTGGAAAAAGCATGTCTAATCCCGTTTCCGATCTTATTTCCTGTCGCGTTTCCAGTCTAAAAATAAATTTCACGTTAAACTTTTATAAAGTAAAACAAAGTCAGAAAGATTTCCATTTTTATATTAGGTGTTAGTTAGCAAATAAAATTTTTATTTCAGGTGAAAAAAAAAAAAAGATACATTTTATGTTAAATTTTTACAAAGTAAGAAATAATTCCATTTTTATTTCAGGTTAGCATAAGCCCCCCACAAAAATAAGCCCTCCCCCTCTCTCCTTATCGCATTCACTTCCTGTCGCGTTTCTGATCATACTTCCTGTTCACTTCCTGTCTCAGCATGCCTGTTATCCCTACCTGCGACTTCCGGTGTCCACACCTGCCACTTCCGGTAACCTTGAACTTCACCTTCAGAGTTCTACGCCTCGTACGCCTCTGGCGTAGAACCGGCCTTTATCATCTACTGCCGGGCCCGGGTAGAACTTGTAGCTTTTACGCCGGTCCAAGAGCGATTTCGTACGGTCCTGAAAATTTCGGTGTGTGCAGATTTCTAATATAAATATGAAAACTATCGTTAAATGAACTTCAGAATCAAGCCCACATTCTCTCAACATGAATCCATTGTCAATAAAAGTTATAAAATGATGTCAACGTATTCTCTCTTTACTTGAGTAAACAAACATGTGCAAAGATTTATCCTCCAGTTTACAGTTTGATTTTACTCTCTGTACATAACAAATACGTACATTTTTTTTTTCTTTAAAATTTCATCGTGTGGCATTATATCTCTAAAGTTATTAAACTCGAACAATTTAGCTCCAACAAATGTCGAGGTTATTTGTGCAGGCAGTCTAAATATCGAAATTATCGTTAAATGAACTCCAGAATCAAAAGCACATTCTGTCGTGAAAGTATTGGAATTTATATTCAATAAAAATTACAAAATGGTGTCAACGCATTCTCTGTTTGTTTGAGTAAACAAACATATGCAAAGATTAATCAGTTCAGCTTACACTTTTATTTTTCTGTCCTGCACGTATTCTAGACTGAAAGATGAATAATCATATCATTTTGTAGGACATTTCTGAAGGTCAAACGATAACGGATTGAGGCGATCCGTCAACAAAAGCTTGGGGTTTGTTTGTACGGTTTGTTGCAGTTTTATTAAAAATTGCCATTTTTGTTAAATTCATAACTGTAGAACGCTTTTGTGATTAAATTTGTGCCCCATTTGTGAAGTAAATTTAATTTCTTTACATCCACAACAATAATTTCCAACTATTTATACTCACATTAAGGAATAAAACATAAAACAAGAATGTAAAACCATGAATTATTTTGAAATTTCCGATCTTTTTCTAGTTTTTTATTCCATTTTCGAATTTATTGTGTTTTAATTTTTCCTTTTTCTGTATCCTAAACAATAAGTTTACGAAGAATTTTAAGTTCTAAAGCTACAAAATCGAATTTTTTTCAATTTTTCCAATTTTCGATTTTTTTTTCGAATTTTACAGATTTTTTATTTATTTCCTTTTTTTTTTTGTATCCTAAATACTACCTTTATTCCAAATTTTAAGTTTCTAGCTTTACAAAATCGAATTATTTTCAAATTTTCGTTTTTTTTTCGATTTTTCGATTTTATTTTAAATTTTTGTTGTGTTTTTAATTTTTTCTTTTTCTGAATCCTAAACACTACCTTTACACCAAATTTTCAGTTTCTAAGACTACGAGATCATATTATTTTCAATTTCTCTCTTTTTCTTTCTTTCTTTCTTTCTATTTTTTTTTTTTTTTTAATTTTCTATTTTTTTTTTTTTTTTTTTTGAATTATCCATATTTTTTAATGTTTCCTTATTTAGTATCTTAAATATTACCTTTATTCCAAATTTCAAGTTTCTAGCGCTATGAAATCGAATTATTTTCAAAATTTCCTTATTTTTCGATTTCTTTCGATTTTTTTATTTTATTTTCGAATTTTATTGCGTTTTTATTTTAACTTATTCTGAATCACTATCTATTCTATTCACTATCTTTACGCGAATTTTAAGTTTCTAAGGCCAAAAGATCAAATTATTTTAATTTTTTTTCAATTTTTTTCGAATTTTTGATTTTTTTTTTTTAATTTTCTGGATCTTTTAATTTTTCCTTATCTTGCATCCTAAATACTATCTTTATTCCGAATTCCAAGTTTCTAGCGCAACAAAATTGAATTATTTGAAATTTTTTGATTTTTTTTCGATTTTTCGATTTTATTTTCAATTTTTTTTGTGTGTGTTTTTGATGTTTTATTTTTCTGAATTCTAAACACTACCTTCACACCAAATTTTAAGTTTTTAAGACTACAAGATCGTGTTATTTTCAATTTTCAATTTTGTTCATTTTTTTTTTAAATTTTCGAATGTTTTTTAATTTTCCGGATTTTATAATTTTTTCTTTCTTTGTATCCGAAACACTAGCTTTATTCCAAATTTTAAGTTTCTGTGGCTGCGGGATCTACCCAATCTTTTTGATGACGCGAGAGTGAGTGAGTGTGTGAGTGACAAAAAATCGAAACTTTGAGTTCATATATCGTCTGCATTAATTTATGGGTATTTTTTGAATTATGCATATTTTTTTTTATTTTTCCTTATTTAGTATTTTAAATATAACCTTTATTCCAAATTTCAAGTTTCTAGCGCTATGAAATCGAATTATTTTCAAATTTTCCTTATTTTTCGATTTTTTCGATTTTTTCAATTTTTTATTTTAATTTCGAATTTTATTGCGTTTTTTATTTTAATTTTTTCTGAATCCTAAACACTATAATTGCGAATTTTAAGTTTCTAAGGCTAAAAAATCAAATTATTTTAATTTTTTCAATTTTTTTCGAATTTTTGAATTTTTTTTTTTCGAATTTTCCGGAATTTTTAAATTTTTCTTATTTTGCATCCTAAATACTACCTTTATTCCGAATTCCAAGTTTCTAGCGCAACAAATTCGGATTATTTGAAATTTTTCGATTTTTCGATTTTTTCAATTTTGCTTTCGATTTTTTTTTTGGTGTTTTTGATGTTTTCTCTTTCTGGATACTAAACACTACCTTCACACCGAATCTTAAGTTTCTAAGACTACAAGATCGTATTATTTTCAATTTTCAATTTTGATGGAATTTGTTGGATTTTCGAATGTTTTTTTTTTTTTTTTTCGAATTTTCCGGATTTTATAATTTTTCCTTTCTTTGTATCCTAAACACTACCTTTTTTCCAAATGTCAAGTTTCTAGAGCTACGGGATCTACCTAATCTTTTTGATGACGCGTGAACGAGTGAGTGAGTGAGTGACAAAAAATCGAATGTTTGAGTTCATATATCGTTTGAACTAGAAAAGACAGAAAGTTGTAATTTTAAATTTTGGTCCTGTGTGCGAAATACTCTAGAAAAACGAAGTTTCAAATTTTTGGGATACTCCAGCGCGGAGATATGGGGGGAGGGGGGGGGGTCAAAAGTGCCCTGAGTTGCTTCCAGAAAAGTATGCTTACGGCTGTCCTCTCTCAACTTGGCGGAGGCACTGCCGTGCCTCCAGATGTTTTCTTCTCGATTTTTTTTTTTTGTTTGTTTGTTTGTTTGTTTTTGCGTTGGCTCCTTTAACGTAACAGTAAAGAAATAGTTCTCATCTTCGGAACTTTCTTAAATTTTAATCAGTTATAAATATAACTGTATCAACGATCTCTTTTAAATATCGTAAAAAATATGCATATTTAGTAGTGAAAACTCGATTCGAAGCAGGGCAAAGCCACGTCGAAACACCCGCTTCCTCAACCCCCAGCCTTTTTTTTCAAAATTTTCTCAGATTTCTTTTTCTTTTTTCTTTCTTTTTTTTTTTTTTTTTATAATATTTTTCGCGTTTGAATGTTCCGAAAATTTTGTAGGTGATGTACATCGTTCTACCGAGATGCTCTAAAAAGATTGGGTCGAAATACGGACGTTTAGTTACTTTTAGTGTAGAAAAAAGATTGTCTCCATGAGTCGTGAATTGGCCTAGGTTCGCCTGTGTTTTTGAAAGGGTTAAAAATCGTCTAAAATTGATTACACAGTCGATTAGAAGAAGATTTCAGCTTTAAGAGCATATTTTGGTTTGTCGGTACCTCTGAAATTGCGCTCTGGAGGGACAGTGTCACAAGAGGGAAAAACGTCTTTCGGGAAAACGAACCTTTTTGAATTTTTTTTTCAAAGTTAACAACGATATATTTTCGACTTGATTGCGGCATTTGAGACGTGAGAGTACGATTTTTCTGAATATATCTTTCAATTTTAACTGTACCAAATAGTTGGGCCGATTTAGTCCGATTTAAAAGTACGAAATAACAAAAAAAAAAAAAAAAAAAAAAAAAAAAAAGCGCATTAGGATTTTTATTTTCTCCTGATGCGTAAATCGTGTTCTGGGCATACGCCAACGGTTTTACCGGCTCGAAAAAAAAAGATGATTTTTGATAAGTTTTTAATTAATATCTAGGCTAATTATCAAAATATTAAAAAATCTGAGCCTCAGGGGCATCCGGGGCATGCGTTGGACTATATCCTCACCTAAATTTTAGACTTTTAAGTGCGCTAGATTTTCCCAGCCATCGCAGACACACTCACGTACACACACACACATACACACAGAGCGAAACTTGATTTTATTAGTATAGATTATACGATGTTATTTTTAGTATTTTTGTTTGATTAAAAAACTGCATTTTGGACCATTACCACTTTCCATTGTAAAATATATTTTTTTACAAATAGAACAAAAATCTAAGAATTAATTAATTAATTACAAATATTAAGAATTTCATGGCAACACTGATCGATTGCAATGTCATCTAAGAGTAGAAAAATCTCAGTGTGTGAGTACTTATTTCCATTTAGAGAAACAGGAGGTAATTAATACAACTAATTTATTTTCAAACAACTGTCCGCTCGAAAAGCAACAGGCGTTTCTTTTTATTTGCCAAAGAGCGAAATCTCTACTTCACTGTTTGTACAGGTTTGACGCTCTCTTCAAAAGATAAATTAATTGATATCGCTATTTTGAAAATGTGATAAACATGAAAAGAAGCAAAGTGATTACTCAATCTAACATATGTCCAATGTCGCAATCACTGTTTCAATCGTAGCATTTTCATCCAGGCAGCGTGGAATTTCTAAAAGAGATTTCGATGATATCAACGACTATTTTTTTTTGTTGAAGACGGTTTTCAAATAAAAAAAATATTATTAATAAAATAATAATAATAATAATAATAATAATAATAATAATAATAATCAGCTACGCGAAATTTTCTAACACACTCCTGGGCTTATTTTTAACTTTTTCCAACATATAGTTGAAAAGTGTTTATGATTTTTTCCCTCCGTCTGCCCGTGCTCTAACTCGCATAAATATACTCGGATTGTCATATGTAATTGATATATGTTAATGAGAATTGATAGGACATGTTTGGTATTGAAAATGAAGTGTCAGACTTAAAAAATTCCGTTACAGTATGGTCTATGGAGAAAAATCATTTGCAATGAATTTTAATGATGTTACACTGTTTCGAATATATTAAAATTGATATACATCACTGAGCACCATTACAAGATGCTTACTGTAGAATATGGTATGTGTATAGCATTTACCGTTCATTTACACACACACACAAAAAGATTGGGTTACAGTATTGTCTATGAGCAATTGTTGCGCTGAAAAAAATGAATGTAAAATCACGGGTATTTTACTGTGAATTGCTGCAGTAATTTTACGGGAAATGTCATTTTTTTTAAGCTAAACGGCCAAATTCTGTAAATTTTATATTTTTACGGAAAAAATCAGTTTATATAAGAACAAAGCCTTTTGTTTATGTGTCCTTGCCTGGAATCTCTGCTGCAGTAATTTTAGGTACTTTACGTATTATCCGTGCCAGGAGATTGATCGCCAAAAATGGCTGCCAAGTACCAATAGTGTTTATCGTTGCCAATCATGTTTTCAAATGCAGTAATTTAACATTATCAAATAACATTGTTAAAAATGATAATTAATATAAAATAAATAAAATGTAATATATGTTTATTAAATTTATAACATTGTTAAAAATAGTAAATAACATTATTTTAGTAAAATTAATAAATGGTAAATAGCATAGTAAAAAAGAAAGAATAATATTATATATTATTCCCAGGCATGTACCATGCAGCAAGAAAACAAAATATAAGGGTTACTATAATTAGTAATATTGGCTCCCTGCCTGGCGCAGTTGGCTTAAAACTGGCACGGATAATACAATACATGTATAGCATTACTGTACCTACTAGCATAGCTGTACCTAATTTTACAGCAGCAATTTTTTACAACGTGTTGGAAGTGCGTTTTCAGTTGTGGTACGCATTTTTTAACTTAACTAATTTTTTGCATATTACTTGATGTGTAAAAATTCTATAGATTATATACAAGGTTGCACAAAAGAATTCATTTCCGTTTATTGATGAAAATTCCTGAATGGGATTTTTCAATTGTCTAATGTTCAGCGTTTCCTAATTGAACCAAATTTTAGCATACTATGCAGTATAATCTATAGATCCTATACAAGTCGTAACAAAAGAATTTTAATACTGATGCGTTATGCATTTTTTGTGCGTAACTTCAGATGCGGTATGCGTTTTTCGAATTGTTTACTTAAATATAATCTTTTACGTTATTAAGCGAGGAAGTTTCGTTACAGTATTCTGAATGTATTGGAAAGTGTTTCATAATCTATGCTTCACAAATGATTTTTTCTTTCTCGTTTATATATGAAAGGGGCTTGCATGACTGTTGAAGTTATGTGAAATCGAATAGCGTTTTTCATTTGTATTACATCTTGAGTTACAATCGATTGCTATCTCATAACAACCTTTCTCTGGGCTGTCGTGTCCGGATTTCCAGACTCCGGAAATTGGGTTGGTTCAAAAGCCAACTTTGACAGCATATTCTGAAAAAAATCATTTATCGAAAAATGGAAAACTGTATTCGATTTCATAGCTTTTTAATAAAAGCATCGGCAAATGTCATGCATCACAAGGTACAAAAATGACTGCGTGCATCTGTCAGAAATGTTTTTAATGATGACTTTTTTTTTTTTTTTTTTTTTTTTTTGTATGACTTTCCTCTTGGTTGTAAATAGCAAAGAAAATAAAATAATCAGAAGCAAGTGAACTCTTTCTGTCAAATAAAATAATTTCCTTGGACAATTTTGATTTTAATTTACAACTTTTCCAATTTTTTAAAATGGTATTCCCTTTTCGTATAAGAAAAGAGAAGTATGTAAGAAATATGTATTTATTATTAACTATTATTAGCAAAGCCATGGCTATTATTTTCCTTCAGTGATAAAGCATTGTTATTAAAAATTATAGAGCGCTGAGATTATGGAAAATTCTCCAATTTATATGTATATTTATTGTTAGTTTAATCAAGATCCTAGAAGATTTTAGTCATTATCATTAATGGCAGATTGGTCGCTATTACTTTCATTTTTTGAAAATCCGTTGTTGTATTAAAAACATGCTGTACGCTGTATGCATTGTATTTATGTATGTATGTTTCATGTATGGTAAACAGATGTATGTATGTTGCATGTATTGCAAACAGATGTATGTATGCAAAATAATGTGTATAGAATGTAGTTGTGTATAACAATGGAACATTAAGTATGTTAATCAATAATGCTAACTCAACGAGGTAATTTAACATTTTAAAATTATATATTAATCGTTAGCTACTATAAAAGCGTAAATAAAACTTGGCAATAAGACAGTTTTATTATTATTATTATTATTACTATTATTATTATTATCATCATCATTTTATTGTTGTTGTTATTATTCTGCCATATACTTATTAAATTTCTCTTATTCGTTAAATATTAAATTTTACGCCACACGCACACCACAGCAAAGATTTTCGAAGAAATGCTAATATAAATTTAAAAATTCTAAAAATATTTTTATTGTTCCATTAATATATGTTAAATAACAAAAAACTGACAATACTCTGACTTGTTTTTCTAAAACAAAATTATACAAAAACGTAACAATTTGTGCTGAATTTACATTTTTTTTAAAACAATCGTTGATAAACTTTTGACTTTTGAATTTATAGCAAATTGCTTACTCTCTTAATCTAAATAATTCTAAAATAAATAACCCAATTCTTGACATATAATAATCAAAATATTTTTCTTAAGTATAACATTTTCTTAAAACATTGCTAAGTAAAGTAATAAAGTAATCCTTACAATTTCTATTCATTCTGCGGAGATTCATAATAATAGCTCACTTGTTCAAAAAATACTAAAGAATAAAAAATGTGTATACATTTATATTTGTATAGGGACATCTAGCGTTCATTTAATTTGCACTTCAATGGTTTGAATTTACGACAGACATCGTGTCTTTCCCCTTGAACTATCCCATGAAAAATGCTTGTGTAATTAAGTCCCTCCATTTTTGCATATTCTTTTAGATATAATTTCCTTTCCAGCTTAAAAAAGACGTTAATTTTTTCTAATCACGGGTAAAAAATGTTTATCATTTTCCTCTCAGAGATCATTATGACCCTCTGTAAGTTTTGTAATGCACCCCATAGGAAGTGGAATATGCTTTTTGTTCTTTGTCGCATATATCGTTATGGACGACATTACGGTTCTTACCGCCATTACAAACCGGATGGCTGTATTCCGGAATAGAACATTAAAAGTAGACACAATCTGAAGAGTATACTTTTCTTAATTTAGATAAAGACCCCAGAACAAAATCTTCCTTCCTTCAGAAATCAATCTTCGGTATACAAAAAAGTAAAACATAAAATTAATCTTCGAAAGGCAAAAAAGTAAAACATAAAAAAAAATAAGTCAAACGCGAAAGCTGTAGAACGTTTTTTTTTTTTTCTTTTTCCTTCTTCTTCGTATGATAAGCAAGCTTCCATTTCTAGACTGCCTGGCTCCATAGCCAATAGGTTATTAGCTGTTGAGTACTTTGTTTTATTATTATTATTTTTTTATCTAGTGGACTTGTTTTTTTTTTAATGTTTTTTTAGCTACAGAATATTTCTTTTCTTCTCTGACTCGCCTGTCACAGCATTGGTAATTACGGTTGAAGAAAAACTAATGACAGCGTATGATTTTCTACTTTAATCAGATGCAATTAGAAAGCAGAAATTTACACGAATGATTGTTTATAGTAACGCGTCTCTAATTTATTTTATCGTCTGTTGCATATTCATAATTCATTATGTATTTTGGTCGTATATTTATTTATTTCTGCCTTTTTTGTGAATTTATTGAGAGTGGCAACAGAAGAAAAACAGTTAATTGTATTTTTAATTTTAAATTATAATTGCTGTGTAGTGATCAGAATAATTATTAAATCATGTATTGTTTGATTATTATTATCCTTTAAGAATATTGATTAATCAGTTTATCATATGCCTCCTAACATAGCTTGAAAATTGTATTCAGGTATGCAAAGCTAAATCACCTCATAAAAGTTTTCACTAATTGTATCACAGATTTTTCGAAAGCTGTTTGTTGTAACACGTTTTAAGTGTATTTTCTTTGTTTCTTTCTTTTTCGTTATTAATTATTTGCAAATTCTGTTTTAAACTCTTCAAAAGTGCGATGGTTTAGGAATGTTTTCCAGTCTCTGGAATGAAAAATTTGGAATTTATAAAAAATTTTATGGATCAGTAGAAATATTCTAAGCAAAAATCTCAAAGTATCTGGGCAGAAATTTGAAGTTCAAAATTAAATTAAATTCTAACGAGATAAAAATTTGTACTAAATATTTGTTTACTTACCTCTGCTTTGCAATTGCTCAGAAATTGTTAAAACGCTATTATATTTTTCGGACTTAAATCTTAATAAAAAAAGTGTTTAATAAATTTTAAAAGCGTTTAAAAAGAGAAAGATTTCATGATACTTTTTAAAAAGTATAATTGAAAGAAATTTTGACAAAGAAATTGAAAAAAAAAATCAAACTATTTATGTATAAAAAAGGAAATTGGATGTATGAATGTCAAAATTTGTAAAAAAGTATAATTTCATTTTTAAAAAAACATCTAAGAAAGTACGAAGTATTCTGTCATTTGTATATTACAAAAATATATATTAAATGTATTTTTAAAGTGTCCTAAGTTTTATGTGTGTGCCTTCTTTGTACTTTCCAAACAAATGATTTTATTAATAAAATATTTCGAATATATTTCTTTCCGGAATGTTATTACTTAAAAGCAGAGCCACAGCAACACTATTTAGAGCCTGATGCCAAAAATAAGTAAAAAATAATATAAATAAACTTGAGATTAAAAGCTCATTATCATTTGTCGTCTCTTCATCAGCCCTCCCCTTTTTTTTTGTTTAAACTTAAATTGGCGGGGGTGGGGTGTGTGTGTGTGTGTGGGGGGGGGGGGGGGGGGGTAGGCCGCTGCAATTTTAACGTTAAATCGCTACTTTTGTACACAGTTTTAATGAAAAACCTAAAAAGAAGTATTTTAAATACTAGAACAACAGTAAAAATCATTTTGTTAAATGATAATCCTTCATACATATTTTTATATTATAATTCCCATTGTGTGACTTTCTTTGAGTAATCAAAACGATTCATTCTTTTATTATAAAAAAGAAAAAAAAAAGAACAACAAACATAATACATTTTTGTAGGTAAAATAATTTTTCCCTTATTTTTTTTCATTCTACAAACTAAACCTATGGCGCTACAATACATTAGGGATCATGGTCTACAATGCCCTGCCCTGTTTTCTTGACCATGGGCCCTAAGGTGCTATACAGCATATGTCAGCTTAACGCGGGACTCTCAGTGTTTAGTTCCCAAACAAGCTTGGTACAGTTGCATAAACACCGAAGAGATAAAAGGTGAAAGCCTTGCCCATGCCCAGCCCGAAGTCGAACTCTGGACCTGTAGCGTTGTAGCTCGCGGCACTGACCACTAAGCTACTGGACTTAATTTTTCATTCTATTCTTACCAATAAACATATAACAACAAATTGGAGCTAAATGAGAATGAAAGAATGAGTCAGATGATAATGGCAACATCTGCTCAACAGCTATTGAGAAAGAATGTTTGGGGAAAAAAACTAATTAGTATCAAAATGTTTAGTATAGCAAGATCTAGTTCAGTCGACGTTGAAGAATATTTTTTACTTTTGGACGCGTACATAGTAAACAAAGAAATCAGTTAAAAATGGAAAAAGAAACAAAGTTCCAAGCCCAAGTTTTTAATTTTTTCTTTCTTTATTATTATTTTTTAATTAAAAGCACCCAACAATACCCACTGTGTGGGTAATAATATGCTAATACTTATTATTTTGCTAATTTATTATGGATTGCCGTTTGCCGATATGACTGACCATTCTTAGGATTATATTTACTCTGTGTGTGTTTATGAATTAATAGGTATAATTAATTTTCATAATTTTTTTTTTGGTTAACATACACATACAGTTTAGATTTATGCAAATGTAATTATTTTAGAAAATACAAGTGCAAGAAGAGATGCCATGATATTTGTTTGATTTTCTGTTTGTGCTATTAACCAATGAAATTACTGATTTGCAGTTTTTATTATTTCTCTAATTACTAATTATAATGTTATTAATTATAAAAATGTAAGCTATGGTCTTTAATATCATCTAATTGGGGGTTTAATTGGTTTGGAAACCTATATCATTCTTGATAGCCATTCAATACATTAACGCAGGGGGGAGATGAGAAAAATCCGATTTAATTAAATAAAATCTGATTTTAATTATTGTTTTTATTTTTTTAAATAATGAAATTTTTACATCTTAGCTACTGTAGTTGTCAAACATATGCTTCTAATTAAAAATAGGACAATTGCACCATAATATATAATTAAAATAATGTATTAAAATCAAATACAACATTTGCTAAATGGTACGCACATTAAAATTGTGAACTTACAAACACATTTAAAAATAATTTACGTTTCGTTTCGCTTCTGCGAACGTCATCAGGATGTTACAAACAAGTCTAAAATGTCAAAATGGGCAAAACGTCCGAGAGTTCTGGAGAAAACTTGATCGGAGAGTGCGCAAAACGTCACCAAGTTCCCATTGTAACCAAATAGATCAAACCACCATAGTGAAAAATGGGGGGGGGGGGGGGGAGAAAAAATTAACAGATTGTATTAATGGATTATAACATATTATGCCAGATTTTATGAATGTTATAGGATAAATTATCGTTACATGTTATGCTTATGCTATTGAATTAGAATTATAAATATTTTATCCTTTGTTTTCATGACTCTTCTAGGAAAATCACTGTTGGTTTTGTGAAAAAATAACTATTTGTATCTTAGACAGGCGAATATCGGATTATATTTTTATCCCAAAGAAGGCACTACATTTAAATTTTATATTTATAACACGGGATTTTAGTTAAAGATTTGATAATGTCCAATGTTTTTTGTGCCGCCATTTAAACCGCGTTTTCAAATATTTCCGTCCGTTTTTCTAAAATAAATAGAGTAAAACCTGTGAAAACGGGGCCTGGGAAAATATTCCGCTTTTGATAGGTCCATTTTAACAGGTAGATTTGTATGGCCATTTTTTCCATCGTAACCACGAAATTTCCCCGTTTAAGACGGGATTTTGTTTTAGGTCGCTTCCACTTTCACAGGTTTTACTGTATTAATCTGAAGATCAAATACCATTTCATTTCAGTAAAAAACACTCAGTGCAAAAATGGAAAGATATTAAAGATGTATTATAAATAGGAATAATTAAAAATTATTTTAATGCATTTTAATTATTCGACATTTCTGGAATTTTAAAGTATCCTATCACTTTTCGGTAGCTATTGTAAAATGAAACCGAAAATAACTGAACATAGACATAGCATCCCATTTCCCCTACTTTTCAAATATTTAAAATGACAACAACATTGAAAAGGCTATTAATCTTGCTCATAAAATATTTTTAGTTTTTCTCGCGAAACTACCAATAATATTTTTATTTCTTCATTAGAAAATAGATTTTTAAAATTGAAAATGAAACTAAAAACTGGGCATATAGACCATTGAACCACATTAAACCTAGCTTTTCAAACAATTAAAATGATAACAGCATTGAAAAGGTTATTAATCTTGCTTATAAAATATTTTTCATTTTCTCGAAACTGCCAAATAATATTTTTATTCTTTCATCAAAAAATAGACAAAGAAAAATCCAAAAAAAAAAACAAGTTAAATAGGACAATAACAAGGCCATTAACTCATAACTGATCTAATCATAGACTCAGAATTATACCACGCGGCAATTATCTAAATTCTGTGTTTTAAGAAAGGAAGAAAAAAAAAAGAAAAGGAAAAAGAAAAAGATGATGCAAAATGAACAAAGTTCAAGGTCGCCCAGTTTTTAAATTATCGCTTTCTTCTTTCCGTAACACCAATAAAATATGGCGGTCTTCCATCGTAGTATTTTTATTCTTAAAATATCTCAATGTAAAGGGGAGTGTGCATTGAACTACGTAATATTCCAGGAAGTTCTGATAGTTACGCATACATCAAGTATAGCCACTACATTTCCGTTAATATACCGCAATAACACTGTGAGTCACATATTACCCTTACGTTACGAGAAAAAAAAAACTGGATAACCGCTATATTTTATTTTCAAGCTCAAATTTTTTCTAATGCGTAAAAATTTGCCAGGATGTATTGAAAGAAACTGCGTGGTCAAACTGTTTTCTTTAGAAGAGAATTTAGGAGAAAATTGCAAATATATCTATGGATTTCCTAGACCTCAAAGTGGTCACGGTCCTAACATCGTGACTAGAGAGTGACGCTATAATGAAATTATAAAATACCTCAGCTAACGAATACTCTGTCTAACAAAGATGTTTTCGGATTCACAAGGAAACCACTTTTGGTGCAGCTCGCACCTAGCGTCGAGACCTGGTGCATTTCGTAGCCCTATACATAAAAGTTAGAGAACCGATAAAATTTCTGTGTTAAAATCATATTTTATATATTTTTTTATACTTTTAACTTTTTATTATTGGATTTTTAATTATTAATTTCACGCCAAAAACGAGTTAAGTCGCCAAATAGGGTGCTACGAATCCAAACCGCTTTTCACTCACACACAGCAGAACATTATGATGACATTCGGCCAGGGTTTCTGGGAAAAATTCTACGGTAATGAATAAGTAGCTAATGGTCGCGCCGCCAAAAATGCAATTATAATGTTGTATATTTTCAAAATGAAATTCGTAGGTTTTTAAAGGAATGTTTAAACTTTTTTGAATATTTTGTTTTTACTATTAACTAATTTGTATTTTAAAGTACTATTTTCAAGAAAAATTCTATGTTAATAGTCCGATAAGTGGTCTCGAAAATTGCATTTTCAGGAAGTTATGCTGCTGTAAAATCAAACAAGAACGAAAAATCATGCATCAAGCATAGATTATGTAACACTTTCCAACGCTTCCAAAATAATTTTACAAATCATTACCGTTTAATAGGCTGAAAGATAACATCTAAGTAAACAATTTGGAAAACGCATAACATATTTAAAAACGTAATTTTTCCAATATAAATTTCCAACATATACAATATTCGGAAAAATATCCGAATACTTTTATTCAGCCCTGTATAGGATCTATAGATTTGTATATATACTACATAGGATGCTAAATTTTAATTTAGTTAGGAAACGCGTAGCACAATTTAAAATTCTCCTTATGGAGTTTCTGTCAATAAATGGAAATGTGTTGGCGAACTTTTGTTCTGCCCTGTATAGGATCTACAGAATTTATACACACCAAGTAATAGACAAAAAGTGAGTTAAATTTAAAATCGCGTTCAGCAACTTAAAACGCACTTCCAGGAATTATTGTTAACAGACAGTAGAGAATTCTTTTGTGTGTCCCTGTAAATGAACGATGACTGCTATGCACACAATATTCTGTAGTAAGCCTCCTGTAATGCACCTTAGTGATATATATAAATTTCAATGCGTTTAAAATAGTGAAACATTATTTATTTAAACCGCAGACGATTTTTCTCCATAGACGTAATGTAACGGAATTCTTTTGACTGTCCCTGTAAAGTAACTATAAGTGCTATGCACACCCTATTCCATATTAAGCTTCTTGTACTGCACCTTTAGTGATATATATAAATTACAATGTATTTGGAATTGTGTAACATCATTAAAATAAATCGCAAATGATTTTTCCCCATAGACCGTAATGTAAAGGAATTCTTTTGAGTGTCCCTGTAAAAAAACTATAAGTGCTACACACTTCAGTTGAAATAGGGGACATGCTATAGATAACGACAATAACATATAAAAATTGCAGGGCAATCCGAGCATATTTACGGGAGTTAGAGCACGGACAGACGGCAGACGGCCAGACGGCCATATGTCCATACAGCAGACAAACCGAAGTCATAAACACTTTTCAACTAGGTTGGAAAGTGTTAAAAATATAATTTTAACAGAAATACTTCATCGATTCTCAAACTTCGTCATATTTCGTTTAAAAATGAGTCAGAAAATGTGTCAGAAAGTTTCGCGTTGTTGAGCAGGTCAAATACACGTGTTCAAAATCCCAAAAAATTCCTTTTTTTTTTTTGACAAAAATATATACCTTTATGATACCTTGTCACTTTGATTAATAAAATATTATGCAAATCCGCTTACCTTTTTCAAAATAGGAAGCTCTGGAAACAATAGACTGAAAATGGTGGTCATTCAACCCTGAGGGTTCCCTAACTCTGCTATATCAGGAAATGGTTTTATTTCCATCTTGATAGCAAATATATGATTTCCTTTAATTTAGATTTGGTGATCTTCAACTATATATACCGTTTATTCTCAAGTATTGCTGTAATTTCATAGATGAAATGTGTAGTGAAGTACAAGGTACAGAGAAGTAAAATTACTAAATTGTGTAATGCAAAATAATATAACTTTCATTGTTACAAATAATAAAATAATAATATTATCTAGTTCATTTTAAAGTGAAAATTTTATATTGAGGCGGTATGCTGTCCGAATTCACATGACATACACATACATAGAAGAAAAAGAAAATTGATCATTTATTTTAAATAGTGTTTCTCGTCATTACTCTTAAGTTTAACCAAATTTTCCTTCAGGGAACAAACATATAATGTCATTGCTTTTGCAACAAAACACTTTTTATATCCGTTTAGTGAAGTACTAGTAGATGGAAGTTATTTATTAATTATATTAGTATTTCTATTGAATAAAATTATAGGCAACCACTTAGAGTTTAAGAAAAATTATATTAACTTTAAGTTACATTTAGATTAAAAAATAATATAATTCCACATTACGGAGCGTAAAAACATTGCTCCTTTCACATTGAGTTACATTTTGTATCTGAATAAAATGTTTAAAGTTCCTAAAGAGAAAAATTGGTTTAGTTCGTGAAAACACAGTGAGGTCAGTCTGGACGTGATGATTATTGCACTGAGAAAATATATCAAATTTCTCAGATGAAGTGATATTACTGCCGGATTGCATTTTATTCTCGTAATACTGTTGATTGATGCCATAAGTTCATTTTTAATACTTTTATTAGGATGGATAATATATGAGATGATTCCCGCTTTCTGAGATT
Source organism: Maratus michaelseni (assembly GCA_963931845.1). Classification (NCBI taxonomy): domain Eukaryota; kingdom Metazoa; phylum Arthropoda; class Arachnida; order Araneae; family Salticidae; genus Maratus; species Maratus michaelseni. The sequence continues at coordinate 382,952,902 of OZ007593.1, forward strand.
ACTTGAAGATGGATATTTTCAATAAAATGTGTGATATATACACTATTCTTTAAACTAACTATGATACATTAGACAGACTTGAATACATTTAAAAACAATTAAATTAAAATATATACCATAAAAATATCTAGAATTAAAATCCAAAACATACAAAGTAAATACGTTTTGCTATGTCATCGCAAAGCCTCTTCAGTATACTAACATCATAAACACTAACAACAAAACATCGAACACAACTGGATTCAGTTAAAATTGAAGTTTTTATTTTAGAAACTAGAAGTATTCAACGAATTAAACCTGATTCGTTCAAGGTATATGGGTATAGCTTAGTGAACCATCCCTCCATGAAAAGTCTGTAACGGCAGTTATTTTTCAAAATTGACGAATCTACGAAAGATGGAGTGTAGTCCGTGTTAAAAGCATATGTTGGACTAATCTGGAATTTAACTTGCCATTTTTAAATGCGCTGATGATCCATAGATCCTCCATAGATCTCCCAGTCTCACCTATATACACATTGTAGTAAATTAAATATATTTTAATTTAATTGTTTTTAAATGTATTCAAGTCTATGTCTATATGTCTCATAGTTAGTATAAATATTGATTTAATTCATACGTTAAAATGTACGTATATCCTCAGCAGAGAAAACACATTGTATGTCATTGCTCATTAATAGTTAGTGCATCCACGTTGACTGTCCAGGTACGTACCCCCATGCCTGCACGAATGATGAAGATGGGCGTCGCACAGTTAGAGTATTTAATGCAAAATCCTGGCCCAAAAGGCCGAAATTAAAATTACTACAACAATCGTAAAAAGCATATTTTATAAGAGCTGACTAACTGGTGCAAGGATCTATGTGTATTTCAGGAGTATGAATCATATACGGCGGCTCCTAGCCTCAGTTGAAGTGAAAGTTTCTGTGAGAAGACGTGCTTTTTTGTTATGTTTCAGCTTTGTTATTGCGTTAAAATGTATACTTTAACATGCGCATTTAAATAATTTTACTTTTCACGGAATAAAAAATAATTAAAATTGAAAATGGGTTTTCTTTTAAGCCTTTTTAGATCTAATTTATTATTATCTAATATATTCAAAGTTTTTTAAAGCTCTGCCGGGGTCTGTCGGACCATTTTTGAATTATAATCGTTTTAGTTATAGTTTTGAAGACAAATTTGTAAACAAAAAAAAAATTCTGTATATTGTTGACATTTTTAGATATCAATGTTTGTTGGAAGGACTGCAAATCTATTAAAAACACTCAAGAACGATCATCTCTATACTACAGAGACTCAACTTTGCTATATACTAAATTCAAGTAATATATATATTATATGCATTTGATAAATAATTAAACATTTATGTGTAGTAAAATTAACCGCCATTAATTAAACATTACTTGTAAATAAAATAAACCTATCAACAGTTAATTTCCTCTTATAAACAGTAAACAATTAAGTAAACATTGTATTATATATTTATTGTCTGAGTGCAACGAAGACTCATACACAGCGCAGTATTACTTTGCCCCATATATAGCTACGATGGATATTAAAACCTTTCGTCAAGCATAACTCAAAAAATATTTAACGGATTTCGTTCAAATTTTTACAGCAGGTACCTATAAAGGTGACAACGACGTCTATTTATTACCAAGAATAAATGTCAAACCGTTTGGAAATTATATTTAAAAAATAGATAAAAAAGCACAATTAAAGTACATACGTCACTAAAATTTAGTACATACGTCATTTTCACCGGCGGAGATTTTCGTAAATAATAAGATTTTAAAAGTTCATGGAGTAACATGGAGCAAAAAAATATGCACGCACAATACAATACAATATCAGTACAATAAAACATATTTCCATTTATTAAAAATGGAAAATTAATCTGGAATTTTTTCTGTTTGAAAGAAAAAAATCCACAATAACTTTGTATTAGAGATTTGGCGCAAATCTCAACATTGACAGCTTTTTATTTCGCGTGTGTAAATGGGAATCAATTTTATGATGTTTAAATAAAAGATTTTGATTTGCGGCATTATTTCTTTTTATTTTCTTCTTAGTATTTTAAATGGAATTAGTGAAAGGCATGTATTTTAAATTAAATGAGTGGAATACATGTATTTTTAATGTATGTATTTCAAATGAAATGAGTGAAAGGTTTATAGTTAAATGGGTACTTACGTATTATCCGTGACAGGAGATTGATCGACAAAAATGGCTGCGAAGTACCAATCTTGTTTATCGTTGCCAATCATGTTTTCAAACACAGTAATTTAACATTATCAAATAACATAGTTAAAAATGGTAATTAATATAAAATAAATAAAATGTAATATATGTTTATTAAATTTTTAACATTGTTAAAAATAGTAAATAACATTATTATAGTAAAATTAATAAATGGTAAAATAGCATAGTAAATAAGAAAGAATAATATTATAGATTATTCACAGGCATGTACCATGTAGCAAGAAAAAAATATATAAGGGTTAATATAATTAGTAATATTGGCTCCATTGGCTTAAAACTGGCACGGATAATACGTAAGTACCATTAAATGAAATTAATGAACTATAAAGATGTTATGAGAACAATATTTGGCGAGTTATCAACTGCGCCAAGTTAACATAAAAGTAACAATACATAAGTGAAATGACAGATGTCATATACGCACCACGTTGGCGCGATTTTTTCCCCCACCAATTTGGCGAAAACTTTGTTTTTGAATTTTAGTCACAAATATCAGGCAATAATAGCACGTGATTTTTTATTTCAATATAAAAATAAAATAACGTAATAAACGTAACTTTTACTATTTTAAAAAAGGAAATAAAAATAAATAAATAATAGTTTGATATCAATAAATATTGACATACATATAAAAATAATCTATAGAATTAAAATAAAAAATAAAAGTAAATAAACACAACAAACAGTTTTTGCCAAATTGGCAGGGGGAAAATCGCGCCAACGTGGTGAGTATATGACATCTTCGCCGGGAGTTTTACCCTTTTATCTGTTCTTTTGGAAATATAAAAAAATTAAAAAATACTTATATCAGGCGTATTATGTTTTGCATTTTTATACGGACCACTTCTCCATTTTAAGATTTTAAAAGTTATTTATATCAGATATTTCTTCCCTGAAATTCCCACAAGTTATTTTCGGTAATCTGTTAGTTCGCTTATTAATTGTTTACAATTTGCCCCCCACCCCTGACAACAACAATTATTTATCACAAAAATGTCTCTTAGTTTTGTTATATATGTTTGTTATGTATTTTCATTAAAATATCGAAAATGGCAATAAAATTTTATTTTAGCATCGTACTTATATTTTTAAGATGACGCAAAAACATGGTTTAATAAATGTATATTTGTAAATGCTTGAAAAACATATTTTTCCTCTCTCTAGGAAATTTTGGTAAGATGCTAAAACTGCCTTTTAGCACCATTTTTAATTTTTTCGCCAATCGTGCCAACCAGCACATGATACAGAACTCTTCCCCATTCAGATACACAAACAAGGTTGGTCTCAAACAAGAGTAATGCTAGCAACAATATTGTTTTAACTCTATAAGAGTTACAAACGATAATGATATTAAATTCTCCGATTAGCTTTGGGCCCGTTTACGGAAGTTTCTCCTAGAAAAAAAAACTGTTGAAGAAGTCTTTTACATTTGTTTCGAATGAAGCTCGGTCATAATAATACAAACAACACTAATATTAACATGGGGGTAATACTTTGAATTTAAGTGTAAATATTTGGAACCCTCCCCCCCCCCCACCCGCCCTCAAAAAAAAAAGTAAAAGGAAGTTACAGAAATGAATTTAAAATGGCGTTAAGCCACGCTTTCTGACATAAGCAATTGCTGCGAACTCGATTACGAAACTTTCACTTAACTTAATAACATGTATATAGTAGCCCTTAGGGTACTTTTCCTTCCCAGTTATACGGACCTTGGGGCTTTTTTAAAAAGCTTAACGCAGTTCGGTTTTAAGAAGTTCAGATTTACTGCCAAATGACATAAACTACAATGAAAATAAACCTGATGAATTATTATGCTGGTATATGTATGTATTTAAAAAAATTGCATCTGATTACACTTATTAGATAAATTACTTCTGTTTGCATTTAATAACAGATGAACAGCTTCTGTATACTAAATTGTTTAAATATTGGGAAGGTGGCGAGATGTACAGAGACGTGTAAACGAACGGGTTGACAGACGGGTAGTGAGATGGGTAGAGAGACGGGTAGCGACGTATAGCGACATAGATAAGCTAACGGGTAGCGAAACGAATAGACAGACGGGTACTGAGACAAAAGAGGGTTGACAGAGGGGTAGCGAGATAGGTAGGGAGATGGGTACAGACACGAGTAGCCAGGCCGGTAGACAGACATGTAGAGGGAAAGGTTGCGAGACGGGTAGCGTGGTGAATAGAGAGACGAGTACAGAGATGAGTACAGCGACGAGTTGACAGACGGGTAGCGTGGTGAATAGAGAGACGAGTACAGAGATGAGTACAGCGACGAGTTGACAGACGGGTAGAGAGAGGGGGTATGCAGACAGACAGACGTGTCGAGAGACGGGTAGTGAAACGGGAAGCGAGACAGTTAGAGAGACGGATAGACAGATGGGTAGCGAGACGCTTAAAGATGCGGTGGAAAAACACATGGATAGTGTGACGGGTATACAGACGAGTAGAGAGGCAGTCGACAGATAGGTACGGAGAGAAATACAGTATAGATACACGGCTAGACATAAAAGTAGTTAGACAGCGATGGTTAGAGAAACAGATAAATGGGTAGAGAGACCAGTAGGGAAATATACGACATGTAGAGAGACAGTCAATCGGGTAGGGAGATGGGTAGAAGAACGGATAGGGAAACAAACAGATTGTAGAGAGAGACAGACAGACAGGCAGAAGAAAAGTCTGAGGTTTGAAGCAGTAAAAGCGCAGGGGGTAGAGTCTCCTAGAAAATAATCATGAAGTATTATCTTTGAAATATATGTATTTTTTCAATTTGATTTTTACAGAAGTCATCGAAAATTTTTTTATGTTACTTTAGTAGGAATTTAGGCTACAGTTTCGTAATCCGGTTTGTAGTAAAGCTTGTTATCAATGTGGTTTGAAGTGTATGAGTTTCTATAAATAGTTATACAAATAAACAAGGAGGAAAATTTTTAAATTCAAATGTAAATATTTGTCACAAAGAAAATGTTTCAAAAATGAAATTAAATTTGCGTTAAACTACGCTTGCTAAAATACGCTCTTGGCTGCAAATCTGTTTACGTGACTTTAAAAAGTTTGGCGTTTAAAAAAAAATCCGTCTTTTTTGTTGTTGTTGTTGTTTGTTTGTTTGTTTGTTTTTTAAAGTTTTGAGCTATTCCAACTTAAGAAAATGAGATTATTTGCCAAATTATATATATATATATATATATATATATATATGAAAAGATAACAGTATATATGAATTTATATATGATATTTTGTAATTCTATCATTTAATTTGCTCTTTTTCACACATTGTATCTTCTTTATATCGTAATTGTTAACCCTATGTTCTGAGAAATATCACTCAGACTAATCCCTTTGAGGGAAGTCCTAGTTTACTTTTAATAAATAGATACATTTATGCATGTATAACATTAATTAAGTGTATTTACTTGTAGTACAGCGCCTAGAATACATAGTGTTGAAAACGGCTACAAAATAGTACTAAACAATTGAATCCTATAAATGTAGAGCGATACTGAAAAGATAACGGGTGGACTGTTCTAGCAGTGGCGTAGACAGTGTGGAGGTCCAGACGGTTTGGAGACCACTAATTTTATAAAACTATTTTTGCCTTTTCTGATCGGAGAATATTGAAGGCGAAGAAATCTTTATAATATTACTGAGCATTTGGACCCCCCCCCCCCACTTCTCTGACTACGCCACTGTCTGCTAGCTCTTTTCAACGCAAACATTGTGTAAGAATCGAACTGAGAAAACGTTTCAGCTGGTGGTAAATATTTTAAATAGTTTATACCCTATTTTCCTTGACTTGGATAGTGATTTTCATAAGCTTTGAAAATATGAATGAACAGAAAATCATGGCCAAAAAACGTAATACGCATTCTTTTGTGCCTGGTTGCAGTACTCGATAAAAGACTGCAATCTAGAAACTATCCCTATTTAGCACACCAAAGGATGAATCTCTGTTAGAAGAGTGGAAAAGATTAATTCCCTGATATGATAAAAAACTAACTTCAAAATCAGTTACATCTGAAATATGCACTGCTTACAAGAAGATTTTATTAACAGAAATTATGTTCATGTTGTCAATAGTGAAACAGTTACTTTTGCTAGAGGTAAATCTATTTTTAAAGCAGATGTCGCTGCGATCGCCCTATTATTGTACCGCATCATTGCACGTTTATCGGCTACAATTTTTTAGCACTTTTTAAAGCATTACCAGCTTGGCTTTTTTTAAATTCCGAAATTTCGCATTCATACCAGAAATTCCCTATAATGTTCTTTTCCTTTACTTAATGGCAGCTATTTCGTAACTTCTTAAAGCAAAAATTCTTGTTTCAGAATTTCCGGTTTGAATTCGAAAATTTTGAATTAAAAAAACGGTAAAACCGTTTTCCACACTATGTATTCTAGGCTCTGTACTTATAGTTGGTCAACAGAAATGTCTTTAACTTTAAAACACATAAAAATTAATTTTGGCCTTGATTTTGCCTCAAATACTCCACTGTGCGTTGGCAAAACGAAAAATTCAACAGAGGCAAAATCGATTGGAAATTTTTTGTGTTAATCCTTATTAAAATAAATAAAAACACTTTTATTCTCAGTCCTAATTTTCCACTTATATTTTAAATCATTTTAAGAATCCCCCCGCCCCTCATTATTTCTTAGTTGGTATCTACTTGATTTACCTGTGCGTTGTGCAAACTTAATTTTGAGACAAAACGACATTATAATTTATCCCTATATATGCATAAACTAAATTCGTATTTGCAACTGCTTTTTTCAGAGAATAGGAACTGTCAATCGCTTTTGAATGAACTATGTAATTAGAATTCCGAAGTTATTAACAATGCAACTTTTTAGTAGTATTGTTGGTAGTTTTATCAGTTAAGGTAAATCAATTGTCTTTCCCATTATAATAATTCATATATGTCAACATGCCAACTTATGGCATATTGACCTCAATAAGTATATTTGGTTGAACTTTTAATTTCTTCATTCGAGTTTAAAGCACAACATTAATTTGAGTTGAACTTTTTTACTATTTGCATTATGGATACTTTGCACAAAATTAACAATGAGTGACATAGAGATATGGTTTATTTCATTAGCATTAAAAACAGTTCTCGAGCTGTTTATTATTTTCTTTAAAAATTTGCTATTTCTTACGTTTAATTACTTCCTAATTTTCGATAACAGATGGTATTCAGAATTGTAACCAAGAAAATGTGTGTCCAAATTTCATATCCATACAAAAACAAGATTAGGATCTTTTACCAAGAAAACTTAAATAAATCGAAGTATTTATTTTGATTTATTTAAATAACTACTTAAGTTTTCTTGGAAATAGATACTAATCTTGTTTTTGTATAGATATAAAATCGGGACACACATTTTCTTGGTTCCAATTCTTTTTTTTCTCATATTTAAATAAATAGTGCTTTAAAAGAATAATTATGAATTTGTTTCAAAAATCATTTTACTTAGCTTGTTTTCTCTGTTATAATCAGATTTTCCTCTTATAACACTTTCCATAATTGTTGAAAAGTGGTTATGAATTCATTTTGTCTGTCTGTCCGTTGCTCTAACTCGCGTAAATATAATCGAATTGTCACGGAATTGATATATGTTATTGAGGTTTACTATGGCATGTTTGACATGTTGAAAATGTAGTATGTAATATTTATAGTTCCTTAACAGAGACACTCAAAAGCATTACGGTCTAGGGAGAAAAATCGATTTCGATATTTAGAAACTTTTTTTTAATTCTGATTATTTCGATATTTAAGTGCGTTGCTCGATTAGATAGATATGTGCTAAATTCGCATTTTATTTCTTTACTTGTGAAGTTTTAATTTCGTATGACAATTTAGTTATGGAATATTACACGGAAAATAAACTAATGCTGAATTATTTATATTGTTTTAAGTGGAAACAGGTTAATCTTCCGCAATTGGGTTGCACGTAGATTTAAAATATTTCATACTTGGAAATTACTTTAAAAACCATTAAAAAAAAAAAAAACCGTAAATTGAGATATAGTTTTCATACAAATTGCGTTTGAAATTACTTTTTTTCTGTACGACGGTGTAGAAATTTAAATGGTGCGATGTCAAAAAGTTATAAAAAATTCAGTAGAAGCGAACTTTATTGTTCAACTCATTGTCACCGTCCATATGACGTCAGCGTTACTCATATTTTTGCTTTATAATATAAATTTGAGACTACTTTTATGAAAATTGTCCCATTCCTTCCTCTTCTTCTCTCATGATAAATTTCAATGTAAACCTTCGAAGATAACCGAGATATTCATAAGCAGGAATAAAGTTCGAATAAATTCAATATCAACCTTAAAACGATTTAAAAATAGAAACATTTGAAGTAACTTATTTTTAGATTCTCGTACGATCTTACTTAGAAGAGGAGTTATAAACAAGTAAAAACAGCATTTGAATCGTTTTTCAATAGGTTTTGAGGATATGGAGTAAAAAGATTTTAGGCAACCTGCTACCCTTCTTTTTATTTGTTTATTTATTTTTGAGAGAAACGGCTTTAATTTTATTTTACACAGAATGATAAAAAATTGATGACTTGAAAATTATCATCAATAAGAAAAAGAGCCTACGCTACTCACGCGAAGAAACTCGAACGCTAATGTTAAACCTATTGGGAAGGTTCTTCGCAGATTTCTCGCTCTCATTTTAATATTTTTAAAGGAATTTTTCTGCATAGGATAGCTGAGGTCGATTTCTAACATTGTTAGTGTTTATTTTTTCAATTTTTCTTGCAGTTTCTTTTATAAGCGGACATTTTCAATTTCGGAACCGGTTGTGAAAATGAAAGTACCCTTATATATATATATATATGTATAAAACTGGAACCAAAATCAAAAAAGTAAAAACTAACACGTTAGAGATCAACCTCAGCTATCTTATGAAAAAAAAAATCATTTAAAAATATTAAAATGCAAACGAGAAATTTGAAAATAGTCTTCCCGTAGACTTAACATTAGCTTATGCGCGTTTCTTCCAATGACTAGTGTAGGGTCTTAATTGTACCCCTTTTTTTTTTTTTTTTTTTTTTTTTTTTTTTAATGAGCAAATTTGAAGTATAAAATTCTGATATTCAGCGTGTGAAAGTAATGCGTTCTCAAATCCAAAGTGGCTACTATCTATACTAATATTATAAAGGAGTAAAGATTGTTTTTTTGTTTATTTGTTTGTTTGTAGGGGATAATCTCTGGAACTACCGAACCGATTTCAAAAGTGATGGTGGCAAATTGATGGTGACAACCCCTGCTCAAACATAGGCTATATTTTATGTTGGTGCCACTAACACCAGAGGGGTGCAGGAGTGAAAAACGTTCTAAAATTGCGATTTTTTGTATACTGAAGGTAGCTAGAAATTTGAAATTTGGCATTGTAGCTACTTATAAGATGTAAATTCTCTTTAAATTTCAAATCGAATGATTGTGCCGTTTTTCAAATATTGAATTTCAAAAATTACCAAATTTCACAATGTTGTACCATAGCGAAACCTTCACGCGTAAAAAGATAATGATAAGGGCGACGTATCCTGACGTGTATATTGGCTATAGCACGAGTCACAAATTATAGTAGCCTTATTATTCTGTTAAAATATAAGAGTGAATTATGAAATGTCAATATTTTGTCGGATTAAAAGTTCGTTAAGATAAATTGACCAGTGTAGCGGGCGTAGCTTGCTAGTATGATATATTTTGTAATGCATTTTTGTTCAGCAACGGATGAAATTGGCAGGTGTTCTTATTCAGAACTTTTTACTAGAAAAACGTTTCCTATTTTTTGGTGAAGGAGGAAAATCATTTAGAAAATACTGTCAAAGTCAGCGTTTTGAACCGAATTTCCGACGCCTCAGCATGAAAAGGGGGGAAAATAGTGTCGTCACGTGACCAAAATCGCTTATAACACATTGCAAACGTCACAATTTATATTTAAAAAAACGATTTTTTTTCCCCTGATAATGATTTTTTTAAACATTGTTGGAGAGAACATATATCTTTAATTATCATCCATTGTAATCCATTGAATCCAATTTATCCATTGTGAGCACATATTATCCATTGTAATATATATCTTTTAAAACCTTGTAATTTTCTAGAAAATAAGCTAAACTGGATGAATCAAAATCAAATTTAATTATTCTAATTTTTTTTTTTTCTGAAAATTAAACGGACGATTTCTTAAAAAAAATATTTTATATATGCATGGTAAATTTTATGTTACATTTGCGACGATTTTTGCATTTCCAGTTGACTAAATTTTTAGGAATGACGCCGACAGTGATTTTATATGTTTGAATGAAAAAATATTTCGAAATGTAATCTGTAAACTTTAGAGATAAATATGTAAAGATGACATTAAACATTTATGCCACTGGCCAAAATTTACGTACGAGAGTTACTGCTTCAATATTTTGTTATTATTTTGATGATATGTTATTGATATTATCTAATCATAAATACGTTTTGATGATTCAACATGAAAAATATTTCGTATAAATTATACAAAAAAAGTTATAATTTTCATTTAAAATGCCATAAAGTAAAAAAAAAAAAAAAAAAAAAAAAAAAATTGTCTACAGAGATATTAATTAAAAATATTATGCAGAAAAAAAAAAAAATTATGAAACACTCAAAAATGTAATTTCTTAATGAAAATATATAAAAGTTCAAAGCTGCCGAATTCCTAATAAGATCTGATAAGATTTGATTTTAAATGTATTTACGGGATGTTGATGTGTGTTTATACTTTTAAAAACCAGATTGTATTTTTATCGGTACTGTTATAACTTCTGCATGTTTTAATTAATAAGGCTAGATTATTATTATGGTTTTTTTATGGTTAATAAATAATTAGAATATGGCTGGATTAATATAATTTATTAGAGAAATTTCCTTTGTTCAATGAATGATTAAAATATGTTATTTCATCGATCAGAAATAATTAATTTTGAAGTGCATATTTTGGAGGCGAGTTCATCAATTTTAGTGGATAAGATTACTGTTTATAGAGGGGAAGGGGCCAGTTATACCTATTTTAAATTTGATTGTTATATGAATCTATTTCTTAAATAAGAAGAGCTCCTAAAATGTTGTTGTTTTCGGTCGAAAATGGACCAAATGATGTTCGCATTTTACTATTTTAACCGTTTTTAACGAAATTCTGTAACTTTAGAAGAATTTTTTAAGCGTTTTTATCGAAATTCTGTAACTTTAGAAAAATTTATCTTTGAATAGGCAATAGAAATGCATAAAATCGTTACAAAAAGGGTAGACGCAAATTATCAGATATGACAAATAAAGTAGAAATTTTGTACTTTCGTGTTATAGCGGCCCCCAAGGATGAAATATTTTTGTTTCTGTTTTCATTAATACATTGTAAATTTAGTACTTTTGTGTAATTTTTTTTTTTTTTTTTGAACGATTTTGTAACAACAAAAATAATCTGGCCGAGAATGGGTAAACATTTTTGTCAAATATTTCAGATTTTTCATTTCATTAAAAATCACTTAATTTTGAGACGACGAAATGATTGTCAAAAATGTTAAAATATAGCTCAAGAATTGCGGAATCGTCAAAAGTGAGAGTTTTTTTTTTTTTTTTTTTTTTTTTTTTTTGACAGCGAGGAAACAGTTTCGTCAGATATTTGAGGATTCACGTTTCGTCAAAAACCACGTGACTCTGTGACGAAATGATTGTCAAAAATAACGAAATGAGGCTTGAAGATTGCGGAATCGTCAAAATTGAGTGTTTTATTTCTGAGAGTGAACTTTAAACAAACTTCCACCAATTAATAACCATAAACGAAAATGTACCTTGTTCTTTGCGTAGCCCTGTATATGAATTTATTTATCTTCCACAAACTTCTAAGTCTACTAACTATAGTTCAGCAGGAAAATGCGAAACAAAATTCATAGTCTGCAATACTTACGTTGTGTAGCCCTGTATATGATAAACCTAATTCATGCACACCGTCACGTTCTATGCAAAAATGTAGTTAAACTTAAAAACTCAAACCAATGTTCAAAACGCACTTATACGTAGACTGTAATTATTGCACGTATACCGTCGTATACTGATATCTTTTATGTGTCTCTGTAAATGAACGGATGCATAAAATGCATAGCATACTTTTAAGTGAGCAATTTATAGTGTACCTCAGTAATGCACATGAATGGTATTATATTTGAAATAGTGAAACATCAATAAATTACACTGCAAACGATTTTTCCCCGTAGTATGTGCAGCAGAATTGTTTTGTTTGACCCTGTAAATGAAAAATATATGCTTTGCACCCCATATTCTACAAAAAGCATGTTTTAGTGCGCTTCATAAATGTATATCAATTTCATAATTTTTCAAATGGCATAGCATCATCAAAATGCACTGGAAACAATTTTTTCCCATTGACTATATTATAACGGAATACTTTTGACTGTCCCTGTAAAAAAAAAAAAAAAAAAAAAAAACTATAAGTGTTACACACTTTATTTGCAATAGGGATCATGCTATAGTAAATAACAGTAACATACAAAAATTTCAGGGCAATCCCAGCATATTTACGCGAGTTAGAACACGGACATTCAGGCAGACGGCAGATGGACAGACAAACCGAAGTCATAAACACTTTTCAACTAGATTGGAAACTGTTAAAAACTACTATGAAATTTAATGTAATATAATTCGAAAACACATTAAATGATAAGCGTCGCCAGATAAATTGAAATAAATATCATTTGATCATATATTGGAACAAAAAATGGAATTTGGATAACGATATATGTATATATATATATATATATTTCTACTAGATCCCTATTCATCAGGGAAATTACAAATAATTCTTAAATATTTGTAAATATTTTTTAATAGTTCTAAAATAATACTTAATTTTATTTGTAAAATTTTGATTTCTATTTAGATATCGTGATAAAGGAAAAATTATTTTTCTACTTTGTCGAGTTTTATTTTATTTTAAACAAGATCTCTTAACTTAAATAAGATATTCATTGAATTACTATATTAATTTTCATTTGCTTAATTTCATTCATTGTTATTTATTTGTTAGTCGTACTCTGACCCATGGGATATAATAAATCAATCTTTAGATATATATTTTTTAATTATCCACTCAACCAGAGAAAAATGTACCTGGTTTTGGGGAAAAGCTTTTAATTTCAATTTATTTGCATGCAGACTGATTCAAAATATTCCATTTATGACTCATTCATTTTGTCGTTATTATCACGAGTGGGAAAATAAAAATTTAAGAAGGTAAACGCGATCTTTAAAACTAATGGAATCCTTTGTCTCCATTTCTATAACCTACTCTAGGTATAAACGGAAAAAAAAAAAAACTCTGCTAACAGTGGAGTCTGGGGGTCTATATCTGTACCTTAGAATCTGAAGCGCCCATGGTCCATGTCTTTTTAAGTCGTTCAGCTTCTTTGAATAGGGATGAATCACCGAGGATGAGTCAGAGATTCATCGGAGAGAGATCGAAGTAGAAGTTAATTTTGGCGCCATGTCTTTGTATAAGGTGCGCCAGTTCTTCGTATCATTTGTTAAACGTACAGTTTGCCGTGCATATTGCTTTCATTATAGTAACAATAGTGTCAGTAGTTATATCAGTGGGGAAAAAAAAAAAAAAAAAAAAAAAAAAAAACAAGCAAAGAACAATATTATACTCATCATTATTATTCGATTTTTTCATAGACTCTCGGTATAAACGCAAGTGCAAAATAATTTTTGAGACTCTAAAAAAATTTTAACGAGAAAAAGTGACAAGTATTGTTCGGGCCAAGGTGCATTAGAGCTCCTATAATACCCCTTATAGGAGCCTTCGGGTGCATAGCATCCGCTGCAACACCCAATATGGCTGGTTTTAATTTAACTGAATTTTAATGTCAAAATGAAAATTTAAAAATATTCAAATAAAAAAAGTATTCTGACTGTTTACATCCTAACTCTTTAACATAAAAATACTCATATTATTAACACATAAAACAAAAGGTTTGCTTATTGGTAAAATAAGAAAATAATTTGGGCGATAAACTAACATTCTAAAACGAATGCACAGACGTGTTTTACAACGTATCAAGATTGTTCCCTGGAGATATTAAAAATTTTGGGCAATATTTAAAACGCATGGAGCATTTTAAAGCTTTTAAAGACTGCAAAAATTTTTCTGTGAAAAAAATGTGTTTGAAATACATTATAATATGTTATCATTATTTACTTTTCAGAAGTGTGAAAATACACTTTCTCCTAAGTATATGGCAAAGTAAAGAAACTTTTTAAATTTTAACCAAAAAAAAAAAAAAAAAATATATATATATATATATATGCATTTTGGCATATATATATATATATATTAAAATCTAACGTTCCCTTAAAATATATATAGGACATTATTTGCTTTGTTAAAATTAAACAAATGGTTATACACTATTTCATGATTTGTTTTGTTTTGAATCTCAAAAAATTATACCTCAAAATTTGTTCGGATTAGATCACTTTTAAAACAAATTATTTACATTGTTATTTATTTATACTGTTATACTTATTACAGCTACTAAATCTATCATCTATCATGTTTTTATTTATTTATTTATTTATTTATTTATTTTTTTTTTTACATAAAATGAAATAAAATAATTATTATAAGCCAGTTACACAAAACCCATTGTTCTAAATTTCTTTTCTTTGATCATATCTACCTTCTCTTTATCCTTACATTGTAGGCTAACAACCTGTTACTCATAGAGTTGCAAAGGGTGGAAAAAACCGGGTTTATTCCCGGGAATAAACCGGGTTTTTTGGGAGGGAAATATTGAAAATTCCCGGCAGTTTTCAGAAACTTTTAGACATGGAATTTTTTTATTTGCAAACAATTTTTTTTTTTTTTTACAAATGTATACAAAACCAATAACATAAATATACAGACAAATAGCACAGTTTACATGAAAACTAACGAAATACATGCTTAAGATGCAGAAATTTTAAGTAAGAGAAATTAAAATAACATAAGTTGATATTTTAACAGTCGATAAATAAAAAGGGCGAGGCAGATGGCAGATTCTTCTTGCTTGACATGAATATAAACATCACCCCTATTCTCCGATTCAAACAATGTAAACAAAACAGTAAACGAACAAAACTAAAAGAAATCAATGCAAAAATACAGTGCAACTCACAAGAAAATTAATATAGAATATGCTTGAATAGAAAATATACCAGCTAACAAAAATTAAACAATCTTATTTTTTAAAGAAACATTCAAATTCTTACCAATTCACAGCCACCATTGTTGTAAAGTAAATGAGTTATAATAAATTATAAAAACTTAAAGCGCAATGTCCTAAGTTTTATGAATTCATAATGAAAAACCTATTTTAAACTTTTCAAAACGGTGCCTGAAATTTCTTGAAAATAAAAAATTGAAATTGAAAAATGATTAGTTTTGTTTATTTTCAAAACTCCTTCAAAATTTCCAATATTCTCCAAAATTCCAGGTTTATTCCCAAAAATTCCCGGGTTTATTCCCGTCTCTCAAAAACTGCAGGTTTTTTGCAACTCTAGTTACTCATCGTCATCTTCCTACGACGACAAAATCTTCTTATACTACTTCCGGCTCCGGCATACGTCATATCCTTCTATGTCTTTTAGCATTGCACCTACCAATAATTTTCGTTTGCAGATGATGGTAGCAATGGAAACTGTCATCTTATTTGCGGTCTCTCACCCTTTCCAATTTTCCGGGTGGTTGAAAAAATTGGATGATATCGTGTTGTAAAATAAATAAATAAATAAATAAATAAAAATCATCGGTCAAAATAAGAAAGAAAGAAAAAATAAAAGGACAGTGATCTCATATTTGTCTCGAATAGCATCTTTTATTTAGGTAATTATTATTCTACCTCTAAAATTTTGTATCACGGTTATAGACATAATACTATCGCTTATGATACTATCGCTTTCTAATAATTGGTTGACATAACCCGTGTTTTCACTGTTTGTCACCCTTTCGGTGATTTTATTTGTGTTTTGTAAAATTGAAGGGAGCATATTATTTACGAAACAAACATCAAATATTTCTGTTCTAGCTATAGATTATTATTTATTATTATTATTATTATTACAATGTTTCGAGAAATTTAATAATTTTCAATTTTAAAAGATAGCAATAAAATGTGGATTGATACTGCATTGGAAAAACTCCTATAGTCAGAACAAGAAATGGAAAAAAATGTGTTCTTGTATTTTTTTTTTTTTTTTCGGATGGAACCATTTGCTTTTTCAAGATCGGCTAAACCTTTTCACATCCGCGTGCCAAATTTTTCCAAAAAAAAAAAAAAAAATTACGTGATCGTGACGTGCCAGCAACCCCAAAAGGAAAAAAAAAAATAGCGAATCAAATACAATGGATCAAAATTTTGATTTTAGAATTAAAAAAATAAAAAAATATTTAGGTAACATTTGGGGAAGGCTGTTCTGAAATCCAAACTGACTACTTTATGATATTTTTTAATTATTTTTTGTTCGCAAATGTATCAAGCTTGCAGGTGCTCTTATTCAGAAGCTTTGTAATCGAAACACGTTTTCCATTTTTTGGTAAAGGCCTAATGGTCTTTCAGAAAGTACCGTCAAAGTCAGCGTTTTCAACCGGATTCCCAATGCGCCAGCAAAAAAAAAAAAGGAGAAAAGCGCGCAGTCATGTGACACGAATCGCTTATAACTCGATAAATAAGTTAATTATCAAAAAATGGAAAACTCATTTCGATTCTAAATCACTTCAAAGCCAGGCCTGCCCATTTTTCTGCCTTTGCGTTTAAAAATGAGTCAGTTTAAAAATGAGTTTCGTTTTTTTTTTGAGCAGGTCATTTGAGATCCACCTTATGAGAATGTTATTTTCGTTGTTACAACTGAGGTGCCAAATAATGGATATCAGCAGGGTATACTTAGTTATTTTTAAGAGAATACAAGCTGATTTAGAGCCATCTGACTAGAGATTTCTACTGAAGTTTCTCATATTATTCCCTTCCGAAAATAATCACAAGCCCCACCAGTGGCTGAGAGGTTCTGCTCTCAAAGCTTGTAAGACGGGAGGTGCTGGATTCAAACCCTGTCGCGCTCGTCGACTTTAACCGTTCGGAGTTTTCCGTGGTTTTCTTCGAACCTTGCCGTAAATATGGGTTAGGATCCCTTAGAAAGACCCCCACGGAGGGCACTCCCCCATAGGGGATATATCTCTCGAGTAGATAATCGGCCGTTATAAATCAACCAACCAACCGAAAATAATCACTCGTAGAAAAAATTGTGAATAGACAGTTCTTTAAACAGTTTTTCGTATTTGGAATTGAAATCGAAATTGTCATAATTTTTCCATCGCCATTTTTTACGTATGTCTCATAATCTTTCCTCTCCGATAATCGCTTAATCCCTCCATAATCTGAAAAAATTTTGAGCCATGTATTGAGCTAGATTGGGATTTTGATCCATTATATTTGATCCACTATTTTTTTTTTTTTCCTTTTGGTTGTTGGCACGTCGTGATCATGTAAAATATTTTTTTGGAAAAATTTGGCACGCGGATGTGAAAAGGTTCGCCGATCCTGAATAATCAAATGGTTCGATCCAAAAAACAGTTGCATTTCAGTTTTTTCAAACTGTATGACAACGAGAACAAATAAAATTAAGACAAACTCATCTAGTCAACATTCAGATGCATTTTGTGAAATTTAACTACATTTTGGTTTAGAACCTGAACTGAATCTATGCCGTGCCGAAAATAATCTGCTGAGTGCCATAAGATTCGTCATCCTTGTCTTAGGTACTTATCTCTACTGCTTCAAGTTTTGTTACGGTTATAGACATAATATAATCATTTTTGATTTTGAAGACGTTCTTATAATTTGATGACTCACCTAAAAAAAAAAAGTCATTATTGATCTACTGTTGATCTTGTATATGATCTTATTTATTAAGCAACTTAAAAAAAAAGAAACTTCTGTTTTTGGTTGTTATGTATGTATGTAGTATGCATGTATCTATGCATGTATGTATGTATATGTGTATGTACACTCTAAAAAAGATCCGTGAAAATACAAGAGATTTTACGGAGAAGTTTCATTTTTCCAAAACAACAGTACAATTTCCGTAAATGACATTAGTTCCGTAAAGGAGATTTCAAATCCGTAGATATGCAGGAAGTTTTCCGTAAATTTGATGGATTTTTTTTCAAAACAGTACAATGTCCGTATTTCTCCATTTCCGGAAATAACGTTCAGAAGTTTGTAAACAGATATCGTCTTGTTTGAAACGCGAATTAAGATTGTTGTATTTACTAAGGTCCAGGGTCTTCTAGGATCCAGGCCTGGACCGGTCCTACCCATGGGCCTATTTTCTGTCATTAGACTCGGGCCAATCCTGGAGCTCATTCTAACCGGGCCCGTGTCTGGGCGGTAATTTTTTGTGAAAATAATAATGATATTTTTTATTTTTTAGTGAAATCTTTAGAAATTTACTTTATTTATATAAATTACAGAAATTTTTTCCTTTTAAATTTTCCTTTTTTTTTCTTTATAGTGCTTCAAATTATGAATTTTTTCACTGACATTTTAAAATTTTATTTTAATTTTATTAACGTGAGGCAATATTAGGTTATTAAAGGTTTCGTAAAATAATATCTTTTTGCAAATTATTGGTATTGAACAAAACTGATTTGACTTATAAATTTGTGAATTAACCTAAAATTTATTATTTTATAAATTATAATTTTAGAAAGTTTATATTTTTTTTCTTTAAATGTATAAAAATAATTAATGATTTTTTCTTTACTTTTATAAAAATGAAGTTTATAATTTTATAAATTTTATAATATATTTAGTTAATTTATAATTTTATAAAGTTTATAATATATTTAGTTAGTGTGGTAGCGTGAACACATGTATATATAATTAATGAAATCCATTTATCGTTTGAAACGAAAAAAACTTTATTTTAAATTAACATAAAAAAAATAAAAATAAAAATGAAAAAATAGGATAATCATATCCACGCTGTACAGTTACAAGGTCAGAAAATAACCCATTCTGACGATCACTCCAAAGACAACCTCACTCTCGCTTGTTCAACATCCAAGTCCCCTCTTTCATGTCTCTCCCAGCATTCCTTCCTCTCCGGCAAAACTGGTATTTTCTCCCTATGGAAAGAAACGCCATCTAGCCTCCTATGAGTGACAGCTATTTTAATCCTATACTTATCCAGTTAGAATTTTCACCTCATATGGACTAGATCCTTTCTATCCAAATAATGCCTTTCACATTTCTTATCCACCCTTTTCAGATAACACATCTTTCAATACAAAGCCTGCATTGCAGCCTTGCTTATCTTAAAGTGAAATTGAAATTCACCCTTTTGATAGAATTTTTCTCAATAGAGATCAGTCTGTCAGATTATTTTCTTCCAGAGAGATTATTCTTTTTTCACAAGTAAGGGAGGAGTTGATTCATGTCAACTCATCACAACACCTCCCCCTAAGGAAAAATTTCTAGAAGAAATTTGGCATATACATTAATAGAATAAGCTCCTTCAATAAATTTCTAAAGAGGTCAACAAAGCACAAAGGAATTTTGAATAACACATGAAAAATCCCTACAAACACATTCCCATACTCAGTATTTGATAGACCACACTGTCAATAGGATTTACCATAATCCCTTACCTACAATACCTAAGTATAATTCCAGGAATAATTTATACTATGGATGCCCTAAGAAACAATTTTAAAATATTTCACATACATATAATACCAAATACAGATTACACTTTACATGATTCTAACAAAAAAATAATAATAATAAAAGGAAAGAATAAATCTATATGCAACACAATGCCTAAACAATTCTCTTAAAAACTTGCTTAAAAGTCTAAATTTAGACGCTTCTACAAACAAAAAGAACGCATACTAAATTATGCAATTATTAAATTAATGAAGTTTTACCATTGCGAAAATATTAAGCATTAAATGATAAATAAACACATTACAGATATTACAATAATGAGTACTCCCAAATTTAGAATAAAACTTAATTTAGAGAATTCTCCCAAAAACCCATATCTAAATTACTTCTATCAGAAAATCTTTTCGACAATAAATTTCGCTTTACGACCTCATGATCATAATTTTTCCTTTCAAAATCTTGTTTGATTTTAATAAATCTTTCTTTATGATTCGTTTTAAAAGTAGAATGCTCCAGTCTTTTTAACTTTGAATTTCCATATCCATTTTCTTGGCATTTAGCCCCCCAATTTTCTCTATCATTATCTTTCATCCCAAAGTTAATTTTTCTGGCCACAGTCAATTTCTTTCTAATTCTATTTCTAACACGCTCAACATACTACCAACAAAATACCTGGGTATATTTACATCATGCTCAGAATTCTTTTTTCGAAATTGACCTCCTTTACCTGACCTTTTATCACTATCCGTTCGAGACGCATCATCTTTTAAATCGATCAATTTAGACCCTTTTTCCAAATTCTTATCAGTCACGTCTCCCGGTGAATTTACCTCCATCTCATCAACAGACTTATTATCCCTTTCACAGATTTCATTCACAACCGTTTTTCTAACAACTCTTTGCTCATGATCGCTAGATAATCTGAGGGTTCCTTGCCCATTTAATTCTCTTTGATTCCCCACTTGTTTATACACCGAATTTTGCTTTTCCATATTTCCTAACTTTAATAAGTCATAAACAGCTGGTGTTATAAGGGGCGGAGAATTTAGTTTTCTCACAACTGCAACCACCACATTTTTTTCAACATACTCTTTTTCACCTTCCATCAAAGCAACCGGCACTGACACCAAATCCGCTTTTTGTCTATTTCCGATGGCCGGTATAAGAAAGACATTTCCCACTTTCTTAGCACTCCACGGAATGTCATTAGCATCAAAAACCGCAATTTGCGCACCTGTGTCCTTAATCGCTTTTACTTTCTTACCATTCACGCATAAATCAACCATAGGTAATTCGGTTTCTACACCTTCCCTATTATTTTCACTTTTCCCATCACTAGTAATGATCCAAGCTATGCTTTTATCCTCATAATTAGTTTTACTTTTTAACAATTCCGGACAATTTGGACGGATGTGGCCCACTGCCAAACAATTATAACATTGGACTTGTCTTTGCTTTTCGAAAGCATTGTCCTTCTTAAATTGATCAAATTTCCCACACTCTTTCGTATTCTCAAATTCCGATTTTGGTTTAATTTCCTTTCTACTTTTAGAATTAAAGCTGTCTTTTTGCTTATCCTGAAAAGATTTATTTTCCCACGATTTTCTATCCGACCTGTTAAATTCTCTTCTTAGACTCTCAAATTTATCCGATTTTTCCGCGAGTTTAGAAGCAATCTTTATTTCCTCCCAATCATTCATAAATTTTTCTTTTATCTCAAAAGGGACACGTTTTTTTAGTTGCTCCGTGAGCATTAGTTCTTTTAATGATTCAAAATTCCTCACTTCTAATGACTCTAACCAATTATCAAGATAACCCCTTAACTCATAAATCAGATCCACCCATAATTCACCAGATTTTCTTTGATGAGTTTCAAATTTTTGTTTTAAGGCGCCTGTACTTAGCCTAAACCTATCTAACAAAACTTTCTTTATATGTTGAAAATCATCACATTTGTCTGACGGTTGTTTAACTATAATTTCGGCAATGTCAGAAGGTAATAAAGGAATTAATTGACTAACCAAATCTTCCTGAGAAATTTTAGCTTTCTCGGCTTGCCTTTCAAAAATCATAAAGAAAAGAGTTATATCAATTAATTTAGAATCAAAGCGCGGCACTAAATCCTTTAAATTTACCTTAGGAGTCCTATGAAAATCTACATTTGATTCATTAGATGAAACACTAACAACATCCGCAGAATTCTGAATACGCAATTTCTCTAATTCAAATTGCTGTTGTTTCTCAAGTTTTTGTAATTCAAGTTGTTTTTCAAGTTGTTTTTCGAGTTTATCTGCCTCAAGTTGTTTCTCAAGTTTATCTAATTCAAGTTGTTTTTCGAGTGTATCTGCCTCAAGTTGTTTCTCAAGTTTATCTACCTCAAGTTGTTTTTCAAGTTTATCTAACTCAAATTTCCTAAGTTCATCTTTTTCCTCTTGCGCAATCCTATCTAATTCAATTTGCCTCTCTCTTTCTTTACGATCTTTTTCAAATTGTTTTTCCTGTTCTTTCCGCTCTGCCTCCTGTTCAAGAATATATTGCAAGCGAAGTTTTGCGTAACTTTCTTTATAATCTTCAGCACTAACAATGGCCTGAATTATAGCTTGATTTTTACACGATTTTGACACACTGGTCTCAAATTCCTCTGCTAATAATAGTAAGACGCTTTTATTATATTTTACTAAATAGTCTGCCATATTTTCCCCCAAAATATAATAAATTTCAAAAAATCAGATATATTCAATTTACAATAATACAATAAATACAGAAATAGAATTTTCCCCACTATACGTATAATAATGTATTCAAAAACGACACAATTTCAATATAGCAAATTCTCATGCAACAGTGACGTCTTTCAAACTGAGTATATCCCCCAAAATAAATCTTATACCCAACAGAACAGTATAACATCAATTTATTTCGAAACATTAATCATAATCATCCACAGTATACCCATAAAATTAAGCTATAACTTTATTACTGTAATAAATAAAATGTATATAAACAAAACTCTTATTTCCAAAAGTTTTATACAAAATTATGATTAAAATACCATGATTAATAATCTCAATTAATCAATAACAATTTACCATACTCCAAGTAAATTTCAACATATACATAAGTATATAATTTTCTTAACCCAATATTATACCTAACAGATACCAGAAAATCAACAAACATAAAAATTCTAGCTAAAAATTTAAGTACCAAATTAATATCTTCCTTAGAATTCTTAAATTTCTCATAGAGTTTTGATCCCCAAAATTAAAATTTATACACAAAATTTAATTTAAAACAGACCTCTATAGAAGATTTCATAAAAGAGCTTACCTTCAGATACAGATATTTCCTCCACACTGATAACAGGCTTCCAAGCACTTTTAAAGATGACACACACACAGATTTTTGAAGATTTGAAGACACTCAATTCCCTGATGAGGCACTAATTTCACCTTAGATCCGT
Source organism: Maratus michaelseni (assembly GCA_963931845.1). Lineage (NCBI taxonomy): Eukaryota > Metazoa > Arthropoda > Arachnida > Araneae > Salticidae > Maratus > Maratus michaelseni. The sequence goes on from OZ007593.1 coordinate 382,976,403, forward strand.
ATGTAGACAACTTAGATGGTACACCGCATATCTTCATTCCACTGATATATTTTGAAGCACACACAAATAGCACCAAGTCTATAGTTGACTGTTCATACACCTCACAGCTTTAGTCGATAAAGTTCTTTTACCAGTTCTCTACTTGCTAGAACTCCGAGAAAAAACCACGACTCCAATTAGACTTCACGAATCCACAACTCTGCTTGTCCGTTTTCCACTGGCTCTTCATCTGTTTAATCAGGTTAACATAGATCCGTAATCTAATTTACTCTAGATTACATATCCCATTTGCTGCCACCAATTAATTATATATACTATACTATAGCTGTGGTAGCGTGAACACATGTATATATAATTAATGAAATCCATTTATCGTTTGAAACGAAAAAAACTTTATTTTAAATTAACATAAAAAAAAATTAAAAAATAGGATAATCATATCCACGCTGTACAGTTACAAGGTCAGAAAATAACCCATTCTGACGATCACTCCAAAGACAACCTCACTCTCGCTTGTTCAACATCCAAGTCCCCTCTTTCATATCTCTCCCAGCATTCCTTCCTCTCCGGCAAAACTGGTATTTTCTCCCTAAGGAAAGAAACGCCATCTAGCCTCCTATGAGTGACAGCTATTTTAATCCCATACTTATCCAGTTAGAATTTTCACCTCATATGGGCTAGATCCTTTCTATCCAAATAATGCCTTTCACATTTCTTATCCACCCTTTTCAGATAACACATCTTTCAATACAAATCCTGCATTGCAGCCTTGCTTATCTTAAAGTGAAATTGAAATTGACCCTTTTGATAGAATTTTTCTCAATAGAGATCAATCTGTCAGATTATTTTCTTCCAGAGAGATTATCCTTTTTTCACAAGTAAGGGAGGAATTGATTCATGTCAACTCATCACATTAGTTTATAATGTTATAAATTAAACTAAATTAATTTAGACTAAATCAATAAATCCAAATTTAAACATACTCATCCCAAGGTGATTAATTTCAAAATTTTCGCTAAAAATCTATTTTATTTATTTTTTTATTTTTTTTTAAGGTTTCATAAAATAATATTTTTGCAAATTATCGGTATGTAGGTGTTAGACTAAGCTGATTTGTCTTATAAATTTGTGAATTAAACTAAAATTTATTTTTTTATAAATTATAATTTTACGAAGTTCATATTTTTTTCTTTAAATTTATAAAAAATAATTAATAACTTTTAGTTTACTTTTATAAAAATGAAGTTTATAATTTTATCAAGTTTATAATTTATTTCGTTAGTTTATAATTTTATAAATTAAACTAAATTATCAAGTCCAAATTTAAACTTACCTATCATTAATTTCAAAAATTTCTCTAAAAATCTATTTTTTTGTTTTGATTTTTTAAACAGAATCGTACACAAAAGCTCTCAGTAATGATTAAATATAATAATTTAATTTATTATAAAATTGTTTATTCACATAAGTTTTTAAAATAAGAGATAAAGAAAATTTATTTTAATAGCATGTAATAAATACGTCTACTTAAGATAATTATTGTTTTTAGAATTGATAAATAGATCAACAGACAAATAATTTTAAAAAGTATATGTACTATTGCAAAAAGAAACAATCATTAGTCTTAATAAAATGTTTTACGCATATAATACATAAAAGGTTACAATTTATCTGTTATAAAGCATCAAATAATAAAGCAAGATATTAAAAATTATGAAAATAAAATATTTAAAAAATCCATCTAACTATAAAACTTTTAAGTTTTTGCATCCTTAAAAGTATGTAAAATAAATAACAACATTTGAGGGAACGAAGTGTCCGGTCTTAGCGTAATGGTACAGCCCGCCAGTTTACTACACAGAAGTTTCCGGTTTCGAACCTCTTCGTGGCAAGTGTTGGTTATTTACTGAAAACTCGCTCAGAAATGAAAGAAAAAAAAAGTGTTATAAGATGTTCCTTGAGAAATATATATATATATATATATTTTTTTTTGGTCCTATAAAATTTATTTTAACGATATAAAAATATCTAAAAAATACGGAAGATATCTGTTAAAAAACGGAAATTTAAAAACGGATATTTCAGAAATCACGGAAAATTTCCTGGAATTTACGGATTTTTTTTTCCGTTAAAATACGGAAATAGTACTGGGGTCTCGATTGCCAGTACAATTTCCGTTTTTTTCAGGAAATTTTTTTTACGGTGTATGTATGTAAAAGGTGGTTTCATTGTTGTTTTTTTTTCGTTACAGGGTCTCGTCAAATATTTTAATATAGGATGGTCTTATTGCGTTTCAAACGCTTTAAAATGTGAGAGATGTAGCATACGAGAAATAAATTTCATTGGTCAGAAGGATTTCGGACAATATCTTGAGAGATGTCGACCAGAGTGCCTTTATAAATAATAAAGTGATAATATACGAGCAATAAAAGTTATTGGTCGAGAGGAGTTTTGACGAAATATTGCTACGTCATTTGAAGCATAATATATAAGCATAAATATTGAAAAGCGGAAGTTCACACCGCTTTTCAATATTCGCTTTCGTAGACGTCGACGAAAAATATTCGTATTTCCATTCGCGACTATCAAAAATCAAGCAGTAATTAAAACGAGTATTCTCGTATTCGAATATTTACACAATTTTTCAATATTCGCATTCGTAGAAATCGATGAAAAATATTCGTATTCGTGTTCGCGAATGTCAAAAGTCAAGCAGTGATTACAACGGGTATTCTCGTATGCGAATATTCACAACATTTTTCAATATTCGCATTCGTAGACATCGACGAAAAATATTCGTATTCGCGTACGCGAATATCAAAAATCAAGTACTGATGAATACAATCCTTTTCGTACGCGAAATTGATAAACAATTATGAAGCCTAATAAAACATGCTTTTTGTAGAATATAGGGTGCAGAGCATTTTTTATTCATTTACAGGTTCAAACAAAAGAATTCTGTTGCGCATTGTTCTGTAGAGGAAAAATTGTTTGCAGTGTAATTTAACGATGTTTCACTATTTCAAACATAATGTAATTTATATGCATTACTGAGTTGCACTATAAATTGCTTTCTTAAAGTATGGTGGTGCATTCCGTTTATCGTTCATTTACAGGGACACACAAAATATATCGGTTAGAGTATATCTCATCAAAAAGTCACCTGTAAAAAATGCAGCCAAGTCACGTAACTCATTTACCGTAAAAAGTACTGAGATCGTATAAAGCCAAGTTTAACTATCTTATTAACTCTGAAATTTTCATTCACAAATCACTCCTAGTCCTACATCTTTAGTTAATTATTATTTTGTGACTCGGCAATTACGTAGCACGAGAATGTGATGTATATAATTAGTCTTAATCAAATAATACTATAACATATTAAAGTGTAATAACTTCCCTGTGCGTATATAATTTGCCTTAATTAAATTATCCCATCCCATCCCATAACATAGTAAGGTGTAATAACTTCCCTGTGCTGCGTAATTACCAAGTCACAAAATAATATTTAACTAAAGATGTAGAGACTAGGAGTGATTTGTGAATGAAAATTTCAGAGTTAATAAGATAGTTAAACTTGGTTTTATACGATCTCAGTACTTTTTACGGTAAATGAGTTACGAGACTTGACTGCATTTTTTACAGGTGACTTTTTGATGATATTTCACTTCTTTCTGTAAGTAATCCTCCTTTTCTTGATTTTGGGTTCTTTTTGGAGATCATCCACTGATTTTCGCTAAGCCCACACTCTGTCCCTATTATTTACAGGTATCAAAAATTTGAAGCTTTAGTTTCGTTTGCAAAGTACTGTAGATAAAAAGAGATTTCAGGTTCCTAGGAAAGCACTAAGTTATGGGGGGGGGGGGGTGTCAAAAGTACTCTTGCTTCCAGGATAGGTGCTATCCATCTGAGATATTACTCGCAGCCCTAGATATTTGATATTTAACATAAAAGAACTTTTTAGTATAAAAAGAAAGCCAAAATTTAAATTTCCGGAAATTTCCAATAAATCAAACTATATTCCTTTTTTCGATATATATTTTTTCGATACTATATTCCTTTTTTTTTCGTTTTTTTAGTCCTTTTTTTACTATTTACGGATTTTTTAATTTTTCCTTACTTTGTGTACTAAACCCTGCCTTTCTACCAAATGTCAAGCTTCTAGGACTACAAAATCGAATTGTTTTCAAATTCTCGACTTTTTATAAATTTATTGATTTTTCGATTTTAATTCTAAGTTACCTGATTGTCATGCCAATATAGTAATTATTTGATCCGTCTTCTTAGGATCATTTAGGTTCAATTTAGAGATAAATCAAGTGAATCTTAGAGTCACCATGATTTTATTTAGAAAGGACTATCAAGCCATAACCAGCCAGTAATTTCGGGAGGGTAGGGGGAGCTGTGAAAATTTTTGTGGGGCTAACATCATTTCCTCATTTCCTCCATTTAACAATCCATATTTCATATGTGAAGTAAATAGAGTACAACCTGTGAAATAAAACAAACCTGTCTATAAAGAAATCGCCTATATCGTAGCGTAGCCAGTCTATAGCGGAACTTTTCTATAACGAAATTCGCAAACGCGTTGTACTAGCTAATAGGAGAATTATCTTAAAACTAATGTTTCTAGCAGTACAAAATGAAATTGTTTTCGAATTTTCGATTCCTTAAAGATATTTCGATTTTTCGATTTTATTTTCGAATTTAACGAATATTTTAATTGTTCCTTTTATTGAATAGTAAATACTACCTTTACACCAAGTTTTAAGTTTCTAGGACTACAAGATAAAATTATTTTCAATTTTCGATTTTTTCGAATTTTTTTTTATAATTTTCAGGATTTTTTAATTTTTTTCTTATTTTGTATCCTTTATTACAAATTTCAAGTTTCTAGCGCTACAAAATAGAACTATTTTGAAATTTTCGATCTTTTTCGAGTTTTTTTATTCTATTTTCGAATTTATTGTGTTTTAATTTTTCCTTTTTCTGTATCCTAAACAATAAGTTTACGCCGAATTTTAAGTTCTAAAGCTACAAAATCGATTTTTTTTTCAATTTTTCGAATTTTCGATTTTTATTTTCAAATTTTACAGATTTTTTATTTATTTCTTTTTTTGCATCCTAAATACTACCTTTATTCCAAATTTTAAGTTTCTAGCTTTACAAAATCGAATTATTTAAAAATTTTCGTTTTTTTTTTCGATTTTTTAAAATTATTTTCAATTTTTGTTGTGTTTTTAATTTTTTCTTTTTCTGAATCCTAAACAGTACCTTTACACCAAATTTTCAGTTTCTAAAACTACGAGATCATATAATTTTCAATTTCTCTCTTTTTCTTTCTTTCTTTCTATTTTTTTTCTTTTTTTTCTTTTTTTTTTTGAAAGTTTCGATTTTTTTAAATTTATTTATATTTTTTAATGTTTCCTTATTTAGTATCTTAAATATTACCTTTATTCCAAATTTCAAGTTTCTAGCGCTATGAAATCGAATTATTTTCAAAATTTCCTATTTTTCTATTTCTTTCGATTTTTTTATTTTATTTTCGAATTTTATTGCGTTTTTATTTTAACTTATTCTGAATCCTAAACACTATCTTTACCGCGAATTTTAAGTTTCTAAGGCCAAAAGATCAAATTATTTTAAATTTTTCAATTTTTTTTCGAATTTTTCGAATTTTTGATTTTTTTTTCGAATTTTCTGGATTTTTTAATTTTTCCTTATTTTGCATCCTAAATACTACCTTTCTTCCGAATTCCAAGTTTCTAGCGCAACAAAATTGGATTATTTGAAATTTTTCGATTTTTTACGATTTTTCGATTTTATTTTCAATTTCTTTTTGTGTTTTTGATGTTTTCTTTTTCTGAATTCTAAACACTACCTTCACACCAAATTTTAAGTATTTAAGACTACAAGATCGTGTTATTTTCAATTTTCAATTTTGTTCGATTTTTTTTTTTTTTCGAATGTTTTTTTTTTTTTCGGGTTTTATAATTTTTTCTTTCTTTGTATCCGAAACACTAGCTTTATTCCAAATTCTAAGTTTCTGTGGCTGCTGGATCTACCCAATATTTTTGATGACGCGAGAGTGAGTGTGTGAGTGGCAAAAAATCGAAACTTTGAGTTCATATATCGTCTGCACTAATTTATGGGTATTTTTCGAACTATCCATATTTTTTTAATTTTTCCTTATTTAGTATCTTAAATTACCTTTATTCCAAATTTCAAGTGTCTAGCGCTATAAAATCGAATTATTTTCAAATTTTCCTTATTTTTCGATTTTTTTGATTTTTTGATTTTATTTTCGAATTTTATTGCGTTTTTTATTTCAACTTATTCTGAATACTAAACATTATCTTTACTGCGAATTTTAAGTTTCTAAGGCTAAAAAATCAAATTATTTTAATTATTTCAAATTTTTTCGAATTTTTCGATTTTTTGATTTTTTTTTCCGAATTTTCCGGAATTTTTAATTTTTTCTTATTTTGCATCCTAAATACTACCTTTATTCCGAATTCCAAGTTTCTAGCGCAGGAAAATCGGATTATTTGAAATTTTTCGATTTTTCGATTTTTTTAATTTTGCGTTCGATTTTTTTGGTGTTTTTGATGTTTTCTTTTTCTGGATACTAAACACTACCTTCACACCGAGTCTTAAGTTTCTAAGACTACAAGATCGTATTATTTTCAATTTTCAATTTTGATGGAATTTGTTGATTTTCGAATGTTTTTTTTTTCGAATTTTCCGGATTTTATAATTTTTTCTTTCTTTGTATCCGAAACACTAGCTTTATTCCAAATTTTAAGTTTCTGTGGCTGCTGGATCTACCCAATATTTTTGATGACGCGAGAGTGAGTGTGTGAGTGGCAAAAAATCGAAACTTTGAGTTCATATATCGTCTGCACTAATTTATGGGTATTTTTCGAATTATCCATAATTTTAATTTTTCCTTATTTAGTATCTTAAATATTACCTTTATTCCAAATTTCAAGTTTCTAGCGCTATAAAATCGAATTATTTTCAAGTTTTCCTTATTTTTCGATTTTTTTGATTTTTTGATTTTATTTTCGAATTTTATTGCGTTTTTTATTTCAACTTATTCTGAATACTAAACACTATCTTTACTGCGAATTTTAAGTTTCTAAGGCTAAAAAATCAAATTATTTTAATTTTTTCAATTTTTTTCGAATTTTTCGAATTTTTGATTTTTTTTCGAACTTTTCGGAATTTTTAATTTTTTCTTATTTTGCATCCTAAATACTACCTTTATTCCGAATTCCCAGTTTCTAACGCAGCAAAATCGGATTATTTGAAATTTTTCGATTTTTTCGATTTTTCAATTTTTTTAATTTTGCTTTCGATTTTTTTGGTGTTTTTGATGTTATCTTTTTCTGGATACTAAACACTACCTTCACACCGAATCTTAAGTTTCTAAGACTACAAGATCGTATTATTTTCAATTTTCAATTTTGATGGAATTTGTTGAATTTTCGAATGTTTTTTTTTTTTTCGAATTTTCCGGATTTTATAATTTTTCCTTTCTTTGTATCCGAAAGACTAGCTTTGTTCCAAATTTTAAGTTTCTGTGGCTGCTGGATCTACCCAATATTTTTGATGACGCGAGAGTGAGTGAGTGTGTGAGTGGCAAAAAATCGAAACTTTGAGTTCATATATCGTCTGCACTAATTTATGGGTATTTTTCGAATTATCCATATTTTTTAATTTTTCCTTATTTAGTATCTTAAATATTACCTTTATTCCAAATTTCAAGTTTCTAGCGCTATAAAATCGAATTATTTTCAAATTTTCCTTATTTTTCGATTTTTTTGATTTTTTGATTTTATTTTCGAATTTTATTGCGTTTTTTATTTCAACTTATTCTGAATACTAAACATTATCTTTACTGCGAATTTTAAGTTTCTAAGGCTAAAAAATCAAATTATTTTAATTTTTTCAATTTTTTTTTAATTTTTCGAATTTTTGATTTTTTTTTCGAACTTTCCAGAATTTTTAATTTTTTTCTTATTTTGCATCCTAAATACTACCTTTATTCCGAATTCCCAGTTTCTAGCGCAGCAAAATCGGATTATTTGAAATTTTTCGATTTTTTCGATTTTTCGATTTTTTTAATTTTGCTTTCGATTTTTTTGGTGTTTTTGATGTTTTCTTTTTCTGGATACTAAACACTACCTTCACACCGAATCTTAAGTTTCTAAGACTACAAGATCGTATTATTTTCAATTTTCAATTTTGATGGAATTTGTTGAATTTTCGAATGTTTTTTTTTTTCGAATTTTCCGGATTTTATAATTTTTCCTTTCTTTGTATCCGAAACACTAGCTTTGTTCCAAATTTTAAGTTTCTGTGGCTGCTGGATCTACCCAATATTTTTGATGACGCGAGAGTGAGTGTGTGAGTGGCAAAAAATCGAAACTTTGAGTTCATATATCGTCTGCACTAATTTATGGGTATTTTTCGAATTATCCATATTTTTTAATTTTTCCTTATTTAGTATCTTAAATATTACCTTTATTCCAAATTTCAAGTTTCTAGCGCTATAAAATCGAATTATTTTCAAATTTTCCTTATTTTTCGATTTTTTTGATTTTTTGATTTTATTTTCAAATTTTATTGCGTTTTTTATTTCAACTTATTCTGAATACTAAACACTATCTTTACTGCGAATTTTAAGTTTCTAAGGCTAAAAAATCAAATTATTTAAATTTTTTCAATTTTTTTCGAATTTTTCGAATTTTTGATTTTTTTTTCGAACTTTCCGGAATTTTTAATTTTTTCTTATTTTGCATCCTAAATACTACCTTTATTCCGAATTCCCAGTTTCTAGCGCAGCAAAATCGAATTATTTGAAAATTTTCGAATTTTTTCGATTTTTCTATTTTTTTAATTTTGCTTTCGATTTTTTTGGTGTTTTTGATGTTTTCTTTTTCTGGATACTAAACACTACCTTCACAGAATCTTAAGTTTCTAAGACTACAAGATCGTATTATTTTCAATTTTCAATTTTGATGGAATTTGTTGAATTTTCGAATGTTTTTTTTTTCGAATTTTCCGGATTTTATAATTTTTCCTTTCTTTGTATCCTAAACACTATCTTTTTTCCAAATGTCAAGTTTCTATGGCTGCGGGATCTACCCAATCTTTTGGATGACGCGAGAGTGAGTGAGTGTGTGAGTGACAAAAAATCGAATGTTTGAGTTCATATATCGTCTGAACTAGAAAAGACAGAAAGTTGTAATTTTAAATTTTGGTCCTGTGTGCCAAATACTCTAGAAAAACGAAGTTTCAAATTTTTGGGATACTCCAGCGCGGAGATATGGGGGGGGGGGGGGGTCAAAAGTGCCCTGAGTTGCTTCCAGAAAAGCATGCTTACGGCTGTCCTCTCTTGACTTTAATTTTTCGATTTTAATTCTTAATTACCTGATTGTCATGCCAATATAGTAATTATTTGATCCGTCTTCTTAGGATCATTTAGGTTCAATTTAGAGATAAATCAAGTGAATCTTAGAGTCACCATGATTTTATTTAGAAAGGACTATCAAGCCATAACCAGCCAGTAATTTCGGGAGGGTAGGGGGAGCTGTGAAAATTTTTGTGGGGCTAACATCATTTAACAATCCATATTTCATATGTGAAGTAAATAGAGTACAACCTGTGAAAGAAAACAAACCTGTCTATAAAGAAATCGCCTATATCGTAGCCAGTCTATAGCGGAACTTTTCTATAACGAAATTCGCAAACGAAAGAAAAGAAAACCATAATCCGGGGGAAATAACATAAAACAATTAGGGGCGTTGTAGTAGCTAATAGGAGAATTATCTTAAAACTAATGTTTCTAGCAGTACAAAATGAAATTGTTTTCGAATTTTCGATTCCTTAAAGATATTTCGATTTTTCGATTTTATTTTCGAATTTAACGAATATTTTAATTGTTCCTTTTATTGAATAGTAAATACTACCTTTACACCAAGTTTTAAGTTTCTAGGACTACAAGATAAAATTATTTTCAATTTTCTATTTTTTCGAATTTTTTTTATAATTTTCTGGATTTTTTAATTTTTTCTTATTTTGTATCCTTAATTACATATTTCAAGTTTCTAGCGCTACAAAATCGAATTATTTTGAAATTTTCGATCTTTTTCGAGTTGTTTATTCTATTTTCGAATTTATTGTGTTTTAATTTTTCCTTTTTCTGTATCCTAAACAATAAGTTTACGCCGAATTTTAAGTTCTAAAGCTACAAAATCGATTTTTTTTTCAATTTTTCGAATTTTCGATTTTTTTTTCGAATTTTACAGATTTTTTATTTATTTCTTTTTTTGCATCCTAAATACTACCGTTATTCCAAATTTTAAGCTTCTAGCTTTACAAAATCGAATTGTTTTCAAATTTTCGTTTTTTCTTTCGATTTTTTGATTTTATTTTCAATTTTTGTTATGTTTTTAATTTTTTCTTTTTCTGAATCCTAAACACTACCTTTACACCAAATTTTCAGTTTCTAAAACTACGAGATCATATTATTTTCAATTTCTCTCTTTTTCTTTCTTTCTTTCTATTTTTTTTTCTATTTTTTTTTTTTAAATTTCCATTTTTTTTTAATTATTTATATTTTTTAATGTTTCCTTATTTAGTATCTTAAATATTACCTTTATTCCAAATTTCAAGTTTCTAGCGCTATGAAATCGAATTATTTTCAAAATTTCCTTATTTTTCTATTTCTTTCTATTTTTTAATTTTATTTTCGAATTTTATTGCGTTTTTATTTTAACTTATTCTGAATCCTAAACACTATCTTTACCGTGAATTTTAAGTTTCTAAGGCCAAAAGATCAAATTATTTAAATTTTTTAAAATTTTTTTCGATTTTTTCCAATTTTTGACTTTTTCTTTTTCGAATTTTCTGGATTTTTTAATTTTTCCTTATTTTGCATCTTAAATACTACCTTTATTCCAAATTCCAAGTTTCTAGCGCAACAAAATTGGATTATTTGAAATTTTTCGATTTTTCGATTTTATTTTCAATTTCTTTTTGTGTTTTTGATGTTTTCTTTTTCTGAATTCTAAACACTACCTTCACACCAAATTTTAAGTTTTTAAGACTACAAGATCGTGTTATTTTCAATTTTCAATTTTGTTCGATTTTTTTGAATTTTCGAATGTTTTTTTCTTTTTTAATTTTCCGGATTTTATAATTTTTCCTTTCTTTGTATCCGAAACACTAGCTTTATTCCAAATTCTAAGTTTCTGTGGCTGCTGGATCTACCCAATCTTTTTGATGACGCGAGAGTGAGTGAGTGTGTGAGTGGCAAAAAAGAAACTCTGAGTTCATATATCGTCTGCACTAATTTATGGGTATTTTTCGAATTATCCATATTTTTTAATTTTTCCTTATTTAGTATCTTAAATATTACCTTTATTCCAAATTTCAAGTTTCTAGCGCTATAAAGTCGAATTATTTTCAAATTTTCCTTATTTTTCGATTTTTCTGATTTTTTCGATTTTTTTATTTTATTTTCGAATTTTATTGTGTTTTTTTATTTCAACTTTTTCTGAATACTAAGCGCTATCTTTACTGCGAATTTTAAGTTTCTAAGGCTAAAAAATCAAATTATTTTAATTTTTTCAATTTTTTTCGAATTTTTCGAATTTTTTAATTTTTTTTTCGAATTTTCCGGAATTTTTAATTTTTTCTTATTTTGCATCCTAAATAAACCTTTATTCCGAATTCCAAGTTTCTAGCGCAGCAAAATCGGATTATTTGAAATTTTTCGATTTTTTTCGATTTTTCGATTTTTTCAATTTTGCTTTCGATTTTTTTGGTGTTTTTGATGTTTTCTTTTTCTGGATACTAAACACTACCTTCACACCGAATCTTAAGTTTCTAAGACTACAAGATCGTATTATTTTCAATTTTCAATTTTGATGGAATTTGTTGAATTTTCGAATGTTTTTTTTTTTTTCGAATTTTCCGGATTTTATAATTTTTCCTTTCTTTGTATCCTAAACACTAGCTTTTTACAAAATGTCAAGTTTCTAGGGCTACGGGATTTACCTAATCTTTTTGATGACGCGTGAACGAGTGAGTGAGTGAGTGAGTGACAAAAAATCGAATGTTTGAGTTCATATATCGTCCGAACTAGAAAAGACAGAAAGTTGTAATTTTAAATTTTGGTCCTTTGTGCCAAATACTCTAAAAAAACGAAGTTTCAAATTTTTGGGATACTCCAGCGCGGAGATATGGGGGGGGGGGGGTCATAAGTGCCCTGAGTTGCTTCCAGAAAAGTATGCTTACGGCTGTCCTCTCTGGACTTGGCGGAGGAACTGCCGTGCCTCCAGATACGTGCAATAATTGAGTCTAATGTGGATAGTGCGTTTTCAACATTGGTTTACGTTTTTATGTTTAACTAAATTTTTGCATAGTAATGTGGTGTGTATAAATTCGGTTGATCAGATACAGGGCTACACAAGGGAATTCATAAGTACTTCAGATTATGGGAGTGAATTGCTTAGGATAGTTTTTAATTTCGCTATGCATTTTCATGATGAACGATGGTTAGTAGACTTATAGAAGTTTGTGGAAAATAAATAAATTTATGTACAGGGCTACGCAAAGAACAAGGTACATTTTCGTTTATGGTTATAGTTAATTTTGGAAGTTTGTTTTAATTTGACTTATGCGTTTTTTACCTGAATTAAATTTTAGCTTTATATGGGGTGTGTACAAAAGTCTTTAGATAATATACAGGGTAATGCAAAAGATTTCGAGTGCATTTCCATCGATTAGCGAAAATTGTTAAATGTGAATTTTCTAAATAAACTAAATGTTATCATGCAATGTAGTATATATCCAAATCTATAAATCATATATAGGGCTGCACAAAATAATTTGACTGCAGTTTTGACTGTGAAGGTAATTGCTAAAATTGGGCTTTTAAATGTGTTGCATTTTTCCTACACTATTTACTTACATATCTTCTTTCATCTTACTTAACGGTTAAGTTTCGTTATAGTTTTCTGGATGTATTGAAAAATGTTTCATAATCTACACTTGATGCATGAATTTTCGTTCTTGTGTTTTTTCCTCTTTTTTCAAGAAAATAGAGTAATTTAGTTGCCATCGTTACAGAAATTTCTCTAAAAAGTTAGGGAAAAAATAATAACTCGGAAACAAACTTAAATTTTAAAAATTTTAAACGAAAAGCACATTCCGTCAAATTTTCCACGCGAATATCGTCTCTTTGCGCGTGCGCCAACGTTTTTTGAAGGCTTCTCCCCTCAGAAAGGCGAAACCTGTTGGATTAGTCCTCACCTTTTTAGCTTAAGGGGATTGAAAAGGGTTGATTGAAAACGGATGGAGTCACCCATATTGCATTGAAAGCATAGACCTTCTAATATATTTTTGCTCTGAGATTGAAAGCTAAAGCTTTTTTTTAAGAACTCATATTTCCACTACTAAATATGCATATTTCTTTCGCAAATGAATACAGCTTGGATACGGTTATATATTTATAACGAATTGAAATGTCAGAGAGTTCGGAAGATGAAAACTATTTTTTTATTGCTATGTTAAAGGAGCCTACGCGAAAACAAACAAACAAACAAAGAAGCGAGAAGAAAACATTTCTTTTACAACGAGATAACAATATTTTTTTCACGAAATTTTTACACGGGCTGTAAAACCGTTTTATTTATCACCAATAAAGATTTCAGAGTTCGGACAAAAAGAACTTTTTATTTTAAAACTATGAAATGACACTTACGTAAAAAAACAAGAAAATGAGCGCTTTTATCACTAAATATCAATATTTTTTCGCGAATTTTTCATTTTAAAATACAATTTCATACAAAATCCGGTTAAAGATATAAAATAATAAAAACTTTATGTTTCTTTTTAAATTTATTATCTTGGTGCCGGACAACGCCGGGCGAGGGTCAGCTAGTAGTTATTATGACACATCTTTGGATCCATGTGAATAACTGGTGTTAGTTTTAGCATGCAACATTTCACATTCAAGGATGAGGAGTTGTAAAATATAAATACACAGTCAAATTTTAGTACAATAGGTGGTACTGAGATATTTTATTTTCAAAATTTAAAAGATAGCAATAAAAGTTTGGTAAAATCACATAGAGTTATCAGTAAAAACAAGAAAGAAAAAGTTTTTTTTTCTTTTTTTCTTTTTTTTTTTTAACAGTGATATTGTGGTTGTTTTGATTCGCAATTCTCGTAGGGGAAAAAAAAAACTAATAACAAGATCGGTCAAAACAAGAAAGGGAAATAAGAAAATATAAACGGACAGTGATCTTGCATTGTGTTTCGAATTGCTCTTTTTGTTCAGATATTTATCTCTACCGAAAAGCATTTGGTCATGGTTATGGGCATAATACTATCACTTCTAATGTTTAAAGACTTCCTAACAATTTGATGACTCACCTCAAGAAGGCATTGTCACTGTTGACCCTTTCGGTGATCTCGTTTGTATTTTGCAAAGTTGAAAGGCGACAAATGATGCACGAAAGGAATATTAAATTTGTATCTTGGGAAGGAAGAAAAACAGACCAATGTTCATTTTTGGAGTTTTGAGAAAAAGCGGATTTAATTATTATTGTTATTATTATTATTTAATTTCTTCGAATTATTGCTGAAAAATGATTCCCTTGCGGAATAAATTACAGCAGTTCTTCACAAACTATGCACTGTTAAAAAATTCTACCAAACTGTCCTGACATTCGACCGTTTTTATAGGTAATGGTTTCATAACCATAATTTTAATCAAACCTGACCAAAAAGAACAAGCTATATTATATAGGGTCAAGTAATCATTATTTACAAAAACTGTTGATTGATTGGACAGTTTGCAGTAGATTTCTTAAAGTATGGGTCGCGAAACATTCGGTCAGTTTTTCCTAACTGTATAATTAATTTTATCTGCTGCAATAATATAATAAAAACATTATTGACATTATTGACTAAACTATCATGAAAAGATATAGATAAGTAACCATGTGAAAAGTCAGAGTTTTTGTGCACTGTTAAAAATCTTTAGCAAACTGTCCAATCATTCATTCAATCGTCTTTATAAAAGGTTACTTTATGATCTGTCGACTACTCTGACTTAAAAGAGTGCAAAGTTTCGATTGCGAACGTAGTTGTTGTCCAATAATAGTCAATGATGTGCGTAAAAGTTATCAAGGCTATATTTCTCTAACTTTCGAAGAATGAGTGTGAAAACCTCGGAATTTGTGATGTTTCTCTTCGTATCAATATTTATGCGAATTTTTGCATCTTGTCAACCGATAAAGCATAGTATTTAAGCGCTGGCATGCGCTGGGAAAGTGGAATTCTGGATCGGTTCTTAACTTTGTTGGTACCTCAAGATCTACTTTAGTGGCCTCAACTAAGACGTAGCAAAGAAGGAATATTGGCCGTTAGTAAGAGTGATTTTACTTTGATTCGGTCTGAAATAAATAAAAGCATTTGGCGCTCACGGAGTGCCGTTTTTAGGCTGCTGGTGTTTAAACAACGTTAGCTGGCTCACTTAGCGAAGTGGTCCAGAAATAATAAATAAATACCATAAAAGAAGTTCATATCTTTATCAGTTTTTTAAGAGTCTCAAGAAAATTAATGTAAATAACAAAAGCCTTTACAATACTTTTTATAATTTTTTTTAACAGAGGCAAAATTGCTAGTTTTAAGGTTGTTCTAAAATACAAGTATACTACTTTCTCAGACATTTCTGAATTAATTTTTTTTTCGGAAACGCATAAAACTGTTAGGTGTTCTTATTCAGAAACTATGTCCTCGAAATACGTTTTACATTTTTTGGTAAAGGCATAAGATATTTAAGAAAATACTGTCAAAGTTAGCGTTTTGAAGCCAATTTTCGACGCGGCAGCGCGAGAAAGGAGAAAAACTTGTCGTCACATAACGAGAATCACTTATAACTCGTTAAGTTAATTTATTTATGAAAAACTGTAAAACGCTATTCGATTCCAAATCGCTTCACTAGTCAGGTCTGCCAATTTTGTGCCTTTATGTTTAAAAATGAGTCAGAAAATGTGTCAGAAAGTTTCGCGTTGTTGAGCAGGTTAGTTGAGAACCAGCTTAAGAAAACAGGGAATTTTTTTTCTCTTTGAAAAGCTCCAAAACATTCTGAGAAATTAATTTTTATACCTACACAATTTCAAACAAAATATATTAGAAAAAAGCTGGAAAGTGTCGTTATACTCTAATGTTTCGACCATTCTGTCGGTTTATTGAGAAAAAAATAACATTGGGTGAATGTAAATGTTTGGAATTCATAAAGAAACAATATAATGAACTTTCTTCATATTGAGTTGTGCAAGGACTAATTATAGCAAAAATTATCGAAAATTTTTTATTTACCAATCAATGCAGTTATTTAGTAACTAGCTGAATTACCCGGCGTTGTCCGGGATTTTAAGAATGTTTGTGTAGCAAAATCAATTTCAAAATTAAACATGTTGTATAGATAATTGCAAAATGTTAAAATATGCCAATATTTCCATAATCGAGTTTTTATCATGATTCAATATATTCCTCAAACTCATATGACTTTATATTCACCTGCTGACGTCATATTTATTTGCCTTCTCTATTATTTATATTGATATACTCTCTTTGTATGATTCTCAAGCATTTGAAAAAGTCCGTTGAACTTCCAATATGTTGTCATACTTATTTTCTTTTTAATTCTCTAATGACGTCATATTAACCTGCTTTCCGTACTTACACATATTCATACTCCTTGTATTATTGAGAAATGTTTGAAAATTTCCGTTGAACTTCCAATATGTTGTCATACTTATTTTCTTTTTAATTCTCTAATGACGTCATATTAACCTGCTTTCCGTACTTACACATATTCATACTCCTTGTATTATTGAGAAATGTTTGAAAATTTCCGTTATATTACCAATATGACTTCATATTAATCTTTTTTTTTTTTAATTCTTGAAACTTTTTATTTAATTTTAATTTTTCACGCGGAAATCTTTCAAAATAGAAAATAAATTTTTGTAGAAACAAATTTTATTGTGTATTTTTAATTGTTGGCAACTACTATAACGAAAAATGTTTAAATTTAATAGGAAAAGGCTGTTAGATTTTTGTTTTTTTTTATTAATTAAAAATTAACTGTACATTATTTCGATTCCGGAATACTTTAGTTGCCTCGGCCGTGTACTAATACACCTACACGTAACATTTCACAATTCTGGCTTTCAAACTGTTTATTTGTATAGAAGTACAGACAGACAGACAAATTTTCATTTTTATATATTAGATGTGCGAGAAATATTATTGTTTATCCGCAACCTCAAAAATTTCTAAAATTTCAGTACCTACGCACTGACGGTAAACGGTTCAACTTTAAACTTTAACCCCAATACACATACAACCAGAACTTTTGAATGAACGGAAATAACAATAAAAAAAATCAAATAAACAGCTTTGCTATAAAAGGATTTCTATTATTTTTAAGATAACATCGATGTCGATAAACTGTTAGAGAAACAAATGCTAAATCAAAGGTAGCAAAGAAGAAAGTGGAGCGATATGATGAAGCATCATGTGATTTTAGTACTTTTTTTAAAAACTCACAACATAAAAAGTCCACTTTTTTTTCCCAAGTTCGTAAAAAAATTTGATAAGTTTTTTTTTTTTTAAATTATTTTACCTCATATTTTTTACCATTGTAATCTATTAGTTTGTTTTCGTTTTTCACAGTTCAAGATGTTTGAATCATTCCTACACCTTGTGTGACTTGTGCACAAGTGTGTACACATGTGTACTATTCTTTGGTTTTTCAACTATTGCTTTTGGATAGTTACTTTTTTTTTTCTTTTTGTTTTAGTATTATTTGGATTTCATTTTGGATATGTTATAAGGGGCATAATATACAGGGTGGGCCAAAAGTCCCGCATCATAGGAAACACATGTATTGTTACAATATGTTCTCAATATATTGTATTGATATATTGTTGCCTCCGTTGTCAAAACACATCTGCAGGCGATCGTTCATGTTCCTCAGAATGTTGGCGACTAAGATTGGCATTATGGCATGGCACTTAGTAGCAATTGGCTCACGCAAATGGTTTTTATCCCTTATCTCTGATCTTCTCACTGTAAACTTTCGATTTAAAATAACCCCATACAGCAAACTCTACACGCTCTTCAGTAGTCAGCATTTTAACCTACAAATAAAAAAAATAAAAATAAAAACCAAATTAAAAAATAAAAAAACTCCTATGATGCGGGACTTTTGGACCACCCTGTATTGTTATTTTTAGGCTTAATGCTGACAATATTTGAGGAAATAACATATCTTTACTATGAATTATACTTATGATGCTCCTCTGAAGAATCTATAAATTATTCGTAGTATTTCATATTTGATTTTCATCTTAATGGGTTTAATTTTGTAATATCATATCATTTAAATTTTATACTATTTCTTTCTTAGTTTTTCCCACATGTGATTTCATTTTAACTATATATATATATATATATAAACTTATTGCAAAAATTAACCATTGAAACAGAAATATATATGTACAGGGTGTCCACGTATAACCTGACCGACCTTTATTTTCGCAACCGTTGGTCCTAGATGCATATTTCCAATTACAAAAATGGTTTAAATAAGGTAAAGAATTATTTTTAAAGCGATTTGGGTCAAGAAAGACATTTATTAGAAAAATACGAAAGTTAAATTTTTATAAGGTCCCCCGATCCTATAAGTGATATTTAGTAAAAATTTACTGTGACACTAACAAGTAAGACAAGTAAAGTCCCATTCATCTAACTTTAAAATTGACCGAGTTATGAAACTTTGAAATGCATGACTTATACCACTTTTTTGCATCTCAAAACAGATGATTTCGGCCATGCTTTCAGGGGTCGTATATAAAGTACTTAAACTTATTTCAAGGTATTTACGTTTTGAAAGAAATCGTACAACTATTACGTTTGAGTTAATTTTTATTAGTTAAGTTTCAGATTAATTAAAATAATTCTATTTTAATATATGTTTTATTTTGAAAGGATTTGAGGCTATGATTTCTTTTAACAAAAATTAGGTTATTTTCATAAGGTTTTATTTAACTTGCAACGATCGTTTTTCCAGTTTAACATTTGTACTCGAAGTTTAACTCACTTTCAAATGTCCGATCGAAGTTAAATTTTACATACTGACTTAAATCCGATGACAATGTAATATTATAATGATTTTCGACGCTTACTATCTTATACATACTTATATTAGAGGATAACACACAAAAAAAAAAAAAAAAAAAAAAAAAAATTCGGATAGATTATCGTCAACAAGTTTAAAAAAGAGTTTTAGATTAGATAACATAAACCTGCGATGGTTGTGTTTTTTAACTTTTATAATTACATTTTATGTATTTTTTAACGCTGAATAAAAAAAAAATACCTTCACTTTTAACCATCATATCAGGATTTTTCGCAAATCGTAAATTTCAAGGTTAAAAAATAGCGAAAAATCTGATATTATAAAATAGGTGTGAGACTTTTTTATTCAGTTTAATTTTATTTAATTCAATAGTTTATTCAAATTTTTGGCTTATACTGGGTTTCTTACAGCTAAACAGCTCAGGGGTCAGATGAGGTTGGGAGGGGAGGAGGGATCAATTTTAACTTTGAGCTTTTTAACTTTGAAATTTGCGATTTGAGAAAAATCCTGACATTGTGGTTTAAAATGAAGGTCATTTTCGGATTCAGCACTAAGAAATGCATAAGAATCAACTTTCAAAAGGTAAAAAACATGGCACAACCCAAAATTTGAAAGACAGTGTAATCTAACAGCATTTTAAAATCTGTATCATTTTGTAAAGAATTGAGGCTGTTGTTTTTCATCCTTTTATTTAACAAAAATTCTGTTATTTTTATCCTCTTATATGTACAGTAGAAATTGTATATTTTGCATTAATATGTCAGAATCATTATAGATTTCACAATTATATTAGATTGCAATGTTAATTTTTCGCTCAACTGTTTTTTTTATATATCTGACGATTATTTATATTTCTACTACATTTGTGAATGACCCCTATTTCGCAGCAAAAAATATACTCCAACTTTAAACAGCTATTATTCGGTCAATTTTAATGTTAGATGAATGGGACTTTTTTTGTCTTACTTGTTAGTGTCACAGTAAATTTTTACTAAATATCACTTATAGGACCGTATAAAAATTTAACTTTCGTAATTTTTTAATAAATGTTTTTCTTGACACAAATCACTTTTAAAATAATTCTTTACCTTATTTAAACCCTTTTTGTAATTAGGCATCTAGGAAAAACGGTTGCGAAAATAAAGGTCGGTCAGGTTATACGTGGACACCCTGTATATATTTAAAAATGAATACATATGTGAAGAACTAAGGATAAGACACCATAAAAAGCAATGGAATGGACATTGAAGGAATTGTACTTAAAAGGATGAAAAAGCAAAAATTGCAAAAGCAAAATTGGAAAACTATGAATATCTTATAGAATCTTCAGAAGGGCTTTATAAGAATATTCATAGTAAGTATATGTTATTTCATCAAATATTGTCAGCATTATGCCTAAAATCGACAATATTAAGCCCCTAATAACATATATAAATGAAACAAGAAAATTAAGGCCTGACATGAGGTTCAAATGACAAAAAAAATATATATTTGTGGGAGAGTTAAAAATGTGACTGTCAGAGCAAAAGTTCTTTATCTACATAATGACACAGTCAATAAGAGTTGAAAAATTCATTTATACTTGTTTTAACTGAAAATATCAAAATATCATACACGGTGATATTTCGAAAATAAATATCAAATATGTGAAAATATCGAAAATATCAAACAGCATGATATTTTAAAAATAAACATGGGATATATACACTGGCCTCCAAAAGTTAAGGTACAACATGTTTTTCGAAGCTCACCAGACAAAAAATGACAGTCAGATTAAACTTCACAGTTTATATGAATGCAATAATAAGCTTTAAGAAAACTTACGCAAAAATTACAGCTACCACTTTTATTTTATAGAAAAGAATAGGTATTTGTGAATGAGAGAAAAATATGCAATTACGAAGCTTTCGTAATTTCGCTTGTAAGTTTTGTTGTATTCGAACTATTGGTGTCAGTTTTGTTCACAACAGCCAGTAGAGTCTAGACATGTCTAGAAGATGTCGTTTGCCCTGCCCGATTCATTAAGGTGGCAGGCGGTAGGATGGATGGAAATGGGGTTGTCACAGGCCGATACTGCTAGACGGCTCAATGTGTCTCGCAGTGTAGTCCAACGACTCTGGGATCAGTATGAATCCGAAGATTCTGTGTCCAGAAGACATGTTCCGGGCCGCCCACGTGTTACAACACCTGCAGAAGACCGGTTTCTAGCTCTTTCGGCCCGAAGGAGAAGACGCACTACTGTGCCGCAACTCATTGTAGACCACTTTGCAGCATCAGGGAGAAGAATCTCCGCTACTACGATGCAAAGACGTCTTCACAATGCAGGTCTCTATGCAAGGCGACCAGTTGTGTGTGTCCCCCTCAACAGACGACAGAGAAGGGCCCGCTTATTTTGGGCAAGAGAACATGTTTCCTGGACCAGACAACAGTGGGTTTCTGTACTCTTCACAGACGAGTCCAGATTCACACTGGAGAGCGATTCAGGACGTCTTCTGATCTGGAGAGAACAATGCACTCGATACCATTAATGAAACACTGTCGAAGCACATAGGTACAGAAACGGTGGAATCATGGTTTGGGCAGGGATCTCACTCGGAGGCCACACTGACCTGCATGTGTTCCATGGAGGAGCTGTGACTAGTGCGAGTTATCGGGATGAGATCCTTGATTCATATGTGCGCCCATATGCCGGTGCTATTGGAAATGGTTTCATTCTGATGGATGATAATGCGAGACCACACCGAGCTGTGGTTGTTGAGGATTATCTTGAGGATCACGGTTTGGAGAGAATGGAATGGCCAGCTCACTCTCCAGACTTGAATCCAATAGAAAATAGATCTTTGGGACTATCTTGGAAGACAGATTGCGGCTAAGTCCTCCTCCAAGGTCGGGGTGGACATATTCCGTATTAGAACCAGTTTTTTAATGTTTCTGTCACATTTTACTGCATAATACTGCGATGTACTGATTTCCCCAAGAATGGAATTTTCCACTATGAGTGCTTTTTTGTTGTAATTTCATTTATACGTTTCACTTGAGTAAATTTCTATGTCGCATTTAATAAATAACAGTTTAGCGCACATTTCCTCCAAATTTGTTGTTTCTATATTCATTCATTTGAAAATTAGACGCAAAAAACCGGTTGTACCTTAACTTTTGGAGGCCAGTGTACCATTATATATATATATATATATATATATATATATCATTTTATATATCCATTGATATGTATCAGCGAACCCTGAGAATCATATTGATAATAATGTAATATGCTTATAGAATTTTAGCTTATTTTGCCATCTATGAAAAAATACTCCTATTGGTACGTTTAAAATATACTTTATAGGTCAATTGCAATTTAAAACATTGTTTTACTACTCCAAACGAGAAGGTCTGTATCAGGGTTGAAATCTCAGGTCGCTCGCTAAACAATGTTTAAGAAAACCCTGTCTTTTCATAAAATTGATTATCTATAATCCTGCATGATTTTTACTTTATTGATATAACATATTGTGTTATATTCTTACACTAGATGAAATTATAATATATTTTTGAAAAAATGAGCGATCACACACACACACTCCGCGAACTTCTGATTTAATACAATTCAATTTACTGATATATTTGTTTATAGAGGTTTATTAAACAAAGATCATTCTCCTGATTCAATAAAGTATGTCAATTAATATTTGGTGTTGAAATTAATAACAGTTTGTAATTTTTTTTATCTTTACTTTTTTTTTTTCTACATTGTGATTTGTATTTTAGTTTAGAAAATAAAAATTACCAAAATAGTACTTCAAACAACTTTAATAATAAAAATTCAGTTCTTGATTTTTATTTCTCTGCCTCTGGAACCATCACCGCTTTGAAAGCCATGCACTCAGTAACAGCCGTGCACTCAGTAATTTGATTTAGTATAAATCAAATATATCAACTTATTTTTTTTAATTACTATAAAATGCACCAAGTGTGTGTGTGTGTTTTAATTTCGTTTGTTCAGTGGCTAAATATTTCGTTTTTAGGTAGATTTCTTAAGAAATACTACCTATTACATTCTCACCTAAGTTGGAAATTTTGAAAAATTTTTGCAGATCTACGCCGATCATGACTCTCAGAACCCCAAAACACCCCCAGTTCAAAACTTTATCTATCTATCTATCTATCTATCTATCTATCTATCTATCTATGTCACTTTTTTATGGACACGATAACTGGGAAAATTCTGCATAAATCTCTTCCAAACTGATACATAAAATCTCGGTCAAGTTCGTTAATGGGCAAAATCGAACCAGGGGGGGGGGGAAATGGGGGGCTTTTTGTGAAAACAGAAAAACCCCCATAATTTCTTAATTATTATACGTATCGAATCCGTTTAAAGTTATTATTACTTCTAGGAAAAGGGCCGAAAATTTATGTATGACAGATTTGATATAATTAAAAATGGCCCCAAGGGGGGGGCGGAAGGGGGGTTTTAGAAGAAAAAAATCATAGCTTCGTCAATTCACAAGATATCAAATCCACGTAAATTTATTATTAATCCTCTTAATATTATCTAAAACTTTTATATTGACAAGTTTTTTTATAGGACCAACCGTTATAGCAAAAAAAAAAAAAAAAAAAAAAAAAAAAAAAAAATTCTGCCGGCTCCGCCAGCAAAGAAGTTATTTTTCGAAGTTTCCAACTCCCGCATCTTTTCGAAACTGATACATAAAATCAAGGGGCATAAAATCTCGGTCAAGTTGGTTAATGAGCAAAATCGAACCAAGGGGGGGGGGGGGGGGATGAGGAGGCTTTTTGTGAAAACAGAAAACCCACCATAATTTCTTAATTATGATACGTATCGAATCCGTTTGAAGTTATTATTACTTCTAGGAGAAGGGCCGAAAATTTATGTATGACAGATTTTTGATATAATTAAAAATTGCCTTAAGAGGGGGGGGGAAGGGGGGTTTTAGAAGTAAAAAATTCATAACTTCGTCAATTCCCAAGATTTCAAATCCGCTTAAATTTATTATAAATCCTCTTAATATTATTTAAAACTTTTATGCTGACAAGTTTTTTATAGGACCAACTCTTATAGCAAAAAAAAAATTTAAAAATAAAATCCCTGCTGGCTCCGCCTGCAAACAAGTTAGGTTTCGGAGTAGGCGGTTCCAACTGCCACATCCTCGCAAAAAGGTCATTTCTTCCGCAACTCCCGACAAACAGGCGCCCCACGGTCTGCGTCTTCGAAATCTACCTGTGTCTGTAGGCCGAGCCGACAGGGATTTTGAATTTGCGCTTTTTGAATCAAAGTATGTTTCTATTTATTCCGTTTTCTTTTCTGCTTTTTATTGTCACTGGTTACTACTAAAGAAAATTACTGTTCAAAATCTACCAACTGACAAAAATTTTACTATTGGAAGCAAATAAAAATATATTACAAATTCATGTTTTTTTTTTTTTTTTTTTTTTTTTTTTTTTTTTTTTTTTTTAATTTAGAACAAACCTGTTGAACACTTCATAAAGAATGAAGACTTCTTAACCCTAAAATTAAGGTTATGTTTATCTATATCTATCTATATACATAATGTATATGTATTAGCTGATACATGTTTTTCGTTGAATGCGTTTTATAGATTAGTATTACGAAATTAGAGGGTCAGAAAACTATGTTTGTTAACTTAAATTTGGACTAGACGGGTGTGATATCATTTCGTAACTGTTCAGATATATCTGTTATTGAAATGATGACTATATCGGGTGATGCAAAAAAGGACGCAGGGCGAAAATAAAAGCTAAACATCAAGTTATAAGAAAAGGGGAGGGGCGTATAAAAAAATAAAATTTCATATTTTAATATGTATTCAGCCTTTTGTAAAACAAATATCACTTCTAAAAGTTTTATTTGATTTATAAACTATTTGTAGTTGGAAGTATATGTTTTATTCATCAATTTTAAGAGGTATTAGCAATAATTTCTATTTTCAACCAATTATATCACGTTCCTTTAGTTTCGTCTGATAATGAAAGTCGGGCTTCATTATATGAGATTACTTTAAAAAAATATGAATTAGTTAGCTTCATTTGTTTATATATCAGTTTACATGGCAATATTTTACCCGTCCATTTATCTTTAATCTTCGCTATCATTAGTTATAATTATATGTAACGGATGAATTAGATAATATTAATCATATGTTTATGTAGTTAAATTTAGAATTGTAAGGAAATAGAATTAAGTTTGTGAATATCAATTTTTATTTCTCTTTAATTATGAATTAATATACAGTCGAGCCTCTACATAACGAAATCCATTGTTCCAGACAGAAAATTCATTATATAGAGAGTAATAAAAAAATTCCTATTTAATGTGTAAATTTTGAAAAAAAAATGTTTTCGAGGTGTTTATTTTTTATTTTGAAATGTTTAACTCTAAATATTAACTTGACATTGTATTTTTTAATTATTTAAACAGTTTCAAAACGGAAAATAAATATTTATTTCAAAGAACGGTAAAAAAAAAAAAAAAAAAAAAAAAAAAAAGGCATAAGGAAAAATTACATTTGTTTTAGATGAAGAAAGCTGTACTTTTTGGTTTTTTTAAATTTCAAAACAACCCTCGTAAAAAATTTCCCACTTTAACAAGGAATGCGGATTTATAAAAGAAAGTCGATTCCACGAGGTTCTGGAAAAATGAAGAAAATTTTCTGAAGAAATTCGTTATATGGAGATAGATATATCGCTATATGGAGATTATTTATAATGTAATCATGGGAAAAACTGACCGTTCCAGCTAAAAATTCGTATATGGAACTATGGAAGTTCGTTATACAGAGACTCGACTATTTATAAGTGCGTATATGTTCGTAGAATTTTAATAATTTGAGAACGTTTCAAACAACATAATTATATAATATCAAATCACTAATTATCATTAAAATATAGATATAAATGCAAACAGAACACAAAAACGCTTTATAAATATAACGTTCAAAAATATAACGTCGCCGTTTGTTCGTTGAAACATGTCAATCATTAAAAGACTTTTTCTTTTCTTCTTTTATATGTTTTTTTTATATGCTTCAAACAACGTTTTAAAAAAATTTAATAAGCAAAATTTAAATTACTTAATTTTATCACTTTTAATTTTTAGAAAATGTGTCAAAGAATGCCAAACTTCGTTCTAAATTTCATTAATGTCAGTGATAAATATTTTAGGTGTAGGTTTTATGTCTTTTGAACTAAAACATGCGTCTATTTATGACACTCTTTTATTAGGCACGCTCGTAAATTATTCAAATACGTAGCACCTAGAGTCGTCGTCTGGTCCGTCCGTCCCCATATATAACAGCACAAAAACTACTCAACCGAATGGTTTGAAATTTAATATGTATATAATCGTTGCAAAATTTTGCCGAGTCATTTCAAACTTTATGAAAATCGAATCAAAACTTATAAAGATATTAATAAAAGTTTTCTTAATTCTATTATCCTATCATACGTAATTAATTAATTCAATGATATCCCACGATAGGTAATGATTCTAGGTTACCATGGTGATTTCGTCCCATTTAACATTATTTCATAGTATTTCCGTATTACTGAATTTAAAAACAGAATTTGTATACTAAAATTGTTTAATTATAGCAATCCTATAATTTATCGACAGTTTTTCGGATACATGTTTCCGAAGAAATAGATATTAAATGGAAAAAGTGTCTAAATAGGGATTTAAAGTTCTGAAATTTTCAAAGCTAGGTTTAAATTTCCGATTGGAATTTTCACTCAATGTCAACAAAAGATAAAATGTTGCCAACTTAAAATGTACTTATTTTATTACGGAAATGAATCATATCATAATAACAGACCATATAAATAATTTTATCAGTGAAATAATAACGATGATTTTTTTTTTTTTTTTTACAGGATTGTAATTAATTGTTTGTAAAAATGTATTGAAACTTAATTTCATAAAATAAAATTAATATATATAACATGAAAATCTGCACATAAAATAAATTTTGTATTCATGCATTTTTGCATAAGAGCACAACAGCTATTGTACATAGACCTGAATACTTATAAAATTAGTTATAGTGCGAACGCACCTCATTTGTCACGTTTGACGTACAATTTCCAACTTGTTTAACTAGACTTTGTTTTTGTATGCAAAGATAGAATTTTTTAAATGTGTCATAAAATGTGTAATATCAAGTACAAATTATGTATCAGGGAATAAACAATTTTAATAATATTATTACTTTCAATATATTTTTTAATAGTATGTAATAATTTTAATAATGTCAGAACTTCATAATACGTAAGAATATATTACTCACCCTACCAAATTTTAAGATGGGAGAATCACACATAATAGCTTTTCCTTTTCGCAAAAAATTAGAACAAAGTCTCATAGCAATAAAATGTTCAAAATTTTATTGAAAACTACAAAGCGTAGAAATACGTATAATTTTTAAGGCGTATTTTTGATTTTTGAAGCGTGAAATATGTTTGTAGAGACGTTAAAAATATCTCTGATATAGATTTATATTTTAATAAAATGTACATTTATTTGTCTTATGTAAAATTAAAAAATCAACATAAGTTTCAAAATTCTGCTTCGCCAGTTTATTATTTTATCAACTACCGTGGAAAATGACAGAACAAACGCATATAATAAGAATTACAAAATTTTAGATTATTTTAGAAATATTTTAGATTAGTTTAAAAATATTTTAGATTAGTTTAAAAATATTTTAGAAATTATTAGTGAAATTATTACATTGTTCTATAAAACAAATTTATATTACGAGCTCAGAGCTCTATTTATAAGAGAGATTGATGTTTTTTTAATTTAATTTAACTTTTTTATTTAAATATATCTATATAAATTGTATGAAATAGCAGTATATTTGTAAAATGTTTTATAATCAATATTAAGAATTTTATTATTATTATTATTAATTTATTGGAGATTCAATAGTTCAAAAAAGGTTTTTAATTATTAACTTTTTGCATTTTACTTAGTATTAAATGGATTCTAAAAAGAAATTAATTTAACTAAAAAACGATGCAAATTTTGATTTATTATTACAGATACTTAAAAAGTTATAATTTATTATAAAATTTTAAATGTCATTCCCATTTTCTGTAATTTTTTTTCATTTTTTATCTGTTGTCAGTATTAATAATTAATTTAAAAAATTTAATGGTTGGATTTTCTTTTAATAACATTGCTTTCTGGGTAAAAGATTTAAACTAAGAAAAAACAGAAAACTCATGAATATTCGCACTTTTCTTTTCTTCTCTTTTTAAACTTTTCTTTTTCTTCTTTTTTTTCCTTTCTTTTTCTAAGAGAGAGAGAGAGAGAGATTGAATTTTTTAAATTCTGTCGCTTGTTTAAAAATATTATAAATCAATGATTTCTGTTAAATGTAATTTATTATAAATGTAATGCAATAAATATATCCTATTAAAATTAAAGATGGGAAAAAATAGATTTAATTGCATTCAATTTAACATTTTCTTGTGTATATCCTTAATACATGAAAATATCTGTGAAATAATATGTATAAATATGAAACTCTTATTTAAATTTCATTTTATTATAAAAGGCAAATAAAAATCTTTATATTATTTCTTCAATATATTTTTTTGCTTTTTTATGTACTGAATTTCGGTGGTTTTATAATATGATTAACCTTATCTGTGTTATTTTGAAAATATGAAAGATCTCAAGATGTAAGGATGTAAATCTTAAAAACTTTAGTGTTAACGTTGAACAAAAATGTGTATTAAAGTGGCTGCAACTTTCATTTGTTACATTTTGAAATACAGAAACTTTTTTTTTCTTCATGGAAAGTAGCATTCTATAGTTCAACAGTTTACCATATCAAGATTGTAACAATTTTCACCCCTATTTTGCTTCGATGTAGAATTAACGTTTTGACAGTAACTAGTAAATTCAATTTTGTAACCTTCAAATTTTAAAGTACAAACAGTTTACATATAAAGTTCAAACGCAACAAAAAATTTCTCAAAATTGTATAATACGATTCACAATTTTGAAACTGCCACGTGACATAAACGTATGAGGTTAAAAATGCGTTTCAAGTGACAGTTAAAAAATAGACTAAAACGAAATCCAACTGTTTTGTTAATAATTGCGCCAAAAGAACGGATTGGTTGCATGGAAAAATCATGTGAGACCTCCGTGATACACTATTTTTATCAAATCAGTTTCGAATGATTCATTGGGTTAATTCAAAATGTCAGCAAACCAACACACAGCATCGTCGTTCCAAACATTTGCGTATTTGATGAAAAAAATATCGCAATTTTAATTAATAAAATATGTTCCAACTGCTACTGAAAACGTGACTTGATAATGATATGATAAGAGGCGTATGATTTCATGCATTGGAAGCTATTCCCCAAATAGAGTTCAGACATCGCTTTCTGTTTTTTCTCTTTTTGTTTATTTAAAACTGGCATAACTGGGTTGTAAATGACTAAATATATGAATAATGGATAGTAAAACTTTTTTAATTTAGTAGTTGTGTTGAGATAATATTGATGTTTCAGATATCAATCAAAATTATCAGGATCTTTTAAAAAAGAAAAAACAGGAAATGATAAAACAATTCATGAAATAGTATAAAACAAAAAAGCAAAATCATGCGTCACACATCGATTATGAAACACATTCTAACACCACAATAATATTACAAAGAAATCTTCAGTGAAGAAATCCTCTTGAATTTGCTAGCAACAACTAAAATTCTACAATTAATTAAAACTGTCTCAGACGTCCTCAAATAGCAATGGCTTGCCACTTTTCCCAGTCCTCTACACTGTAAAAAAACTGTCAATTTTGGAGCCAGTTTAAAACCGTTTAATTTACAGAAAATATCTATTTTTTTACGTGAAGTGACAGTTTTTTTAACAGTTTCATACCGTTACATTTACAGAGATAAACTGTTATTTTAACAGAAATATTTTGTGGTTTTTACAGAGAAAATCTGTAAATTTTACGAGAAAAATCTGTAAATTTTAACAAACTTTCTGTTTTTTTAAGAGTTAAATCCTGTTGCATTTACAGAGAAAAACTGTTATTTCAACAGAAATATTCGGGGATTTTTACAGAGAAAGCCTGTAAATTTTACGAGAAATATCTGTAATTTTTAACAAACATTCTATTTTTTAACAGTTAAATCCTGTTGCATTTACAGAGATAAGCTGTTATTTTAACAGAAATATTTTGTGATTTTTACAGATAAAACGTGTAAATCTTACTAAGAAAAATCTGTATTCTTTAATCTGTTATTCTTTAATGTAAATTACTGTTTTTAAGTCAAATACAGGACACCCCAAAATGATTGAAACGTGCTTTAATATTTTATCTGTTGGACATAAATTGTAGATAAATCTTACACCTTTCTTTATACGTGAAAATCTTGTGAATTCATAACAGGCCACATGAGGCATTCCCGATAATATCGCACATAGATTATAGAATTTCCCAATAAAAAAAAATTGGCGCGAAAATTTCTTGGCACGTTACCGAACAAGTTCTTAAAGTCACCAAGATCAATCTGTCATATTGTTCAAAACAATTTTACTCGTTATTCACATATGCCTGTAAAACTCGTGTTTTACAGTAACAATTGTGCATTTTGCGAGAAAGCCCTTTTTAGCAATTTGTATTAAAAGTAAAATTTCGTTCAGATACAAAACCTATCGTATAACTGAAAAGCATTTCAAGCAATAACTGCTCATAGATCGTAATGTATTTGAATATTTGAATGGCCCTGAATAAGAAGGATATTTTACTCACATCCCATAGTCAGCAAAAATGTATTCGTATTTATGCGTTTTGCTGTCATGCGTTAGCTGAAAAAATGCATAACACAATTTAAAATGAATTTCTAGCAACTACCGCTGCTAAAATGTAACATATATGCAAATTATTTTTTTACAGCCATGTAAAAAAAAAATGTATATAAATTATTCAAGCATCGTTTTCCATTGCGAACATACTAAAGTGAACCTCAGTAATATAGACGAACTTTATTATGTTTGAAATGATGAACTGGAAGCGGAAAATATTTATTTAGAGCTCATTTTGCTTTAAAAAAAAACGTGAAATACAAAAGAGTTTGGGAAAATATTAGTAGAGTATTGTATGGCGTACTGTGCTTATTTAATAATAATAATAACAATAATAATAATAATAAAACGATATTTCATACACGATATAAATGATTAGTTAAAACGGTTAAAACGCATTTCAAGTCATATTCATTCAGAGATGATACTTTTTCAGCAGACTTTTTAAGCAGATTTCTGAACAGGCCTGTAGTGTAGGGTATACGGCGGTATACACCGTATATCCTCTGGATTTTTTTAAAGGAGCTCCGTATACCGTCTGTTACCCAAATATATCATCTGCTACTACACGTACCATTTTCAATAGGGAAATTATGTATAGTATGCTGGAATAATGCATATAAATTTCGTTGATTTTGAAATAACGTTAACACCATAAAATATACTTCAAACAATTACTATCCAAAAACAGTATTGTATACTTTTTTTTTCTATGCTGTTAAGTAAAAGAAATATAAATTTTATATGGACGATTTATAATAAGGAATATGCTGTAGTTTACTTCAATTACTTGTTTACATTTACGGTGAACCAAGCCTTTTTACGAAAATTAAACTGCGAATGGATGGCCAGAGATACTAAAATCTTATAATTTCACAGCTGTGTTGGAATGTATTTATGCGATACTTTTAAATTGTGGTACAGTTGATTACTGAAATCTAAAGTTTACTGAATAAAATCATATTTCCTCGAGAAACTTTTTGTACGCATTCGGAAAATAATGTTCAATAAAAAAAAGTATAGTACAATACCAGCAAATATGCATATAATGCTAGATTATTATTATTATTATTTAATTATTTGTGGCACAGAAGGATTTTATTTTTTGATGATAAATGGATCATTTTAATTAAACAAACTAACCAGCCAAGTTTTACATCATTGTAAAAATTTAAACATATTAAACTAGTCGTTGGGGGCCACGGTAATACTTACCCATCATGGATATGCATAATATAAAATATGAAAATAAAACGTGTGTAAACTATTTATAAAATGCATTACAATTCGAATAAAATCGTGGCTTGATGACGTCATAAACTTCAAATGCTCTATTACTGAATTGCGTAAAAGAAACATCCTTATAACTGCATAATTGAAAATAATATTAACTAACGGTTTACTGCGTCGGATAATGCGTCTCATTTCCAATTAAAATATATCTTTGAATTTAAAATTTTATGAAATACAGGGTCATGAAATATCGAAGAGTGTGGAAAATAGGATTACAAATATCTCGACAACTTATTATCCAATCAACTTCATTCTTTATGCAAAATTTATGTTTTTTTTTTTATTGTCTTTTATAGTCATTCTTTAAAATAAACAATTTCGAAAATTTTCATATACCTTTTATCAGAACAAATATTTCGAGAGTCCGAAAAAAGTAGTTCCGGATAATCGAGGTTACTGAAATTCAATAAGCTTCTTCTCATTATTACATACTAAGTACATACCAAATTTCAAGTCTTTATCTCAATTTGTTCGGGAGATAGAGCGTTTACAGACACACACACAGACACACCAACAGACGGACGGCAAAAGTTTTTTTCTAAAAATATGTTTTTCGAAATCTCCAGTGTCTAAACCATGTAAATCCGTCAAAAAAAAAAAAAAAATTCGATTTTCAAAACGATTACAAGATTTACCCTATACTACGTATGATGGGTAAGTAAAAAGTGCGAAATTATTCAAAGAAATTAATAAAAGGTAATTAATGGTTAAATGGAAACATAAAATTGTTTTCGATTGAAGTAAAAGTTCTTGTCTGTAGAGTTTGAAGAATTTTTTGCAGTCTCTCTTACGTGCGATTATTTCTCCAATAGTACATATAGTTTATCGCACTCAAATTTATTGTCTAAGAAAGGTCCCCTTGGTCATTTCTAGAGAATTTATGTACAACGAACTAGTACCGGATACTACCGCAGAGCCGAACATTCTGAAATACTTTGTATTTTTAGCATGGCCATGACCTAATACCGGTGCGCGTACTTTACGCTAAAATTCATCTTGAATCACCATTAACGGAAGCACACATACTTATTTTTAGGTACTTCGTCTACGGCTACATTCTTTACCAAAGTTCACCGTTCTAAAACCATTGTTTCTTATCGCTTTATGATAATCGATACATAATATTTACTGACAGGCTTTTAAGTGTTTTCTCTAATTTATTTAAAATGCTGTGGAAACGAGCGTGAAAATATTACGTTAGTGTGGACATAAAGTGAAAGATAATTTAAAAATAAGTCAGTCACAATGATAGAACAATAGCTTCTTTTACCCATCGTTGGCAGCAAAGCTACTATAGTTCGTGTTCACTTGTTCAGTAGATAGCGAAATGAAAAGATTTGCATGCTTCTCCTCAGAGCCAGCCTTCAGAGCAGAGGCATAGCGTCAAAGGGGGCAGGATCACTTTACTACCAATATTTTTATGTACTATATTTGGCTTTATTTAATTCATACCGTTCAAAGATTATATAAGGCTAAATATAGTATATAATTATACTGGTAGTAAAATGATCGTTTCCCCCCTGACGCTACGCCACTGCTTCAGAGGGAGGGGGGATGTACCTCGCCCAATTTCTTATAGAGACTCCATTGTTACCTTTTGGAGAAACAAAATGTCTTGCACGTTACTTTATAAGGATTCTGCATCACACCGCTCGGGTCACCCCTCACAATAGAACCGTAAACCTCGAGACACAAGGCCCTGACAGTAAATAAACATGGCGCACGTTTCCGTCCTATGAGCAGACGTAAGATAGGGACTATCCTACAGAAAGACTCGAATATTTCTCTCAAAAACTAAACAAAAGTAAACTTTTATATGAAAATAGCTTATAAAAAGCACACAGTAATAATAATAATAAGTACATCTTCTATATTCTCGTATGCTAATTTATGTGTAATTTAATATGTCCAATTAATTAGTTTCAATGGTAGTTTATTATCGATACTTTTAAAACACGGCTGTAATTCTTTTAGTTTATGATATTTTATAATAAAAAAATTTCATATTTATGTTTTTAAAAAAAGTACAAATTTTAGTCTCAAGAAAATAAATGAAAAAAATTTCAGAATATTCATTAAGCATTAGTACAGTAAATGAATTAACAGCAGACTCACATTTATATGTATGCTTTTTCGTTTATTCATTTTTCCATCAATGGTTAAAATTTTATACAAACAAAGAATAAATAAAAAGATTTATTTTCCAGATATTAGTTGAGCAAGTAAAAGTAATATTGAAATAATTTCCTGTGTTTTTAACATACTTTTATAAATACTTTCTCCAAATTTTAAAGAGATAACTTCTTGTAATTGTTGGAATAATGATAAGTTTTAAATAACTGTATTATAGATTTTGAAGTATTTTTAAAATATTTTATATCATTTCTTTGAACCTTAAGCAAGCAAAGTATAAATTGAATTTTTTATTTCCAGATGTTAATGAAGCAAGTAAAATTATAATAATTAAATAATTCCATGTATGTTTTTAACATTCATTTATATATACATATTTTCCAAAATTTGAAATAAATAAATTATAGTGTTTATTTCTATCATAATGTTTTTTATATACAAATAATATATTATACATAATGATAAAAATAAAATAATAATTTCATATATTCTTTTTTACATCAAGTAATTTTTAATGATTTATATCATTCCTTTGAATCATAAGCAATCAAAGTAGAAATAGACATTTTTTTTTTTTCAGATTATTGATGAAGGAAGTTAAACAATAATAATAAAATAATAATTCCATTTGTGCTTTTTACATTTATTCATATACAAATTCTCTAAATAATAATAATAAATAAATATATATATATATACATATATATATAATTATAATATCTATGAATTTCAAAAAACATATCAAGTTCTATTCTACTTAAATCTCCAAAGAGATAATCAATGATACTGTGTATACAGAATACCACATAGCTAATAATTAACATGTGCAAACATAATATTACCATAGCTGATGCTTCAATGGTAATTGGCCAAATTTTACTCATACCAAAAGAATATTGAAAAAAAAAATAGAGAGAAAGGGGAAAAAAAAAAAAAAAAATTATAAATTGGAGTTGCAATTAAGTAAACACAAATGGATTAACAAATTAAATATGAACCATACACAATGGAAAATTGGACCACATATATATATATATATATATATATATGCATAACACTATTTGTGCTTTATATCATTTCATTGAACCTTATGTAAATAAAGTGAAAGTTAAAGTTTCCTTTTTTCAGACATTAATAAAGTAAGTAAAAAATAAAATAATTCCATGTATACTTTTTATATATTTTTTTTCAACATTTCAAAGAAATAAATTCTGGTGATTATTTCATTATTTTGAGTTTTAAGCAAGAAAATTAGAAATTTAAGAATTTTTAGATATTAATGAAGCAAATAAAATGATAATAATAATAATAATAAGACTTTCGTGTATTATTTTATTTTATTTAACATTCATTTACATATTTTTATTTTAAAATTTCAGGAAATAAAGTCTAGTTTTTATTTCTATATTGGTGTAGTTTTATATACAAATGTAACTAGATAACATATTTTTTTTAGACATATTTTAATAATTTATATCATTCCTCTGAGTCGTAAGCAAACAAAGTTGAAAATGGTGTTTTTTTTTTTTCAGATATTAATGAAGTTAAACGATGATAGTAAAATAATATAGTATACTATATACTATATAATACTATAATATTTTATTAATAGTAAAATAATAGTTCCATGTATGCGTTTTACATTGATATATATATAGTTTCCAACAGTTTCAAAGAAATAAATTCTAGTGAAAAGGGAGAAGGAGAAAAAAATAGCGTCTCCTCTTGCTGGACATTGGACGGGTACATTGCCTACCCCCTTTCTCTTTCAGGGAGTGTCACGGCCTTGTGTCTCGAGGGTTACGATAGAACCCCATTCTCAATTTAACCCAACTAAATTCCCGATAGGTTACAACTCTGTGAGAAGCTGCATATTAGGCAGTTTATCGCATCTTTGCCTAAATACTTTCTCCTGATAAATAGTTCATCTATAATAAGGTAGAAATATGCTGAGAAAGTTTCAGTTGTAGTCATAGTTGGAATTTCAGATGTAGAATTGTATGCAACAAGTAAAATACTATGGATTATCATATTATTAAAACTAAATATTAGAGTTTTCTGTTTTAAAAATTTAACACATCCCAAATTTATAATATATATATATCTATATGTATTTACAATTGATAAGAGAGT
Organism: Maratus michaelseni; assembly: GCA_963931845.1. NCBI lineage: Eukaryota > Metazoa > Arthropoda > Arachnida > Araneae > Salticidae > Maratus > Maratus michaelseni. Next base: position 383,013,070 of record OZ007593.1, read on the forward strand.
TAAAAAAAAAAATACTTAAATAATTTAGAAAACGAAATCATTTTTTTATCAGTTTTGTTTTCAAGAAAAAATTTCAATGTATGAATTTTATGATCTATAGTTATATAGATTTGCTTATATATAATTAATAAGAGAGTTATATATAAAAGAGATTGATGAAGAAGTGCATAAAAACTGAATATGTTAAATCTATACTAATATTATAAAAGAGTAATTCTTGTTTGTTTGTTTGTAGGGGGTAATCTCTGGAACTACCGAACCGATTTCAAAAGTGATGGTGGCAAATTGATGGTGACAACGACAACCCCTGCTCCAACATAGGCTATATTTTATGTCGGTGCCACTAACCCCAGGGGGTGCAGGAGCAAAAAACGTTCTAAAATTGCGATTTTTCAGTTATCATACTGGCTGTCAAGCCCTGAGAGCTTGGCAGCCGGTTCTGTATGTATGTATGTACGTACGTAATGCGATAACTCTTCATAGAAATATCCGTTTTCCTTCAAATTTTGTTTATAGGTTCACTGTGTTAAGGCGCTTCCCTGATTAGTTTTCGGGATTGATTGGTTAAGTATAAAAGGGGGGGAACAAGGGGCTAATTCCCCTCCCCCTTAATTTATATAAATGGGTTTTTCATGCAGAATTATTCCGTTTTCCTTCAAATTTTGTTTATAGGTTCACTGAGTTAAGGCGCTTCCCTGATTAGTTTTCGGGATTGATTGGTCAAGTATAAAGGGGGGGAACAAGGGTCTAATTGCCCCCCCCCTTAATTTATATAAATGGGTTTTTCATGCAGAATTATTCCGTTTCCCTTCAAATTTTGTTTATAGGTTCACTGAGTTAAGGCGCTTCCCTGATTAGTTTACGGGTTTGATTAGTTAAGTATAAAGGGGGGAAGATCGGGGGGGGGCTAATCCCCCCCTTAATTTATATAAATGGGTTTTTCATGCAGAATTATTCCGTTTTCCTTCAAATTTTGTTTATAGGTTCATTGGGTTAAGACGCTTCCCTGATTACTTTTCGGGATTGATTGGTTAAGTATAAAGGGGGGAACAAGGGGCTAATTCCCCCCCCCCCTTAATTTATATAAATGGGTTTTTCATGCAGAATTATTCCGTTTTCCTTCAAATTTTGTTTATAGGTTCACTGTGTTAAGGCGCTTCCCTGATTAGTTTTCGGGATTGATTAGTTAATATAAAGGGGGGATCGGGGGGCTAATTCCCCCCCTTAATTTATATAAATGGGTTTTCCATGCAGAATTATTCCGTTTTCCTTCAAATTTTGTTTATAGGTTCATTGGGTTAAGACGCTTCCCTGATTACTTTTCGGGATTGATTGGTTAAGTATAAAGGGGGGAACGGGGGGCTAATCCCCCCTTAATTTATATAAATGGGTTTTTCATGCAGAATTATTCAGTTTTCCTTCAAATTTTGTTTATAGGTTCACTGTGTTAAGGCGCTTGCATGATAATTTTCTTGATTGATTGGCTGAGTATAAAGGGGGGAACGAGGGGGGGGGGCTAATCCCCCCCTTAATTTATATTAATGGGTTTTTCATGCAGAATTATTCCGTTTTCCTTCAAATTTTGTTTATAGGTTCACTGAGTTAAGGCGCTTCCCTGATTAGTTTTCGGGATTGATTAGTTAAGTATAAAGGAAAATCGGGGGCTAATTCCCCCCCCTCTTAATTTATATAAATGGGTTTTTCATGCAGAATTATTCCGTTTTCTTTCAAATTTTGTTTATAGGTTCACTGAGTTAAGGCGCTTCCCTGATTAGTTTTCGGGATTGATTAGTTAGGTATAAAGGGGGGGGGGGATCGGAGGGCTAACCCCCCCTTAATTTATATAAATGGGTTTTTCATGCAGAATTATTCCGTTTTCCTTCAAATTTTGTTTATAGGTTCACTGGGTTAAGACGCTTCCCTGATTACTTTTCGGGATTGATTGGTTAAGTATAAAGGGGGGAACGGGGGGATAATCCCCCCCTTAATTTATTTAAATCGGTTTTTCATGCAGAATTATTCCGTTTTCCTTCAAATTTTGTTTATAGGTTCACTGTGTTAAGGCGCTTCCCTGATTAGTTTTCGGGATTGATTGGTTAAGTATAAAGGGGGGGGAACAGGGGGATAATCCCCCTTAATTTATATAAATGGGTTTTTCATGCAGAATTATTCTATTTGCTTCAAAATTTGTTTATAGGTTCATTGGGTTAAGACGCTTCCCTGATTAGTTTTCGGGATTTATTGATTAAGTATAAAGGGGGGGAACGGGGGCTAATACCCCCCTTAATTTATGTAAATGGGTTTTTCATGCAGAATTATCCCATTTCCTTCAAATTTCATTTATAGGTTCACTGTGTTAAGGCGCATCCCTGATTAGTTTTCGGGATTGATTGGTTAAGTATGAAGGGGGGAACAAGGGGCTAATTCCCCCTTATCTATACTAACATATAAAGTAGTAAAGATTGTTTGTTTGTTTGTTTGTTTGTTTGTAGAGGGTAATCTCTGGAACCACTGAAGCGATTTTAAAAGTGATGGTGGCAAATTAATGGTGACAATCCCTGCTCCAACATAGGCTATATTTTATGTCGGTCCCACCACCCCCAGGGGTGTGCAGGAGCGAAAAACGTTCTAAAATTTCGATTTTTTGTGTACTGAAGGAGATAGAAGCATCAAATTTGGTATGGTAGTTACTTATAACATGTAAATGCTCTCTAAGAACAAATTATAAAAACATTCGAAATTTAAAAGGGTGAGATGAGGAAGAAGCGTTCTAAAAACATTCTAAATTACAATTTCTATGAAATCTCTGAAACGACAGAACCGATTTCAAAAGTGATGGTGGCAAATGGATGGTGACAGTCCCTGCTCCAACATATGCTAAATTTTATGTCAGTGCTACTACCCGCAGAGGGTGCAGGAGAAAAAAAGTTCCAAAATTATGATATTTTCAATACTGAAGGAGTTAGGAACTTGACATTTTGTACGGTCGTTACTTACAAAATTTAAATGCTCTATAAGAACAAAGTCTAAAAAAATTCGAAATTTAAAAGGCTGAAATAAGCAAAAAATTTTCTAAAAACATTCTAAATTACAATTTCTATCGAATCTCTGGATCTACTAAAGCGATTTCAAAAGTGATGGTGGCAAATGGATGGTGACAATCCCTGCTCCAACATAGGCTATATTTTATGTCGGTGCCACTACCCCGAGGGCGGTGCAGAAGCGAAAAACGTTCTAAAATTGCGATTTTTGCGATGCTGAAGAAGCTAGAAACTTGAAGTTCGGCATGATTGTTATTTATAAGATCTAAATGCGCTCTAAGAACAAATTCTAAAGAAAAATGATCTAATGATTCTGCGATTTTTCAACTATTGAATTTCTAAAATTACCAAATTTCACCATAGAGTACCTTAGCGAAACCTTCACGCGTAAAAAGATAATGATAAGGGCGACGTGTCCTGACGTGTATATTGGCTATAGCACGAGTCACAAATTATAGTATCCTTATTATTCTGTTAAAATATAAAAGTGAATTATGAAATGTCAATATTTTGTTTGATTAAAGGTTCGTTAAGAGAAACTGACCAGCGTAGCGGTCGTAGCTTGCTAGTGATTTATAAATTGTAATATTTTTTTCAAACAATTTTGGTTGTGAAAATTTCATTTAACTCATTTCAATTTTCATGTTCTTTTTTACTATCTTCTATCTATAATAGAAGAAAGTATTAATCGAATTTTTTTTCGACTTCCGGTTTTCGACGGATTTACACGTTTTAGGGGTCAGAGATCCCGAAAAACATGTTTATACAAAATGTCTGTTTATCTGTCCTCATTATATCATCGAAAAGTGTAATGAAGATATGCATAAAATTGAACCAAATTTAATTCATAAGTTTTTGACTATGACCAGCAGGTTTCCCTTGAATTTGGAGATATTCTGCCGGAAGGTGCACTGTGATAGCGATTTGTGAGCCATTTTCATTATTGTACCATTGAAAAGTGTATGAAGTTATGCATTGAACTGAACCAAATTTCATTTATACATTTTACACGATGGTCAACAGGCCCCACTTTATTTTGGAGGTATTGCGCCAGAAAGGGGAGCTGTGATAGCGATTTTTGTGTGATTTCTCAATTTTTCGTAGTTGTGTTGTACATTGGCTGCACGTGCAGCGACGGGGGTTTCACATCCAGGTAGCCCGGCGACTCGCAAGCAGCTGACGAAAAATATTGATTTCATTGGCGCTGTGATAGTGAAGTTTGAAGCATTAACATGTACAGCTCATATTCAAAATATTAGAATAATATTTTTTTTTTTACAAATTGGAAATATCGTTTTGTAATTTAATGTCTTTTAATGCAAATATGCAAACGATATTTTTATTAAGAACTTATTGTTGATTAAACTTATTTATTATCTTAAAATTAATATCAGTTTTGAAAAGATTAATTGAAAAAAAAAATTATTTTGAAAAGTCAAAATATTAGAAAATATTTATTCAAGTGGTTCAAAATATTAGAATATTTCACATTAATTCTCCTTTAATTATCACCAATTCATAACTGGTTTCATCATTGATTAAATCCAGACGATTTTATTTAAAATCAGTATTCTTTTTGCAGTTTGTTTGCGTTTTTGTCTTAAAATGGGTCGTGTGAGTGATATTCCTGAATCTATTAAAATTCGTATGGTTCATTTGTATCGGCACGGTAAAAATCAATGTTATATAGCGAATTATTTACATTGTTCGCAATCAAGCGTTAGTAAAATACTAACACAATATTAAAAAAATGGAAATTTTCAAAATAATCGCCGAAATGGCGGCCGAAAACCAAAAACATCTGCTAGAGATGATAGGAAACTGAAGCGTATAGTTAAGAAAAACCGTTTTAAAAGTGTGCGATTCTTGCACCAAAAATGGAAAGAAGAAGAAGTTGAAGTTTCTACATCGACAACATTAAGACATCTCAATAAATTTAAGTTTGAATCTCGTGTACCGAAAACAAAATTGCAGAACAAAAGTGTATAAGATTGAATTAGTGTAAATCAAGACGTTTATGGAGCGAAGGAGATTGGAAAAATATATTATTTAGTGATGAAAGTATGTTTTGTGTTTCATATCAAGAGGTATTCGAGTTTGGAGAATGAAGCAAGAAGCATTTGATAAAGAATGCCTTAAACGTTCCGTAAAATTTGCTGCTAGTGTCATAGTTTGGGGTTGCATGAGTGCAGAAGGACCTGGAAAGTTATGCATCGTCTACGAAAAGGTTAACTCTCAGATATATCAAGAAATTTTGGAATATTATATGATTCCATCATCAGAATATTTAATTGAAGATGATTTCATCTTTCAACAAGATTTAGCGTCACCGCATACCTCGGTGTCAACTAAGAATTGGTTCCGCTAACCCAAAATTAAGGTAACTTCCTAGGCCACCAAACTCACCAGACCTTAATCCCATCGAAAACTTATGGTGCATAACGAAGAAACAACTCCAAGAAAATCCTCCTTCAAGTAAAACGGAGTTAGTGGCACGTATAAAGTCTATTTGGACTAATATTGATAGAAATGTTTGTAAACCCTTGTATATAGTATGCAAGATCGATTGTACGCTGTTATGAAAGCTAAAGGGGATTCTACAAAATATTAACTACCATTTACTTTATATTCATAAGGTAATATTGTTGCGTAAAATAAAATATTCTAATATTTTGAACCAATCTAAATTTTATTTTAACATTTTGATGTGTTTCAGAAAGCTGTATACCTAATGTATTGTACTGTATTTTATATTTTGTAAATGTTAAAATCTTATCTATAAATATTCCAGATTTAATTTATACGAAATTTAATTGCATTTACTTACTACAAAAAAATAAATAAATGAAAAATAATTTTTCCTTATTACTTTTTCTCGATTATTCTAATATTTTGAATATGAGGTGTATATGAGATAGAAGAAAGTTTTGGGATTGGCACATCCGACTAGTTTTCTCTTTTAAGTTGAGCTTATATAAGTTTCTTGAACCTGGGACCCTGTAGTTATAAAAGTGTATTTATTTAAGTTAAACTTACTTAAACTATGATAGTTCAGTGTGACGTTTTCCTTAAAGAGTATATATTTATCATAAAAGAGTATTTTTTTTAATTTCATTGTGTCGTCAACTGAAATGGCGTCATTGAAAATCAGGATTTTCATTAAAAACAAGCTGCAACGTTTCAGTATAATTGCATCAAAAGCACATAACTTTAATAATGAAATGTCCTTAATTTTCACTTACCTAGATTGCAATATGTAATTCCCTACTTATTATAGAAAATTTAATAAAATATAAATATTTTGCAAATGTAGAATAATATTAGATGTCTTTTTCCACCCGTAATTGAAAGATCTCATGTATCGCAAATGCAATATATCGTGTTGGCATTCAGCTTGTAAATTACGTATACTTTACAAAGTATTTTTAATAAGTTTCGTGTAATTGAATCTATCAAAAAAATGTAAGCAGAAAAGAAATTTTTATGCAAAAATAATAACACTTTATCAAAAGAAAATTCTTTTGTTCTTGAAGTTAATACATTTTTAATCTTCTCGTATGCTTCTGAAATTTAATTTGCCAATAAGTTTTATTGAGAACGAAAAATTATTGATTTTTGTTGAACATAATAATCTATTTTTTTTCCATTAAGCAGCTGAAATTTAATTTACAAATCAGCTTTATTGGGAACGGAAAATTATTGATATTTATTGAATGCAATAATCTTTTATTTTATTAAGTTAATAATTCCGTATTATGGTATATTCTTTCTCTTTTATATATTGATGTAGGTGTTTTCAAGTAATGTTCAAGAAATATTTTACAAGCAAGTTTAATTAAAATTCACAGCAACAGCCCCTTGATCATGGGCGTACCCCACAGGATACAGAGACACTTGCTTGCAGCCCCCTAAATCAATAAAAAAAAGTGGGGGTAAAAAACCCCAAGATTAAACATCAAAGGTAAACGCAAAGAAATTATTTTTCTCTTATTAAACTTTTCCCCACAAAATCTTGATAAGTTCAAAGGTGTTAATTTTTACATTTTTGATTAAAAAAAAAATAAATAAATAAAAGAAAGAAAGAAAGAAAATTTTTAATTTATTTAATCTTTTTAGAACGTATTGAGGAACTTTTATTCTTTTACTTAAAAAAAAAACAAAAAACAAATATATATTCTAGATCAAATCATAGGAGAAGATGGTTCGCAAAGAGATGAAAAAATTGCGAACCGTACGAAAAATTGCGCAGTTAGGGATATTTATATAAATATATAAGAACTCCTTGTTATATCGCGCCTCCTTAGATTTTTCTTTCGAATATATCGCACTTTTTAGATATATCCTGAGAAAAATCAAATCTGTCGTAACGATATTAAGTTAACCAGGAAAACCAACCCAGGCATGCCGGGTTAAAGATCATACTAACCGGGTGTTTTATTAAACAAATTTCAGTATGTGTCTTAACTACATTTCAGAGCTGAGTAATATAAAATATTCACTTGTAAGTTTTCATCTTATTTATATCGCGCTTTTGGAAATTCTCAGCTTTTGCTTATCTCCTATAGTATTCCCAGATATAAAAAGGATTTTGCTATATTTGCATTTATATGTCGGCTTTTATTGATACTTATTAAGAAAAGGAGCAATAATTCAAGAAAATTAAAATCTATTGTCAATAATGATGATTTATAATTTACATTTGTTTGCTCATAATCTCTATTTATTAACTGAAATACATTATGACAATTATTGACTGCTCTAATTCTAGAAAAACAAATAAATTAATAAATAAAGTTGAGTTAATGGATATTTTTCGTACAATGGAACAATTCTGAAATGTATTGTTTCCAATTTCACCGAAATTGTGCCATGTTTGAATGCAGCGTGGGAATTTTTGTTGATAAATAACTGCATAGAACAGAAATGAAAAGAAATAATACAAAATAACTATATAGGTACAATGGAAGACCTGGAATGAGTCAGAACTTGCCCTTTTATGCAGGGTTATGCCCTTGAAGGTTATAGTGGTCAGCTTTTGGGGGAACTACCTGTAACCTTCAATCGCATAAGTTAGGGAGCATTCTGTAACACCTGTCTCCCCAAAGCAATGAGTCATACGCATACATAAACTGGTATCAAATTTAAAGCAAAGTGGAACAAAATACGGTTTTCTTTTATTTTTTTTTTCTTTCCTAGTATTTTTCATGTTTTAAAGATGTTGGGAATTTAAAAGGAGATAGTATAATAGTATTGAATGAATTTGATAGATAAGTATTGAAATATTGATTTTTTTTTTTTGTCTCCCCTCCATACCCTCTAGATTTTTTTTTAAAGATGTTTTGATTGTTTTAATATCATTTAAGATCGACATTTACTGCGTCTCTGATTGATTTTTATTTTATGATAGTCAAGAGAGGATGTAGAGCGTCTTCGTGGGAGAAGCGGTATTAGAAACTTGGGACTTCCACACATGGATGTATTTACACGAAATTTGAACAAAGAGTAATATCGCGTTCAGATTATATTTAAGTCACTTAGCTTGAAGATTTTTGAAGTGGACAACACAATCCGGAACTCTGATTTCTAAATTATTTTTCTTATTTGAAATTGCTTTTAAATTTCGAGTGGAGTTCTACAAATATTTAATCAGTTTTTTGAACGATCCTTTTAATCGTGTATTTATTTAACACGCCTCAAAGGTTGATAATAATAATAATTATGTACAGTTAGAAGTTGCAGTTACAAATTCAACAATTTATGCGCATGCGCAGATATCTGTTTGGCATTTAAGTCACTAAAAATGTCTGGTAATGTGAACAGGTGAAGCCTAATTTGTGAACGCAGTATAACTCAACTCAACAGTATACAAGACGTTCGATATACCGACACATTACATTATAGTGACTTCTCATTCTAACGACCGATCGAAAAAAATACGATATATATGTAAATATTCACGCAGCAATACTTCAACATTGAATAGAACAAACAATTAGATCGAACATTCCAATAAAACAAGCCTTTTCAGCGTTTCGAGTTGTTTGAGATTGTGCTTCAGAAAATCTTGGGGATTTTTCGAGTCTTTCAAAGAGAGAAAAAGTTCAATTTCTTCCTTAAATTTAGCGATCGTGTAAACCACTCTTGGTTGAAAAATACGTATTGCAAATACTACCTGCAACGTGTATTTGAAAAAGATTTAATGCATATAAAATTGCTTGTTTCTTTATTACTGAAGTATTTCAGTAAAGAATACGTCAAATTCGAAAATTATTAAAGAAACATTTATTCAGTAACTATGGATAGCTGGCTTAAATGGCCGTCAGACTCATTGATAGTTGCTAATTTTTAATCATTTTATAACCGAAAAGTTGTAAAAATGAGTTGTTTAATAAAATTTTAAGTTTTTATCATGTTATATATATATTTTTTTTAATTTTCTGGTTATATCTTATCTTAGAATTTTTTGCATTGAAACATAAGAAAGATGAATGTATTCTTTTTCGGCCCTTGAGATATTAAACAAGAACGAAAAATCATGCGTCAAGCATAGATTATGTAGCACTTTCCAATGCTTACAAAATAATTTTACAAATCATACCGTTTAATAAGCTAAAAGATAACATCCAAGTAAACAATTTGGAAAACGCATAACATATTTAAAAACATAATTTCAGTAATTTCCAACATATACAATATTCGGAAAAATATCCGAATACTTTTATTCAGCCCTGTATAGGATCTATAGGTTTGTATATATACTACATAGGATGCTAAATTTTAGTTCAGTTAGGGAACGCGTAGCACAGTTTAAAATTCTCCATCTGGACTGTCAATAAACGGAAATGTATTCGCGAACTTTTGTGCTTCCCTGTATAGGATCTACAGAATTTATACACACCACGTAATAGACAAAAAGCGAGTTAAAATTAAAATCTCATTCAGTAACTTAAAACGCACTTCCAGGAATTATTGTTAACAGACAGTAGAGAATTCTTTTGTGTGTCCCTGTAAATGAACGATGACTGCTATACACACAATATTCTGTAATAAGCCTCTTGTAATGCACCTTATATAAATTTCAATGCGTTTAAAATAGGGAAACATTATTTAAATAAACCGCAGACGATTTTTCTCCATAGACGTAATGCAACGGGATTCTTTTGACTGTCCCTGTAAATTAACTTTAAGTGCTATGCACACCCTATTCCATATTAAGCTTCTTCTAATGCACCTTAGTGATATATATAAAATTCAATGCGTTTAAATTAGTGAAACATTATTTAAATAAACCACAAATGATTTTTCCCCATAGACCGCAATGTAACGGAATTCTTTTGTGTGTCCCTGTAAAAAAAACTATAAGTGCTACACACTTCCGTTGAAATAGGGAACATGCTATAGATGACAACAATAACATATAAAAATTGCAGAGCAATCCGAGCATATTTACGGGAGTTAGAGCACGGACAGACGGCAGACGGCAGACGGCCAGACGGCCAGACGGCCAGACGGCCAGACGGCAGACGGCCAGACAAACCGAAGTCATAAGCACTTTTCAACTAGGTTGGAAAGTGCTAAAAACAATAAAACTGGCTTAGATATGTCCTACTTGGATACTCTCGATCATCGTCCAGGAGAGGTGCCCCTCCCTTGATTCCGCCATTGATGATTGTTTAAATGTGTTACACATAAGAACATAAACGTAAGGTTTATGTAAGCAAACTTTACTCATTTTATTTCGCGTAATAACTGACTATAATCAAAGATTTCCTATGAAAGATCATTCACCTGAAAATAAAAGACTCTTTTCGAATCGTTTTTACTGGTATATACAAGTTATAAAAATTAGGCAATTTTAAGCTTTAAAATGTAACGTTGCAATTACTATTTAGAAACTAAACTGTAAGTCAGAAATTTAACTTTGAATATCATACATGTATAATCGGAATATAATATTTTATGAGAAAATTTTTTCGATATTTTTCTTTAATACAGTGAAACGTGTTAAAACGGAGTCTGTTTTTAACTGAATTTTTGTCCCCGTAAGAAAGAAAAAAATACCGTATGTACTCGTGTATAAGTTGACTGGTGTATAGGTCGACCCCCCCAATTCTTACGCAAAATTTTGAAAGAAATTGAATTTTCGTGTATAGGTCGAACCATATTTCTAGTAGTATGTTGAAAAATGATTTGTAATCGAGGATAAAAAAATAATAATAAATTTTCCTTAAATTAGTAAACATTTTATTTTTAACGTTTCTAATCAGACTTTTTTTTTTTAATTCAACGTTTTAAAACTGTATAATTATGTAAAACTGAAGAAGCTTAAACTATTTTGAAGCCTACTCACATCAATTATTGATATTTAAAAAGACAAAAATTTGTTTGAAAAATCTATTCATGCCTTATTTACAAGGGTAAACAACTTCTTAAACTGCTTACAATATAGTATTTCTTTGTGTTGTAGGACTTTTAGGAGAGAAATCTAGAAACATTCTCAAGTTGAACTCTTTTTAAAAAAGGAGATTAAAATATTGAAAGGAATGTCCTTGTATTGAAGGGAATTCTATCACAAGAGAAAATGGGTGCAGAACATTTACACGGACATTATTGTTTAGTTTTTTTTTTTTTTTTTTTTTTTTTGTCAATCACAAGGAAATGATCATTGTCTGCTTTTATCTATCTTTCTAACCTAGACCAGGTGACTCCGGTATTTCACTCCACTATTTCACACTTCTTTTGGAGTATGAAATATTCTTTATTTATTTTTGTTTTTACTAACTCGTGTATAAGTGGACCCCCCACTTTCAACTCCCAAATTTTGTCAAAAAGTCTTCGACTTATACACGAGTATATACGATAATAAAAATAATAGAGTTAAAACTATAAAGGAAGCCTGCTTAAAACGGAATTTATCTCTGGTTTATTAAAACTCCGTCTAGGTTTTGACTATACATCATTTCAAGCATTTTTTTTTTTTACTGCATATTTATTTCGACTTTTTATGGCGAAGAAAAACGATACAAAATGATCATAAAAATGCATTTTAGTTTTCATAGGTTATTTGTTTGGTTTGTTCATTTTACTCAAACAGCGTTAAACAGACCGGGTCTTCCTTTTAAATTAGAATCCGACCCCCTGAAAGCATTCAAGCCATAAACGAGATTCGAACACGATAGTTCTTGTTAGTAACCACCGTTTTAACCATTAGCATTTTCCATTGAGTATATATAATAAAAATAATCCCATGTTGTATTTTGAAAATTAGTAATTTTTAAGAATGTCTGAAAATATACAGCATATGGAGTCTAATTATTATTAAACTTATTTACATTATATGATTTATCTAATTTATTTACAATTTAAACATGAAAAGAATATAATAATCCATATAAGATATTATACAAATTATTAATGACGTAAAGAGCCTCAGTGCTAATTATTTTTAAATGACTATTTTTTTCTTTTGTTTCATAGCAAAGAAAAAAAAATATTGAACGTTGTTGATTTATATTTATAAAGACTGAATTATCTTATTTATAATTTAAAGCAATAAAAGGACATATGGGCATGTTAAATCTGATCAGTTATACTAAAATATTAACGCAGATTAGTTATACTAAAGCCAGGAAACTTCCAAATTTGCGCTGCTATTAAATTAATAATAATAATAATAATAATTGAAGGGGAGCGAAGCTTCCAATGTATTTACTTCAATCTCACAATATAATACACATGATTTCTTGGCAATTGCTCGATCAATTACAATGCAACTTACCACAAAACTTAGTGAGACAGTGGCGATAAAGTGGTCCGGTTTTTTAATTCGATCTGTGGCCTGAGTAATAATAGGTCAAAGTTCTCATGCAAACCCAGAGTGCAAAAATCTTCCATACTCGGACTCCGTGCTGCCGTAGTGTATATAGGTGTCTGTCGGTCCTCTCACCCTCCCCAGATGACCGCCGAGACCAACCTGATTATTCAATAAGTTCGAAGCTTCCTTGGTCGTTGATATATTAAACGTCCGAACGGTCCCACATACCAACTCAGTGACTTCTAACCAAACAGTTTTTTTTTCTTATAAATTAATTGCTATATCTTGAGTTTATAAGCGATTGTTCTCACAGAAAGAAAGTTTTTTCTCCTGTCTTGCGCGGTCGCGTCCATGAATTCGCTTCAAAACGGCAACTTTAAGATAATTTTCTAAAAAATCTTTTGTCTTTACCGTAAAACGGAATACACATTTTCTTAATAAACACTCGCCAATGTAATACGTTTCAGAACAAAAACGAATTTAAAAATGCGTCAGAAAGTAGTCAGTTGGAATTTAAGAAAACATTATTTCTATAACAGATATTCTACTGTAATTCCACAGTTAAATTTGACTGATCCTTTATAACATACATGCGTATAGTTTCGTTAGCATTTTTTCTCAAAATATTTTGAGTATGCGCCTTCCTTGTATCATAAGAAAGAAGCTAACCTGCTGCACTTCAATTTACGAATACTTGATTCAGCCTAATAATAATAATAATAATAATAATAATTAATATTTAAGCATAAACTCCCCCTTTTAACGTGTTTCCACTCTTAACCGTACTTTGAAATTATTTTTGACAGTTTTTTCTATCAGAATGATCGATTTTTTTTTTGTGTTTGGGCGATTTAATCTCTTTGTGACTGAACTGAGCTGGTTGAAGATAAAAAAAATATAAATAAAGTGGGATACAATTAAGAGCATTAAATAAAATTCCGTTACCTTTTTTTTTCTTTCTTTCTTTCTCAATATAATAATGTGCCTCTAATACCCATTTACTTTGTAAAATGATAAAATAATTCCAAACGGTTTTTAGATTAACTTCTTTCCATGAAATAGGTTTTATCACAAAGGAGATTAATTACATGCCCCCTCCCCCCCCTCAAAGAAAAATCTTCATATTTTCTGATTAAGTGCTTTAATTTCGTTGATTTTTTTTTTTTTTTCAGTATTCGTTTTTTTATTAAGTAAATGTATTTTATTTTTTAGAATGTAATTCTTTTTAGTATAAAGGAAACATGAGATGTTTGACCGTAGTGGAGGTTTGATCCATTCAATTTATTTTATTTAAAAACTAGCTAACCCGCCCGACGTTGCCCGGGCCCGAGTTAATTACAATCTCAGAGAAAGGCGTTAACCCCCTCCCTCCCCATACCCGCAAATATAACGAATAATTTGTTCAAGAAAACCACCGTCACCTACATTAACGCGATCATTAAAAAAAAGATTTAAATTTTTCTGATAATTAGAACATAACGAAGACGCTACGCTAAAATAGCCGCCAGATGACACCCTTTCCCGACTTCAATTTCAAATCTATATCTTAATTAGTTACCTAAATTTTTGTTCATTAGTAAAAATTGGCAATTATTTCCTTTCATTTTCGCAAACTAAATGGAGGGATCGGCCAGAGAAACAGATCTCTTTGTAGTTCAGTTTTTAATGAAAGCCGATCCCTGTCTGAAACTTTCTCGGATCGTTTTCACTGGCGCCGGCAGATTTTTGGCAGTTTTTTGCATAAATTAAGAAAAATTGCCGGCCGAATTTTACGGTGAAAACTGTAACGGCAACAGTGCTAGCGCCACTAGTGACAATGGGGAAAAACTAACCAGCCTCCGTAATTTACCTATGTCGTTGACATTTATTAACGCTCTATGTTTTGTATATCTATTTTTCTTCCGCGAGGCCGAGATAGACAAATATTCTTTCATTCTTTGCAATTGATCTTTGGCGCGTAGTTTAATAAGTGTATTTTTTAACTATTTTATTTTTATTCTGTCTTTTATTAATATTGAAACAACAGTTCTTTTCAGAACTATTTCAGCATGTCAAAGTATGTCCGGCAGAATCTTGTCTGCATACAAATAGAAATTCTAGAGATCTGTCATTTTTTGCTTTTCTTGAGAACACAAAACGGTAAGTGATGTTTATTTTACGTATAAGCATTTGAATAAAATTTTCTATATGTTTTGCAAAAAAAGACAAAGTTGTTTACCAGACTACTTATGGCATTTTATTTATTTTTGTAGGTTGGAAAAGTGGTTGACTAGTATTAAATTGGAGCCAAGTTCTAACAAATGGACATTTTTATGTGCTGACCATTTCCCTATGTCGTGTTTTACAAACACGTTGAGACGTCAATTATTGCCTGATGCTGTGCCTAGTTTCCAAAAAGCTGGCATGTACGAAATGACAAATTCTGCTACTGTTGAAAAGTAAGTACACTGTAAAATAGATTGATTTTGTTAACGCATTAAAATTCATTTTTATATAATTTTTGCCTGATATTTATAAGGTATCCAAAAGTAGATCCAGGGAACATCTGAGGCTTATTTAGGACCCTTTTACTAGCCTTTAAATTCTCTATTGCCTTCATAACTTTTTACACAGCTTAATTTTATAATTATATTACAAATTTTGCATTTTTTTTAAAAAAGTATACTGGTTAATAATTGCTGTACAAATTAGCAAGACTTACTGACATATCAGGGATCTGTTTAGGAAAAAATTGGGTCCTTTAAAGGACCCTTCACATTTTTTTAAATTTCAAAACAGGACCCTTCACGAAATTCTTTATCTTAAAAATAGGTTTTTCACAAAATTTTTCCATCTTTAAACTGAACATTTCACAAATTAATCATTTAAAAGTAAAATCTGACCTGTCACTTTTACACATATAAAGAAAATATATGTATTTTACATCCATATATATCTTCTTATAAATGCATAAACAAGAACCTGAATATAACGATCATTTCAAATTCACAAAATTATGACTAGATTTTTCACAAATATAAAAAGCTGTTCACAATTTCACAAAAACAGGACCCTGGGAATAAAAGTCTGGACAGACCCCTGCATATTTTTTTGGTTTCTTGTATGCGAACCCGAATAGAGAGTAGTTAAAAGTGAGTTTCTCAAATCATTTTATTATTATTATTTTGGGTACTTTTATGTTATCTGGGCACCAGTGATATGTATAGATATACACACATATATATGTGTGTATAAATGCATATGTATATATATCACTGGCGCCCGGCTAACATAAAAGAACCTTATTTTGATAAATCTATAAGTTAACTGCACCCAGAGCCAGCACATCATATATTATTATAATGTCATATATGCTTTGTAATTTAATCATAAATTTTGGTTGCTTGGCAATTTATCCTCAAAGGGACCAACTTTTTTTTCAACAAAATGAAATACGGATTTTTAAAAAAATATGAAACAGTTTTCATTATTCAAGGAATTGTTACAAAAATCGTCTTTAAAAGGTACATAATTAATGAAATTTCAAAATTTAATGTTAATTAAAAAATATGATTAGATTATATGCTCAAGATGCATGATAAACACACACATAGAAGTGTTACCACTAAGCACACATCATGTTCACATCAGCAATTCTTTCTTACACACTTTCTGCTCGCCCAAAGCACTATTCAGTACACCACATATACTTACTGCATAATGAATAAAAGTTTGACAATATGACTTATAGTATAAGTATGTTTTATATGTCGTCAGCACTTTTTGATTTTTTTTCTTTCTTTTAGGTTACCTCTGAATATTCAAGTGATTCCCTTTGTACAGGACACCGACAGTCTGGAAAATTCTCAAATAAGTGAAAGTGCCACTACTTCAAAAAGTTTATTTTCATCTACCCCAAATGTCTCAGATTTAATATCTAATGAAGAGGAAAATTCATTTAAGCAAACACCAAAGAGCCGAAAAATCAATCGATATAAAACTACCATCTGTAGATTGAAAAGACAAACTCTGTCCAAGGAGTTTGTCAGGCAACTGGATTTTGTCCTGAAGTATTTGACATATTAAAAGAAAAGGTGAATCAAATGAATGATGCTGAAAAGCAGTGTGTCCTTACATTTGACGAAATGTCAATAAGATTCTCTCTTCAATACAATACGAAAACTGATACAATTAATGGTTACCAAGATGAAATTTTAGTCCGTGATAATCATAATATAAAAATTGCTCTAGTTTTTATGGCAAAAGGAATACATGAAAATTGGAAACAAGTTTTGGGATATTTTCTTGTCGACAAAAGTATGCCTGGCATCACTAAAAACAATTGTAATATCATGCATTGAAAAACTTCAAGCTATAAGTCTTGATGTCTGAGCTACAATAACCAGAAAAAGAAAAAAAAAATCCTTCAACCACTTCAAAATTTCTGGAAATTTTACGTCTCTAAGTTCACACATTTAAAAAATTACAAAAACAGATTATAATTAAAGAAATATTAACAATACCGATATATTAACAGTATAATACCTTCAAAAATATTAAATCTTTCACTTCTTTTATTTTTAGAATAGAATTCTAACTTTAGTTCATGGTTTCTTTTCTTTATATGTGAATATATTTGAATTTTAGAAAATAATATAAATATTATCTTTTGTGCAATCTCTTTATGTGCATCGTGCAATTGTAACTTATTAAAATTTACCATTCTCCTAAATAACAATATCATCTTTTTTAACACATCCTTGCTCCAGAAAATTTGAGACAAATCAATATTATACATTTCTTTTACTAGATTAAATAAAGTTATTTTAGACCTCTTAAGTTTAGCACCTAGATATTCTTTGAAGTTTGTCAACAAAGAATGACCTTCATTAGCCTGATCATCATCAGACTGTGTTAGTAGACTATTTGCACACTCTTCACAATTTTTTAATTTTTCAACAGTTTTCCTACCTATATAACCAGCAATATAATATTGAACATTGGACACTACAGGGTCATTAGGATTTTCAGGGACAGTAAATGTTGAAGTATCAACATCATGTGTTGTGGAAGTAACACAACCATCCCCCTGAAAAATTTCATTATTATTGGAGGATTTTGATACGACTCTGTCTTTTAAAGAAATTAGAATCTTATCAAAATCTGCTTCACAATTTGAAGCCTTAGTTGAGTTAAAAATTTTATTTACCCTAACCGCTCGGAAACAGCTGGTCAATTGAGAGCAATCAGGATTACTGTCATTTCCCCTCTTTGAACGAACTATAGAAAATGTGTTTTCCAGCGCATCCTGATTGAAACGTCTCATGAAAACATTGTCATGTTTTTCTAATATTATCTTGCATACATTAATAGCAGATTTCACAGTCACTAACCAACCTTTCTTGAAATATGTGTGAACCTCTTTACCATTGACGTTTTTGAATTTCCAACTTTGAATAAACTTCAGCATATCATGCCAAAAGTTTATGTGGTCTGAATCTTTCTTAACAGAACAAAGCAGTTTCTTCTTATCATATATTTTTTTGCTGTTGAAACTGTCAAACAGCTTATCAATTGTGGAAATAAAAAAAGCTGTATGAGCTGCAGCCTCATCAAATTTTCCAACTGATTCCAACAACGATATTCCTGCAACTACAGATGTACTTAGAGCTTAGGATGCCAATTTTACCTTCATTTTACTTCGTCCAACAGGATTAACGTGATTTTTGGCAAATTTAGGAGCCACCTGAGGCTCAATACCTTTATCTATTTCATAAAAATCATTTATATATTTCCATTTAGCAGTGACAATTTTCACGTTCATATTACAGCGTGTGATTCATCAAATTATTTCTCAAAGCCTTTAATAAATGAGGCGGATCAAACATAAAATGGACATCACGATTTTGAACTTTGAAAGATGTCTTTTCAGAGCTCAGTCCAAGTTCATTAAAAAGACTAATGTTATTTGGACCTTGATCACATAAAACTAATTAAAAAAGAATGCATTTATGTTTCTTAATAAACTTAAAATAACTTTGATGCACGCTTAAAGAATTGTTTATATTTTACATGATTATTTAACAAATAAAGAAAGTAAATGATTTTTACTGTTAAAAATTTGTCCTTCAGTCTCCACAAGTTTTTCTTGCAGGGTGGCTACAGGTTCTACAGATTCTGGAAATCAGGGAGGTTTATCAATCTTGAAAAATCAGGGAATTTTGTAAAAGTACTTGAAAATCAGGGAAATTTGTCTATATTCAAAAATATTTGTGATTCATCAACAAACAGGTGTTATTTAAGCCAATAAAGTATGCGATGAAATAATTTTTTTTTATATATATATTTTTAAAAAGATGCACATGGTATGAATTTTTGGTATTTAACTCAAAATAAGGTGATCAGACATCTTCATTTTCTGTGGATATTGCAGGCAATTTACCCATTTTTGGAAATTTTATGATACATTAAGCATAAGCTGACCAGGTGGCCAGCTTAATCCAGTTAGCTATCCCGTCAGATATAGGAATGTCTTAGAATTGAACATTCTTTAGAAAATGAAGAAATTGTCTGGTCGCCAAATATTCATTAGCCATTATATGAAGTTAGACTAAATTTTTAGTTATAACTTATGAAACTGTGAACCAGTACTTTAAAAATATTGTGCAATTTTTATATTTTTCTTTTGTTTATTTTCCCAAATGAGGTATTAGCAAGCTGGATAAGTGTGTTATACGAGGAAGCGGCATATATTAAAAAATATTGTATGTGTATCATTAAGATGGCGGATCAGTCAGATTCTGCATTCTCCTTTCCCATGTTAAACCAATGGCATTAAAGTTCCCCGGTTTCCTTCAAATATCTCATCAAATAATTAAGTCTTTTGAAATTTGTTTTTTGTGAGTGATACTTTAGATGAATCATCGCGTAGTTACAAATTTCATTTTTCTGTTATATAAATTTAAATATTTGTTTTAGCATTTACATTTACATCACTATATGCTGTCTTTTAAACGCTAAAACAAATACATTTAAATTTAAATAATAGAAAAGTGAAATTTGTAACTATGCGATGATTCATCTAAAGCATCATTTACAAAAAACAAATTTCGAAAAACTTAATTATTTGATGAGATATTTGAAGAAAACCGAGGAACTTTAATGCCATTGGTTTAACATGGGAAAGGAGAATGCAGAATCTGACTGATCCGCCACCTTAATAATGGATATCAAGGAAATCTGATAAAGGTAGAGAAATATCAGGGAACTTTTTTTCAGAATTTCTGTAGTCTTGGAAAAATTAACACAATTTTTTGTGTAATTGTTACATAATCATAATTCTTAAACTATTTGGCTGAAAGATTTCCCGTTTTGTATCCTAAGTACCCCCCCCCCTAAATAAAAGTCAAAATTGAGTGTTTATATTGAAAATTTTAGAGTTAGGGGTCAACTTCATACTTCAATTGTACCCAAGCTTGTTTTCTTTAACATAGATTTTAAAAAGATATAATTTCAGTTGAATGGTTGTTTGATATTTCCATATATTTGATATTTATTTTCAAAATACTGTGTATGATATTTTGTATATTTTCAGTCAAAACAAATGTAAATTAAATTTGTAAAAATGAAGTAATTTGTAAAAGTAAAAATGAAAAACAGAGGGAGATGTTCTTGTATGTGTAGCAGGAGTGCAATTTCATCTTTTATAGAAATTCAAAGAACGTTTTGTAAAGCACATACACAAAAGAAACAACATTTTGTGGTAAGATTTATTTTTAAAACCATGGAATTAACAAAGAATTTACAGTTCTGTCAATAATTTTAGAAGTGACATATTTTGCAATATCACTTTAATGGAGAAAATGTGTTTGGAAATTTGGTCCATGCATACTTAGTTATAAGTGCAGCTTTTAGATGTTTTCTAATAGATGTATGTCTATGTGGAGGACAATTATTGTGGAGGACTTTTTTTTCGTTACTGAATGCATGTTAAATCTAACAAGTTATGAGTAAAATTTGTTGGAGGGAATTCCATTGCACCATACGATTTCAAATTTTTATTTGATCAGCAAGATCTAGCTGGGTGGCACACTGTTTTTAAAAAGGGAGCTCTTGCATCCTATTCAAATGACATATTTTGTTGAACAGGTTTGTTTAGAGTCCCCAATAATCAGTAGAATTTCACTACATTTTCCTGTGACTGGCAGACTAATTTTGTGATATTTTTTTTCATGACTGATCAACAAATTTTGTGACAATTTTCCAGGACTGACGAATTTTGCGATCTTTCTCTAGAACGATTACAAATTTCGTAATATTTTTGAGATTTTTCCTTTGATCGACTAACGACTTTCGCTTTTTTTTTTTTTCTCGGGACCTATAGACTAAGTTCATGTTTTTTGACGCATTTTTTCCCGCGAATGATTGAAGAATTTCACAATTTCTCTCCCGATCTACAGATTAATTTCACAACAATTTTGAGATTAATCATTCGACTGGTGAATTTCATGATTTTTTTCCCATGACCAATCGACGACTTTCATATTTTTTTTTTTTTTTTTAACGACTGATTGAAGAATAATTTCAGGAATATTTCTGAAGATCCACTGCCCAATTTCACATGCGACCAATTGGCAAATTTCGAGACATTTTTCTTGTACGAATTGGAAAATTTTTCTGCTTTTTCTCGCGACTGATTAGCAAGTCATTCGGATGGGGGAGGGGAGGGTCTGCGACTGATCGACAAATTCTGCAACCGGCTAAAGAATTTCAAGATTTTTTTCTCACAATCAACTGATAAGTTTGGCAATTTTTTTCTATGACCGATCAATGATTTTTGCATTTTTTCCCCACAACTGATTGAAGAATTTCACAACTTCTTTTACGCTCTACAGACGAATTTAAGATTTTTCCTCGCATTTAGTCGACGATTTTTGCAACATTTTTGAGATTTTTCCATCAGTTGACTGGCAAATTTCGCAATATTTTTTCGTGACCGATCGACAAATTAAAAAAAAAAAATCCGTGACTAATTGAAGAATTTTTTTGACGATCCACTGATGTATGCATCTTTTCCCCCACAAACGATTTGCGAAATTAGTGCTGATTCTTTTTTGGTGTATTTGAAACCTAAATAAGGCAGAAGAAAGTTTTAGTATTTGCACATCTGACTAATTTTTTTAGATACCGAAAAATTAAAAATATTTCCCAAATTTATGTATGATTTATTTACTGTTTGTGCACAATTCAAAGTTTAAGGATGCAAAATATTGTGACATCACAAAATTTTATTTATATTTTCTGCAGACTAGAGCTTGGCGCCAAACTTGACATTATTAAATCCCATAGTTTGTTTTTTGCGAGTGTAAAAAGCAAATTGTATCTGTTTTCAATTGAAAATTTTTAAAATATCATCATATTTATAAACCCTGGTTTAGATGTTTACTGAGTATTGCTAGTTTAATACAGCTCAAAAATTCATCAAAATAAAATATCTTACAAAAGTAAGTTTTTAGCAACAAGAATCAAATAATTTACTTGTCAATATGACATCATATGTTCTCCAAAATCATAGTAAGTTAATTTATTTTGATGAATGAAAATCAACCCTTTTTTTAAATTTTTTTTAGCATGACAGCACTTTTACCAATAGAACAAACCTGCTTCTGCAATTAAAGGATGTTGAACTGCTACTCATTCAATTATATTTAATTTAACTAGCAAATTTCGCGATATTTTTTCATGACCGATTGACAAATTAAAAAAAAAAAAAAATCTGTGACTAATTGAAGAATTTTTTTGACGATCCACTGATGAATGTCGTATCGACTCAGCACTGTTTTCTGCTTTTGGTGATTTATATTTTGTAAATTTCCTTTGTGGTTTTAATGGTGTATAAAATAAATGCTTTAATGTAGTGATAACATGTTTCTTTACAGTTTATAAACATATTAAGTTGATTAGTCAATATGATATGTAACTTTGAATTGAATCAATAATAATAATGTATTCACGCCAAATAAAATTATATATATATATCATCATCAGTTCATCTTCTTATTTGCATTTCTTTTCAATTATATTTATTCATATTGGTAACACAGTACATGTATTGCATCATAGACATAAATTCCGCCACATCCAATGATGTCATCACATTTCAAACCAGTGTAAAGAATTGGGCCTCCTCATCCAGGTGCGCGATGTGTCATTCTAGCATTTCCTGTGAGTACACTTAACTGCATACCTTCCCTCGCTATTTTTGCCTTGAAGACTAGCAGACGCCAAATTCTATTGTACTGTGAGCGGAAAGTTCGGACAGTGATGTAGTGGTAAGGCGTTACCCAAACAGGGGTCTTATGCTTTGATCCTTGCCGAGTTCGTGGGAAAGAGTTCATCTGCGAGAGAAGCGATCTCTGCACACGATTTTTAGGTTTGCGCCCGAAACTTTGCCCTTTGTCTTAGAACGTCCAATGACGGACTTAGTGAAAACGAAACAGAGGGATCTCAAGGCTGCTAAGAGGCTGGAGAGTTTCGAGGGGTCCGCCTCGACAAAGCCCCCGCCCCTAGAAGGAGTTCTCCTGCGAGAATGAAAAAGTGAGAGAGGACAGTTTTTGGAGAGATCGAAAAGGAGAGTGTTGACTCTCTGGAGAAGGGAAAAGGAAACGTCAGTTTCGAACTCAGCGTGGTGTAAGCGCTAGTGAGGTCCGACCTCTAGAATTGATACAGCAGGTATCCGGTGAAACTCCCAGAGAAAAGAAAAGCACACCAAGTGCGAGAGAGAGAGTTCTTAGACTCAGAATTAACGAGTATTAGTAGATCTTCCGAAGAGAAGGAACGGACGAGCCCTGTTCCGAATGAACTTTCTTTAGAAGTTACGACTGACAGTAATTTCCTGAGACTTTTGATTGATCGAGTTGCACTGAGAGTCAAGAGGTCATTAATTTATAAGCGATTGACTCACGAAAAATAATTAAATGCTGTAATTAACTTTCTTGTACATAATTTTATTAGAATTAATATTGGTATGCAATAAATTCTATTTTTTAATTTATGCAAGATAATTCTCTTTACCAATGATCTTATCTCGCTAACACTCAACATCTTAATCAGGTCGGTATAGAGGAGTTACTACAACTGGTGGCAGCGGTGGGATTAATTAGCAAAAATTAATGACAATCTTCAAAGACAAAGAGTGGACTCTGAAATTTAAATCATCAAAGTGCTCCAAGAGAGAGTCTGCTTGTGACTTGTGACCTGAGTCTCCTTAGACGCCCCTGTGGATCAACACAGCATCAGAAAGAGTAATCTACCAAGAATTCTGGAGAGTGTTCCCCCATCCGAAAAGTGTGACAGAGAACCCCGTCTGTGCTCCTGAGAATCTCTGAAGTCTGTGCTTCTGACGCCCTGAAAGACTCTTAGTAATGGAGGTAAGCTCTTTTTATACTCAGAGTGGCTTTAATTGTTATTAGTGTTTGTATAGGTGTTGTAGGCTTCAAAAAAAAAAAAAGTTGTATGTTTATTTTTGTGAGAGTAAATATTTTGAGAAATTTTTCCGGTAGAAAAAAAAAGTATGATGAGATATTTCCGATATAACTGTAACTTATTTAATAGACAAATTTTGTAGTTAAAATTAAATTATTGTTGAATTAATTTAATGCAAACTGAGAGTTGTGCAGTGTTACAAATTTTAGCTGAATCTATAAATGAGAGTTCATTGAAAAAAAAAAAAAAGTATCGAACGCATTTCATATTTTACGATAACAGAGTTGATTTTATATGTTTTTTTGTGAATTATTCTAAATTTTTTTAAGAGTGGATGCAGAGATTAAGACCACCATTGATTTAAAAAAAAAAAAAAAGGAATTGAATGAGACTTTTGCAATTTAAAATATTTTTACTGTACTTTTTGAATTTGAAATTTTTGTTTTGTGTAGAATTTATCCCATATGTATTTTATAACCAAATACCAAGGTGAATGTAGACGTTAGGATAGAGTTGCTTATCTTTATATGTTGCATATTTCCTATATTATTGCTAAGCGTACTTTTTTTATGAGCGTATATTTTGGTAATATTTTGACGCATTTGCTAGGATTTGATTTAATCTTATTGTATTGTTTTATATTTGTGGGAAAGATAATTTCTAATTTTATACTTTAAAAATGTCGGAGCTTAAATATTTTAGGAAAGCTGATTTGCAAACGTTAGCTTACGAATTTGAGGTCATTTTAGAGGAAAATGATACTGTACCGAAAATTATAAAAAAAATAGAGTCGTCAGAAGGATTTGATAAAGAGCTAGCCTTAGCGCAGATTAAACTTATAGAAAAAGATAGGGAAAATAAATTGTTGGCAGATAAGGAAGAAAAAGAGCGGGAACATGAGTTAGCTAGGTTAAAAGCGACGCAAGAGTCAGATGACCGGAGTACCGCATCTAGTAGCATCTCAGTTAGAACGAATCATTTACCCCTAAAAACAATTATGCATCGCTTTGATGAAAAGAATTCGGATATTTCGTTGTTTTTGAATTTATTCGAGAGACAGGCAAAAAAATGTAATCTAAATTCGGATGAGTTGGTGACGAATTTACTATCATTATTACCTGTGGGAATGGCCGAGTTAATTTTGAGAGAACCCGAAGACAAAATTGATGATTTTCAATATGTGAAAGAAAAACTGTTAGAACGCTATCGTTTGAATGCAGAGACATACCGACAAAAATTTAGTCAACATCCACGAAATCCTAATTCAGTTTGGAAGGATCTGATATTCGAGCTTAATAGTTTTTTAGAAGGTTGGCTGTCATGCTTACAAGTTTCGGATTTTGAAGGATTGAAAAATTTGCTTGTCACGGACCAAATCAAACGGAGAGCGTCTCCAGAAATGCGCGAACATTTTATAGATAACTGGGCGGGGATTAAAGATCCCGAAGAGTTAGTGAGGCTTTTAGATGCGTACGAGGCAATCAAGCGCCCCTCTAAAAAGACGTGGAATCCGAAACTCCCTTTAGAGAAGAAATTTGAAAGACCCAAGACTTTTGAAAATGGGCGAAACGGTAACAGAAATCCGGAGACTAACTTTAACTGGAGGGATCGCGATGATCATAAAGAAAGGGAAAGGGTTTACGAAAAAAGGCGAGAAGTTAAGTGTCATGCGTGTTTTCGAAGCGGGCACTACAAAGTAGATTGTCCGGAAATTAAAAAGAGAGATGTTGCGCGGGTCGGTCACTTAATAAGTAAGCCGACACTTGAAGAAACCTTCTCCCCTTATTTGAGTAAAGTGTTAGTGAATGGAATTCAGACAACTGCCTTAACTGACAGTGGGAGTGAAATTGATATCATCGCATACGACTTGGTCAGTCAAGATAAATTGAATGGAGATCACGTATGGATTAAAACTCCGCTGGACAGTAAATTATACTGTTTACCTATAGCAGAGGTCACTTTAGAAATTGAAGGCGTGGGGGTCATTGAAACCAAGGCAGGAGTTAACAATAGAAATTCAGATATGTACTACTATTTGTTGGGTAATCGCACTCAGAAATTGTTAGAACAGGCGAAGAAAAAACCGGAATTGATGAATGCAGTTTTGACACGCGCTCAAACGAGAGAAAAGGGTGGCCCAGCTCCGAATCCGGTAAATAAACAAATTATGATTTCCGAGGGGGAAAAAGAAATTTCTAGCGGGAATGTTGAAGCGGAAACTTTGAATTCCGAGGAAGAAAAAGAAGAGGATATTTCTAGCGGGAATGTTGAAACGGAAACTTTGAATTCAGTAAAAGAAAGAGAAGGGGGAATTTTTCGCGAGTGCAGTGAAGCGGAAGCGTTGAATTCAAAACTAGAGGGTGAAAATCTAGAAAGCCCTACTGAATTGGTTAGTGTGGATAAGGGATTATCGCCTTTGTCGATTTGTGAGGGATCTTCGAATTTAGCAGAAATTGGAGGGAAGGATAGTCAAATTGAATTAGACAGAGATCAATCTCTCAAAGGGATTAGTAAAAAAACGGAAGGTGAAGAATCGCATTGTAATGCAGGAGATTCTTTGATAGTGGCAAAAGCCAGAGAAAATCGCGTGAGTGGGGGGAAGCAGGTGCTTGTCCCATTGCCTTATCAGGTAGATATTTTTGGCGCGTGCCTAGAAAAAGTGTCATTACACTTAGGGAAAGGGAAAGTTAAAGGAAATGTGTCAAAATACTTGGACTTTGGGAAAAGGTTGATAAGCGATTTAACTACCGCATTTCTAAAAAGGTTCGGTGTTAAGTTGAAAAATCCGAGAGTGTGTCGCACAATAAGCGATAGTATTGCATGTTGGCATCGAAAAGTTAGAAAGCTTTTGAAAGCGTTAGTATTTGGAGAATGGATAAGAGAAACGGAGGAAAATAAATTCGTGAAGGGATGTGTGTTTAATCTCACGAACAGGTTAAAAAGAGGTCGAGTTTTAGCCGTTGAAAATGTGTCAGAAAAACGAGAAAAGAGGAAATTTTGGTTTGACAGAAAGGCGGTAAAACGGAAGCTTAATGTGAAAGATGAGGTTTTAGTGTTAACTACCAGAAAGCCAATTAAAATGTCAGATAGTCGGATAGGGCCGGGAAGAAAGGAGTCAATAATTACGGAAACAATTGATATTGTGAATGTTCCTGGGAGGCGACAGAAATCCCAGATTTCTCACTTGAGTTTAGTAAAGCCTTACAGAAAACGGGTGGAGTTAGCAGATATCTTAACGCGGGAAATAAACGCACTTGAGGAATTCTGTTTACCGTATCTAGATGATATGGCGATTTTTTCAGACAGTTGGGAGGACCATATGCGTCATCTAGAAACAGTATTAAAAAGGGTTAATGACGCGAAACTGAAAATCAAATTGGCGAAATGCAAGTTCGCTCAGAAAACCGTAAAATATCTTGGGCATATTGTAGGTGAGGGCAGACGGAGGCCAGCTGAGGCGAAAGTAAGGGCAATTAAGGAATTACCGGTTCCGAAATCGAAAACTGAAATTCGTAGATGTTTGGGAATGGCTGGATATTATTCCCGGTACATAAAAGATTTTGCAGTGATTGTAGAACCATTAACGAGGGCGCTTAAAGGGAAAAATAAAAAAGAAAAGATTGCATGGAGCGACGAAATGGGAAAAGCCTTTGAGACTTTGAAAATGAAACTTACTGAAGAACCAGTGCTTTACGCTCCTAATTTTCAGAAAGAATTCATAGTACAAACTGATGCTAGTGACTTAGGTATTGGCGTGGTTTTGGCTCAAAGAGAGGGATCGGAAGAGCACCCCATAATATATTTAAGTCGAAAATTTACTGATAGTGAGAAAAGTTTCTGCGCCACTGAAAGAGAGTGTGCAGGGATTATTTTTGCGATAAAAAAGTTAAGGCATTATATTGATGGACAAAACTTTTCTATCGAAACCGATCACAATACCTTGGTGTTTCTAAAAAGAAATTCTGAAAATAATCCCAGATTATTAAGGTGGTCCTTAGCTCTGCAACCTTATAATTATGCCATTTCTCATCGCGCAGGCAAAGACATTCCGCATGTTGATTGTCTGAGTCGAGTTTAAGGAGATTTCTTGATAAACTTTTGTATATAATTATTTTAAGATTTTTTATTTTTTATTTCACTGTGTTTTATTTCATTATATGTTCATGATTTCTTATCAGAGCGCGCAAAAAAAAAAAGGAAGGTAGTATTATCTTATTCATGTATGTTTTATTTCTTGCCACTCTGATGTAATTTGAGCTTGCAATTCTTTATCCGAATCTTAGAGATTCTTAGTGTTTCACCCTTAAGAATCGTTTGAGGAGGGGGTGTTGTAAAGAATTGGGCCTCCTCATCCAGGTGCGCGATGTGTCATTCTAGCATTTCCTGTGAGTACACTTAACTGCATACCTTCCCTCGCTATTTTTGCCTTGAAGACTAGCAGACGCCGAATTCTATTGTACTGTGAGCGGAAAGTTCGGACAGTGATGAAGTGGTAAGGCGTTACCCAAAAAGGGGTCTTATGCTTTGATCCTTGCCGAGTTCGTGGGAAAGAGTTCATCTGCGAGAGAAGCGATCTCTGCTTTTTAGGTTTGCGCCCGAAACTTTGCCCTTTGTCTTAGAACGTCCAATGACGGACTTAGTGAAAACGAAACAGAGGGATCTCAAGGCTGCTAAGAGGCTGGAGAGTTTCGAGGGGCCCGCCTCGACAAAGCCCCCGCCCCTAGAAGGAGTTCTCCTGCGAGAATGAAAAAGTGAGAGAGGACAGTTTTTGGAGAGATCGAAAAGGAGAGTGTTGACTCTCTGGAGAAGGGAAAAGGAAACGTCAGTTTCGAACTCAGCGTGGTGTAAGCGCTAGTGAGGTCCGACCTCTAGAATTGATACAGCAGGTATCCGGTGAAACTCCCAGAGAAAAGAAAAGCACACCAAGTGCGAGAGAGAGAGTTCTTAGACTCAGAATTAACGAGTATTAGTAGATCTTCCGAAGAGAAGGAACGGACGAGCCCTGTTCCGAATGAACTTTCTTTAGAAGTTACGACTGACAGTAATTTCCTGAGACTTTTGATTGATCGAGTTGCACTGAGAGTCAAGAGGTCATTAATTTATAAGCGATTGACTCACGAAAAATAATTAAATGCTGTAATTAACTTTCTTGTACATAATTTTATTAGAATTAATATTGGTATGCAATAAATTCTATTTTTTAATTTATGCAAGATAATTCTCTTTACCAATGATCTGATCTCGCTACCACTCAACATCTTAATCAGGTCGGTATAGAGGAGTTACTACACCAGCAAAATTAATATAAAGGAAATATTTCCATTATTGTTAACCAAAATTTGGTGTAGAAAAATGGTGTATGAAAATAGCCATTTCCCTCATTTAAATATTATTTAAAAAATTAACTTATTTACATTAAATTGGCTACAAAAATGTTATGATGTCCCCATTTGGATCTTTGCTGCAGGACTCCTCATCGGTTAGTCTGGCGCTGTAATTAACGCCAAAATTTTATTTTGCAATTTTAAGTATTTTCTATTTAAAAAAATGTAAGGAAAATGTTCGGAATTAGCGGTCGTTAGTCGTCAAGTAGAACTAAATTATTGCATTTGACGACTACAAAATTATTCTCAGTCGTCAAATTGGACGCCTAGCTTTTTAAAAGCATTTATTAACTATTATTTTAACGGTTTCACCTCACACACACACACACAAAATCAAATAAAATAGTGAACTTTTTTATTTTATTTTAATGAGATTCAAATGTAGATGTATTATATATATATTTCTTTTTTCACTAAATTCAATTGTAATTATTAACATTGGATAACATTTTGTTTTACATGATTAAGTGCATTTTTCTATTAATTTAAAAAAATGCTTTACATCAGTTTTACAGTTGTTTCAATTATTATAATCTTGGAGATTAAGAACTTCAAAAATTTTAAATAAAAACAAAATGATCGTGTTTTTTTAAAAAGTAGCATACAATATTAGTTAAGTTAAAAATGAATTTTAGAAATTGCAACTAAAATTTTTAATTTGACATCTAAGATATTTACAGTAGGTGTTATTTGACGGCTACATTTTATTTTCCTATTTCTATCACTGGTTACCATAAGAACACGCATCTACAAGTGAATATACGGATGAACATAAGACATTGACAATATATTTTAATTTAAAAGATGTACAAATTTATGTATAAAGATATTTTCAAATTTAAATACTTTTTTTTTTTTTTTTTTTTTGCATATTCAAGAAATTATTTTAACTCGTAGAAGGTATAATTCGCTCCTATTCTTATATAGGTTCCTAGAAATCGAATAAAATATTTTCTTTTCTTATAAAAATATAGCATTTCTCAGAACTATATTTACTCAGTAAGATAATAAATAAGAAATTTTCTGAGACTTTAGTGTAATATTTCATATGTTTTTATAGTATACCATTGCTTTATGCAGTTTTAAATAAAAAAAACCTAGAAGATCCTGAAGAAAACGTAAACATCAAACTTTATTGTAACTTAAGACCATATAATACACAAGTACAAAGAATAAAAAAATGAATATAATTTATTCATCATGTTTTCTGTAAACCAAAGTGAAAATAGTTATTTGACTCTTTAAAATATTATTTTACTTATTGCACGTTATTTAAATTAAAAACAATCTTTTTATTTTCTTAGACAAAGAGAAAATGCATAAATTTTAAAAGATTATTATAACAATTGTTTTAATACATTAAAATTCATAAAATAATAACATCAGTTAAAAAAAAATTCCTTCCAATTAGGAATGTTTATGAATTTCCGATTTTTTATTTGAATTATTTTCACGTTATTTAAATTAAAAACAAGCTTTTTATTTTCTCTGATAGAGGAAATACATAATTTTTTAAAGGTTATTGTAACAATTGTTTTAATACATTAATATTCATAAATTAATAACACATCGGTTCAAAAAAATTTCCTAACAAGTGGTGGGAATGTTTATGAAATTTCCAATTTTTTATCTGAATTATTTTCTTTGTAACATAAATAATAAATTTCGTATAACTTTATATTATACCATTGCATTTCAAAACGATTTTTATTTTAAATTTTTTATCGTTCACCCTTCTCGTACGCAAAAAAATCCGTATAATATTCTGTTGAAAATGTAAACATTACATGCAGCGTTCGAAAAAGAAAGACCATAATAATGTAGAGTGTCAATAACAGTAATATTCCGTGGATGAGAAGTTTCTTCCCTATTGTCACTGCAGGCGCTGCGATCGTAATCACGTTACCATTGAGTTCTATGATAATGTCCTATCTTGTATGTTTATCTATGGTCCGCATATAACAGCGCAAAAACTACCCAACCGAATGGTTTGAAATGTAATATATTTGATCGTTGCAGAATTTTGTCACGTCATATCAAATTTTATGAACATCGAAACAAAACTTAATAAAAATATTCATTAAGTAATTTGATTTTTTTTTTAAATCGGTACTTCCTTGTTATAGCAGCTTCCGAGGATGAATCGTCAAGCGACCGAGATGTATCGCCAAGTTATCTGACATGTATGACGTTATAGCCATATATGACGCATATGACATTTTATAACCTCTAGGACCAAGTTATAGTCACATTCTTCATTCTATTAAATCTTGTCATACGCAATTAATTCAGTGATATCCCATGATAGGTAATGATTCTAAGTTGCCATGTTGTGATTACGTCCTATTTTAGATGGAGTCCTATTATTTCCCTATTACCGAATTTAAAAACCGAATTTGTATACTAAAAATTGTTTAATTATAGCATTCCTATAATCTACCGACAGTTTTTTGGATAGATGTTTCCGGAGAAATAGATATTAAATAGAAAAAGAGTCTAAAAGTTTTGAGATTTTCAAAGCAAGACTTAAGTACTTATTTAATGTACTTATTTTATTGCGGAAATAAATCATATCATAATAACGGACGATATAATTCATTTCACTGAAACTAGTTATAGTACGAACGCGCACCTCATTTGTCACGTTTGACGTACAATTTCTTACTTCTTTTAACTCAAAGTGGTTTTTCTATATGTAAAGATGGAATTTTGTAATCGATAGTAAAAGATAGATCAGAAAATGTTTTTTCCTGTTGCCATGTCTCAAAAAAAGAAACCGAGCAAAAATTATATATTTTTTAAATAAATTCACTAGCTCGCGCATTCTACCAAACTTTAAAAAAAAAATTAGTGGATTTTCCCTAATCGGTTTTGGTGCTCACGTCAAATGAATGCAGTGTAACAGATTTTTTTTTGTGAAAAATCATGAATTTCATTCATGAAATTATGCGCGTGATTTTCAAGATAAACATTGAATGCTTAAAAAAGCGTGCATTTTAAAAAAAGAAAACTATTTTTACTTTTATACTTGTTTAAATTTATCTTTAGGTCACATAAAACGTCTCTATGTAAATATTAGCCTACATAAGACAAAAAATTTGGGTAAAGAAATGCTGAAGGTGGTCATGGGCAAGAGGGGGGGGGGGAGGTGACAGCTGCTCCTCCCTAGATTTTCTGATTTAGTTAACTTTTTTTTTCTTCCATTTAGTATCATTTTGCATTTTAAAAAATCTTATCAGATGATTTAAGGCTGTTCTCAAATCCAAAGAGACTACTTTCACACACATTTTTAACACTTTCCAACATGGTTGAAAAGTGTTTGTCTGGCCGTCCGGCCGTCTGTCCGTCTGTTGTCTATCCGTGCTTTAACTCCCGTAAATAGGCTCGGATTGCCCTGCAAATTTTATATGTTATTGTCGTTATCTATAGCATGTTCCCTATTTCAACTGAAGTGTGTAGCACTTATAGTTTTTTTACAGGGACACTCAAAAGAGTTCCGTTACATGACGGTCTATGGGGAAAAATCATTTGTGGTTTATTTTAATGATGTTACACTATTTCAAACACATTGTAATTGATATATATCACTGAGGTGCATTATACACTTTACAGGGACAGTCAAAAGAATCCCGTTACATTACGTATATGGAGAAAAATCGTTTGTGGTTTAATTAAATAATGTTTCACTATTTCAAACGCATTGAAATTTATATATATTACTAAGGTGCATTACAAGAGGCTTACTACAGAATATTGTGTGTATAGCAGTCATCGTTCATTTACAGAGACACACAAAATAATTCGCTACTGTCTGTTAACAATAATTCCTGGAAGTGCGTTTTAAGTTGCTGAACGCGATTTTAAATTTAACTCACTTTTTGTCTATTACGTGGTGTGTATAAATTCTATAGATCCTATACAGGGCAGCACAAAAGTTCGCGAACACATTTCCGTTTATGGACAGAAACTCCAGAAGGAGAATTTTAAACTGTGCTACGCGTTTCCTAACTAAACTACAAATTAGCATCCTATGTAGTATATACAAATCTATAGAAAAAAAAATATTCGAATACTTTTATTCAGCCCTGTACATGGCTGAATAAAAGTATTCGAATATTTTTCCGACTATTGTATATGTTGGAAATTCCTGAAATTACGTTTTTAAATATGTTATGCGTTTTCCAAATTGTTTACTCTCAGCATGTTGTCTTTCAGCTTATTAAACGGTAACGATTTGTAAAATTATTTTGGAAGCGTTGGAAAGTGTTACATAATCTATGCTTGACGCATGGTTTTTCTTTCTTGTTTAATCTACTTTTGTTCGGAAACGCGTGGAAATGGCCAGGTGTTCTTATTCAGAAACTATGTGATCGAAATACGTTTCCCATTTTTTGGCTAACGCAAAAGCTCTTTCAGAAAATATTGACAAAGTTGACGTTTTGTACCGAATTTCCGGAGGAGACAGCGAGAAAAGGGAGAAAAACAGGTTGTCACGTGACACAAATCGCTTATAACTCGAAAAGTAATTTATTTATCAAAAAATGGAAAACTCATTTCGATTCCAAATCGCTTTCATGTTTAGGACTGCCAATTTTATGCCTCTGCGTTTAAAAATGAGTCAGAAATTGTGTCAGAAAGTTTTGCGTTGATGAGCAGATCATTTGAGAACCACCTTAAAATAATTAAACATTAAGATTAAAAAGAAAAAAAAACTTCAATTCTTCATTTTTTAAAAAGCCGGTATGTACGCTTATTTTCGGATTCTTAATTTGTCTCTGATCCTCTTAGTCCTAACGAATCCTGAGTCATTTCGACATACCATTTTATATTTCATGAAATAACATGTTAATGGCTTCACTAATCGAGCAAAACCAAAAGCATACAAAATAGGATTTTTTTTTTTTTTTTTTATGTGTCTTTATGTCACCTAAAAAATAACCTCTCCGCGCGGGAATATTTGCCTGTATAAAAAAGAATTGGGCGGAGAAATGTCGAAGGTCGTTAAGGCTTCTCAGTTATAATGATGCACTCTGTATTACACAAACAGGGAAATCTGCTTCCATATTATTATACTCTGTCGAAATGCTACAATTACTGGTTAGACTTTGTGGAAGTAGTTGAGAAAACTTTTACACGCCTGCTTGCTAAAGATCTCGAAGATGTGTATGTGAGAGCTTAAGATTATAGTTAAATTTAGACCCGATGGCTGCACCAAAGCCAAGTAGGGATATTTTTTACATAAAACAAGTTGGAAATTGTACGTTAAACGTGACGAATGAGGTACGTTCTTATTATAACTAATTTCACAATGTAAAAAATTCATCCTTATTATTTCAGTGAAATGAATTATATCGTCTGCTATGAGCGAAATCAGCATGCCTTTTCTTTTTTTATTACACATGCCACATTTATAAATGCTAATTTTGTTCTACACCAGACAGCGCTGCAAAATTCACCACGGAGATCTTGCTTTGTGAATGATTACCTCCATGGTTTAATATTTTTATGACTCATAATGAACGAAACCGTATTCGGCTGTTAACCTAATTTCCACTGAAGTTATCTCAGAACCTATACATTTTTTAAATGTAACTTATCTCTCAAGCAAATAACTTTTTTTGAACGATCTTTCTAAAAATGTAACTTTTATGCAATTTTATTCGAAAAAATAATTTTGAATAAAAATTGGCCTCCTGGCATCTGAAAAAAGAACTGGTTTGCCCGTATTTCTTTTCCTCAGTCACATGACTAGCACTTTTATTATATAGACTAGCGGGCCCCTAATTTACATCGGGGCCTCGAATTGATACGAAACTCGAATACGAAAAACCTAGAACCGAACGAAACTCTGGCTCGGGTCACCGCTGCCTTCGGCACCGTATACCGGGCGTGATGCACCTTTAATTTCCTCCCCGAATAGTATAAATCTCTAACTGAACGAACCTCTAGCTCGGGTCCCCGCTACCTTCGGGCGTGTATAGCAGGCGTGCAGCAAAATCTATTGATTCCGGTTCGCAATCTGTTCTTTACGAACATAACTGAAATCTGTAAAGTTATCGAAATCCAGTCGAATAAACCAAGCCCCGTCGTAATCGGGCCCATAGATCCCGAGATAAAAGTAGTAGTTCCTTAAAACAAAATTAAATTTGTAATTAAGAAGAAGGGGAAATCTCTTAATAAAATTGTTCGCAACTTTTTTATCTTTACTAACCTTGACATCCTGGTCTCAAAAACATAACCTTACTGAATACTTGTTAGATCATAAGCAGCATTTTCTACCGTCTGAACGTGAACAGGATATTCTATATCATTTCAGTAATTTCTCTTTCGCTCGCGTATCCATCGGTCGAATTGCTTACAAACAGAGCCAAATGTTGTGCGTTGTGGTGAATCATTATTAACCAGTTTTGTCCGCTCGTGCAAGAAGAGTTCGCTGCTTTCCTTACTAACAGATTTTGGATACCACGAATTTTTAACTGCTTTATTAATTGAGACACATTTTTCGATTAAATATGGTAAATATTTTAGTACGGAAAAAGTGGTGTTTTGTCCCTATTTTTAGGTGCGTTCGTAATTACATAAATACGTAGCACCTATAGCCGTCGCCTGTCCGTCCGTCTATCCGCATATAACAGCTACCCAACCGAATGGTTTGAGATTTAATATATATAATCGTTGCAGAATTTTGAGAAGTCGTTTCAAATTTTATGAAAATCGAATCAAAACTTAAAAAGCTATTAATAAAAGTTTTCTTCATTCTATTATATCCTATCGTACGTAATTATTCCAATGATATCCCATGATAGGTAATACTTCTAGGTTGCCATGGTGATGACGTCCTATTTAAGATGGAATCATATTATTTCCGTATTACCGAATTTAAAAACCGAATTGGTATACTAAAACTTGTTTAATTAAAGCAATCCTATAATATACCAACAGTTTTTTTGGATAGATGTTTCCGGAGAAATAGATATTAAATGGAAAAAGAGTCTAAATATGGATTTCAAGTTCTGAAATTTTCAAAGCTAGGCTTAAGTTTCCAATTGGAATTCTCAGTAAATGTCAACAAAAGACAAAATGTTGCCAATTTAAAATGTACTTATTTTATTACGGAAATTAATCATATCATGGCAGGCGATATAATTAACTTCACTGAAACTTGTTATTGTAAGAACGCATCTCGTTTGTCACATTTGACGTACAATTTCCAACTTGTTAGTTTACTGTGTATAATATATATATATATATATATATATATATATATATAGGCATTCCTGACGGTTTGGCCTTCAGGCGCAGGTATAGATTTCGAAGACGCACGTCGGGGGACGCCTGCTTATTTTGGGAAGTGCAGAAGAAAGGCCTATTTGCCATGATGCGGCAGTTGGGTGGGACCGCCTACTTCGAAATATACCTCTGCCTGTAGGCGCAGCCAGCAGGGATTGTTTTGTTTTTATTATTATTATTATTATTATTATTATTATTATTTTATTTATTTATTTATTTTTGCTGTAAGAGTTGGTCCTATAAAAGACTTGTCAATATAAAAGTTGTAGATAATATTAAGAAGATTTATAATAAATTTAAGCGGATTTCATAGCTGGGGAATTGACGAAGTTATGAATTTTTTTTTCTGAAGGGGCATTTTTAACGAAATCAAAAATCTGGCATACATAAATTTTTGGCCCTTTTCCTAGAAGTAATAATAACTTTAAACGGATTCAATATGTAACAAAATTAAGAAGTTATGGGTTTTTTTCCATTTTCACAAAAAGAAAATTTTTTTCCATATTACAACAGAAAGAGACTTTTAGCAATTATCAGCAATCATAGTCAGCCCTTTAACGGAATTATCTTGTGAGTCTCTGTACATGAACGATAAATCCTACGCACTCCATAATTTATATAAAGTAAGTTGTATTGAACCTTAGTGATCCTTTTAAATTTCATTATGTTTCAAGTATCACAGCATGTTCAAAATGCACCGCAAGCGATTTTTTCCCATATATCATAATGGAAAGGTATTATTTTGTACGTCCCTGTAATTGGACTATAAATGCTACTCATTGTATACTCCGGTAAGCATGCTGTAGTCCACTTCAGTTATGAATATTAATTTCATTATGTTTGAAATATCGTAACATCAATAAAATACACCGCAAACGATTTTTCCCCATAGACCATAATGTAATCTTTTGTGAGTCCCTGTAATGAACTATTAAGAGGCTACTTCACTCAGACGAAAACACCCGCTCGCTATAATGTTAATTCTATGGAGGAAATACTTTAAGATATCTCGTTCGCATTTCAATATTTTTAAATGATTTTTTTTTTTTTTTGCATTGGATAGCTGAGGTCAATCTCTATGCACGCTCCTTTGTACTTTTTCGGATTTTGTTGCAGTTTTTTTATTGAGGATACTTTCACTTTCGAAACCGGTTCGGAAAGTGAAAGTATCTTAATTAAAAAAACTTGTAATCGAAATCGAAAAAGTACAAAGGAACGTGCATAGAGATTGACCTCAGCTATCCAATGCAAAAAAAAAAAAAAAAAAAAAAAAAAAAAAAAAAAATCATTTAAAAATATTGAAATGCGAACGAGATATCTTAAAATATTTCCTCCACAGGATTAACATTACCGAGCGGGTGTTTTCGTCTGAGTGAAGTAGCCTCTTATCGCTACACACTTAATATTCCATACTGAATGATATATGGTAAAATTCAATATTGTGTAAAAATTTCATTACAATCCGAGTATAGTTACGAGAGTTAGAGCACGGACAGATGGACAGACAAACCGAATTCATAAACGCTTTTCAACTATGTTGGAAAGTGTTAAAAAGAAAGAAAGGAAGAAACTAGCCAGTAACAAATAATATCTTATATTAATCTCATTTTTTATCCGCTGTGAAAATAAAATTCGGTGGTAACGTACGCTTACATTGCAGTTCATCGACATCGCTCAAAAAATGCCGCAAAAAATTAGTATTCTTTAGATTCTGTAATCTGTTAAAAATAAATTGAAATTACAGTTAAGGGGGAAAAAAAAAATCTTTTAAAATCGTTTGCAACATTTGATCTGTAGTAACCTTGACATCCTGTTCTCGAAAACATAACCTTGCGGTGTTACATGTTAGATCATAAGCCAGCATATTCTACCATCTGAACAGGATACGCCACTATGCCACATCATTTTAATTTCTCTTTCGCTCGCATATATCCATCCACCGGTCGAGCTGTTGACAAACAGAGGGAAATGCTATGATATGCGGTGTGATGAATCATTATTAAGGGATCTTTGAAAATTTAAAAGAGCGTTGATCCTGCACCTGGCAACCGAGACGGGTGATTCAGGTTTTCAGGGCAGAAGAGGAGGGTAAAATTTCAAGAGGAATTGTTCCTTACCAAGCATTTCCGGAATTAATAAGCTTTGGTTTCTTTTATTTTCTTCACAATGTTTGCTCATAGTTTATAGCTTTATTTTATTTAATAATTTTCTTCGTTTGAAAATATTATGAGTGTAGGTTCTCTTCGAGATTATGGGAGTAGATAATTCTCGCACGCCATTACTTAGAAAGCAATTTATTGACCATAAGCATGTAAAAAATGCGAATGTCTTTTCTGAACGTAACTATTTTTACTTTCGCTTCTGTCATTACAAGAAAGTATTTGATTCCTAAAAATGTCAACTTCCGATTTTGGACGGATTTATACGTTTTAGAAGGTCGTGGAGACTATTTGACAGTTTTTAGAAGATATCTGTCCATGAGTCTGTGTATCTGTATCTTTAAGTGACACAAATTTTGTGGGCGCATTACCTGAAGAACTAATTATGCACGGAATTTAATCTAAATTCAGTTAGACTTTAACATAAATTGGTGCTGAGAAGGTTTTGGTCGAAGTCGCCCAACAGGTGCTGCTTCTATGCTGTGTTTATCCCGATTCCCACGATAGCTATGCTTTAAGAACTAATGCACGGAATTTTACCAAATTTAATATTTTGTTAAACCTTGCGATAAATTGACTCTTATCTGGTTTGGGTGTTTACCGCCCAACAGGTGTCGCTGCTGTGCTTTGTTTTTCACGATTTCCGCGATAACTTATTTCAAGAACGAATACATTGTTATTTAATTTTTTTTTGCAGACGATTTCATTTATATATAAGAAAGTTTTGTCATGGCCACAAGATAATAGGTTTTTTTTTCCCCTCTTATATACCTTTTCTCCTTATATAGGAAAATTAAATTTTGGTGATAAAATCTATTTTGAATTTTTATTTTGGCATAAGGTTGGAGAGGCAAGCCTTGGGTATATTTATTAAAATTTAATAAATACAGAGTGTCACAAAAAAGATGGAAACGTGCTTTATTTATTTATTTATTTATTTATGTATTTTATTTATTTATTTATTTATTTTATTGATTTATTTATTTGGAGATACGTATAATGTAAATTGCAAAAGTATTTACAATAAGATATTAAGATTATACTGATAAAATAGTATTTCCATTAATTTTTTTTTAAAGTTATGTTTTTTAAATTTTTATACTATCCTGGGTTCTATAAGTTATATTTAGAAACATTTTCTCCGTTCTCTGTGACAAATAACAACAATAAAAATTTCATTTTTCTACGACCAAAAACTCAGTGAGATAATACTTTAAATTTTTTGAAATTTCAGATGATACTTTCAATTTTATGAAATTTAAAGTATCATCTTTTTAGAGCTTTCCGGCTCTAAAAACAGACATAATTTTTCCGAAAAAATTCGAAATTTCATAAAATCAAAAATTCCAAAATGACAAATATATCAATTATTATTATTATTATTATTATTATTATTATTATTATTATTATTTTACTAAAATGTATTTAGGCATCCCTACTATATTCCGGCATTGTTACGTAAAAGATCCAATGATTATAAATAAGTGAAAAAAGTTTTTTACTGCATTCATTTATCTTTAAATGATTCAAAGTTGCAACGTCTAAATCCTTTTTTCTCAGTTTTTATTTTTAATACTCTCCAGCATAGTTGAAAATTGTTTATGAATTCAGTTTGTCTGTTCGTCTGTCCGAGCTTCAACATGCGTAAATATACTTGGATTGCCAATGTAATTAATATATGTTATTGAGGTTTAAAATGGCACGTTCGGAATTGAAAATTAAGTGTGTAACATTTATATAGTTCGTTTACACACAAAATAATTCCGTTGCATTTTGCTCTATTGGGAAAAGTCATTTGCACTGCATTTTAAATATGTTACACTATTTCAAACATACTGAAACTGAAATACATCACAAGGTGCTTACTTAAGAACATTTTGTGCATAACATTTGTCGTTCATTTACAGGGACACACAAAATGATTTGGTTACAATTAGGGATAATTGCTGGAAGTGCATTTTCAGTTGTGATATGCGTTTTTAAATGTAGCTTTTTTTTTTTTTTCACATATCTTAATGTGTATAAATTCTATAAATCATATACAAGGCTGCACAACAAATTCGTTTATATTTTCGTTTATAGACGGAAATTTCTGAAGTGGGTCTTTCAATTGTATTATGCGTTTCCGTACTTAACTAAATTTCAGCATACTATTTAATATACAAACAAATCTATAGATCATATACAAGGCTGCACAAAAGAATTAGGATACTTTTACGACTAGAGATGGTAATTGCTGAGATGTTTTCAAATGTGTTATATTCATTTCTTCTTAAACTAATTAACCTTTTGGAAATCCGACTCCCAGCATTATACAACAAACTTGAAATAGGGAAGCACGCAAAAAAAGTTTCAGAATGTTCAAAATTGTTGGAGTTTAATTTACTTTAAAGAACAAATTTACTTTTTTTTTTTTTTTTCCAATTTTACTACAAGAGTTAAATTTTTTCCTTGATTATGATTTTCCTTCATAAAACTTTTTACTAATATGTCAAAAAGATGTTATAAAACACTGAAATTAAAAAAAAGTTCAAACGCTTCCATTAAAAAAAAAGTTAAAACCCATAAATGTTATATTGCTCATGATTATAATATATATATATATATATATATATATATATATATATATATATATATATATATATATATATATATATATATATAAACTTATTGCAAAAATTAACCATTGAAACAGAAATAACTGACCAAATGCAATGAAATTATTATCCCAAATAGCTATGTCAAATTACACATATATATATATACTATATATATATAGTCTAATTTCAAGTTGAATCTATAGTCATTTTAACAGCCCAATTTGATTACTAGAAAGGAAGAAAAGGATCTTATTGAGGAAAAAAGTGGACAGAAAGCTTGCTAAAATTATATAGTTGTTATTTTTTTAAAGAGGTGATAGAAAAAATTTTTATTGTCCTTATACATAATGCAAAAATAAATAGATAAATAAATAAATAAATAAATAAATGTAAAGTTGTGAGCATGAAAAGCTCAAGTGAAATTGTTTTGATCTATTACATTAAATAATATGCATTAATAAATATACTTAGAAGTAAACAAAGTTGTTTATACCCATATTTCTTTTATATGTACTTAT
This sequence comes from Maratus michaelseni, assembly GCA_963931845.1. NCBI lineage: Eukaryota > Metazoa > Arthropoda > Arachnida > Araneae > Salticidae > Maratus > Maratus michaelseni. The sequence goes on from OZ007593.1 coordinate 383,055,339, forward strand.
ATTTAATATACTTAATAAATACACATTTAAATTGAAGAATCTTCCATAACGGGTGTCTTATGATTTGTTTTCCAACTTTGCTTTTCTAAAAAGAAAATAATAGCTATTCTATCGCTAGTAATAATCATTACCATCATAAAAAACTAAAAAGAAAAACGTTTTTTTTTCTAACTTTAAAATTTCATTATTTAAGCAAAGGAATGTCTTTAACCCCTCTTTAAATCATTTTATTTTTATACATAAATATGCTCAAATAAATAAATTAGAAATGTAATGCTGATAAGCATTACATTTCTAATTTATTTATTTGTTTAAAATCTGCCTTGGAGAAATCACAAAATTCAGTGTAAGTCATATAATAAGTCATCATAAAATGCTTTATTAGAAATGTCTAATGAACTATCGAAATACATTATTTTTTTTCAATGCCCCCGAATTAGTTCGACATGTCGGGTCCTGTCGCGTATGAGCAGCTGAACATGGGCATATCTCTCTGAAACTCGAGAATCTAATGGAAAATCCAATAGCTGACAACTCTTCCTATAAAACAGCTGACTGTCAGGAAAAAAAAAAAAAACACTGGAAGGCTTTGAACAAAATTAAGCAGGATACCTTTGTCTCATTCCCCTTTCCCCTTCTCTTAACAACGCGATTCTTTCTGATACATTTTTAAAGTGTTTAAATGCATGGAATTTGCTTAAATTGTTATTGAAGTGTAACATAATCAAGGAAAAATTATTTTTCTCCTCTCAATAACACAAAACACTTGATAAACATTTTCTCACTCATCTTTAAACTTAAAAGCATGCTACTTGCAGACGTGATTACTGAAGTGATTTGTCAAAATAAAGATTAATTTTCTCGTGTGCAATACTTGCTTGTTATTATATTTTACAATTTTACAAATATATGTATTTTTAAATGTCTGTAAAACAAATAAATAAATGCAAAAACAGTAATAGTCTAAAGTTATTTACAGGCTTTCTAATCCCCGATCAAACAAACATCAATCAATTTTGTCGTCTGCAACATTTGTTATTATTTTTTCCAATTTAACAAATATATTTTTATTATTATTTCTGTAAAACAAATAAATAAATGCAAAAAAAGTAATAGTCTAAAGTTATTTACAGGCTTTCTAATCCTCGATCAAACAAACATCAACTAATTTTGTCGTCTGCAATATTTGTTATTATTTTTTTACAATTTTACAAATATATTTTTTTTCTGTAAAACAAATAAATAAATGCACAGAAAGGTAACAGTCAAAAGTTATTTACAGGCTTTCTAATCCACGATCAAACAAACATCAATCAATTTTGTCGTCTGCAACATTTGTTATTATTTTTTCCAATTTAACAAATACATTTTTATTATTATTTCTGTAAAACAAATAAATAAATGCAAAAACAGTAATAGTCTAAAGTTATTTACAGGCTTTCTAATCCACGATTAAACAAACATCAACTAATTTTGTCGTCTGCAATATTTGTTACTATTTTTTACAATTTAACAAATACTTTATTTTTTCTGTAAAACAAATAAATAAATGCAAAAAAAAGTAATAGTCTAAAGTTATTTACAAGCTTTCTAATCCACGATCAAACAAATATCAACCAATTTTGTCGTCTGCAATATTTGTTATTATTTTTTACAATTTTACAAATATATATATATATATTTTGTAAAACAAATAAATAAATGCAAAAAAAGTAATAGTCTAAAGTTATTTACAGGCTTTCTAATCCACGATCAAACAAGCATCAATCAATTTTGTCGTCTGCAATATTTGTTATTATTGTTTACAATTTTACAAATATTTTTTTTATTTCTGTAAAACAAATAAATAAATGCAAACAAAAGTAATTTTCTAAAGTTATTTACAGGCTTTCTAATCCACGATCAAACAAACATCAACCAATTTTGTCGTCTGCAATATTTGTTATTATTTTTTACAATTTTACAAATATATTTTTTTTATTTCAGTAAAACAAATAAATGCAAAAACAGTAATAGTCTAAAGTTATTTATACAGGCTTTCTAATCCACGATCAAACAAACATCAATCAATTTTGTCGTCTGCAAAAATTTTTATTATTTTTTCCAATTTAACAAATATATTTTTATTATTATTTCTGTAAAACAAATAAATAAATGCAAAAACAGTAATAGTCTAAAGTTATTTACAGGCTTTCTAATCCACGATCAAACAAACATCAACTAATTTTGTCGTCTGCAATATTTGTTATTATTTTTTACAATTTAAAAAATACTTTTTTTTTCTGTGAAACAAATAAATAAATGAAAAAAAAAGTAATAGTCTAAAGTTATTTACAAGCTTTCTAATCCACGATCAAACAAATATCAACCAATTTTGTCGTCTGAAATATTTGTATTTATTTTTTACAATTTTAGAAATATATTTTTTTTTTCTGTAAAACAAATAAATAAATGCAAAAACAGTAATAGTCTAAAGTTATTCACAGGCTTTCTAATCCACGATCAAACAAGCATCAATCAATTTTGTCGTCTGCAATATTTGTTATTATTGTTTACAATTTTACAAATATTTTTTTTATTTCTGTAAAACAAATAAATAAATGCAAAAAAAAGTAATTTTCTAAAGTTATTTACAGGCTTTCTAATCCACGATCACACAAACATCAACCAATTTTGTCGTCTGCAATATTTGTTATTATTTTTTACAATTTTACAAATATTTTTTTTTCAGTAAAACAAATAAATAAATGCAAAAACAGTAATAGTCTAAAGTTATTTACAGGCTTTCTAATCCACGATCAAACAAACATCAATCAATTTTGTCGTCTGCAAAAATTTTTATTATTTTACTTACCCATCATACGTAATATAGGGTAAGTCTTGTAATCGTTTTGAAAATCGAAATTTTTTTTTTGACGGATTTACACGTTTCAGACACTGGAGATTCCGAAAAACATATTTTTAGAAAAAAAAATTTGCCGTCCGTCTGTGTGTCTGTGTGTGTGTCTGTGTGTGTGTCTGTGTGTGTGTCTGTGTGTCTGTAAACGCTCTATCTCCCGAAAAAATTGAGATAGAGACTGGCAATTTGGTATGTACGTAGTATGTAACAATGGGAAGAAGCCTATTTCATTTCAATAACCTCGATTAACCGGAACAATTTTTTTCGGACTCTCGAAATATTCGTTCTGATGAAAGGTATATAAAAATTTTCGAAATTGTTTATTTTAAGAAATGAATATAAAAGACAATAAAAAAACATAAATTTTTCATAAAGCATGAAGTCGATCGGATAATTAGTTGCCGAGATATTTGGAATCCTATTTTCCACACTCTTCGATTTTTCATGACCCTGTATTTCATCCAAATTTCACTTCAAAGATATATTTTAATTGGAAATTTGACGCTTAATCAGATGCAAGAAACCGCTAGTTAATAGGATTATTATTTTTGGAGTTATAAGGATGTTTCTTTCAAGCAATTCGGTAATCGAGCCTTTAAAGTTTGTGACGTCATCAAGCCACGATTTTATTTGAATTGCAATGCACTTTATAAGTAGTTTACACATTTTTATTTTAATATTTTACATTATGCATATCCATGATGGGTAAGTATTACGGTGGCCCCCAACGACTAGTTTTCCAATTTAACAAATATATATTTATTATTATTTCTGTAAAACAAATAAATAAATGCAAAAACAGTAATAGTCTAAAGTTATTTACAGGCTTTCTAATCCACGATCAAACAAACATCAACTAATTTTGTCGTCTGCAATATTTGTTATTATTTTTTACAATTTAAAAAGTACTTTTTTTTTCTGTGAAACAAATAAATAAATGCAAAAAAAAGTAATAGTCTAAAGTTATTTACAAGCTTTCTAATCCACGATCAAACAAGCATCAATCAATTTTGTCGTCTGCAATATTTGTTATTATTGTTTACAATTTTACAAATATTTTTTTTATTTCTGTAAAACAAATAAATAAATGCAAAAAAAAGTAATTTTCTAAAGTTATTTACAGGCTTTCTAATCCACGATCAAACAAACATCAACCGATTTTGTCGTCTGCAATATTTGTTATTATTTTTTACAATTTTACAAATATTTTTTTTTCAGTAAAACAAATAAATAAATGCAAAAACAGTAATAGTCTAAAGTTATTTACAGGCTTTCTAATCCACGATCAAACAAACATCAATCAATTTTGTCGTCTGGAATATTTGTTATTATTTTTTACAATTTAACAAATATCTTTTTTATTTTTATAAAACAAATAAATAAATGCAAAAACAGTAATAGTCTAAAGTTATTTACAGGCTCTCTAATCCACGATCAAACAAACATCAACCAATTTTGTCGTCTGCAATATTTGTTATTATTGCTTACAATTTTATAAATATATTTTTTTTATTTCTGTAAAACAAATAAATAAATGCAAAGAAAGGTAACAGTCCAAAGTTATTTACAGGCCTTCTAATCCACGATCAAGCAAACATTAATCAATTTTCGCCATTTCAAACATTTTTGGTCCCCTTAGGTATAATATACCCCCCCCCCCCCCGTCCCCCTCTTAACAGCGCGAAAACATTTTCTGATTCATTTTCAAACATAAAAGCATGAAACTTTCAGGCATGATTATCGAAGTGATTTTTAATCGATCAGTTTTTACTTACCCATCATACGTAGTATAAGGGTAAGTCTTGTAATCGTTTTGAAAATCGAAAAAAAAAAAAAAAATTGATGGATTTACACGTTATAGACACTGGAGATTCCGAAAAACATATTTTTAGAAAAAAAAAATTGCCGTCCGTCTGTCAGTTTGTGTGTGTGTCTGTAAACGCTCTATCTTCCGAACGAATTGAGATAGAGACTTGAAATTTGGTATGTACTTAGTATGTAATGGGAAGAAGTTTATTGAATTTCAGTAACCTCGATTATCCGAAACTATTTTTTTCGGACTCTCGAAATATTCGTTCTGATAAAAGGTACATAATTTTTTTTTAATTGTTTATTTTAAGGAGTGAATGTAAAAGACAATAAAAAAAAACATGAATTTTGCATAAAGAATGAAGTCGATCGGATATTTAGATACCGAGATATTTGTAATTCTATTTTCCACACTCTTTGATTTTTCATGACCCTGTATTCCATTTAAATTTCAATTCAAAGATATATTTTAATTGAAAATGAGACGCTTAATATGACACAGTGAACCGTTAGTTAATATGATTATCAATTTTGGAATTAAAAGGATGTTTCTTTTAAGCAATTCAGTAATAGAGCATTTAAAGTTTATGACGTCATCAAGCCACGATTTTATTCGAATTGCAATGCATTTTATAAATAGTTTACACATTTTTATTTTCATATTTTATATTATGCATATCCATGATGGGTAAGTATTACGGTGGCCCCCAACGACAAGTTTTCCTTTTCCTTGCTGTCGCGTCAGAAAATTCGGTTCATTTGAGAACTTTTTCTGAAAGATGTTTTGCCTTTAACAAAAATGGAGAAAAAACTGTTCGATAACATAGTTACTGAATAAGAGCACCTGCCAATTATCATGCGTTTACGAACAAAACTGATTTAAAAAATGTGTCAGAATTACTCAGTTTGGATTCGAGTACAGCCTTAAAATGATTAAATAAATTTACTTTAGGTGATTCCTCTTTTTTCAAAGTTACTCTTGGCCTTACTAACTTTTCTTCATGCAATGCTCTCTATATTTTATGTTGATTTACGCAATTTTTTAAATTCTTGCTCCTCTGTTTTTCACTTTTTAAAAAATTATATTGTACAAAAATAAAAACTGGATCTCAAAAATTACATATAAACTATAAAATATGAAAATTAAAATGTCTTAATAAATAAATAAATAAAATCTCTATTTCAATTTCCTTTGAGTCAAGCTCTCGGAAATATTTGGGTTTTATTTCTAAGTATTTTCACCTCTTTTGGACTCTCTCTCTCTCTGTTTTTTTTTTTTTTTTTTTGTAAATAAAATCATCTGCCAAAACATGGTTTTAAAAATTGAAAGATTTTTCCTGAACTTTTTTCAAAAATATGCAAAATAAGAAATTCCGTTGTTTTCCCATTGCAACTAATGCTGTTTTTTCACACATAAAAGTGAAGGGTGCTTCTGATGTATTTTATGCTAATTTCTGAAAAAAAAAAAAAAAAAAAAAAAATAGTTACTCAAAATGTTTTATCACTTTACAATTTCGACACAAATCTGGAATTTCTGTCTGTTTAGCAATTATAAATTTAGTCCTAGTGCTCGTTGTTGCATAATAGAAAGCGATCGCAAGCAGAACACAAATCCAAAAATTTGGGGGAAAAATGTGGGTGTGTATGCGGAGGGAGAGAGAGACAGAAAAGAAGACATTTTTATTCGAGGAGAAAAAAAAAAAGCACTGAATTGATTTTCTCTTTGCAGCAGCTCTGGGAAACGTAACAAATTAATGAAAATGCAATAATGAAATATGGGGCTTATTTTTAAGAATTTATATATTTATTTAGGTATTTATTTTTTAACTTTGCTAGATTTTTCGTGTGATTTTCTTGTATCTTTTTTCTCAAATTTAAAGTTCTAGATATATCGCACATTTTCAATTTTTACACTGTCAAAAGTTATAGAAGGAAAGAACGTTCTTTCAATTTGTAAACTTTATCACTATTTATTGATTTTTTTGTGGTTTTAAAAATAATTTTCAAGTATAATTTTTTTTTTTTTTTCAGCTATCATCTATATTGCGTGGAGACGATTGCAAAAGATTCACCCGTTTCGCAATTAAAACAAAATATTTATTTTGGCTAATATTCCATAACGGAATTAAAGCTTCGTCAATAAATAAATAAAATCATATACAAATAAAACAAAAATTTAACAGACTTGTAATCGAACTACACGTTCTGAATCACTGAAATTATCATAATCAAAAAGGTTGCCGTACATAGAGAAATCTTTGGCGATTTGTTTGACTATTAACCCCTGGTATATGCGGCTAAAACGCAAGTATCTCTTTTAATAAATTTTAAAACTTCATTTCAATTGATATTTTTAGTATAAAATTGGTTTTTAGTGTTGTTAGTAAGTAAATGTAAAAAACTATCATAATTTACAATAAATAAATAAATAAATAAATAAATAAAAAGAAAAAAAAGAAAAGGAAAAAAAAAAGAAAAAAAATAGCAGCAGTCTGTGACGTCACAACTGATGGGGTCATTTTTTAAGCATGACGTCATTTTCTGTTCGAATTTTTAATAAAGTTATTTTTAATTGTAATGCGAATATGGCATCAATAAGGATATAATCAATAAAGATAAATAAACTCCATTATTTCTCTTTTCTCTGCAACAATGAAAGTAATCCAAGTGCGACCATTTTGAAGACATTTCATAATTTTTTTTAATTAAAATTAAAATATAAAAATTGCAATGTTAAAATAGCTAGTTGGGGCACATCTACAAATGAATAGTTTTCATTAAAATAATAATAATAATAATAATAATAATAATAATAATAATAATAATAATAATAATAATAATCAAAATTGGTTCGGTAGAAAGCTCAGAGTAGATGGATAAAAAAACAGCGTAGTGTTCAAAATATATGATAGATGGTTTTCGTATATATATTCTGTAAAGTGGGGAGACCGGGTTGGTTCACCTAAATTAAAGAAAACAAGGTGTTATATACTCTTTTTTTCTTTTCTTTTTTTTTTTATCATTTCTTCTATCACGCCCCTAACTTTCACAAAGCTTTCAGATTTATCGCTTCATATTTTTAGGGAAAGTGATTTGATGATGTCGAATGGCTGACATGTGACCTGATATAGGCCGAAGAAGAAGAGGACAGGTAACCTGTAAGTAATCCAAACCTTATAACAATATAAATTTGTTTCAGGCATTTCCTGTCCGAGAAGAATAAAAACCATCTCAAAATCAGATAAAGCGTTCGCACAGTACTAATATATATATATATTTGTTCCTTTTTTAAAAAAGATAAAATAATTAAATAAAAATAAAATTAAGTTTTCTAAAAGCTTTAGTTACGTGTGTTTCATCCTGATACAAATGCTATTAAAACTATTTTTCCTTTGTTGTGAGATATGGAGTTTTTTTTTTTTTTTTTTTTTTTTCAACCGTTACAACGAAAATCACTTAAACTACACTTCATGTCATTTATTGATAGGTATTATAAAATTATATTTTGGTTTTATTTGTTCGAAAAGAAAGTTTCCATTATTTTATTTGCTCATTCTTTCTTTCTTTCTTTTCCATTTTTCTTTTTTCTATTTTTTTCTTAATTTTTAAAGTAATCTATGATTACTAGTGGACGCGTGAGAGGATTTCACACTGTAACTTTTTTTTTTTTTTTTTTTTGCAATATCTAAAATTTTTTACATGCAGATTTAAACTTCTACAAAAAAAGTGAGGATAAAAATATCTGCAAAACACATTAGTCTAGCCAGAAAATCGTCTCATTTATTCCATCACAGTTAGAGCAAAAACTGACTGAAGATAGCAAAAGGCACGCGCGAAAAAAAAAAATTAACATTCGAATTTTAATTAAAATAAAAGATAACGTCATCCGCTTCGGAAAAAAAAAATGAATACATATAAAATACAATTTAATCTAATATAACAAGGCATACATTTTCGTATACACGTGAAATGCCACTGCTTCGATCGATCGATGATGTCTTTTTCTTCTAAACATCGGAATTTCAGTTTTGCTTTTTAATCATAAATATGAAATAAACCCGTGCGAGACGTTCCACATTATATTTTTGTACTATTTATTTTATTTAAAATCATTGTTGAGCACGATAAAATGAGATATTTTATTTGTGTGGCAACATTGATTTGTGAAAAACCTTTCACTTCATTTATGAAAACAATGCTGATTTGGTTTTTAATTAACTGTAATTTTTAATCAAAAAATATGATTTAACGACATGGGAGTGTACTGTGTCATCAGGAGACGGTTCAAAAACCTTTCGAATAATACCTCATTGTGCGTTCTGTAAATGCATAGTAAAAGGGATATTAACAATATAAATAATATATATGATAATAAGAGCAGTAATTCTTTTAACAATAAATATTTCTTGAATTACCAGATTTCACAACAAAATATCCGTTTGCTACGTGCTATATTATGATATATTTATAAAAACACTTTTTATTTCTTCATTATATACATAAATTTTTTCCAACATATATATATATATATATATATATATATATATATAAATTTAAAGGTTAACAGACTATATTTCACATTTGATAATAATACATCTGTTGCAAAAATGTTTATTTCACAAAATTTACTTTTCAACTCGTTATTTAAATAGTTCTATAAATTATTTACACACTTTGTATAAATTTTTGATTAAATAATTGATTCTATAATTCCTTTTCAAGATTCTTCCAGGATATAGAAATTTGTTCTCAACATTATTTCAGAAACGTACCTTTCACAGGTTGAATAACATGTAAATGAGGAGATCGGAGTGATTAGATACACTGAAAAAAAAAATAAGTGTTGATTTTACAGTGTAATACTGGCCGCGCATGCGCGGCTGCGTATTACTCCTTATTTTACTGTTTATTACTGTTAATTTTACGGTATAATACTGGCAGCTGGGGTGCAAGTATTATACTGTAAAATCAACACTTTTTTTTTTTCATTGTAACGTGCTTTTTGTTATTGTGATTTCTTTATGGTTCGCTGTGGTCTATGGTCATTTCGTTCTTCCACTCCCATGAACAAAAAAGTCTTTTAAAAGACTGATATTATACTAGACATACTTTAAAGTAAAAAAGGACTTCTTTGGAGATCAAAATTGAAATGCAAGTGTGATGAATGCAATGAATGTAAAAGTGTATAGGCTCTTAAAAAGTCTATACACTTTTACTACTAGTACAAAATTTTATTTCTACTATCATTTTTTTCATCAAGACTCATTTATTACTAACTTATTAAAGGCTTATCTTGTGAATTCCAGTAATTCAATGATGTAATTACAAAAGAAAATTTATTCTTTGAGCCTTCTTTATTGCAAGTAAAATTAGAATCTCATTTGTGCTGATTGTGCTTCGCCGATGTATACTCATTAATACCAACCAGTAATGTTTTATGGAGTTTTCCATAGATGTTTTCAAACGTTTTATTATTAAAAATATCATCACAGGAGCATGTTGGAACAGTTCCGTTTTCCAAACTTTAAGTTTGTGGACATAAAGGTAATAAAATTTTGATTGATATCTCCAAGAGTTCCAGTTAAGAGGCTACTTCACTCAAATGAAAACACCCGTTCGCTAATGTTAATCCTATGGGGGAAATAATTTACGAAATCTCGTTCGCATTTCAATATTTTTATATGATTTATTTGTTCTTTTGCATTGGATAGCTAAGGTCAATCTCTATGCACGCTCCTTTGTACTTTTTCGATTTTGATTACAAGTTTTTTTTAAATTAAGATACTTTTTTCACTTTCGGAACTGGTTTCGAAAGTGAAAGTATCCTCAATTAAAAAAAAAAAAAAAAAAAAAAAAAAAAAAAAACTGAAACAAAAATTGAAAAAGTTTAAAGGAGCATGCATATAGAGATTGACCTCAGCTATCCAACGCAAAAGAAAAAAAATCATTTAAAAATATTGAAATGCGAACAAGATTTCGTAAATTATTTTCCCCATAGAATTAACATTAACGAACAGGTGTTTTCGCCTGAGTGAAGTAGCCTCTTAAACGAATTGGATGATTTTCTATCAGGTTGTTGCAGCACCATTTTATTTTAAAACCTTGAAATCCTTTTTTCAAAGATTCTCATTCCGAAAAAATGTATGAATTTTAAAGTATTTCCTAAAAAATGCCTTCTTTTTCCAACATGTTGACGAAATCAACATGTTGACTATAGTTGATTTTTGATCTTGTTCGTCTTAACTGATATTTAATTGTATACAGGATGGCCCAAAACATTGACCTCGGCTTTTATTCCTTAAATATCGGTCATAGACATATATTATAAATTACAAAGTTACTAAAAAGAGGTTTAGAATTTTATGAAATTGATTAAAATTTTCAAGGGACTAAATTTGAAGCAACACAAAATTTAATTTTTTATACTGCTCCCGTACAAAATGTTCCCCATACATTAATAAGGTCATGTACAAAATTTCAGTATTTTATCATAAAAATTCTCGGAGATATGAAAATACATAAATGCTGACTTAAAACACTTTTCGATGTTTGGATATGAGTTCGCAAAGGGGAAAAATCATGTCGGCTGATCGCGTTTTGGGAGTCGTATACAAATTACGGAAAGCTTGTTCAAAATGTTTTAAATCCATGCCAATACAGAGCTGCATTCGTATTATAACACTTCATATGCAAACATTTCTAAGCTGTTTTAATGTTCATTGACTGTGTCATTTCCAAGTTTTATTCTGTAATTCATAATGTAAAATTTTTAAGGTATTTTTCAGGAAACATAGTTTTGTAAATTTGTAAATAAAACTAAAGATAATAGCCACATTTTATTTGCTTATCATGCATTTCTGCGTCGCGTCATTTGCACTCTAGCTGTAAACATTTACATTTTAATTCATGATTGACCCCTCACCAAATTTTGTTTAAACATATCTCTGCGACTTCTTATGATAAAATGCTGAAATTTTGCATGTGACCTTATTAGTGTATGAGGCACATTTTATTCACTGGGAAATTTTTTTGTACGGGGCCGAATAAAACTTTAAATTACGTATTTCTTCAAATTTAATCTCCTGAACATTGTAATCGATTTAATAAAATTTTGTACCTTTTGCTACGAAACTTTGTAATTTATAATATATGTCTATGATCAATATTTAAGGAATAAAAGCCGAGGTCAATGTTTTGGGGACACTGTATAGTAATCCTGAGATCCTGACAGACATTTCAGAGGGATATCACACAATTGCGATCCCCCTCCCCACCCCCACTGGCTACGGCCTTGATTCCTTGGGCCACCCCGCGGACCGAGTTTAAAAACCTCTGACCCAATCCATTCAATTATGAAATCTTTTCACAAAACTTATAAGTGATACTCACTTTCATCTTCATAATTACTTTTTTTTTTTTTTTTTTTTCAGGAGGGAGGAGAAAAGAGAAGAAAATGGTATATATTATAATGGACAAGTCCTTTATTTATCATGTAGTGGGGATGACCAAGCCAGTTGAAAAACATCTCAATGGATTTAGTGGCAAGTGTCTGGTGTCTCTCCTATCTTTAAGCTCTATGTGTCGCCAGTCCTTCAAGGTCAAGTCTGCCTACCTTCTGGATGGGGAGGAACAAGAAGCGGTCTTCGTTCTCCCTGATCTTTTGCGTTCCGTTGCTATGGTGATAGCACGTAGAGAACAGTGGTTAGATAGAGCTTTTAAGAACTAAGTGATACAGAGGGGATTTAGTTTTTTCATCCGCAACTAGACAATAAACTAAGTTCTCCGGGATATTACTTTGTCGCTCAACTCGTCTTGTTTGATAAGTTTTTTTTTTTTTTCATGGCATTATATATAATGACACTTTTGTTGTGGTGTGATAAATAATTGTAGTTACACTGAATTAATTTTAACACAATTATTCAAATTGGTAAAGAAATTATACGAGTTGTAATTTTCCAACTGGACGAAAAATGTCCGGGCCAGGATTCGAACCTGGGATCTCTTGGCTGAAGCTGCCACGCTCTACCTACTGAGCTATCCCGGTCGAGGCATTGCAGGTAATGAACTATATTCTTTAAATTTATGTACTGCCCCTTCCCTCGTTACACGGGAGCAAAATGATCTGCAAGAAACACTGCGCGTGTTTCACGTGTATACGAAATTAGATTTCAATGCTTTTCGGCACTAAAAAATCATTTGTCTGTTTTTAGTGCCGAAAAGTTCCGAAATTTCATAAACTTCCAAGTATCATAACTCAGTGAGTTTTTGTCATAGAAGAATGGAATGTTTGCTGTTTTACTTGTCAGAGCCTGGAGAAAATGTTTTCAAAACATAACTTATAGGACCCAAGGACCATATAATTGTTTTTTAAATATAACATTTTGGAAAATAAATGGAAGGAGTATTTTATCGATATAATCTTAAACCCTACCTTATTTTGAACATTTTTGCAATTTATATTATGCCTACTTAGTTGACCCGCCCGGCGTTGGCCGGGCCCGCGATAAAACCTTAAATGAACCCCAAATAAGAAATACTGATAATTAGTGATAAAAGTGCTCGTAAGAAAACATAAAAAAAAAAGAAAAATGTTGTCCAAACCCTTTGCAATTTTTAATGGCTATAAATATAAAGGTTTTACAGCCCGTGTAAAAATTACGCCAGAAATATTGTTATCTGGTTGTAAAATAAATATGCTTTCTTCCCCAGAAAACGACTCTTTTTAAAATTCTTTAGAAGGGGGGAACTCCCCCGCCCTCCAATTTCCCTTTCCAGCCTTCAAAAAAGTGAAAGCGCATCCCTCCCTTTCTCTTTTGTTCACCCCTCTCTCAAACAAAGCAGGTGGAAGAATGGATGCTCTCCTCCAGGAAGGGACAATAAAAATAGATGTGAAGAATTTAGAAGGAGTATTTCCTACGGGTAGGATTCTGATCAGTGAAGACCAATAGGCGAGCTATTATTTGCCCAACCCTCTTGATTCTTCTTAATTCTATTTCCTGCGTTATTCATAATTTAAAAAAAGTTGAGGCATGCGCAGTAAGGTCGAATTTGCACTGAAAAATTGAGATTTTTGCTTCTCGCTTTAATATATAGATATATCTCAAACAGGTAAAAAATTAAAGCTGTTTTCAGTCTTTTTGGGACACTCTGTAACAGAATCAAATAAAACATCTTATCTGTACAATTTTTACTCCATGAGTAATTTTAGTTTATATGTTTACAATGTTTATATAAACGTTACAAAGCTTGTACATTTAAAGCACATTTGTCTCAGAATCATTTTTTTTTTCTTTTTCATATTTGACAATTTAGAAATGCTATAATAAACAGGGGAGGGGGAGGGGTAGAAAAGGGAGGCTCGTGGAGCTCATGCCCTGTTCATTGAAATCAATAAAAATTTTTAAAGTCACGTGGGTTATTCCGAATATTAGTATTTTCTATCTTCAATGTTTCATAATTCAACTCTGTGGAAGTTAAAAAAAAAATCCATAGATAAAGAAGCATTGTAATCGTTTATTATATTTCTAAAGTGGAATCTGCAGATCAAGAGACTTAAGGCTGTTATTCAGTGAACGCCGTAATTCCACTCGCTAATGTTAAACCTAAGGATGCATTCGTATATTTAAGATATCTCGTCGGGAAATTAATATTTGTAAATTATTTTTTCTGAAAGGTTGTCTGAGTGCAATAGACCCACCATTTTTGTTCAAGATAGCTTAGTTGGAAGATTGTTGGCAGCTTAAGCCAACGTCCTGGATTCGAAAACCCGGCCTGGGACACTTTTTCACTCATTTGGAAAAATTGCAAATGTTATGATTTCTTTACCAATCATCTTTACCAATTTCTTTACCAATTGTATGATTGTGTTAAAATAATTAAGTACTATGAAAATGTAATCGGAAATACGATTTTACGATTACATGCACAATATTAGAACACAGTTTGATTTTTCTTTTTGGTGTTTTTTATTGTAGTGGGGCTCTTTCCTCCCCCCTCTCCCTCAAATTTCTCTGTTGTCCCATTAATTTGAAATTCGTAACTCACTAAAATTCTGTATCTGATGTCTTCTGTCTAAAATAATTAAAATTTTGAATTTGTGATTATGACATTGATATTTAGCTTGAACGATTAATTTTTCTCATAATTTTTTTATTAAATATTGATAATTACTTTTGAATTGCTAACACCACTGGTAATAAATGTACATTTTGTACTAAGTCATTTTAATATATTTTAAGGAACTTGTCTTCGGAGTTTTTTTATTTCAAGAAAACTTTTTTGAAAATATTTCGTTGTAAGCAAAAATCGTTGTAGTTTTTTTTTCTAGCATTTGAAATTATTAAAAACATTAAAAATAATATCTATATTCTAAAGCAAAAACATGTCCGTGAGTAACGCTGGCGTCATATATCGACGGTGGCAACGACCCCGGCATCTATTTCATTTTATTTCACACAATTATTAATTTCCACACTGCAAAAAATAATTGTTGATTTTGCAGTGCAAACATCGCACAATTACAATTTTTACGCCATCGAATGTGAAAAAAAAAAAAAAAAAAAAAAAAAAAAAAATGCTTTCAGCAGCAATTTTTTTTAAAACTGTACCTCAATTTACAGATTTTTTTTTCTTTTATGGTTATTAAAATAATTTTCAAGCATGATTTTTTTTTTAAATGTATCGCTATCGCGCGCAGCTCGATTGAATTCATTTGCACTTTTACACAATTTAAATTCAGTGTTTGTTTCCGACTCATATCCCGTAATGAAATTAAAACTTATCAATATTAAACTAATAATAAATGAAAATAAAACTCAAAATTAACTTCATCAATAAATAAATAATATAACTGAAACCCAAATTTAACAGACACGTGTAATCGAACTACGTGCTATAAGGAGGTGGTTCTCAAAAGGCCTGTAACGCAAAAATTTCTGACACATGTTCTGACTCATTCTTAAACGTAAGGCATAAAACTGGCCACGTCTAACTCTTGAAGCAATTTGGAATGGAAATGAGTTTCCTATTTTGTTTTTAAAACTTAATTACTTATCGAGTTATAAGTGATTCGTGTCACGTGACAACACGTTTTTCTCCCTTTTTTGTGCTTGCGCGTCGGGAATTCGGTTCAAAACGCCAGCTTTGACAGTATATTCTGAAAGATCTTCTGCCTTTAACCAAAAAAAAAGGGGGGGCATGTTTTGATTTCGGAGTTTCTGAATCAGAGCACCTGTCAATTTGATACATTTGCGAACAAAAATGAATAAAAAATGTGCCATAAAGTAGCCAGTTTGTATTTGAGAACAGTAATCAGAATCGAAAAGGCTGCTGTAAGTAGCAAAATCTTTGGCGATTTCTTTGGCTATTAACCTCTGCGACGGTTTAATAAATTACAAAACTTCACTTGAGACCATAATTAATATTTTTCACATAACAATGGTTTTTGGTATTGTTAGTGGTGAATCTAAAAAAAAGTAATACATATTAAATGGAAAAAAATGTATTAGAGTTTTCAATTAAAAAAAAATCCTTGACGGCTCGGCCTACAGGCAAGGGTAGATTTCGAAGACGCAGACCGTGGGGCGACTGTTTGTTGGGAATTGGGGAAGAAATGCCCTTTTAGTCATGATGGCGCAGTTGGGATCGCCCACTTCGAAATCTAACTTGTTTGCAGGCGGAGCCGGCAGGGATTATTATTCTTTTTTTTTTTTTTTGCTATTGGGGTTGGTCCTATAAAAAACTTGTCAGTATAAAAGTTTTAGGTAATATTAAGGGGATTTATAATAAATTTAAGCGGGTTTGATATCTTCTGAATGGACGAAGTTATGAATTTTTTTCTTCTAACCCCCTCCCCCCCCCCTTTTCTCCCCCTTGGGGCCATTTTTAAAGATATCAAAAATCTGTCATACATAAATTTCCGGCCCTTTTCCTAGAAGTAATAATAACTTTAAACGGATTCGATACGTATCATAAAAAAGAAGTTATGTTTTTATTTCTGTTTTCACAACCCCCCCCCCCCTGGTTCGATTTTGCCCATTAACGAACTTGACCGAGATTTTATGCCCCTTGATTTTATGTATCAGTTTGGAAGAGATTTTTGCAGAATTTTTGATGTTATCGTGTCCATAAAAAAATGACATAGATAGATAGATAGATAAAGTTTTGAATTGGGGTTGGTTTTGGGTTCTGGGAGTCATAATCGGCGTAGATCTGTAAAAAAATTTCAAAAATTCCAACTTAGGGGAGAATGTAATAGGTAGTATTTTTTACAAAATCTACCTAAAAGGTTTTATTTTCAACTATAAGCTGCACACCAGGCAGTATGGTCTGTAACCCAGGAGAACCTGATCGGATCTTCTGGTCTATATTATAGAGCAAAAACATGTCCGAGAATAACGCTGACGTCATAGCGACAGTGGCAAAGACCTGGGCAACCAATTTCGTTTTTTATTGCAAAATTATTAACTTCTAGCATCGCACAATTTAAATTTTTACAACATAGAATAATGTATATATATATATATATATGTGTGTGTGTGTGTGTGTGTGTGTGTGTGTGTGTGTGTGTGTGTGTGTGTGTGTGTGTGTGTGTGTGTGTGTACTTTCAGATGCAATTTATTTGAAAACTGTATCTGATTTTAAAAATAGTTTTCAAGCAATTATTATTTTTTAAATAATTTTAATCCACCCGATTAAATTAACCTTACTGCAGGAGATTAGCACATTTGCAATTGAAACAATGCAAATCGATCAAGATTTTTTTCCTGCTATTATTCCATAACAAAATTAAAACTCCAGTAAAAAGTAAATAAATAAAACTCAAGTTTAACAGATGTGTAATCGAACTACGCATTGAAACACTAAACTACGCACTCTAAATGCTGAACTAATCAGAATAATAATTTAAAAAATGTTGCTATAAATAGTGCAATCTGTAGCGAGTAACCGCTGGCATGCGAGGCGAACACAAAAGCAATACCGATTTAACAAATTAAAAAAATATATTATTTGAAACATAATTGATAATTTTCATATAAAATTTGTTTTTGGTCTAATTGGTAGGTAATATATATATAAAATCAGAGTCTTCAAGTAAAAAGTATTTCACCTATGTTTTGTACACTGGGTAGTATGTTCTGTAATCCGGTAAGCCCGGGTTGGGTTCTCTGGTTATCATAAAAGCTGAAGAAAACGTTAAATGAAAAAAAGAAAAAAGAATTGTATTTATAATTGAAAAATTGTGCACATTGAGCAATCGGATCAGAAGTTATACATAAAAAAATAATTATTCTTTAAATTTTATAAAATATTTTTAAAATTTGAAAGGGAAAATGTTCGAAAATGTTCTCTATGAAAAATATTTTTAAAATAAAAAAAACATCTAAAAAAAAAAAAAAGGGAAAAGAAAAGAAAAGAAAGAAAGAAAGAAAAGAAAAATAAATCACAAAATTCTTAAAAATGTCAAAAATAATAAGCTATAAATAAATTCTTAAGCTTAGACCCTCCTTAAAGAAAAGAAAATAACCCATTATTACTTCATTCATATCACAAATACGCTAAGGATAATTATTGAAACATTTGTATTTGAAAATCCCATTCCATGTATTGTATTACTACACTACACATCTCACCGCATCTTATAACAAACAGCGCGCACTGCGATTAAAATCTGTTTCACTTTGCTGACTTTCTCCGTTCAAACTGCGAGCTGCGCGCCAGCCTAAAACGCCGAAAAAACCGAAAAACTCATAACAAAACGAAAAGGTGGAAATAATAAACAAAAACAGAAAAAAGACGCCACGTGTTTATCGCGCGACTTCTATCCAATCATCCTGTTCGAACCTGTAGATCCTCCTATCAACGATTGGTTAATTTTCCCGCGAACCCAGATGTGACGTCAAAGCGGAGCTGGGTTACCAGATTGGCATTCAACTCAAATTTGATTCCGTTAAAATGGAAATAAAAATAAACGCACCGACATTAATATTCTCCTATTTGAAAATAGTGAAATTATTTTCATGATGAATTAATAAAATACATGAAATGTTCCATGTAAAGTTATTCGCATCCTCAATAATTGTGTATTTTATGTTCAAAATAATAAAATGAATGAAAAAAAAAAAAAAAATCAGGCTTTCAAATTATATTAATCATTCTTTTTTGTATACGTAGTTAAATATTTATTATTAATACAAAAATAATGTACTATAAAACTTTATATATTTTTTAAATCTTTGAATCGATTTATAAGGAAATTATATTGCTTTGAAAACGCTTAAAAATAGCATCTTTTTGTTATTTTTTATGTGAATTATAAATATCGCCAAGCTCCATCATCAGCGCAATGAAGAGCGAGAGGCGAATTTTACTTGGCGAAATTCTCTTATGCCCGTTGGCTGGATTCTCTTTTAGCAACCCTTTATTTTGATTCTAGCGCCGATGAACTATCGAAGAAAAGTTGACTGTTCTACAGTGTGTCAGTTTCATACATAGAGTGATTCGAACTAGTTGAGTGCTCAATCTTCTGGATCTTATTTCTATTTTGTATATCTTCTTAATTAAGTAAGTTACATTTTGTATCATTCTTAGAACATATTTTTGCAATGTGATGTTTATGCATGATTTATGCATTAAATAATTACTAAATTTTAAAATGTTTAAGGAACGTAATCGTAATGTTTAAAAAATTTTGGGATAATGTTATTTGGTCGTAGTAGTTTCATTCTAAATGTCTTGATTTTGGATCATATGAAATTTTTAAAGTTGTCTGACAGCTTTATTATTATATATAGAACATTTCTTAATTCTTCTTGATACTTTTAACAAATATGCTGAAATGTCCAAAAACCTCTCAAAATCTAAATTCTAGAATGCAATTTATTCGAAAAAGTTTAATAACAATGGTGTAAATAGAAAAATCATAAGAAGAGAAGAAAAATCATTTCATGAAGCTGTCGGAGCTATCACGTTTTAACTTGTCAATGCTCCCATGTAGCGAAAGCAAAATAGATGTCACGTGATGGTGTTTGTTGATGCTCAAAGACATGTTTCAGCTGAATGTTTCTTCAAACGCGCTCATTTATTTTTAATTTTATTTTGTTAGAAGTGTTTGTTTTCGAATGAATTATCTTGGATCTTGTTTGATTTTATCGAGCATTTAAGCAATTTTCGATTGAAAGTTTATGTAACAAAATCTGCTATAAGCCAAATGCGTATTGTTTGTTTTTATTAAATAAACTATTTATCAGGTTTTCTCCAAAACTTTGCTAGTTATGCCCTCCCCCCCCCCCCCCTGATTGAATTATTATTATTTTTTTTTTTTTAATTAAGAATCTTATTGAACAATTAAGTTTTTTGATTGAAAGTTATCTAATAAATTGTTTGATTTTAGTAGACATGTGAGTAAATTTGGATTAAGTGAGTTGTTTATTGTTATTAAATGAATTACTTATTAGGCTACCCATATTTTAAAAATAAATAAATAAAATAAGAACATCTCAATTTTAGTAGATAAGATTTTAGTAGACAAATTTTCTTTCCTCCGCAATATTTAAACAATCTTTAGTTTTAATATATTAGTAACTTCATACTGTTTAATTAACACAAGAATAAGTTTCCAAAATTGTAAATCTTAGTATAACTGAATTGTTCTGGAATGTACCGTAATATATTATACTTATTGTGTTTATTGTTTTTTTTTTTTTCTTTTTTCTTTCTTTTTTTTTTTTTTTTTTTAATATGGATTATGTGTTTTGTTGATTACGTAAACAGGTGTTGATTGATATACTAAAACTTGAAATTCAAATCGGTAATTATTGATTTTGTATAATATGTTACAATTTTTGTTAAACATATGATTTCTGGTTTATTGGGTGATAGAGGGTCGAGGTTGTTTGTTTATACTATTGTTTGATTTTTAACAAAAGTAATTTTTATGTTTCCATTTACTTTTAAATTATTTTTTTTTTCTTAAAAAATGAACACTGTTAATACCTCATAAAGTACTATATGTTGTTTAAGATTTCCATATAAATGCAATCAAGCAATATTTCATAACCATTGAAAATGAATTGCTGTCTTGATTATTAGTAATAGATATTTCAGCTATTTATTGTGCTTGCCTTATCTTAATTTATATTAATTTTAGAAGTGATGAATAAAATATTGTTATAAATATTTTACAAGAAATAAGGATTTTTTTTTTCAATTTATTTTGTCTAAATCTAAAACTTACTCTTGAATCTTCTAACACTTTATATTTTTTATAAAATTTATTTTGTATATAAATCTATCAATATAGAAAAATATTTTATCTTTTATACTTTTGCGCTATTTTTGTACCAATGTAGTGTATTATCAAAATTGTTTTCAGTGTGAGTGCAAAATACATTTAGAATTAGCTTTTTTAAATATTTTATTCATTGCTTGTTTTCTTAATTTGAAATGAAGTTTATTTAGTATCAATCATCAACACTAATCTTCAATTGCCCAGTTATTTCTGTACAGTTTCTGTTTCAAAAATAATTTATATGCAGTTTATTATAGCTATAGTATTTATTATTATTTTTTGTTCAAAAATATTTATTATACTATAATGTTTCAAAAATATTTTGTTCATTATTTTCTAATTATGAAAGGTAATTTATTTAGTATCATCACCCCACCACTCACTTATGTTTAATTGCCTTTCGGTTATTTCTGTACAGTTTTAAAATATTTTAAGATTTTTTTTTTTTTTTAATATGAGATAAAATGCATTTAACATTCAGTTTCAAAAATATTTTATTCGTTATTTATTTTTTCAACCTGAAATAAAGTTCATTTAGAATCTACCACTCTCATATTTCTAATTACCTTTTGGTTATTTCTGTCAGTTTCAATAATAATAATAATCTGATTTTTTAATATGAGGTAAAATACATTCAGCGTTATTTCAAAAATATTTTATTCATTATTTATTTTTTAATATATGAAAGAAATTTTATTTAGAATCTACTACTCGCGTATTTTTAAATGCCTTTTGGTTATTTCTGTACAAGTTTTTAAATTATGGTTTTTTAACGTGACATTAAGTTTCACAAATATTTTATTAGTAATTATTATTAGTAATTTTTTAACGTAACATTAAGTTTCACAAATATTTTATTCCTTATTTATTTTATAATACGAAAGGAAATTTATTTAGAATCTACCACTCGCGTTTTTTAAATGCCTTTTGGTTATTTCTGTTCAGTTATAAAAATATTTTGTTCATTATTTATTTCTCTTGATGTGGCTCACACATCTTGATTTTCAGTCAGCATTTATAACAATCGAACATTGTTTTCTCCTAACCCATTTATCTTCCCAAAACTGACAACTTTATTACCTGAAAACAAATGTAGCATGGATCGTTAATCTTTGATTGTTGGTAGTTGGCCGCAAATGATCTTAGAAAACCTATTAATTTTATTTGTATTTACTTTTGATGCATTTTTATATTGTATTATAAACTATTTTAACTATTATATAACTATTTGTTAAGCGTTAACATAATTTAAGTAAATAGCTAGATGCTTCTAAATCGATTCTCAACAACGCGAAATTGTCTGACACGTTGTTTTTAAACGTAAAAGCCTGACACTTGCAGGAATGATTACTGATGGGATTCGTAATCGAACAGTATTTTTTTCATTTTCGATAAATAAGATACGCTTTGAGTTATAAGCGATCGTTATCTCATGACTGCAGTTTTTTAGGGTTTCGTTCATATCACGAAACCCTATTACTCCCGCTCTGTTGTCTGTCCGTCACAGAGCCATTCCCAAAAACTATATACCTTACAGAGTTGAAACTTTGTGTATATAGATGAATACCAACTGTGAAGAGCTCAAAATATTAAAATTTGAAAATTTCGTATTATTTTAATAAATAGACATAAAAAACCAAAATTCTAACAGCCTTTTCCTATTCAATTTAAACATTTTTCGTTATAGCAGATGCCAGAAATTTAAAATCCACAATGAAATTCTTTCTACAAAAATTCATTTTCTATCAGACGATTTACACGTGAAAAATGAAAATGAAATAAAAAGTTTCACCCATTGAAAAAAAGATAAATCTACCCTATATATATAAAATCCTAATGAAACGAATTTGTGAAACGATTTTATGAAACGAATTTATGAAACGATTTTATGAAACGACTGATTATGTTTCAGGGCTATTTTTAATAAAATATTAAACGCTTGATGGTGAAATTAATACCAACTGTCCATAAAAATCCGTGGATGTCAAAACTGGTAATAGATTTTTGAAATTGGAATTAGTTTTCGAGATATTAATTTTTTTTTAATTTTAATGACATTTCTGTAATGATGGCAACTAATTACTCAGTTTTTTTGTGACAAAAAAGGGAAAAAATCGAAAAGGATCCCGATAGGGATTTTTGATTTCTTTTTATTCGTCATTTTCAAATTGAAATTGAATTTATCTTTTATTTCAATCGATAATAAAGACAAGATTGTGATTAAATTATGTTTTTCATGAAAATTTGAAAAAAAAAATCACATTTCTATCGTCAGGATTCAATCGTCTCTGTCAGCATTTAATTTAATTTATAAACTGAAAATATTTTCAATAAATTCGTCCAAATGACGTCATTTATGTTTATACAATTTATTTAATATAAAGAAGCCATTTATCTATTTTTATGTACAAAAAGAGGTAAATTGAAAGATAATTATAAATAAATTGTATACATACATATAAATACATGTATAAACAAGCATAAAAATTCGGTGCTTTTCCAGTATATGGGGCCTTGACGAAACAGAGAAAATAGCCTTGGTGGAAAAGGAAAATTTGGCAACATACTTTCTGTCAACCTATTCACTTTGTCATTTCGTATACAGAAGCATTTTTTCAATATTTATACAATTTGTTTAGCGTAAAATGTCATTTATTCTATTTTATATGTAATCAGAAGTAATTTGTATAGAAAAAAACAATAATATTATACGTATAATTAAAATACGCATATAAACAAAAAAAAAATCGTCGAGTTTGTTTCCATGGCTGTTTATGTCATTTGGCACCAAATCTCACTTTCTGATGCCCGAATTGCGCCAAGCTTTTTAAAAAAGCGTCAAGCGTATAATAGAAATCAGATAGCTCAAAAAGCGTATAATAGAAAAGCACCAAAAGTTCACTGGGTTTGTTTTCATAACTTTTGGTAACAAATCTATGTATATTAACGAATCTATTCGTTTTTTAAACTCGAATTTACGCCAAACCTAAAAGCAAAGGATCCTATACTGGAAAAGTACCCGATTTTCGTATGGACAATATTCAAGTGACATAACATGGTGTAAAATTATCGCGGATAGCAAATTTGTTTAAATAACTCATCAATTGATGCCGAATAAATGCAGGCATACATGCACAAAATATTTAATTAATTTTGTATGATAAATAATTATTAGATAATTCGTATATACATATTAATTAAAATAAATAATTTACATATTTAAAATAACATGAAAATATGCATGATGGTGCACTAAAATACAGAGAAAATTAAAACCTGTTACTAAAAATGTCTATAACATAGTACTTTTCAATACCGTGGTTCTTAATGTTATTCACAAGCAGATGGAATTTTTCTCATCCTTAAACGCAAAGGAAGAATAGAATACAGATCGTTGTTATAAAAGTCCGAGAGGTAGCCACAATTTAAACCGTACCATTTTATACAAGCTGGTTTTTCAAGTTGTAATTGATTTTACTTATCAATCCCGAAAACAGTCGTCAGTTGTCGCAACAGCTGTGTATGACACCATGATAATAAAAAAATGCCCCATTAAAACGTTAAAAGCATGGCAACCCAATTACAGATTTACCAATACTTTTAAAACAAAGCACGCTGTCATGTTTTTAGAGGCCTCGAAGTCTGAGCGGGGGTTGGCGAGCGTAGCTCGCAGGGGGTAGGCCCCCTAGTATGAAATAAAATTGATTGACGTCATAGTAGTAATAAAACGGAAAATGTCTAAGATTTCTCAATAATATACAAGGAGTATTCGAGTGAGTATGTGTATGTATACAAAGCAGATTAATATCACGTCATTAGAGAATTAAAAAGAAAATCTGACGTCCTATTGGAAGTTTAACGAATTTTTGAGATGTTTGAGAATAATATAAAGCGAGTATCTATATGAGTAATAGAGAATAGTAAATATATGAGTTTGCGAAACATATTGAATCATGATAAAAATCCGATTGCGGAAATATTCGCATATTTTAAGATTTTGAAGGTGTACAACATGTTTAATTTTGAAATTATTTTTTTTTAAATTTCGCATTTAGTCCACATGACAGATATTATTATGACAGAATACAACACCGGGATTCGCCCGCTATCGGGCTGGTTGAGATATTTGAAAAAACGAAAAAATAAATCGGTAAATGTTTACTTTATAAAAAACATGACTTTTTTTTTGTTGTTGTTGCTAAATGAAATTTATTTGAATTTATTAAAGAAAGGATAAAGTGTTTTGAAAGGAATATTAAACGAAACCCTTTGAGCGATCTTCGATCACACTTACCCACTTGTTTTCTTTCCCGTCCGAAAGTTCAGTTCAAAAAGACCACTTTGACAGCATTTTTTTTTAAAGGTCTCAGCCTTTATCAAAAAATGGAAAAACTGTTCGTGGACATTGTTTCTGAATAAGAGCACCTGCCAATTTCATGCGTTTCCGAACAATAATGAATTCAGAAATGTGTTAACCAGTTTGGATTTGAGAATACAGTTTTAAAAGCTTTAGTTTTCAATGCACTTTCTTTCTTGAAGTTCTATTTGTATTTGTATTTACTTTTGATTTGACTGTGACTGACTCTTTTAATACATGATTGTGCGTTAAGATAATTTAAGTAAATAGTCGCTTCTGCCTTCTTAAAAGTTTTAGTTTTCTAAGTTTTTTTTCTTTCTTGAAGCATTATCTGTAAATTGAATTTACTTTTGATTTGATTTATATGTACAATGTTTTATATTGCATATAATTATTTGAATATATAATTGTGTTAAGATTATAGTAAATATCTTTAAATGAATATCATAATGAAATTGATAAGCGTTTATGAAGTGCACTAAAACATGCTTAGTGTAGAATATAGTGTGCGAAGCATTTATCATTCATTGACAGGGTCACTGAAAAGAATTCGGTTACATAAAGTTCTACGGGAGAAAATTGTTTGCACAGCGTGTATTAATAATGTTACAATATTTCAAACATACTGAAATTTATATGATTTATTGAAGTGCGCCTACCAAGATTCTTGTAGAATATGACGTGCATAAGCAGTTATCATTTATTTACAGGGATACATACAAGATTTCGGTTGTAGCGATCTGTCTGTGAGCGATAAAAATTAGAGGTTTTTGACGATGTGGGGTTTGTATGTGTTTTATGTTTAGCAAAATTTGTACGTACTACGTGATGTGTATTCTGTAGATCATATGCAGGGCTACACCATATAATTCGTAAGCATTACTGTGTTTAAGGGTGGATTACTTAAGAGTGATTTTAAATAGAATTGTGTATTTTCCAACTGAACTATATTTAGTATTTTGGTATAAAGAGATTTTTGTAGAATATTAATAAATTCATATACAGGACTACACAAAGAACCGGATCATTGCCGTTTATGGATGGTAATTTCTGAAAGTACGTTTACAGTTGTGTCGTTTTCTTCCTGAATTAAATTTAAGTTTAATATGAGGAGTATTTAAAAATCTGTAGATAATATACAGGGTTGCTCACAAAAAAATTCGAGTTACCTTTCTGACTATGGACAGTAATTTGCTGGGTTACCGGTTAAATTTTATCTTTTAGTAAAATCATCCAGTATTATATTATATTCCCATTAGTTCTTCCCTCTTACCACATCTTCTCTTAAACAACCCTTCAGCGCCAATAACTTTAAATGTATTTTCTCTCTCTCTCTCTCTATATATATATATATAAAATACTGTGATGCAGGCTCAAACATTATCAACGATTAAGTTCCGTTGTAGTAGTATTCTGGAATCTATGCATGCATATTATGCAGTAGTATTCTGGAATCTATGCAGTAGTATTTTGTAATCTATGCCTGGATGCATGACTTTTCTTTATTTTTTATATGCTGTTCCAGATGTATTGTTATTAGCTACTGAAAATTCTCTCATTCCCTATTATACTGTGCCAGTATTATACTGTAAAATAAACAATTTTTTTTGCAGTGTAATTTTGTATTGTAAGTAATACCGAGATTATTGCATAGTTTACCAAACATCTTGCTGCTAGTGAAGACCAAAACTCGTGTGAGAAGCACTGAGCGATAGAGACTGGAGTCTGTTCATAGTCTTGAGTATAATAGTTTTCGGATGTAATTTATTATTAACTAGTAACAGTTCTACGTAATTTATTACTAAAGGCAAACTAGAATAACGTTTCATAAAAGGATTCGCTATAAGTTCGCAGCGATTCTCTTCTGTTTATAATCTTTCGATAGTGACGTCACTTTCTTGCATCATTCTTAGATCTATGAACTCCCTCCCGTCAAAACATCTATTTTGATTCTGGGTATAGTTTTCATTCCTTTTTCGCTCTTTTTTTTTCCTTTTCGCTACCCCGGAAATCAAGAACAGCTTAATAGTGTGATGCGTAGTTTACAACACAGTGAAGTGACCTTTTCAACGGGAAGTTCGGCTGAAAATGATCTCTAACTCGATGAAAACGTTGAGGTTTATAACTTACTCATTTGATTTTAACAACATCTTGTCTAAACGTTCTGATACAAGAAAATGCAATGATAGTTAACCCCTATGCGACGAGCGTCATTTACAGAATTTTTAATCTTTTACTACCGGATTTTCAAAACAGAAATTTTCGCCTAATTGAATCGCAGCAATGCTATGATTAAATAAGGCAAAGCTTACAATAAAAAATAACTGGTGGGAAAAATCGAGGATTCTGAGCGTCTTATGCGGCACGTATACGTGTCGCTCGTCCTCAAGTGATTAAGAGGCTACTTCACTCAGTCGAAAACACCCGCTCGCTAATGTTAATCCTATGAGGAAAATATTTTACAATATCTCGTTCGCATTTTTTTTTTTTTTTTTTTTTTTTTTTTTTTTTTTTTTCCATTGGATAGCAGAGGTCAATCTCTATGCAGGCCCTTTTTTACTTTTTCGATTTTGATTGCAGTTTTATTTTTATTGAGGATATTTTCACTTTCGAAACCAGTTTCGAAAGTGAAAGTATCTTAATAAAAACTTGTAATCAAATTGAAAAAAAGTAGAAAAAGAGCCTGTATAGAGATTAAAATCCAAATCATCCAATGCAAAAAAAAAAAAAAAAAAAAAAAAAAAAAAATTGTTGAAATACGAACGAGATATCGTAAAATATTTCTCCCATAGGATTAACATATGCGAGCGAGCGTTTTCGACTGAGTGAAGGCTGTTCTCAAATCCAAACTGGCTACTTATTTATTATGACATACTTTTTAATTAATTTTTGTTCGAAAACGCATAGAATTGGCAGGGGTTCTTATTCAGAAACGATGTCATCGAAACACGTTTTCCAATTTTTTGGTAAAAGTAGATCTTTCTGAAAATAATGTCAAATTCGGCGTTTTAAATTTCCGACGCAAAAGCGCGAGATGGAAGAAAAATGTGTTTTCACGTTACACGAATCCCTTATAACTCGATAAGTAATTTATTTATCAAAAAATGGAGAACTCATTTCCATTCCAAATCGCTTTCATAGTCAGGCCTGCCAGTTTTATGCCTTTGAGTTTAAAAATGTGTCAGAAAGTTTCATGTTGTTGAGCAGGTCATTTGAGAACCTTCTTAAAAAAATATTTTTCGCAGATTCGTGATTTTTAGTTTTTTTCTCGCGGGTGTTCGAGATGCAGTTCAGTGATGTTAGGACGCTAGACACATTTAATGAAGTTTTTAGAACCAAAGTTCGAGGATTCTTTCATGCGTTATCCGAATGAAGAACCATATATATATATATATATAGCTCAGAGATTTCCTTGCAAGAAGATAAAAATTCGGGTTACTTTCTCTTCAAAAAAAAAAAATAAAAAACTTTACTGAAGGTACGCCTTCTTGAATAAGACCAAAACTGACCAATGTCTTATAAAAAGTATCTTCAGCAAGTTGTGCTTGAGAGGCT
The DNA here is from genome assembly GCA_963931845.1 of Maratus michaelseni. Lineage (NCBI taxonomy): Eukaryota > Metazoa > Arthropoda > Arachnida > Araneae > Salticidae > Maratus > Maratus michaelseni. The sequence goes on from OZ007593.1 coordinate 383,084,247, forward strand.
CTGCTTATTTTATATTTTGAGGACCTTTTTATATGCTTTCTTTTAACTTAAATTTCTGTATGTATGTAGCATTCAAATCTTGACTCATTTTTCACCCACTTCCTGTTGGCGTAATAGAGCTTTGAAATTTGGAATATATATGTATTGGGCAGTACATGAATTGGACAGTATTTTTTAAAAATTCGATTCCTAAGAGGGGTTAACGTCGGCCCAAAACTTGCATTTTCCCCATAGAAATAACGTTAATTGAAATAATAACGCCATTGTTGCAATATTCATACATTTTCACCATATTGTTGCCCGCATCATTATGACGTCAGCATTGAGCGACGCACACATTTGTGCTTTATTAGTATAAGTTTACTTTTTTGTCAATTTTAATGAAAGTATGTTTTAAAAAAATTACATTTAATTATTTGTGTTGTTGTAGTCAAGGACATGTGCTTCGAATAAATTTGCCTCAATATGCAATTTATTTTTTAAACTATTTTCTTTTACTTTTCGTATTTTAATAAGTTTCTTTTCTGTCCAAGTATTTCAGTCGAACGATTATTACTATTATTTTTCTGTCTTGAGTTATTTTTATTCTGTTTAAAAGCAATTTGCTGAATTCTACCTTTTAGAAGGATTTTGGAAGTTTCTCTGACTAATCCTTTAAGGCTTTTCTCAAATCCAAAGGAGCTACTTTCTGACATAATTTTGAATTCATTTTTGTTCGGAAACCGATGAAATTGGCCGGTGTTATTATTCAGAAGTTATGTCATCGAAATGAGTTTTCCATTTTTTGGTAAAGGCAGAAGAAATATCAGAAAATACTGTCAAAGTCTGTGTTTTGAGCCGAATTCCCGAGGCAGCGGAGCGAGAATGGGGGAAAATTGTGCCGTCGCGTAACACGAATCGCTTATAACTGAATAAATAATTTATTTAAAAAAAAATATCTAAAGCGCGTTTCGATTCCAAATCCCTTCAATAGTCAGACCTGCCAATTTTATGCTTTTGCGTTTAAAAATGAGTTAGAAAATATGTCAAAGTTTTGCATTGTTGAACAGATCATTTGAGAACCACCTTAATATCAAGCTGTGGCAATATTTAATAAATCATCCGATACCTCGCACAAAATAGAAATAAAACTCAACTGTTAAATCGAATTTCCCTTCTCTTTTTATATAACAGCTGTGAATGACATTTATTTTTACTATAATTAAAATATGGATATGAAATATTCCCACCTTATTAAGTAAAGTGTTAATAACGAGTATCAGTTAAGGAAGTGACCCAGCTGTCCTCTTATTTTCGTTGAATAGATTAAATAGTGTGGAACTCTTTAATGCATAATATCCTTTCTATTGAACACCAGTAAGAGAAAACCATAAGCCACGTGACACTCTAGGATGTTGAGTTGATTAATACAGATATCCTTTATTTTTCACTAATTGGGCAGAACGAGATGAAATATATGTAACATCTAATTAGAGCGTCAGTAAAATTGAGAATGTGAGTGAAAGGTAATATGCTTCTAATTATTATGCATATCCACTCCTATCAGCAGGTTTAAAACGTGTTTCGAAAAATGATATAATTATGTTACGGATAGATAGATGTTTTTGTAATGTTATCAAAACACATTTTCATTGTTTATAGCTCTTTTGTTTTATTATTGGAAAGCGTTCATCATTTCAGAAAAAAGCTTTGAAATGTCGTGCAGACTATTCGATAAAAATTTCCATAATTTGCCTGTTTTAGAAACATCAAAATATGCAATGACTTATTCCTCCAATAATTACGCTTAATTGTTTCAGCTTTATGATTGCATTATATTTAATTTATTGCGAACAGGTGTTGACTTTTGAGTTAATTTCTGTTTAGGCCACTGAATCATCGCCAAATATTTCTTTTGATTATATTAGTAATCAAGAGAAAAAAATCTTTATATTTTGGTATTTTTTATTTTTTCTCTCTTAATGTGGTGGGTTAGACCTTCTAATAATAGTCTAATAATAATACTAATCTTTACTCTGAGGGGGGGTTCTTATTAGCGATTCCTAGATCCATCTCTCTAAAATTTTGCTCCCTTTCTAATATATTTAATACATTTTTGTGATCAACGATTCATCGAAGACGGAGTCTAAAAAGTATGCATTTTTCATTTTCCGCTAATATCCTGGCGTGCATGTGTTTGTATGCACGTTTCAAAAAGTTGGAATATACCCGGTAAAAGTAATAACATTATAATAACAATGTGATGTCGCACTGCATGCAATATATTTAGCTTTGGAACAAGAAAAACTGATGTGCTTTTATGGTGTGAAATCTTCAACTGAATACAAACAGGCAAGAGGGCAAATTGTACAAATAGGCCAACTTGTTTATTATTATTAGAGGTATTTTGATAATAAATTTTTATGTAAAGATTTTTATTTAAAAAATTTCCTGTTTTTTCGTGAATAATGAGATAATCTATAATATAATTGATGTTCGTTGATTTTACAGAAGTAAACATTTTAAAGTTTTCAAAATGTTTTATAAGTTTGTCCTTTTTTGTGACAGACAATTTTTTAAATTTTATTTCACATCTTAAAATTTCCCATTAATAAAGTAATTATCTGGCAACCATATTTCTCATGTATAGAAAATACATGAAGGTTAATGTAAGAAACGAAACTTAAGCTTATTTCAAATTAAATTTTCAGCTTTCAAAATTTTCTATTGTTTTTCGTAATCTGTCTAAAAATTGGCACTTTTTCTAGGGAAAGCAAAAAACTGGATTAAAAAACTATCCGATACAATTTATGGTAAATTAGTTAAATTATATTTATTTATAGCTTCCAATCTACGTCATAAAATATCAAAACTACGCAACGTCAAAATATGGAAAAACTAAACAATATTTTCCCCTTCCTCCTCCCCCTCGTCCAAACACTTCCAGTATGTTTTTAATTGACGAATCACCGACTTTGATCTGCACCTGTATTGTTTCACAATTCTCCCCCCGGAATTGTCTTTATCGTAACGCATTTGCCTGTTTATTGCGCACCTTCTGTTGTTTTTCTTGACGTTATTTTTTTACAGGTCTTAAAAGTTAGTTAAAATACTGGTTATCTGTTGGCTCATTGCCTAACGTTCTGCATCTAGGTTTGCATCCTTCCGCCTATTTAGCCTTGGACACCTCTAGTTGTAACTGCTGATAACTAATACTACATATTGTTGCGCAAACGCTGCCATAACCCCTTGTGCATTTCTGAAAAAATTAAAAACTTCACTCTCGACTTCCGCGTTTTCCAAACGATTCATGCATACAACCAAGGTCTCGGCACTGTCTGATTATCTGTCTGGTTTTCAACTAAAAACGTCTTTGTCCATCCAAGCCTCGATCCCTGGTGTGATTTCATGACTACAGTAAACCATAACACATCGGAGCTATTGTTTGTTTTTGAAACTGGAATATATTTCAAAATTACTTTCGATTTGAGTGAGTTGTTTTGTTTTTACTTGTAAATGTTCTATACCATTTCTTTATTATCTTGATATTAGTTAAATTGCATGTGCGACGACATAGGGGTAGTGGGACGGCCATTGCCCCTATCTGGATTTTGAAATTTAATTGCCTAAATTTCCTTTATCTTTGATTATTTTGAAGAAAAAAAAAAATCTCGAAGGAAAATAATTAAACACTAAGAAAAAATAACGAATTTTCATCAGAAAGGCTTCCGAATCCTAAAAAAACCTATTTTTAGCTCTGCTTTTTTATTTTATTTTTTACGTTTGTATTTTTTAAAACTACTTTAAGGTTACGTTCAGGGTTCGAAAAAAGGCAAACTGTTTCAATTCTCCCTTTTGGAAAAAGCTGGTAAATATTTATTTATTTATTTTTAATATTTGTTATTAGTATATTTCTGTATAGTTTTTGTATGTTATGCTTAAAAAATTGTCTTGCTCAGGGTGTTCTGATAAAATAATTTTAATAATTCTTTCTGAGTTTAGCTTATTTCACGTTTATATTCTCCTTTTTTATAAAAACGCAGCCTTTACTGCATACAACAAGCACGTGTGTTCGAAAAATTTGCCCCTACCTGGATTTTGCTCTGCCAGCGCCCATTCAAAATTAGTAAACATAACATCAGTTAGCCTTAATAAAATGAGCGATCGTAAAACTTAGAGGGATCATAAAAAATAAAAGGTTTCTTTTTATTATCACCAATTTTTCTCATTCACTTAACATAATTTAGTAATTTCTCAAGAATTGAGAAGAACTAAAATTCTATGCACTCATATTTGCATAATTAATTGGAACTTAAAACATATTCTTCTATGTTCTACAATTTCTTTCTGTTTTTTAAATATATTAATCAATTTTTAAATTGTGTTAGTCAGTTTTTCATATATGATTTTATCAAAATTCTAATGCGTTTGAACTTATGTTTAGTTAAATTATCCGAGAATCAATAATTTCCGACTCTGTCACATGAATAAATCATTTCAGTAGAGTAGCAATCAGGGTTCGTTGATATATATCAATGGATATATATCATGATATCTATCCGATATTTATTTTCAAAATATCAACATTTTTAATATTTTCGATATTTTCATATTATTTTATATTTATTTTCAAAATATCAAGATGTTTGTTATTTTCAATATTTGATATTTATTTTCAAAATAACACTGTGCAAGATATTTTTGATATTTTAAGTCATAACAAGTGTAAATGAAATTTTCAATTAATATTGACTGTTCCATTCTGTAGATAAAAATACATTCGTCTCTGGCAGTGATTTTTCTAGCTAAAGAAAAAAAAAAAAAAACTTATCTAAGCTTTGTTTGAAGTTTTTATTTTCAAATGTAGATTATATGGGACTAATAGTTATGTAAGCCATAACTAATTCAGGACAGATATAGAAAGGTAAACTGTCTAATTTAGATAATCATATTAGTTCTATACAGCTTCATTAGAAAAGAAACAATTTCTAGTTTTGGTGTTGTTGAGATTAAATTGTACAACATGTTAGGGAATGAAAAAATAAGCTGGCATTTATGTTTAAATTTTTCAATTAAAAAAAAAAAAATTTTTGTATTTAATTTTTTGTTTTATAAATTTCTGATTTCTTGATAGTTGATACTGAATCTTATAGTTTTTTTTTTTTTTATAAGTGTATAAAGCAAAATTGTTTCTGTTTTGTTGATTAGTTGATCTTCAATTTTGTTCAAAGTGAAAAAAAAAAAGAAGAAAAGAGGGAGAAACAAAAAAGCAGTTTTAGTATATTGTTTAAGTATTCATGTTAAGTGCAATATATTTTAGTTTCTAATCTATATTATGCTTGAAAATATTTATTATCAGCAGAAAGTTGGCTATTTTGAAAATATCGGATATATATCGAAAATATCAGATATATATCAAAATATCGGATATTTTTGATATTTTCGAAAATATCATGATATTTACGAACCTTGGTAGCAATATTTTCTGCCGGATGCATGATTTTTTTATTCAGTTTGTTGCTCTGATCTTCGATAGATCGGTAATAATTGACTGCGCCGATAAAGCCTCTACCGGTCCATGGCGCCTCAATCATCAGCTCTGCGGCTTTGTTGATCTTTCATCTAAGGAGAAAAAATACCTTTGATCATTTCAATTTTTTTTCTTAATTTTATTATTAAATTTATCAATTTTTAGATTTAATTTTGAGTTTTTTTAAAATAAAAAAAAAAGTTATAAGTTATCGGTGAGTAATGACTTATTTTAATGATAAGTCTGCTAATTGGAATTCCAAGAAGCAATATTGATTTGGACGAATAGAACTTAAGCGTACAAATTATGAGCGATTTAGCTACTATCGTTGATGCATTTTCATTCGGAATTATTTCTTTTTAAGAATATATGTTAAATTGTTTTGAGAATTCAATGAGAGAAACAACGAGAAAAAATAGTGTCATTAGTGGTCCAATTGTGCTCTAGAATCTTTTAATTAGGGAAATGAGGATCATTAAATTGCAAAGTTTCGTTGCTTTATCAAAATTAAAGTTCGTCATACTTTAATTTTTCGAATTGTTTCCTTCAAGCTTTCATTAACAATGAAAATTCAGTAGGATGCAATATTATCAGTTTCAAATTCCGGTTACAGTTTAGCTTAAATTCGATTTAGCGTTCTTTTCCGCGGATCCCTTGCTTGATCCAAGTTTCAATTGTTCTCCTGGGGTTAGAAAATGATCCAGATACAGCCTTGTAAAATATGCTCAAATTCACTAATTAAAATTTCGTAAGTACTTAATTCTTTGGATTATTGTTTGAAAGTATACAATTTTTAACTTCTAATCTCTCATGGCGAAATAAAAAAAAAAAAGACACCGGTTAAAATTTTCTGCACATCAGATAGATCATTATTGGTAAATATCAAAATAAGGTCGCTCAAAAATAATTTTCAAAAATTGTAACTTGGGTTTTAATTAAAACAAACTTTCTGAAATGTAACATAAGCTTGTAGCCTAAGATATAAACAAGAAGATAATCAGTTTAGAATGCAGCATGCAGCTGCTAATTATGTATTTTCTTGAGACATAATGGTAGATAATATTTCGGTGAAGTATTATTCTATCGCTAAGAATCATATTATCCGCTTTCAATTTTGGTCGCACAGAATGTAATTATAGCTTTAAAATGTATTTATGCAGTATACGTGAACGCATTGATTTTTTAAACGGAATCTTTAATACACACATCTGGTACTTTAGTTGTACTTTTAGTATAACTTACGTTATACAAGTTTTCATTTTCGAAGCTGTGCGAAAATGTAATGTTTAACTATAGTAACTAAACAATGTAACAGTTGAGTTAAGGAATTTATTACGGCTCGACGCCGTAAAAGTAAAAATTGTCCCCAGAATAAATTGTAGATCGAAAAATTCACGGGTACTTCATGTGAAAACAAACGTAGATGGATTGCACGGCCGCTGAAAAAACGAGGAAGTCTGTTACGCGAGTAGGGCTAATGACTTTTTCATGGGGGGGGATAGAAATGTTTGCAATGTATTAATTTTTTTATGATGTCACTGTAAATTTTTTTATCTTCATATTTACTAATACCTCTTTTTTAGATATTTCGTCAGAAAAAAAATGTACCTCAATTTATTCACAAAAATATGATATATGTAATGTAATTATTAGATAAGCAGCGATGTGCAGTTGATACGTTTATTACAGAAAATTTCCGGTACCGTTTTAAGTACACCTTCATGCGAAAACATATGCGGGTAGATTGCACGGCCGTGCATAGAATGAGAAAGCATGCTACTGAAGAAAGATCAGTAAATCTTTTGGCTCAAAATGTTCGTTGTGTAATTTTTTTTTCTTTTAATGATGTTTGCGTAATTATTTTTATCTTCATGTAATTTATACCTCATTCAGTATTTCTTCAGAAACGTGCACACCAATTTATGAAAAAAAAAAAAAAATGTGGTGCTGTATAATGTATTCCATTAATTACTAAAAGATGTTAAATAAAAAGTGTAAAAACAGTAAACAATGTTTTAATAAACTCGGCTTCACCTAAGCCATCATCAAAACAAGTAAGAATATTCTGTAGTTGCATGATCTATAATGTAATGATTTGAAACGGCGTCATTCAATTTTTCATGTACGCGCGTTATTTTATTTTTACTTGGACGCTTCTTTTTTTATTCGTAAACATGGGGTAAGTAATTACACCCATAATTTTGTTACGTTAAATGATCCAGCATCGTTACATATTGAATTTTTACGTGTTACAATCTCTATGGTTTCTCTTATTATGGATGGATAGTATAGGTTGGAGGGAAAAACGATCGTACTTTCATTAAAATTTATTTAGATGGTTCCTTCTTGATATAATCTTGCAAGGGCTGTGGTTTTCCTATTAATATCAGCTATGTACTCCTTTTTCCATAATTCTATTTCTTTTTCTCGGACTGTTCGAATATAATGTATTCATTAGATATGCAGCGATGCGCAGCAGTGATGTTTTGTACTAACTTATTAGATAAACAACGTACACATCAATTTGTTTTATCCTCCAATTCTTTGCGCGACGTAATATTGGCTACTTCTTTTTTCAGATCGCAGTTGTGCATTTTAATGGGCTGCTTTTATCCCTTCTCTTCATTTAGCAATTTGGAGGTCATTGGATGAGGGTGTATTAGCACCTGTGAGGTTTTAGACTGTCGAAGACACTTCCGCGTTTTCCCTGGCAGCTCATGCATATATTCAAGGTCCGACATTGTCTCATTTTTTGTGTATTACCCAATAATCCATTTGCGCTGTTCGTCGTCGATTTTTTTTTCATCACTAATACGGTTAGCAATAATGGTTAGCGTAAATCTACTTCGTTTTAAACTACGTGATGTCTGACTCGAGGGAATAATAGTTAGCCGTTAGTAATTGTTGCTGTTGTTTGAAAAGTTGTGACCGATTTTGCGCCATTGTTTTGGCGCGTGCTGCGACAAGCTGTCTGCTTCTCACCTTTTGTGTCCGATGTTGGATTGGCAGACAATGTGGAAGTTTATCGTAGACTTATTTGTTTAAACAAACAAACAAAAAAGTTCCAAATTTCTTCTTTTTCAACATCAGTGTATAGAATAAAACTATTTCGTATAGAAAAATAATTCTGTTTTTTTTTTTTTAATTCTGATTTCTAAATTTGATTAAATTCACATAATCTCTCTGATTCAGTAACTAGACAATTATGTAGTTTTTTATTATTATATTATTATTCACGATTTCAACTCAAGTAACGTTATATTTTGAATGGTGAAAGTGTGCTGCGGCAAGCTGTCTGCTTTTCACCAAAGCCTTTTGCCAAACAGACAATGTGAAAATTTATAAGAATTATTTTAAAGAATTATTCTGTTTCAACAAAGTGTTTAGAATAAAAATTATTTTTTATGAAAATAATTTAGCTCTTTAGTTGTCTCAAATTTACTTCAGTTTCTATAATCTCTCGGAATCAGTAATTAGACAGCAATATGTATTATTATTATATCTTAGCTACGCCATATTTTGACCCGGAAAACTTTGGCTAATTATTATTTATATTATTTATATTATCAACATCCTTTTTTTTTTTATGCATTTACAAAACGCACAACAACGAATGAGGTATGATTCGAAAGGTTTTTTAACAGTTTCTGACATGGTACACTCCCATTTCGTTAAAACCTGTTGATTAAAAAATGCAGTTAATTAAAAATGAAATCAGTACTGTTTTCATAAATAAAATGAAAGGTGTTTTTCTCCAATCAGTGTTGCCACAAAAATAAAATAGCGTATTATATCGTGTTCAACAATGGTCATGAAACAAAACAAACAAACAAAAATAGGAAAAGATAAAATGGAGCGTCTCTGCACGCTATTGCTATCTTCGATCAGTTTTTACTGTAACTTTGATGGAATCAATGGGATGATATTCTGGCTTGACTAATATTGTTTCCAGATATAGTTTAAATCTGCATCTAAAAAATATTAGATATTGGTAAAAATTATGAGATTGCATTGCGAAATTCTCGCGAGGGTCCACTGATTCTTATATGCTGCCACTATTCCCATGTAAATAAATCGGAATAATTGTTTGTGAAATAAAAATAAAATATATAAACTGAATCCATGACAACAATGTATTAAGGTGTAACACCACTCCAATGTCCTGATAATTTATTTATTTATTTTTTTAAGAAATGCGAAGTTTTATAAAAATTTACTGGCTCTAGTTTATAATGCCTACATACTAAAGTGTAAAACCGTATTTTTGTTTAGTTGAAATGGCGGCTTGACAGCTGATGGGCAGAAGCTAGAGTCCTGTACAACCTAAAACAAATAAGAAACTCGACTCCGAACCCGACAAAAGCAATTTTAACCCGATCCGAACTCTACACATTTCAACCCAAACCCAAACTATTCAAAACCGAACACGATTAAGTGATAGAAACTTAATCCATATTTTAATATAATTATAACTCTAATATAAATTTTATCTATTGTATAAAAATGAACACATGTACACTCAATGGTCTCACACACATGTATATACAATGGCCAACCCTAACCGCCTCACGTCGGGTCGGGTAAAATCGGGTTACCCGACCCTATGCAGGTTTCTAGCAGGAGTGTTTTTCGAAAAAAAAAAAAAGGGTCAAGGTGGACATGTAAACCCATCTTTAACTTGTCCTAAAACATTTTGTATTCGGCCAAGTTTAAAATGGTTTAACAAAAGAATTAGTTTAATTTACGAATTAGTTTAATTTTCAAAAAGATTAAGTGATTTAATTGAAAATGGATGGAGGTAGTGTCCATCGACTTTAAAAATGTTATTCTAACAACAACAAAAAAAAGTCTCATTGGGGCTCTATAAGCGCGTGACTTGAGTGTATTACTTTCGCCGCGCCCCTCCTTCCCCTGTTCATATGGATGAAATTTGTTAATATTTTTTATAACAAGTTGGCTTTCAAAATGTATGATTTGGATCCCAAAAACGTGACCAGGTTCTAATCACTGTAAAACACTAGCATTTTAGTTGAATTTTTTTTTTTAATTTATTTATTTAAAAAAAAAAAAATAAGATAACGTTTGGATAAAGGAAAAACGTTTGATTGACAAGAGCGTAAATATTACCTCACATGAGGCGTTATCGTCACACAGAATTCGTCATTCTAAAACAATAGATAAAAAGAAAACAACAACTCTCAAGGCGCGTCACGGTGAGACTGCATGGTGCCGAATGCTTACTGCTACAAGCTGTTTGCTTGCGTAATTGACGACGATAAAAGCACTTCTCCCACGTACACAAACAAAACAACTAGAGATAGTATTATTCAGAATTTATTTCTATTCCACCAGCCAAAAATCGCGGTGTCCTAAATTTTGATCCCTCCAATATAGAAATAACGTTGTACCACTAGATCTGTGCGAGAATATCGCACTTCAGTCTAATATTTTAGGTAGATTTTGTAAGAAATTCTATTACATTCTCTTTTAAGTTGGAATTCCTGAATTTTCTTTTTCAGATCTACACCGATCACGACTACTAGAACCCAAAACCACCCACAGTTCAAAACTTTATCTATCTATCTATGCCACTTTTTTATGGACACGATAACTTCCATAATTCTGCACATCTCTTCCAAACTGATACATAAAATCAAGCGGCATAAAATCTCTGTCAAGTTCGTTAATGGACAAAATAGAACCAAGGGGGGGGGGGGGGGGGGGGGTTGCGAAAACAGAAAAGACCCACAACTACTTAATTTTGATACGTATCGAATCCGTTTAAATTTATTACTTCTAGGAAAAGGGCCAAAAGTTTATGTATGACAGATTTTTGATTTCATTAAAAAATGCCCCCCAAGAGGGGAGGGGGAATAGGGGGTTTCAGAAGAAGAAAATTCATAACTTCGTCAATTCACAAGATATCAAATCCGGTTAAATTTATTATAAATCTTCTTAATATTATCTACAACTTTTATTACTCACAAGTTTTTTATAGGACCAACTCTTACAGAAAAAAAAAAATCCTTGATTTTTGCTTGCTCCGCCTACAGGCAGAAGTATATTTTGAAGTGGGCGGTCCCAACTGCCGCATCATGGCAAATAGGTCTTCCTTCTGCAATTCCTAAAGAAACAGGCGCCTCACGGTCTGCGTCTTCGAAATCTACCTGTGCCTGTAGGCCGAGCCGTCAGGGATTTTTTTTAACTATATCTCATGTTTAAATGAAGGCTGCTTTAATTAAGGTGGTTCTCAAATGACATGCTCAACAACGCGAAACTTTCTGACTCATTTTTTAAACTCAAAAGTAATACCGGTGCGCGGCAGTGTATTACTGCTTATTTTACTGTTTATTACGGTATAATACTGGCAGCCGGAATGCTAGTATTATACCGTAAAGTCAACATTTTTTTTTACTTCAAGTGTAATACCCGAAGTTCCTCTACATATCAATTATTCACACCTGAACATATCAAAAACTGAACTGCTACAGACGAGACGATGGACTGTCTAGTGTCTATTTAAATGTGATGGTTTTGTTTTTCGAACCTGTCCGCTAAAACAGGTTTCAAGTGTGAACGAAAGTTGATTATGCTCACTTTCACCACTTTCACTGTGACCTACTTACCGTCCCTAAAAAGCAAACTACATATATATTTTATATAGAGAGAAACCCGTTTTTGGAAACAACTTCAGCTGTTTCTTTATTTTTTTAGTGATTTTGATAATTCTTATCAGCAAATTATTATTATGCACGTCATAAAAATTAAAGATAGAAGTTTGATTTGCGTAGATTGATAAGCACTTTGGTTGTTGTATTAATTAGCATTCTCTGCAAACTAATGCGGTTTGTTTTCATTTAAAAACTAATAGTTTATTTCGCATATTGTTATTTTTTTTTTCTGGCGATAATTACCGGGGTTGTAGTGGGTAGATGCCCGGGTCCAGCTACTCGCCCGGGCTTTTTTTTTTTTTTTTTTAACCCGGGTTTTTTACATCTAGTGTATAAGTGAGTTAGCGCATAATCTGAATTACTCTGTTATTATTTACCGCGAAATACAAATAGTATAAGAGTTAATGCGCGATATTTGATTAGGCGATATTTTATTTGCTCTTTACATTACAGTTTCGCCGTATCTGTCTGTCGATTTATTAATTTGCAAAGCGTATACCTAATCAAGTTTTTACGAAAGAAAAATAAATATGTATGCTATATATTATAATGCAGAAAAATATGAAACATGTATTCTGAAAAGCATTTTATGAGGATAACTGTGTCCACTGCGAATAATTGTTGGATATTAATTTAAATTTTAAAAATATGCCAAAAGTATATACAGTGGAAAGAGCTTTTAACGAAGCTGAAATATAAGCGTGAAATTTATTTGTTGTACTTGAACTTCGTTACAACTGGTTCTCTTACAACTTGTTACAATTTGCTGTGAATTGAAAAGTTCGAGTTATGCGGTATTTCGATTTAACCGGGCTCCTATTACCCGGTTTATGCCGTATTTTCATTTATTTGATTGTAATATTGGAACGCCTAGATACAGATTCCGTATATTCCTATTTTAAATATAAGCTGTCTTCATAAAACTTTTTCACTTACAGGATTCTAGGCTTTACGTAACTCTGGAGTGATTTTATTTAAGAATAACGTAAATATAAGCTACATTTCATAAAACCTTTTTACCTACGGGATTCTCCTTTCTCTCTGCAGATCTTTAATTCAACCAACCAGCCAACCAAGTTTGTTCGCTGACTTTTTTATCTTGCGGAATTTGGGGCAATTTTTGGGGTAACATGAATATGATTTGGTCCTAATTTAATTCTGTCCAAAGTTTTTTGTTCATTACCTTTCTTTAGACACAAATGTCCCGAGAGTAAGTTTTCTTACACAAGTAAATCTTTACTTTCCTGTTTAGAAGTGAAAGTGTTAGAGTTAAGATCAATCTCTGTGTACCAAAAGTTTGAGGAGAACAATTTTTAAAGATAATTTTATGTTTGATATTAGTGCTTCTGTTTTAATCTTAAATTGAACATGGTAGAAAAATTAAATAATCTTATTGAGTAATCATTTATAGCTAATAATGCATTCATTGCATACCAAAATAAATGTTCTTTTTAATAATTTTACATGCAATGAATATACATAATCCTATTTAATTATTTTTTCCAGATTTTTAATTATGTTCAATCCTTACGCTGAAAGTCTTTCAAGCACTGGTGAGCCCCCAACTGAATCTTCTGCAGATACAGATGCTGTTGTTGCAACGTCTGCACAAAATATATCCAGTTGCAACGAGAGTCACCAGGAGACGTTATTCCTTTCCAGTAGCAGCTCCCGTTCATTATCTGTCCAGGAGCCAGATTCTGGCTATGAGGCATCTCCATCGAGTATTGCGGAAGGGATCTCAAATCAAAGATTTTTCGGAGAACAAGCATCTAGGCCATCTGAAATTCGCCAGATGAACTCTGATGATGAATACGACATTGTCGGATTTCAGTTTTCCGAGTCCGAGTCGGAATTGGAAGAGTATGATACTTGTCAGGACTGCAGCAGCTCCCCAGTCAGTTGCAGTTGCTTCAGAACCGATTCCTCCACTACAAATGCCACTGCCAACTGTGATAACAGTAGATGCAATTCCAGCGAACTATCCTTTAACCGTCCATGTAGCCAGCCTATTCAGATTCCTAATATGTCGTCTTTCAGACTCTCATCCGATGTTCGTAGTCGTTCACCTATCTGCCCCTTAACCAGGTCCTATCCCATGGACTTCAGCCCACTGGGTTTGATACCTGAATGTGGGCTTCCTTTGTCATGGCCTTGTGTTACTAGGAACAACTGCAGGAGCATAGCCTTACCCGCATCGTCGAGGAGTAATTCCTCGAACAGGGAACATACGAACATCAACAACAACAGACATAATTTTCCACGACATCCCGTAAGAAGTAGAAGACAGATCATAGACAGTGATGCATCCTCCTATGATTCTTCCGAAGAAGATGGTCCACCAGAAGACGACGTATTTAGTAAGTTTCTCTTTATTATTTTTTACATTTGAAAAGTAGGTTCATTTTTAGCATGCTTGTTGGAACAGATTTGAATGCATATTTTACATTGTGACCAAGAGAAGTTGTTGTAAAAAGATACCAGTAATTTCATGGAAGGGAAAAAAAAAAAAAATAAGCCATTCAAACGTTGAAATTTGACTATATTCTGTTTAGAAACATACTGTTATGTTGATAATTTGAGTTTTAAAATTTAAGTCAAAAATTTAAAGTTTTAATCAATCAAATTAAAAATAACTTTGTAAACTTGTTTATTTGTCGAATTTTACTCAAGCTATCCCGTTAGTGGAAGATAGGTTGATTTATTATTCAAAATTAAATAATAATAATATATACTTATAAGCAGCATAATTGTTAACTTTTAAATTTAAATGACGCAATAAAAATGATCGCTTTCTTTTTTTTTTTATCATATTACGTGAATTCATTTTTCTATTGAAGTTTGGACACCAACAACGTCAGGAAAATTCATCTGATTCACTTTTTTTTCCTTTTTATGATGTTTCATTGACCTAATTTCAATAAAAAAAATTAATATTGCGACATAATAAGTAAAAAAAAAAAAACACCTTGTAATATTGACAACTTTTGTTTTACTTGTATATAATAATTGTAAGATATCTTTGAGTATTCCTTTTGATATTTTAATATTTATCGATTTTCAATGCATCTACACTTTACATATAGTTTCTTAACTGTCACATAATACAGTAACTTTTTAGGATTTCCGCACATTTTCAGTACATGTTTGTTTTTACATGCCGGGAAAAGAAAATAAAAAAAATGATGCTGTGGAACTAAATAAAAAACGAATAGCCAAGACATCGCGCGATTTCTCTCGCCAAGGTCAGAACAATGACCTGGCGAATTACCACATCCATTTGTTGCTGAACGACTCGCTCTCTTTCTTTTAATTTTATATTGTAGTGAATTTAGACTTGTCGTCCTATTGGTCAATTAAGATGGGTCACAACAAGTCCCTGTTAGGAAAAGGGTATAGTGTTTTTTTATTATTATTTCTGTTGAGATCGTCGACTGTATTGCGACATTCATTATTACTATAGAAACGTTCCCTGGCAGATGGCTGATGTTTTCAGTACATTGACGCATTTATTAGGAGTTAATATCCTTCTTTACAGTCTGTCTACGAGTGTAAATAATCCAAATAAACATGCGGAAATTAAGTGCATTGTTTCAAAGTGTAATTTAGGTGTGAAATTTTAAAAACTTTCTTTTGAGGGTGAGGGCAAAATTTTCTTTGTGCATAACAAAATCAAGTTACGCACAGCTTAGAAACAATTGATACAGTTTCACTCTCACATAGGTTTTAAAAATTATCCATTGATGATAAATGTGTCTCGCTTTTAGAATTTTGCAATAGCAAAACTTTTTCAAATTATTTATATTGTTTGATTTATGATGACTACTACATTCCGAAATATCCAATTCCTAGGAGGTGTGTGTGTGTAGGGGGGGGGGGGGTGGAACCCAAATAGCGCGTCTGATGTTACATAATAATAAATTATTAATTAATTAGCATTTGGGATTTCCTGTTTAAATTTTTTTTCACTTGTTACTTACCCATCATACGTAGTATAGGGTAAGTCTTGTAACGTTTTGAAAATCTAAAAATTTTTTTTGACGGATTTACACGTTTCAGACACTGGAGATTCCGAAAAACATATTTTTAGAAAAAAAAAATTTGCCGTCCGTCTGTGTGTCTGTAAACGCTCTATCTCCCGAAAAAATTGAGATAGAGACTTGCAATTTGGTATGTACTTAGTATGTAATAATGGGAAGAAGCCTATTTCATTTCAATAACCTCGATTAACCGGAACAATTTTTTTCGGACTCTCGAAATATTCGTTCTGATGAAAGGTATATAAAAATTTTCGAAATTGTTTATTTTAAGAAATGAATGTAAAAGACAATAAAAAAACATAAATTTTGAATAAAGCATGAAGTCGATCGGATAATGAGTTGCCGAGATATTTGGAATCCTATTTTCCACACTCTTCGATTTTTCATGACCCTGTATTTCATCCAAATTTCACTTCAAAGATATATTTTAATTGGAAATTTGACGCTTAATCAGATGCAATAAACCGCTAGTTAATAGGATTATTATTTTTGGAGTTATAAGGAAAAACCTCTTTCAAGCAATTCAGTAATCGAGCCTTTAAAGTTTGTGACGTCATCAAGCCACGATTTTATTTGAATTGCAATGCATTTTATAAGTAGTTTACACATTTTTATTTTCATATTTTACATTATGCATATCCATGATGGGTAAGTATTACGGTGGCCCCCAACGACTAGTTTTATGTTTGGTCCAGGTTAATCGAAGTACAAGAAGGGAAAAATCATTTTTTAAACAACAGCCAAAAAAAAAAAAAAGTTTTATTTAATAAAAACAAGTTTTGGAACCCTATTAATAAAATGAAACTACAATTAATCGAAAAGCAGCAGGTAGTTGAAGAGAGCCCTTTTTAACACTTTCCAACCTAGTTGAAAAGTGTTTATGACTTCGGTTTGTCTTGCCGTCTGCCGTCTGTCCGTGCTCTAACTTCCGTAAATATGCTCGGATTGCTCTGCAATTTTTATATGTTATAGTCGTTATCTATAGCATGTTCCTTATTTCAACGGAAGTGTGTAGCACTTATAGTTTTTTTACAGGGACACTCAAAAGAATTCCATTACATTGCGGTCTATGGGGAAAAATCATTTGCGGTTTATTTAAATAATGTTTCACTATTTTAAACGCATTGAAATTTATATATATCACTAAGGTGCATTAGAAGAAGCTTAATATGGAATAAGGTGTGCATAGCACTGATAGTTACTTTACAGGGACAGTCAAAAGAATTCCGTTACATTACGTCTATGGAGAAAAATCGTCTGCGGTTTATTTAAATAATGTTTCCCTATTTTAAACGCATTGGAATTTATATAAGGTGCATTACAAGAGGCTTACTACAGAATATTGTGTGTATAGCAGTCATCGTTCATTTACAGGGA
The DNA here is from genome assembly GCA_963931845.1 of Maratus michaelseni. Lineage (NCBI taxonomy): Eukaryota > Metazoa > Arthropoda > Arachnida > Araneae > Salticidae > Maratus > Maratus michaelseni. Next base: position 383,101,844 of record OZ007593.1, read on the forward strand.
CACACAAAAGAATTCTCTACTGTATGTTAACAATAATTCCTGGACGTGTGTTTTAAGTTACTCAACGCGATTTTAATTTTAACTCGCTTTTTGTCTATTACGTGGTATGTATAAATTCTATAGATCCTATACAGGGAAGCACAAAAGTTCGCGAACACATTTCCGTATTATTTAACTCCAGACGGAGAATTTTAAACTGTGCTACGCGTTTCCTAACTGAAATAAATGTTAGCATCCTATGTAGTATATATACAAATCTATAGATACTATACAGGGCGGAATAAAAGTATTCGGATTACTTAGATGTTTTCTTTTAGCTTATTAAACGGTATGATTTGTAAAATTATTTTGGAAGCGTTGGAAAGTGTTACATAATCTATGCTTGACGCATGATTTTTCGTTCTTGTTTCTTCAGTGCAGAGATAAAAAGAGTGAAAAGTTGCATGCTGCCTTGCAACATCTATTTTTAGAAATGTTCTGAGACACGGCTGATGTTTTCAGTGCATTGACGCACTTATTAAGGGTTAATATTCTTCCCTTCAGTTTGTCTTCGATTATAAGTAATCGAAATAAATACGCGAAAAATAATACTCAGTTGAGATTTAATCCCTTATCCCATTTTTTTTTCTTTTCCATAAATGAAGAAGTAAACTATGTAGGGTGTTAAACAGTGTAAAGTACAATTAATCGAAAATCAGAACACAGTTGATTCTATTATGAATATATATAATACCTTACTATAATGTGAGTGCGTTCAAATATTTATCTCTTTTCTATCTTCATATTTAATAAAATTAGACAGGAAAATAATATCTTACCTGTTTTAGTAGCGCAGAGACCCATCATAATCCCGATTCTTCGGTATTCGTTCAACGGATGCGCGACCTTCATTCACCGTATATTCACGATAGATCTTGGAAGATTATTCATCGAATGTACGTACAACATGGAACGTTACTACTTGAAGAAATAAAAATAATATTATTAATATTGTATAAATATGTATTTTAGTGTAAATTCCTTGTTAGAATATTCCAGCGAGTCTGCTTGGAAAAACTAGAATTTTATATCTTGATTAAATTAACATTACAATGTATGTAAACCAAGAGAAATAAAATATCTTCTCGGTGAGCATTTTAAAGGTGTTACTGCAAAGACAGTTAAACATGAACTGAGTGAGAAACATCGAAAAGGTCCAAAGTCTAAACTCGGAACAACAGAGTATATGCGATCACAGCACGTGTAAGCGTAGGAGTATAAAAACTGCAAGTATGCATCTTTGTTAATTGTCGACACGTGCACATCACAAAACGCGAAAAAGGAAAAGTTTCTTGTTTAAAATATATTGAGAGAATTGTTATTTTCAGGGTTACACACCTCAACACCCCACCTTAATCCCTGAATCAACAATTCACAGATTCAAGATTGTCTTTCGATGAAAAGTAAACTTAGGCTTTGGCAGGGGTTTCGTAAGTAGATCGGCTGTCATCAAGTCAGTGTTGACGTAGTGGAGTCTTATTATATTTTCATTCACTAATTGTTTTAGGAGATGATAGCGCAAGTCTATGTGCTTCGTTTTATGATGAAATTTGTCTGATTCTGCAAGTTTTATTGCAGACTGATTGTCATCCATTAATGTTATTGGGCACTGCTGCGGCATGTCCAGTTCGTTTAGTAGATTTATTAGCCATGTTATTTCTTGCGCTGCACTCGCGGCAGATATGAATTCTGATTCAGCTGAAGACATAGCTAAACACTTTTGACGTTTAGATGACCATAGTATTGGATTGGAGCCAAGTAGAAACACATTTCCTGACGTAGATTTCCTATCAAGTGGGTCGTTTGCCCAATCAGAGTCTGCGTATGCCCTCAAGACAGGTTCATCAAAATTAGTATATGTTAACTTTAAATCGATAGTTGTTTTTAAATATCTAATGGTTCTTTTAACAGCTTCCCAGTCTTTTGCTCTGGGATTTTCATTTCTCCGACACAGGATATTAACGGCTGCACTAATATCCGGTCTGGATACGGTCGAGATATAAAGTAGTGCGCCGACCGCCTGTCTATAATTTACATTATCCGGTAAGAGATTTTCATCATCGGTTAATTTAACAAATCCGGGTTCCATGGGTGTATCTGTTGGTTTTGAATTTTCCAAACCATATTTGATTATTAATTCATGAATTTTGTTTATTTGATCTAGGGTCATAGTGTTTTGGTTAGGGCGATTAATGTTTATGCCTAGATAATATTTAGCATCACCTAAATCCGTGACAGGGTATTCTTTCTTTAATTGACATATAAGTTTATCAATGTTTTGACTTTCTCCGGCAATGAGGAGATCATCAACATAAACAATTACATAAATCGTTTTGTTATTTGTGGTTCGTTTATACAAGCATTTGTCTATCGAGCTTTGGTGAAAATCTAATTTTGATAACGAATCGTGTATCTTTAAATTCCAAGCTCTCGCGGCTTGTTTCAAACCATAGAGCGCCTTTTTCAGTTTACAAACTTTGTGTTCCTCTCCGAGAGCTACATACCCTTCGGGTTGACGCATATATACTTCCTCTTGCAATTCCCCATGTAAGAAAGCCGTCTTAATGTCGATGTGCCTAAGTTTTAAGTTTTTATGCAATGCCATTGCCAAAAAGCTTCTTATCGTAGTATGAGACGCAACGGGGGCGAAAGTCTCGTCGTAGTCAATTCCATATTTCTGGGAGAATCCCTTAGCCACTAACCTCGCCTTGTACTTTTCTATTTGACCCTGACTATTGTATTTTGATTTAAACGCCCATTTGCTTCCAATTACTTTTGTCCCTGGTGGGGCCTCAACTAATTCCCAAGTACAGTTTTCTTTAAGCGAATTTATTTCGTCTAACGTAGCATTTATCCATTTTTCCTTTTCCAGGGGATTTTGCATTTTTAGTATGTCATCCCAGCATTTGGGCTCATTTATTCTAACGTCATTTATTAAAAATGCGAATCTATCAGGAGGAACCCCTCTGTTAGATCTGTTCGACCTACGTGGTAAATCCTGTGGGGTGCCTGTCAAGTTTGTGTTCGCATCCTGATCTTGCATTTCAATTTCGGTGCTATTATTTTCCTCATTAATTAGTTGTAATTTTGGTTGCGGATTATTCTCGCTTTGCATTTCTTTATTTTCATTTGATTCATTATTTTTGACTAAGTCCTTATCCTTATCCTCTAAAAATTTTACTGTTCGACTTATAACAATTTTCCTTCCATCTGTACAAATCCTGTAACCTTTACTTCTATTGTCGTAGCCGACAAAAATTCCCGGTCGTGCGGTATCGTCCAATTTTTCCCCTATGGGTTTTTTGAATATATGCATAAGCGCGGCAACCAAAAGTTTTAATGTTAGATAGATCTGGTTTACGACCAGTCCATTTTTCATATGGAGTCCGATCGCATGATGATGCCGTCGGCCTAATCGCTCGGAGTTTTCGTGGTTTTCTTTCGAGCCGTGGATTTTCTCCATGCGTAAATACGGATTAGGTTCCCTTAGAAAGACCCCCACGAAGGGCACTCCCCCCGGGCCTATATCCCTAGTGTCGATAATTGGCCGTCAATAATCAACACACACTCAACCCGATCGCATGATGAAGTTGGGAGCCTGTTTTGAATGTACGTCGCTGTGCAAATGGCTTCCCCCCAGAACGAATTAGGTAAACCGCTTTCCTTAAGAAGACAGCGTCCCATCTCCACTAAACTGCGGTTTTTACGCTCTGCGACTCCATTTTGCGGTGAGGAGTATGGTACGGTAAATTGATGATCAATTCCCTCATTTTTCAAATATTCTTCGAATTCCTTCCCTGTGTACTCCCCCCCGTTATCGGACCGAATTGCCTGCACCTTTCTGCCGAATTTGTTTGCAGTCATCGCTACGTATTCCTTAAATTTTGAGAAAACTTCATATTTATTTTTTAATAAATATACAATAGTAAAGCGACTGAAATCGTCAATGAAAGTTAGAAAATAGTATTTCCCCCCAACCGTTGCAGTTTGCATGGGCCCGCACAGGTCACTATGAACCAGCTCAATTGCCCTCGTAGCTCTAAAACTAGCGGTTTTGGGGTACGGATTATCAGTAAGTTTTGACGCAAGGCAAACTTCACATTCAATGCTGTGTTTACATTTATCAATTTGAATCCCTGATGCCATGTTTTTATCAACTAATTCTTTTATGTGGTTAACATTTCTATGACCTAACCTTACGTGCCACTTATGTAAACAATTTTTCTTTTCACAGTGATTAATCATATTTACATTTTGAATTGAATCAGGTTTAACTTTACTTTCATACAAATTATTGTTTACAAATCCTTCAAGGTATGTTACGCCTTCGTGAGTTATTTTGCACATATTATTTTCGAATGTAGCTACGCAACCATTTTCGGTAGCTTGTTTTATAGAAATTAAGTTTGTTTCTACCTCCGATACATATAAAACATTTTTTAGTGTTATGGTTTTTCTCGTATTGTCTGACATAACAGTATTTAATTTTACAGATCCGTAGCCGTCAGAATTTAATTCTTGACCATTCGCGATAGTTACATTAGATGTATCATAATTAAAATCATGAAATTTACTTTTTTCATTACAAATATGGGCCGAAGACCCTGAATCAATAACCCAGAGGTCTTTCGAACCGTTACCTATAAAAAATGTTAAATTTTTATCAGCATGCTTTTCCCTATCAAAGTTTTTGGTTTTAGAATTATTCGCGCCTACATTGTCTTGAAAGCATACGGCTGACTTATTAGGCATACCATAATGTTTATTCCCGTAATTTTTCATTTTCGGTTTCTCATAGGTTTTATTTTTTAATTTCCAGCATTCTTCAATATTATGGGAATTTTTCTTACAGTAACGACAAAATTTATTTGTTTTTTGCATTGGGAATTTGACTTTTAAAGCAGAGTGACTGTTTGTATTTTCGACATTATTTTGTCGTTTATCGTATTCATCCATTAACTTTCCCCGAATAAAATTTGGGGTCAGTTCATCGTCATTTCGTGCCTCAAGAGCACATATCAACGTGTCATAACTAGCAGGTAAAGAGCATAATAGTAAAGCCGCCAGGTGTTGATCATTAATAGTTTCACCAATAGCAGTTAATTTATCGCGTAACTGATAAATTTTAGTTAAGTGTTCAGTCATGTTGCCATTTTCGGCTAACCTGCTAGAATATAATTTCCTTAATAGGAATAATTTACTGCTTAAATTCGATCTTTCATGCACATTCTTAAGCGCATTCCACACCTCCCTAGCAGTTTCTAGGTTTTTAGTGTGTATAATTTGGTCGTCATCTATTAGCAAGTTTATAATTGCTCTAGCTTTTCTATTTTTTGTTGTATACTCGGGAGTGATGGGATTTGGGGGCTCGTTTATTATTACATCGTAAAGATCTTCTTTCTGCAAGTACATTTCTACACGAAATTTCCAAATATCATAGTTATTCGAATTTAATTTTTCTATGACAGTATCCTTTAGAATACTCATTTTTATTATTATATAGATAACACAAAATCTTATATAATATAATATAAATGTTTGACAATTCGATGAAATAATAATTCAGTGGTATTACTTTATTTCTGTTATTCAAAATATTGCTATTGCTACTTCATTCCTTTATTTATATAAGTGTAGCAAAATATTTATATCAGCATAATGTTTGTTAAATTCTTCTATTCGCACTCAAGTAAAGATTTTAGCACACATCAGTCTCATAATCTATTATGAATATATATAATACCTTACTATAATGTGAGTGCGTTCAAATATTTATCTCTTTTCTATCTTCATATTTAATAAAATGAGACAGGAAAATAATATCTTACCTGTTTTAGTAGCGCAGAGACCCATCATAATCCCGATTCTTCGGTATTCGTTCAACGGATGCGCGACCTTCATTCACCGTATATTCACGATAGATCTTGGAAGATTATTCATCGAATGTACGTACAACATGGAACGTTACTACTTGAAGAAATAAAAATAATATTATTAATATTGTATAAATATGTATTTTAGTGTAAATTCCTTGTTAGAATATTCCAGCGAGTCTGCTTGGAAAAACTAGAATTTTATATCTTGATTAAATTAACATTACAATGTATGTAAACCAAGAGAAATAAAATATCTTCTCGGTGAGCATTTTAAAGGTGTTACTGCAAAGACAGTTAAACATGAACTGAGTGAGAAACATCGAAAAGGTCCAAAGTCTAAACTCGGAACAACAGAGTATATGCGATCACAGCACGTGTAAGCGTAGGAGTATAAAAACTGCAAGTATGCATCTTTGTTAATTGTCGACACGTGCACATCACAAAACGCGAAAAAGGAAAAGTTTCTTGTTTAAAATATATTGAGAGAATTGTTATTTTCAGGGTTACACACCTCAACAGATTCAAGGCTCCATAAAGGAGCTCCTTAATGCAAATGGAAAACAGCAGCAACGTTTATACTATGCAGTACGCTGCATTCTGGTCTTATCTGGGTGCATATGTTACTACAGTTGTTTTTTATTATCTTTTATTTTACGCCGAAGAATTTTTTTTTATATATAACTGATTTTCATTATTTTATCTACTGCAATGATTTTGAGTATATTGGTGGGACGTTTTAACTCATGCTTCAAGTTATCTGGGGTTGATAATTAAATAAGTGTTAGATAGTATTATGGGGGGGAAAAAACGCTGCATCTCAAGCGAAGAAATTTATTCAGCATCCGACGACTTTTTACTGTTCTTCTATTAGATTAATCCGAATGCACTTGGAGCTCTTTTCCGGTCATTATTTTTTGACGCGAATTCTTCTTCCCGTTTCCGTTTTCAATCAGCGCTTATACGATTGAAAGCGAGCAGGAGTTAATTTCGCATTTACTCGATATACTACTTAATCATCCGCACCTTTTACGCAAAAAGATAGAAATGAATGTAGTAAGGCTATCAAATTACTTGTTTCGGCTTGAGACAGTTAATCACTGCTGTCATAGCCAGGCAAGTGTGACAGCATCCTGTATTCCTTTTGTATACAAAAGCTGAGGACGGTTCTCTCCAGTTGTTTAGTGGCGGTGACAAATGGCACCTGTGCGGTATTTTTGAGTCATGATGGCGTAATGATTCTGTTGTTCGTTGACTCGTGAAAGAATCCGACCCCGTGAATTTTTACGGACTGTGTTTTGGTTCAATTAAGAGGGTACTCAGAAATGATTTTCTTTAGTTTTGAGCTAGTGGCTGCGAGATATATGGTGAGTAAGTCTCTTGTTCTAGCTGTTTGGGTTTTGAATCTGATTCTGCCCGGATTGAGCTAAAATCTCCCGTGGTTTAAATCTCTCCATCATTATCAATCAAATACTTAATCTATCCCTAAGGAAGTATTTTCCTTCGATGTATTTTAGTATTAAAAATACCAAACCGCCATTTTGATGCTTAGAAGCTTACGTATTTGTAACCGGTGATCAGGGAAATTGACCCCCCATAAACATAATCCATTAGCAAAAGCAAACAGGAAATGAACAGCCATTAAATAGGTGAACGTTTCAAATCAACAATCAATCTTTTCTCCGTTTTTTTTTTTTTTTTTTTTTTTTTTTTTTCCTTCTTGTAAAAAGGATTTCGCATTTCTCTAACTATTTATATAAAGAATTATAAAAAAAAAAAAAAAAAAAAAGCTGAAACTGGTTTGCTTTCTTTTTGAAGTAAAATACGGTTAAGATTTTTTAACATAAAAATAGTCAATTACATAAAATAAAATAACGGTTTATTTATTACAAATATTTTTCCGTCTCAACAATGCTAAACTGAAGAAAAACTGGAACGAAAACTCGTGCATGGGTTATAGATTATGAAACATTTTCCAACATTATTTGAATGCTGTTAAGAAATTTCCTTCTTTCATATAATGTAATGAAACATCCAAATAAACAATTTAAAAACACAGAACTCAGTTAAAAATCCATTTTCAAGAATTGCTGTCCATAGCAGTTAATGTATGAGAATCCTTTCGTATAAACCTGTATATGATCTAACAGAATTTTAAACATACTACATAATGAAACTAAAATTTCAATGAGCAGGAAAACGTATAGAGCAACTAAAAAAGTTTTTTTTTTTTTAAAGAGAAATGCTACTTATACTAGATGATTATGTATCAGTATTCTTTAGAGCAGCCATGTGTATGAATGATACAGCAAAATTTGGTTGAGCTAAAAAACATGTAAACTGGTTAAAAGTGCATTTTTAGAAAACCCTTCAATATGATTTTTTTTGGGGGGTGGGGGGGGGGGGGGGTAACCTGTATCTTATACGTTTTATACACATCACTTAATATACTAATATTTAATTCTTGAAAACTAAAAATGCACTTACAGCAATTACAATCCATAAATGGAAATATATCTAAATTATTTTACGCAGCCATATGAATTTATTTCTATTCTACAAGAACCTTTTAGCATAATAAAATATAGTTCAGCTGGAAATGCTTAACACAGTTAAAAACACACTTGAGGAATTCACTCCCATAAACTGAAATGCTTATGATTTCTTTCGTGCAGCTCTGCATATGATCTATAGAATTCATACTCACCACGTAATGCACTAAAATTTTGTTACATTTAAAAATGCATACAAGAGCTGAAAACGCACATCCAACAATTATGCTTCATAGTTCTATAAACGAATTACATGTATGCTACTTACTTCATACTCTATAATAGAAAGCATACTGTTGCCCACGTCTGGGACACATACCAATTCCATCATATTTGATGTTTCATAACATCACTAAAATGTACTGCAAATGATTTTTTTCCACAGACCATAATGTAACCGAAAACTTTTGTCTATCCCTGTAAACGAGCTATAACAGCTACCTACCTCATTTTGAATATCAATAGGGAATATGTAGCGTCGAAAACGTATATTTAAATCGTGGAAATTCAAGTCTATTTACGAGAGTCAGAGTGCGGACAAACCGCCAAAAAGATGGAGGGACAAAGATAAGTCATAAATACTTTTAAATTATGTTGAAAAGTGTTAAAAACTATATTGATTATATTTCTTTTTTAAACTTTATATTATCAAACATTACCTAATGTTTCTTGAAACACAATATTATGAGTTTTATTAACAAGATAAGTTAATTTTTTCATAAAACAGCTTAATTTGGTTTCCAAAAACAGTTACCGTAATATACTCGTGTATAAGTCGACCCCCCCCCCCCCCCCCAATCTTACGCAAAATTTCGGAAAAAATTGAATTTTCGTGTATAAGTCGAACCACATTTTTGGTAGTATGTTGAAAAATAATTTGTAATCGAGGATGAAAAAAAAATAATAATAAATCTTCATTAAATTAGTAAACTTTTTACGTTTCTAATCAGACTTCATCTTTTTTTAAATTCAACATTTTAAAATTGTATAATTATGTAAAACTGAAGAAGCTTAAAATATTTTGAAAGCTATTTACATCAATTTAATGATTACTTGCTTTTTTTTTTTTTTTTTTTTTTTGAAAAATCTATTCAAGCCTTATTTACAAAGGTAAACAACTTCTTAAACTGCTACAATAGAGTACTTCTTTGTATTGTAGTACTCTTAGGAGAGAAATCTAGAAGCAATCTCAAGTTAAACTCTTTTTAAAAAAGGGATTAAAATGTTGAAAGGGATGCCCCTGTATGGAAGGGAATTCTATCCCAAGATAAAATGAGTGCAGAACAATTACAGAAACATTATTGTTGAGATTTTTTTTATCAATCACCATTGTCCGCTTTTATCTGTCTCTCCAACCTAGACCCACATGTGATTAATTAAAAGACTTGCACATTCACCAATTATCTGTGAAAAAAATATGACTCCGGTATTTCACTCCGGTATTTCACTCCGGTATTTTTTTTTTTCTTTTTACTTACTCGTGTATAAGTCGACCCCCCATTTTCAGCTTCCAAATTTTGTCTAAAATTCTTCGACTTATATACGAGTATATACTTACTTCATAAGCTTTAAATCTAAACAGTTTCAAATATTATTTGGTTTAGTAAGCAACATAAAAAAATACATACTATACCAAGACTTTGATGCTTTAACAAATTAAATTACATTTAAATAATTGTAATAAAAAAATAATAAGAAGAAATTATTTTTTTACAAATTTTTCATGAAATTTCTAAATAATTTAAAAATAATGATTATCATAAGGCAGTTCTCAAAAAAATATTTTTCCCGCTCAACAACGCAAAACTTGTGACACACCTATCGACTTATTTTACATACTTGCATAATGATATTTGCAAGTATGTTTATTAAAATGGTTTGTAATCAAACAGTTTTTACAATTTTCCGATAAGTGAATTACATCTTTGAGCTATTATTGTCTCAGGACAGGCAGTTTGTTTTCGTTCCTGCGCTGTCGCGTCCCAAAATTCAGTTAAAAATACCCACTTTGGCAGCATTTTCTGAAAAATCTTTTGCCTTTATCGAAATGAAAAACAAGTTCGATTAGATAGTTACTTAATAAGAGCACTTGCCAGTTTGATATTGCGAACAAAAATGAATTAAAAAATGCTTCCGAAAGAATCCAGTTTGGATTTGAGAACAGCCTTAATAAAAATCATGCTCCTAAAAGTACACATATATATGTATTCGTTTTGATGTAGTTCAATTATTATTTAGAATTATAAGATACGTTTTCCGTAAATTGGGCGACCTTTCTTGATATTTTCCGTTAATATTGCATTTGATAAGTATAACTTTGATACTTATTCCTTGTGTTTCATATGGATATCTATTTATTTTTAGACAATGAAGAAGTTAACATACTTGAGAAATATGGAAGGAGTTGAAAGTAGAAATTATTTGTCTATAATTTAAAGCACTTAAAATACAAAAAAAAAAAAAAAAAAAAAAAAAAAAAGGTGTGTGTGTGGGGGGGGGGGATACTGTAATCAGTTGTTCTAAAAAATTTGTTTTATTAAAAAAAAAAAAAAAAAAAAAAAAAACGGGGAGGGGGATACTGTAATTAGAGTTGTTCTAAAAAATTGGTTTTATTAAGAAGAAAAAAAAAAGAAGAAGAAAAGTTGATTTAAGTTATATCGAGCATAAAGTATGAGGTACTTTCTAATAAAAAGCAGTATATGAATTACAACTCTTAGACCGCATTCTGTTACTATTCAAATATTACACTCTTCTTAATACCATTATTATGCGCGAAACAATTCTGATAATAGCTATTTGTACACTGATATAAGGTAAAGCCAGGAGAGATGGCGCGGTCGGAGAGATTGTGCACATAGAGGTTCGCGGGGAAGGAGTAGAGTGAGAGCGCAGCGACTCCAGGTAGTTGTGCAACAACAGTAGTGGAGTGTCTACTTGAAAGTACACGTTGATTGCTTTGAGCGTCTAAGATAAAGTATTGCTATTTTGTTTTGTTTTCCCAAAGTAAATGCTTGAATTTTCATAGCTATTCATCAGAATTTCTGTACAATATCAATAGTACAAAATATTTTAAACTTAAACGATTTCTCATAAGCTACTAATCTATAGAAACAATGTGAACATCAACGGTTCATTTTAGTAGCGGCCATGTTTAAATAAAAGACCACGCAATCTCTCCTACCAAAATTGGAGAGTTTGCGCATCTGCTACTTAGGAGAGATGGTGCATTGTTCCCATTAGTTTCCATTCTAGGAGAGATTACGCAGCTTATTGGTAAATTTGCATAAAAAATGAAAAATGAAAATGGACTAATTTTGCGTTAAACGTGTTATTAAGTTGCATAATTTTATTTTGTAATCTTATCTGAACTTGCTTTTTCAAATTCTTTAATTTTCCCCCCTTTAATTAAAATTTTTTAATCGTTTTTAAATTATTTCCTTTTTCTGATTCTTTATTTGTCTTGATTTGCTGAGTTGGGGGAAATATTTTTGTAAACGCCTTAAGTGTTATGGTATTGTATAGACTTTCAAATTCTAGTGCAAAGCATTTAAAAAAAAAAAAAAAAAATTTAAAGTAGCATATACTAATATATTACTGATAAGGTAAAGCTAGGATAGTCTGCGCACAATTCAAAAGAATAGCAATAAAAAATTTAAATATTAATTTTTTGCAAAACTATCCATGAATAATTTTGACTTCATTTGTTTTTTATGCATTTCCATTGCTATTTTGTTGTTATGTTGCAATTTAATAGAACAGTTGTAATAAAACCAAGAAAGTTATTTTGCGCAATCTCTTCTTACAGGGTTGGTGTGATTGCGCACATGATTGCGCACATAAGCATTAGGTTGAAATATTCACTCCCAATACAATAAAATTTGTGCACAAAAACCTTACAGCAATGTCATTTAAGTGTAATTATTATTGTTAACAATTTAATTGTAGTTATTATTAGTAACAATCTCTCCTACCCATTTGCGCAATCACACCAACCCTGTAAGGAGAGATTGCGCAAAATAACTTTCTTGGTTTTATTACAACTGTTCTATTAAATTGCAACATAACAACAAAATAGCAATGGAAATGCATAAAAAACAAATGAAGTCAAAATTATTCATGGATAGTTTTGCAAAAAATTAATATTTAAATTTTTTATTGCTATTCTTTTGAATTGTGCGCAGACTATCCTAGCTTTACCTTATCAGTAATATATTAGTATATGCTACTTTTTTAATTTTTTTTTTTTTAAATGCTTTGCACTAGAATTTGAAAGTCTATACAATACCATAACACTTAAGGCGTTTACAAAAATATTTCCCCCAACTCAGCAAATCAAGACAAATATTCACGGACTCCTTTTTTTAAAAATAAATGTTAAATAAAATGTTTAATAATTTGCAGTCACGACTGTTAAAGTAATTTGAAATCGAATAGCATTTCGCGTTTTCGATTACTGTATATCATATTGAATTAGAATTTAATGTTGTCTCAAGACAACCTTTCCTGGGCTATAAAATCCCGAAAATTGACTTAAAGCGCCAACTTGGACAGAATTTTCTGAACGATTTTTTGTCATAGTCAAAATATGGAAAATGCTATTCGATTCCTTAGTTTATGAATAAGGAAGTTGCATATTTTGGGCATTTGAAAATAATAGTAACTTCGTGAATATGCCAGAAAGCACCCAATCTGGATTTCACTGTTTCAGTAATTTTTCATTTTTTAAAATAATGTTTCATTTCCCCAAAAATATATTCTCTGTATCACCTCGCTTTTAATAACCTTAGAAAAATGAAATTAATTGCAATGAAAATTTGATGAGAACGAGACTTAATTTTCTTTGTGCGAAATTCGATAACATAGGCAAGTGCTAGAAATTTTCACTTTCCGCGCACAAACAGCAGGAACGGACAGTCCAAACTGAACATTGTTGCTATTTTATGTTGCATCACTGATTAAATTATTGTGCTTTTCCAGCATTTTTCGTGATTTAGATTTCAAACAAAGTAACAGTTGTTTCATATTTTCAGCATAATATATTTACTATTATTAACTATTTAATAAAAATTTCTTCAGTTTTTTTTTTAATAAAATTATTTAGACCTTTTTCTATAAATTTCCGTAAATACCAATAAATGCATGAAAATTAACAATTTGGAAACTTTTTTTTTTTTATTTTTTTTTTTTTATTTTTTTTTTTACACTATTTATATTTACAGTATTTACAGTAATTGTTGCAAAATGAGATTTCAACAATAACAGATAATTTATTTTCCATTATGGAATTTAAAATATGAAAAATCAAAATGGTTGTTTAATATATATATGACAGCTACTTATTCGAAGTTTGTATATGAAAACATTTATAATTGTTCCAAGTTAAGATCCACCCATACCTTTATTTGAAAGAGTGCATTTGTTTGGATTCAGATATATTTTCCACAAACAACAAAAAAAATAAATACACACCAATCCTTGTTTTCTGTTTCACTACTCAATTATTGGCCTCTACTCAATCACAGCCGAGTCACCTTATATTTAAATATAGATAACATTTAGCTAGAACGCCCTGCTTCAGATCGAATTTATGTTGTTTTAAATTATTTTATGACGTGTTTTATTATTATTATTAATGCCATTTTATTATTATTATTATTATGTGACGTTATAAAAACGATAAATTCTGTTAAAATGTTTACTTGATAATAAGCACTAATTTAAACTTCTCTAAAGTAGGCATACATAAAAACTGCTATTAAATAATTTCATCGTTAAGTATTTATTAGATATGTATAAAATGTTCAGTAAGCTTAAAAATACACATTTCTTATTGTAAATATGAAACACACATCTGACAGTAAGACCGATTTTTTGCATTCTTTGTTTTTTCTAGAAACGTGTCATTAATTGGATTTTTTTTCAGCATTTATTTAATCTGAAGAAAATAATATGAATAATAATAATTATAAATAATAATAATTATAATGCTAAAATTCATTTCAGCTTAAAAGACGCATAGCATATAGCTAAAAACGCACTTCCGACAATCACCATCCATAGACGGTAATATGTCCAATTTATTCAGAGCAAGCATATATACATATATATGAGTTTATTTAGATTTTACAAACATTTCTTAGAATAATCTAATATAGTTTAGCTGAAAAGTAAATAGCACAGTTCCAAACACCATTTAAGCAACGCACGTCCTTAAACGACAGTATCTATATTTTTTTTTGGACAGCCTATATAAGCTGCAGATTTTTTTTTCTTTCTTTTATTTTTTTTCCCAACTACGTAATATATACTATAATTTAGTTAAACTTAAAATGCATACCATGTTTTTCAGAAAGCATGTTGTAGTACGCAAATCAAATTTATTATGTTTGAAGTAGAGTAATATCATTAAGGTATACTGCAAACATTCCATAATGTAACGGAATTTGTTTGCGTGTCCCTGTTTACGAACTGTACAAACTGCTACAAACTGCATTTTCAATTAAGAATGTCCAAAATTAGACCCAAATATCATGTACCAACTACACGAAAATACAAATAAAGTATATTTACGAATATTAGAGAACGGACAGATAATAGACAGAAATTAACTGAAATGACTGTAAAAAAAATGCCCCTTGCAGTCGTTTCTTTTCCCTTAAAAATTATTTGTTTAGAACAATTTCCAGATTCAGTTTTCAGTTTATCTTTCTTTCTTTTTCTTTCTCTCTTTTTTTTTTGTACTAGCTTGAACTTGAAGGTAGTTTAAATAACTTTTCTTTTCTTTTTCTTGCTGCTCTATCTTAAAAAAGAAACAGAGCAAAAATTATATATTTTTTAAATAAATTCACTAGCTTGCGCTTTCTACCATGCTTTTAAAAGCTGCGAGTTTTCCATAATCGGGTTCGGTGCTCACGGTAAAGTAACGTATAGTATAGGATTTCTTTTGCAAAAATCATGAATTGCAGTCATGAAAACTTCTTTATAGAAAATGTAGCTAACTGCAACTACTTTATTTAAAAAGTAGCGCCTACAAACTACTTTTCAAAAGTAGTCACTACTTCGTTACTTTCGGATTTTGCCAAAAGATTCTATTTATACGCGAAATTAAAGGCACGGATTAAATAATACAGTGACCTTTTGTTATATCGCGTCTGCCCGGTACAATTAAATAAGTGCGATATAATTTGGTCAATTAAAATTTTAAGAAAGATAACATGCAAAAAAAGTTTTGTGTTTGCCTCCAAAATGTTAGTTTATACACACACCTATTATAAAATTCTAAGCGAAATTTTGAGAGATTCATAATACAATTAATACTTAAATATAGTTACTTAAAAAAAAAATCCTGAGTGGCTCCACTCGACTTTTCGAATATTTTACAGAATACTGTGAGTTCAAATAAATAGTAATATAACAATAAATTTTTTTTTAAATGTTCCTAATTTTACAAAGGTAAGAGATCTGGGGACCTGAAAACGCGAGAAAAATTTAATATACACGCAATCATCCACACATACATATGAAATTTTGTGGGAAAACTTCACTTATGTTTTAGTAAAGTATCTTATTTTTTAAAAGGAGCTTGTAACACTTATTTGCTAAAAAAAGTACAATTTCCGGGAAAGTTAATAGTTTGGAGCCATAATTAACTGATAAGAAACAGTTTCTCTTTGATCACTTAATGGTTTTAGAAATGTCAACCGGACATCGTTAAATGTAATTACCAGTCACATCGTTTTTCAGAGGATAATCTTTTTTTTTTTTTTTTTTTTTTTTTTTTTTTATAAACAGCTCAAAAATGGCGTATTTTTGGAGATCAGCTTTTGGGATCAATGTTTAACTTTCACCCTACTTGTCAACCTTGTCACATTGATTATCTACCGTTGGTTAGTAGGGGTCACCGCAGGAGATTTTAGCTGAATCAGGATTACCCCTTTGAATCTGTATTTATTTTATGCATGTGATAAAAGAAAAAAAAAATGTTAAAATTTGCGTGCATAAAGGTTACTTTGTTTTATTTATTTATTTTATACATGACGCAAATAGGAGAATGCTTGAAGAACAAAGTTAACTGATGAATTTATTCGTAAATAACTGAAGAATTCAGTTTTAAATAAAGGTTATTTCTAAAGGACAATCTTGTATTTCGGAATTGGTTACTTAGACTGATGACAGATTTCGCTGAATTAAAGATTCACAATTATAGCCAGTGTATGGTCATTAGGCAGTTTCGCTTCAAATTCTCTCTAGCAGAGTTCGCAAACCACGCGGGCGCATTCGCGCTCATCGACTTCTTTTAATGCGCCCATGAAGAATCTACAAATTTATCTGTATATATACATTGTTTTTACTCGCATGGATAGTAAATGTCTTTAAAAAAAAAAGACATGCATTATACCCTAAATTTGAAGGAAGAATTATTATTGTTGGTGAATGATCCAGGAGTTGACCAGGAGATGACAGTGAAGCAAAAAGACAAATTATTCTGGAATGAGTCCCAGGGATTCGGATTTCTTGTATTTCACAATGGACAAAAAATTGAGCATAAATTGTAGTATAACAATTTCGGTTTTATTAACATATTTTAATAGAATAAAAAAGGTAATTGGAAAAGAGAAATACAAATAAAACTAATGGAAAAGAGGGTATTTAAATAAAATGAATTGCATTTACTTTGCAAAGAATAAACGATTGGCCTGTGATTGCTAAGATTTTTAAGCCTTAAAAAAAAAAAAAAAAAAAAAAAAAAAACTATGAGCTTCCAGAAATTCATTACATTTTATACGGCAAGCATTTTTAAATAAATAACTAGTCATAATATTATATGAGCTTAATATAAAGTTTTATTATAAAAAATGGGATTTTTCCCTGCACTTTCTATTTATTAAAATATAACCATTAAAACCGTATAGTATAAATTTTCAATCAATAAAAGGACATTATATAACTGTTACATCATCTTCTGATTCATCTGTCGACGATAGCTTTCCTTCCTCCCGGTAAAAGCTAAAAATAGATTCCGATTCATAATTGTGTGTATAAAAGTGTTTCCAGATTTCATTTTAAAATATTTAAAATTTCATTTTGCTTTTTTGAATAAATTGAAGCTATCTCAAAATGAGTCATGCGAGTGAAAATCTAAACTAATCTCTTTTACCTTTTATATTTATTTATTTATTTATTTATTTTTTAAGAATCAAATAGGTATTTACATGAGCATAAGAAATAAGAATAACTATTTAATGAGTTGCAGGAAAGATAATTAAATTCTTAAATCCTTAAAAATGGTTGAAATAATACTTTTTTATTAAAATACTATTACAAATATGTATTCACATTCAATATTAATGTTAATTTTATCAAAAGAGAGAAAAAGGGTGTTGGGTCATTCCATGGTAACTTAGAATAATTTCTTTAGTAATTTTCCTAATATAACACCAAAAAATATTAAAAATGTAATGTTGATACGATTTCTTAATTAAACCTATCCAAAGCGAAATTTGGATGAAAATTACCTACCTTTAGTGCTATTTTTTTTAACACTGTCCATTATATTTATTATGGTAACTTACGTTCTTTTTGTCAGAAACTTAAGTTACCATAGTAAATATAATTTTTAGCGTTCAAGAAATGGTACTAAATTTAAGTAATTTTTATCCAAATTTAGCATTGTTAGGTTTAATTAACAAATCATATAAACATTACATTTTAAATATTTTTTAGTGTTATATTACTAAAATTACTGAAGTCAATTATTTTAAATGTAACGTAAGTTACCATGGAATGACCCTGTTAAAATATATCTCGTTAAAAATAACAAAGTAATATAAACGTATAATATGTTCAAGAAACAGTCATTATTTAAACTTTTACATCTCATTCAAATGTTTATAGTCTTTATATATATATATATATATATATCCTTTGTTCTTGACCCTTATTAATCTTGCGCATGTTGTTGTATTGCAATATGCGGAAGCTTCTCCCGATGTTACTTTTGAGACGAGAGTCATCTCTCCTTTAAATTATTCTTTTATTTTATTGGAAATACATTCTTCGATGTCTAATACAACACGACATATGTGACCATTGGAAATCCAGGTCATACGTATATGCAATATGCATCTTAGTTTTTGGAGGACAGATATTGCGTCCAGTTCTGCACATTTGTGGTTCATGAGTCATTGAGGATGTTTGTAAAACGTGATCCTCTTATGGTAGATTTGCGTTGCAGTTACAGTTATGGTTGCAATATGATGATATTCCGATAATAGTTGTATTTTAAGAGGTCAGGTACCTGTGAAATGTCAAAAGTTTTAAAGATTGTCCCCCCCCCCCCTTATATAATATTTAAGGCTGCTCGTCAGTAAACTTCCCGATTCCCCTCGCTAATGTTATTCCTATGGGCGTAGGATGCATTCGTATTTTTAAAATATCTCCTCGGAAAATTAATATTTTTAACTTCTGTTTTCTTTGTACTATTCTTAAAGAACGTCTCTTTTTTTTTCTTAGCTGTCAATTTTTTTCTAAAATATATACTTAATTTTACATGAAATGTTAAAATCTTATTCAGTTTCGCTAATATTTTAACACATAAAAATATAAATTAAGCACATAGTTTAGAAATATTTTGATAACTAAGAAAAAAAGAGACATTCTTTAAGAACAGTACGCAGGAAACAGAAGTTAAAAATATTAATTTCCCGAGGAGATAGTTTAAAAATAAGAATGCATCTTACGCCCATTGGATTAACATTAGCGAGGGGAATCGGGAAGTTTACTGACGAGCAGCCGCTTCACAGAGCCTCTGGAACACTGTACTCTTTTCAGTTTTGACTTTTAAGAAATTAAATATATTTCCTTTTTAATAATTTTAAGTCATAAATAGATAGGGCTCAAACCCTCCCCATTGGAATGAAGAGAACTTTTTAAATATCATGAGCTGTTTCCAAAGGCTATTTTCCGTCTTCAATGTTTGATAATACGTCTCTGAAAAGAAAAAGAAGAAGAAACTTTCAAATAACTAAACATTACGTCTGAATCCCATTATTGAAAAATTAAAAACATTTTATTTATTCCAGACATTTAAAAAGACTAAACAATTATTTTTACAGGTTTTAAGGTTTTTAATTTTCTTAAAAACCAATTGTTCACGTAAAGAACATTTCAAATATTGGTTATTTGTAACAGGTAAAGCGGCAGATCAGGACGCTTAACATGAGTTCTGGAAGGTTTTTTCTTTTTGTGGAGGGTTCATTGTATTTTTTCAACACAATTTCATTTCTTTCATATTATCGTTTTACTAAATAGTTCCAGGAGATTGAATCTTGCGATTTCCAACGAGAAATGCGTTTACATGCATTGATGCTTCAACACTTCAATTTTGTATTGTGCTAATTTCTTTTAAAATTCGCCAAAAAATCGGTATATTAATATTTATTTATTTATTTATTAAACGATTCCCGAATGTTTCCTCCGTACAGGGAGATAAAATTTAACTTTGATGACAAATATTTTAACGCTTTCCTGTCTTTAGTTACCAAAATCTTTTAATAAAAAACAAAATGCCGAAAAATGCACTTTTTTCACATAAATGTTTTGTGAAATTCAAAATTGCTGTACGAACTTGCTGTACGAATTGCTGTACGAATAAATTTTAGAGGACAAAATTTACTATATTGAGCTAAACTATTGAAACGGATTCCTTTGCAGAATGCAGAAAATCACTATGTGCAATATATTTCCCTAAACTGGGGGGAAAAAAAAAAAAAAAAAAATGTTGATTTTACGGTATAATACTAGCAGCTTGGGATTATACCGTAAAATCAACATTTTTCTTTTTTCAGTATAGTTATCGCGCACAAAAAAACACACACGCAGGCAAACACTTCCTTTTATTAGTACGTATAGATGTTTACTTGAGTCCTTCCCCTAATTTTTAAACTGCTAAGCCACTGTATACTAAATTACTAAAATTGAAACAGAGCAATGAATTCCATCAAAAGTAAACGATTTAGAAAGGGTCCTCACTTTGGAGCGGTACTTTCTGATAAGAATCTAAAAACGGCTTAGGACAAAAAAAAGGGGAAAACATAAGGGTGACAAATCGGGCAGGGAGCGACAAATAATCCAAATACTTCATTAATTCTATCCCCTGAAGACTGCCGGGCACCACCCTCTACGATATCACACTACCATCAGATAATGAAGATACGCTGACCTATTATCCAGAGCATCTTCCAAGCCTGAAGACCGTGAAAACAAAGCAAGAAGAGAAAGGGAAAATGAATTTGAGGAGAGGAATCAGATAAAACAGCCCAGATTTGAGATGAAGAGAGAGAAAAAAAAATAAAAATAAAGTATAATACGGTAGTTGAATCCCTGAGCGGAACTGATCGCTGTGATAGCAGAACTGGAATTGAAGAAATTTGAGCGGTGTGGCGCCAGAATACGAGTTTAAAAAGAAGTGAGACTGTGGACAATATCTTTTTTTCAGCGCTGAAAACAACAAAAGCGGAGAAAAATCGTATTTTGAGATGGAAAGAAAGGGATAGTTTTCCATATAATGAGGTAATATGGACGTCGGGATTTATTTAACAATGACTTCTAAAGATTTCTTGGGGGAAAAAAGTGGTCCCTAAATAATCATTTTCTTATGATAAAATAGAAATTGCGTATGATGTCTTTCCAAAAAGTTCATTTGACTGCATAAAAAACAAGTGGGTAAGTGTGATCGAAGATCGTATAAAGGGTTACGTTTAATATTCCTTTCAAAACACTTTATCCTTTCTTTAATAAATCCAAATAAATTTTATTTAAAAAAAAAAAAAAAAAAAAAAAAAAAAAAAAAGTTTTTATAAAGTAAAAATTTACCCGTCTATTTTTCTAGTTTTCGCCCGCTATCATACTCTGTCATAATAATATCTGTCATGTGGACTAAATGTGATTAAAAAAAAAAAAAATCAATTTCAAAATTTAACATGTTGTATAGAGACCTTTAAAATGTTAAAATAGGCCAATATTTACATAATCAGGTTTTTATCATGATTTAATACGTTCCACAAACTCATATATTTACTATTCTCTATTACTCATATTGATACTCTCTTTGTATTATTCTCAAACATTTGAAAAATCCGTTAAACTTCCAATAGGACGTCAGATTAATTTTCTTTTTAATTCTCGATAAACGTCATATTAAGCTGCTTTCTGTATTTACACATACTCCTTTTATTATTGAGAAATGTTTGAAAATTTCCGTTTTATTACCAATATGACGTCCTATTAATCTTTTCTTTTTTTTTGCTATCAGTGAAACTTTTTTTTTCATTTTCATTTTTCCCGTGGAAATCTTTTAATAGAAAATTACTGTAGAAAGAATTTTATTGTGGATTTTTAATTGTTGGCAACTGCTATAACGAAAAATGTTTAAATTTAATAGGAAAAGGCTGTTAGATTTTTTTTTAATCTCTATATTAAAAATACGATTTTTTGAAATTTTATGATTTTGAGCTTCATAGTAGGTATTCAGCTACAAATACACAACATTTCATGCCTGTAAGTTGTATAGTTTCTAAGAACCGGCTGTGACGGACAGACAACGAAGCGGGAGTAATAGGGTTTCGTGAGATGAACGAAACCCTAAAAAAAGAACTGTATACAACGAGGATGACGAACGTTTTCATACAAACAAGATAAAAATATTATTAGATAGCTATGAATAGTTGAGTTGTTCAGCAATTTCTTGTTGCTAAACTATCTCACAGTTTTCGTAACATGAAAGTTATTAATAAAGTAACTGAAAATATTTCAAAAGCATTTTAAATTGTTGTGCGTGATTGCATAAATACCCTGTTAAAGTCTTTTTAAAGAGCGACATATATTTTTAATATAGTTGTGTTATTTCCTATCTCTTCCTGTCTCACTTTTTGTTTCGGGAATGATTTAGTTACTGTATTTGAAATGACATCGCAATATATGTGTACATAATTTTATTTATTTGTTTTTTTTATTACCGCTAACATTTAAATACAGAGCAATTAAAACGGATAATAAATATATTATTTGAGACGTCAGTGAAAATGTTCTGTCATTTGATAATTTTATTTACAGGTAAATTATTTAAGTATTAAATTTCAATGATGAAATTTAAAATTGTTAGAAAAACATTTTGAACCCCTAAATTGCTCATCACGGATCATGAATTCCAATGCCTCTTTTAAATGAAACATAAAGTATTAATTAATATCCTACAAAATCTCATCTGAAGAATTTTAATCTCTGATATGTGTCAGTTTAGGAAAATTATTTAAACAAAACGGTTTTAGCTTTCTTATGTTTAAAATAGTTGTCTAATTGAAAAGCAAGTAATTCAAAAGTATTCAAAGAACGTCGACTGTGACTGGATGCTACAAATCGCCGATGCACTTTACTTTTACTGTAAAAGTAGTTTTACAGCAGTAAGCGTTGTGTGACGCAGAAGACTGCCAGAATGAACTGCAATTCATTTATTGCCTCAGTCATCCTTTTTAAGTAAGTGGTTGGCTTTTACTGTGGTGAATCATTACTTTATAATAGATTTTCAGTTGATTTTTATAAACTTATGTAGTTTTGTTTTTGAAGGTCCTGAATTTATGATTAAAATTTGTGTTTGCCACTTTTCTGTTTATTTTTTTGTTTGTTTGTTTTCCTTTCTTTTTTTTCACAATAGAAAAATATCACAAATGTGAAATACCTGACCACGCGTTAAGTAAAGGTGAGTTAAAAAAAAAAAAAAGTTATAAATTGATTATAAGTAATTGGTTTATAAGTATTAGCTAGTCAATAATAATAATAATAAAAAATCGAAATCAGCGGATATTTAAAATTTTTTAGCCTTAAGTTTTCAGGTATTTGTTAAAAATATATTTTTCCTAACTTTTAGTCAGCCGTTTGTAATGATTTATTTCTCCGTATCACATTCGCGGCTTAAAATGACAGTTAAGAAAGGTATTTTGGAGTATCAAAATCCTTTCACCGACAAATGTGAAACAATAAATTATTGCACTGCTTTCACAGTTAGAGTAATTCTCAGAAAAGTGGCAATTTCGTGTGTCAGACGTCTTGTGCACGGTCTTGTGGACGTATTTTTAAAAATTACAAAAATAAAAGGTTATTTAAACTATCAATATTAATCAGTTATAAACTGTGCTTGTTTGTTTTTTGAGATTGAAATATAATATTTTCTTTTAAATGCAAATATTATTTGTTCACTATGTTAGAGTCCTGCATCGGGTCGGGTTAACCGCACGCGACCCGCGGTTCGGTTCGGGTTGGTGCTATATTTTTTCATTGTTTCGGGTTCGGGTTGACCCGCTTTTTCAAAAGAATGTCCACAATATTTTTGCAGGTTAAAAAAAATATATATACAATAAGACCTCCATAATGGACACTCCCGAAAAGCGGACACATATGTTTAGCGAACACTTTTTAAATTCCTGACACTTATACATTTGTACGCTTATACCTTGGAATAGTTGGCACCTCCAAATCTATTTTTACTGGCGACTAAAATTTTTTGCTGCCTAGATGTTATTAAATTTGTAAAGCCCTGTGTATGTATATATATAATCCATTAAAGATAATTAAATATAATTTATGCAATGAAAGAAAATTTTGACACTTTTTATTGTTGTTCCTAGTAATTGTCCTATCATTCCCTCACATTACTGTAAATTTGTCCCTATTTACTTAGTAAATGATGACATCACATGCATTATAAAAATGTAGGGTAGTTTGTATAGGAGTAAAGTAATGAAACTGTCTTAATCAACATTCTTCAATAGCTAGCGCATGGCTTTTAAGTATTAGATCAAAGCAAGTACTTTTATTACCTATCATTCCCTCATCCATTATAAATTTAATAGAAGCAAATAAAATATCTCTTTTCTGTTAATATAGTTATTATTGGAAATGTGTTTCAAAAGATATTTGTCAGTTGAAAATATACCTAAGTCGAATCATTTTTGTACAAAGGGATTTTAACAATGTTTTCATCATCCCCTCACAATCATTTCCTCATAATTTTATTATTTGAGGCAATCATTGGTATCCACTTATACATGTACTACTATACAATGAAATGAGACTAATCTAATACAATAAAATACATATTAAAAAATCAAAAGATTTTAAATTAGAATTAAGTATAACATTAATCTACTTTGGAGAGATTTTATTTTCGCTCAATTAAAAAAAAAAAAAAAAAAAAAAATTAGCCACTTTTAAAAAAATGACCCAGTAATATTATTAAAAAAAAAGTGTGAAAATAATATTTTTGTAACAAACTAAATTCTTTTTGAATTATAAAGCTTCAAGAATAATTGCGATTCAGGGAGAGAAGGATTTTGTTAAATATCGGCCAGTTTTGGCCTTATTGTTGTAGGAGGAGTGTTTTCATGGAGGGCTTTTGAGGTTAAAGTGACCCGGATTACCGTTCTCGTATAAGGAAAACCTTGAAAACTTTTCAGTCCTCCGTTTAGACCGCACTGGTTTCAAACCCGAGAACATCGGCCCAAACTTCTTATTTTGTGATCAGCCTGCTAACCACTGAGCTGAGTAGGCACTAATTGCAGTTCAAATAGTGTTTTTTGTGCTAGAAGGATATTTTGAGGCTTCCAAAATAGGTACTTATTGCCCTTATTCATACTGAAAGATTGGTTCCTCAAGGTGGGTGTTCATCTGTTCACATGTATCTTATTGGAGCCGCTGCAAAGATGATGTTAGGAGTAGTAGTGCCCTGTTTCTGTACTAGGCTCTTCACTGATGCTGATCAATATAACTACCAATGAACTGGCGATATATCCAAAAGGTGTTTGCATCAGGTGTTAAATAGAGTTCTCCGGCCTTGCATCTTAGGACTAGGCTTGAAATTGCTTTAAAAAAGAAGAAAAAATCAATCCGAATTTTGGTTCATATTAGCATTTTTATGAAAAAATATTAGAGAAATATAATTTATTATAACAGTTGCATTCTATGCTTAATTGGTATTCATTTTTGAAGCATTCAGTCACACAACATGCATGCTTCCATAGGCTATCCCAAATTTTGACATTCCATCTCATCTTTTTCTCTTTAAAAGTTCATTTAAGTGCAAAGTTGAAATTGAGAAAGAAAAAAAATTTTTTTTTTTTTTGTAAGATTTTCTTAACGAAATCATTTATCTCGTTTACTCATTAGGATGGCATACTCTTGTTTTATTTCAAGGTCAGTATAACTTTTTCTGCACTGACAGCTGCAGTGCTCGTCAGAAGTTCTTGGTTTTTTTTTATCTCTGCAACAGCATAAAAAAAAAGTCAACAGTGCAGCGTGATGTTAGTTGGCTGCGCGGCGTGGAACGTCATTGCCCGTAGGACCTCATGCCCCCAGTTTCCCCCCTTCCGCCCCTCTTTGCAGTTTTCTTCTAGAAGATGTTCATCCAGCCACGCTCCAGCTACTACAAGCGTAGTGAGTAGAGTAGTAGGGGAAGAACCACTAAGGTTGGCGAACAGAAAATGATTTTTTTTTTTTTTTTTTTTTTTTTATCCACTCTTCTCCCTTCCATGTCGATTTTAATCGCCCTTTCTGCGTTCGCCAAAATCTTGGCGGCCCGTTATGGTTCGCTAATTTTCATCCCCTTTTCTCTCTCTCTTCTTCTGCAGACAATAGTGTAGAAAAGCTTATTGATCTGATATTCTTATTGTTTCTCTTTTATTATTTTTTTAAAAGACGTGTTAAGTTAGAGTTACGGCTGTTCTCAAATCCAAAGAGGCTACTTTCAGACACATTTTTAACTCATTTTTGTTGGAGAACGCGTAAAATGGGCAGGTGTCCTTATTCAGAAACTATGTGATTGAAATACGTTTCCCATTTTTTGGTAAACGCAAAAGATCTTTCAGAAAATATTATCAAATTGGCGTTTTGAACCGAATTTCCGGACGAGACAGCGAGAAAAACGGGTTGTCACGTGACACGAATCGCTTATAACTCGAAAAGTAATTTATTTATCAAAAAATGGAAAACTCATTTCGATTCCAAATCGCTTTCATAGTCAGGACTGTCAATTTTACGCCTCTGCATTTAAAAATGAGTCGGAAAGTTTTGCATTTGATGGAAAGATCATTTGAGAACCACCTTAAAATGTGATATTCAATAACGAGAGCGTGAAGACAGCTTTAAATTCTCCACCTGGATCATATTATTAGCATATTTGCAGCTTATTTATCTGGCATTGCAGAAAATTATTACAAATTCTGCGATTAAAAGGCGAAAATTGCTGTTCGGAAATAATGGTGAAACGATGAACAATTGCTTATTTAATCATAAAATAAAAATATACATAAAATAAAATCCCTTATAATAAATTTTAGCTTAGATTTGCACAATTTCATTTAAAGTTTTTTAAGGGGAGCGTGGACCTTCAGTTGGGTTAAAATAGACTAAAAAATAGTTTTTCTTATTTTAGTTTATTGCTATACTTCAATTTTAACTGTAACATTTGCAAAAAACCCCATGCAATTGCAAATATTCCTATCAAAGGTACGAACATTTCAAATTTGACACCGTAATTGAGTTACACTAAAAAATAATAAAATAAATCGCGTTCCTATAAATGAGAATAGAATTTTCGCCGAGTTAAAATATTCAAAATGTTCCAGAAGGATTGGATTGGATGTTTTATCCAATTTTCGTAATATTAAGTATTATTGTTAGCAGTGAGCTATATTTCAAAACTTGGTATTAATATGCATGCATTACTGTACATAAAACTAAAATTTCGTAGTTATATAATTTTTTTCCGTGAAAGTTAAAAAAAAAATGTAAATATTGGAAGTTTTTAATTAATTTTTCTCAATATATTGGTAAATTTTAAAACGCATACCAACTTTTGTTGCAATAATATAAAGCTACCATTTAACAAAAGACCATGTTCCTGAAGCCAAATTTAATGCGCATGGAGCATTTTTAATTAGAGTGATTAATTAGTATATTTTAATTAATTAATTATACACATTTTTGAATAAAATTGCTTAATTTATTTATAAAATGTATGAATTACTATGTGTGCAAAATTTTAGTACAATTAAGTGAAAAATGAAAACAAAATGGTTTTGAACGTCCACTGTCCCTTTAAAAGTAATAATATGACCTTGACCGATTTTGTTTGAAAGAGGACATTTCCAGGTGATCTAGAGAAAAGTTTATGCATTAACATAAACACTAAACCGAAACAAACTAGCTAAAATTAGTTATCTGGTAAAAATGTAATCAAATAAATAAATATTGCTCTGAAATCAATCTGCAAACTCAATTAAGAATCGCACGCGTCCCTTTTCCGCTATCATTACAAAGAGTATTTGATCCTTTCTGTTACAAATTACAATTTCCCTCCTAATATTATGTAATAATAAAACTCTGAAATTAAGAAAGAATTTTTTCTTTAAAACTGGCATGTAAATAGGCAGTTATAGAAGAGAACTTTTGGTAAAATATCTAGAACAGCTAATTAAAATACATTCTTTTTTTTTTTTTTTTTAATGCTAAAGGTGTAAATTAACAACATAATACAAATTAAAATAACTTTTATTAGTTGTTTTACATGTTTCGACTCTTTCCGGGTCATTTTGACTCGGAACGTGTAAAACAACTAATAAAAGTTATTTTAATTTGTATTATGTTGTAAATTTACACCTTTAGCATTTAAAAGGAATATATTATTTATTACAAGGTGTTATAATTTATTATATTGTTAGCTAATTAAAAATTAATATTGTTTTCGGAAATCTCTTAATTCTTACAAAATATAAAACGAAATTTATTGTGGTTTTTATTTATAAATGAGATTTTTTTAAATGTAAGAATTTCCACCTCACATCTTTTAACATTGTAAAAACTGTTTATGGTTGAAAAGAAAAACCCATTAAAAAAAAAAAAAAAACATTGTAAAAATGGCTCCGCTTTCTAAACATGGTAAAGCAAAATATTTTGTATTAAATTTAAAATTTTATGTCTTAGGGCCAAGTCTGGGCATAAATGATTAAATTCTAGCAATGGTGTTTTTTTGCACGATAACAGAATTTTTTTTTTCATTTTTTTTTTCAGCGAGAACCACTGTATGGAATAGCATGTAAGGTGATGCAATTCTGCTAAAATTTCCCGTATCCCTCTTTTCGTCAAAGCACTTTTCTAGCTGAGCATTAAAAAAAAAAAAAAAAGTAGTCTTGCCGTGAGGCTGAAAGAATAATAATAAAAAAAATTGAGCGGGTAAATTTCTCCACGTTTTATAAGCCATAATCTCGCCAAATATTGCAACCCGAATCTCCGAGTCGCGTGCTGGACCGAAACTGGTTCAGCAGCTCCGAAAAGTAGGCCCCGGGGAATATCCAGGGACTTCTTTTGGAGATCGCCTCCCCGCTCCTCTTCCTCCCTCCAACATCATATTGGCTACATGCAGCTAGCATATACCTAAGGATCTGCGACAGGTCATGAGCTCGGGTCGGGACCCTCGTTTTCTTTTGACTGTAAACACTGACTTGGTTGCGGTTTTGGAACGATGGCTTGTTGCTGTTAGGGATTATGTAAACATTGAATGTGAAAGTGTTGTAGGTTGTACTGTCCAAACGGTTTATTTATTAAATGTTTATAATGAACGACCCCTTTTTTTTGAACACATCGAATTAATTCTGCAGTCTAAATAACATTTAAATTTTATCCTTTAAATTGATGGATTGATATCCAGTTTCAATAAATATTTCGTAAATCAGCTCAGCTGGCTGTGCGTGGGTGTGTTTGTTTTGAATAACTTATTTTAGCAGGTAATATTTTTTGTTAGAATATAGAATAAAGTGGGGACAGAATATGTCATTAAGGGTCCTCTCTGCTCAGGCGAAAACACGCTCGCTAATGTTAGTCCTATGGGGCATTATTTTTCTAATATCTCGTCTGCATTTCAATATTTTAAACGATTTTTTTTTTTTTTTTTTTTTTTGCATTGGATAGCAGAGATCAATCTCTATTTCCGCCGTTGGTTTCGAAAGTAAAACTATCTCCGTAAAAATAAGTAAATAAATAAAAAATCCGCAAAGAAAATTGAAAAAGTAATCAACGGCGGAAATACAGATTGATCTCTGCTATCCAATGCCAAAAGAAAAAAAAAATGAAATTCAAACGAGATATTAAAAATATAATGCCCCATAGGATTAACAGTAGCGAACGTGTGTTTTTGGCTGTGGGGAGAGGACCCTTAAGTTGTCATATTACTTTCGAAGAAGTGTCTTCATTGAAGAGTTTAAAATGAAATTCACCCGAATTCCCATTTCTCTCCCAATTGAACACTCAAAACAGTGCTCAGCCGACCTACTAGAACAGCACGGACTCGAACTCGCGAACTTCTATTTTGAGATCATCATATATGTTTATCGATAGGTTGAAGTCCATTATAAAGTAACATGAGAAATATTTGCTGCAATAATCTTACTCAATTATT
Organism: Maratus michaelseni; assembly: GCA_963931845.1. Taxonomy (NCBI): domain Eukaryota; kingdom Metazoa; phylum Arthropoda; class Arachnida; order Araneae; family Salticidae; genus Maratus; species Maratus michaelseni. The sequence continues at coordinate 383,131,810 of OZ007593.1, forward strand.
TCGCATTTCAAAATGTGCAGATCACGAATTAATTTACCAACCTTAATTTTAAGTGTTGCATACTTCAAAGATTTCAGTAAATAAATAAAAAGGTCTGGAATAAAAAAAACTTGAGACAGAAAATGGCATCGAAATTGGTTATTGGATAAATTTTTATTGCTTTAAGGATAACCTGCATGTTGTATTTGACAGTAGAATTTTTTTTCTATGAAATATTAAAAATAATTTAATATTAAAAAAATCGAATTTCCAATTAAATTTTCAGAGGACTGAAACTGGGCGTAAATTTAATAACACTGACAAAGGATGTGAATTAATTTTCAATTTGCTAAACAACGCATAACCAACAGAGTGAAAAATGTGTCCAGACCGGGGATCGAACCCAGATACCCTGGTATAACGCACCAAGTGCTTTACCATTTAAGCCATCTGAACGACATCCAGCCTGGCATTTTTCACTTATACGTTAGCAAGGCTGCAACTTCGCAGCGCAAGATGGAATGTCATACATGAGTACACTACCCAGTAGCGTACATGCACGCCACTGGGTAGTGTGCTGCGTTATACCAGGGTATCTGGGTTCGATCCCCGGTCAGGACACAATTTCTCACACTGTTGGTTATGCGTTGTTCAGCAAAGTGAAAATTAATTCACATCGTTTGTCGGTGTTATTAAAAAATCAATCAATTGTTTACGATCGTATTAACTGCATAGCTGACAAAACCTTCCGATTTTTGAGCACCACTATTTTCCAATTGTAATATTTTTCTGAAAGTTCTCTAAAATATATGCTATCCACTTAACCTTTTCATGGGCAAAGCTGTTGCTAAAATGTTGAAATGATTGAATGACACCAGAATTTACAAACCAATTTATTTGAAAATAAGTAAAAGCTTTTTTTCCCTTACACTATGAAAGCTAAATTTTATTCCAAAATTTTTGATGTCATTGTATGACATTTGGGGATTAAAATTCAGTGGGATTTATAATATTCTACCGCCTTTCAATGGGTTAATTGGACGAATTTCTGCATTGGAATTAAGCTTGCGATTTTGTAGCAGATAATTATGAATCATTAGACTTTTTGTGCACATTTAAATTCAGTTTTAATTTCCAGACTAAAATGACTAAACATCCTAAATCTCAATTTGGTTTATCACAAATTTATGTTTAATAACTATGCAAAATATGTTAATATTCATGATAGTAATTGTAAAAGGCTAATCTTCATTCAATTATTACACCGTAGACTGTATAACTAAAAGGAATGTTGGCTGCTGTGTTCAAAAGGTACTGTGTTCGAATTCCGGTTCAGGCTCGGATGTTTTAGTCGGTCGAAATTAAGATATCGCAATTTATTTTAATCGGTCGCATTAAGATTTCATCAACGCTCACGCGTTAACAAATAAAATTTGCATTTGAAATTTAACGAAATGTATTCATTATCCCTGCAGTTTTTTTCATATAGGTATATATAAAAAAAACTAAAATTTCCGGGTTTTTTTCTTTTTTTTAAATACGTAAATAATTATTTACATTAGGGGTTTAAACCCGATGCAACATTTTCTTCTCTTCACTCACGTATTTAATCGTCCACTGTATATATATATATATATATATATATATATATATATATATATATATATATATATATATATATATTATTTTATTTTTGCTTTCCCCTTTTACCTTGGCCGTGGTCACAGTTTTATAAATCGCTGCAGCCTCCTTTTGCATTTTGCTTTATTTTTTTCTGTCTTAATATATATATTTTTTTATCTTGCTTTTATACCTCTGGACCGAGTTGGCGCATTGCCAAGATTTGCTTTCCCTCCTCATTCGTTATCTAACATTGTGCGTACGTCGTGCAAAATGGTGCCTTCGGGGTCAATCTCTCATCTTATAGCTCTTGTTTTTTTATTTATTTCCCCGGGTCTTATAACCTCTCTCTCCCTCTCTCTTTTTCTGGGTCCCCCCCCCCTCTCGCTTTGCAGTTCAAGATCTACGTCATACTCTCTAGGTTTCCCCCTCCGTAGTCCCCCAAAGAACTAGAAAGATCTGATTCAACGTGATTTTTTTTTCTAGCAAACTTTCTTTTCATAGATAATGCAGTGTTTCTCCCCCCTCCCCCTCCAATCCTTGCCTCTTTGCAAGTTTGAAGAGTTTTGATATTATGTGCTTGCCGGAAGGAACGTCGCGAAGAATCAAATTTTATAGAAGATTGAAGAGGAAAATTGTCAATTGGGGCATTCGTTTGAAAACATTTCGAATGTTTATAAACAAACTTTTAAATTACGCTCAAAATTTCCCTCTATGCAACATCTGTTTTTATGGAATGCGAATTGTGATTATGAAAATTAGAGACAAAAATAAGTGCAAAATAAGATGTCTTAATGCAGCAGAATGCTTTTAAAAGCGGTTAGTTTCGAGTGAAATAATTTTGCATTTCTCTTCTTCAGTCAAAAAGTAAAAGGTGCGCCATAAATTCGTATAAAACCTTAAAAATTCATTAAAAAGAAACAAATTGTGCTAAACAATTGCGGTTTGCACAAATGGGATTAGAAAGTTTTTTTTTTTTTTTTTTAATAATAATAAAGTTGTGTTTTTTTAAAAATTACAGATGGCGCTGGCATGTATAATATGAAGGAGGTGTATGCAAAATAGGCTTATAGTAAATGACCCGTTTCTTCGAAGCGTCTGACAAGCTTCAGTACCCCAGCACAGGGAACGGGCCCTTTTCTCCACTTGAGTCCCTTTGCCGTGCGGAATTTTCGCAATGCGCCGATTGCTGATTCCCCGCTCTTGTAAAAGGGATGAACCAACAAAACTTGATCTGGTAAGGAATAGACCGAATGAAGAATCTATGTGCATCGAGGTGTTTTATCGACAGCCTGATTTGCATAAATCTGCTTCATATTGTGCATGCCAGCGCAATCTGTCGGGGATTTTTTTTTTTTTAAACCACAGCTGTTTTTGTTATTAAAAAAAAATCCGATCTTTACCCTAATCTCATTCGTGCAAACCGCAGTTTGTTAGCATCATTTGTTCCTATTTAACGAATTTTTAAAGTTTTAACGAAATTTTAGCGCAGTCGGTATGTATCTCCTTTAACAAACAAAGCTATGACGAGCGCTCCTACTTTTGGGCAAATGCACAGTGTGTTAAATAGCTACACTACCCCCCCCCCCCCAAAAAAAAAAAAAAGTTCATTTTTGTACCGTAAAATTAACATTAATAAACAGTAAAATAGGCAGTAATACGCTGCCGCGCATTATCGTAAAATCAACAATTTTTTTCTTTTGCAGTGTATTTGTGCTACAGTGGTGATATACATTTCTCAATCTTCAACACTAATTAAATAATATTCAAAACTAATTAAAGTTTGCGCGCGCGGCAGCGTATTACTGCTTTTTTTTACTGTTTATTACTTAATTTTAAGGTATAATACTGGCAGCTGGTATGCCAGTATTTTACAGTAAAATCCAATTTTTTTAGGTGTAGCAGTTGTCATTTAATTCTCTGGTTTCATTTTTATATGCAACTGTAAGTCTAAAATTACGATCACATTTTCTAATACAATGTCTGCTCTCTATGTGTTTCATATAAGAAGAATTAAAAACTGAATAATATTATAGTTGAAGTTATCTATTAAAAGAAATAGAAATCAAAATCTGTTTTGATAGTGCTTTGAAGCTGTTAATGGTAATGAACCGCAGCGGTTATGGTGTAGAATAAATAAATCAATCATTAAATAGTGCGTACATAATTCGTATTTAGCATTAGTTAGTAGCATATATAACTAGTTTTTCTTTTAATATGCAACATCATATTGTTAATACTTTTTCCCGTTCTTTTCCAATTTAAAAGCTTTTTAATTGACCCTTATCCCGCTATTTCCACGGGCAAAACACTTGTAGAAAAATTTATATAATACACATATTTTATATAATACACAATTATGCTTTGAAAATTCCCCAGTCAAAGGGTGAAAATGCAAATGATAAATATACTACATACTCTAATCAAATACACGATGATTTTGAAATGTGTAATAATAGAAGATATACTGGTCGATTACATATTGGTCGAAAGGATTTAAAAAAAAAAAAAAAAAAAATAAGCGGTCAGAGGGTTAAGGATATTTTCGACAGACAACTAAATTAAGTCTTATAAATTCTACACATATGCTATAATGTATTAGTTTTATTTACGTTGTTTATTATTTTTTTTTAATGTGTCTACCATCGCGAATTATTATGAAAAAAAAAAAAAAAAGGTCCTTTTAATTTTCTATGAATTGTTTTGAGCTAAAGTCATTTTCTCATGTTTGCTTATCGTTTATATATAATCTGATGGACGTAGGGTTGTTTTTAAAATTTAAATTATGCTTTCCTGTATTTCAATTTTATCCATTTATTTTGATAAGTTATCTTGCTAATAGGTGTGTGTTTGATCTGTATTTACAAGGCGGAAAAATCCTACCGAAAAAAAAAACATCCTTTTTTTTTATTTTCTTGTTAAGGAATTAATTCTGTGTTATGAAAACTGCAATAAATAAGATAGCCAAGATGTATTTTTATGGGTAATGGATGCAACAAACCCAATGCTCCTTTCTTTTCCCTCGTTCAAAAACGTGCTTCTCAAAATGTAAACAACCAGTTTGGCGCAAATCTTGGCGCATCTCTTCATCGCGTATCAAATCTTATCATTGCAACCCTACTCGCGTGGACTGAGGAATAACAAATACACAAAAAAATTGACGGCAGGGGGATTGCCCCATACTACTGCAAAATGAAAAACAAGTTTTAAAAACCAGATCTAACACTTAAATACAATTAGTGAGATCAAAACGTCTAGTTTTTCTTTTCGTTGTATGGGTAACTCGATATGCGTTATTGAGATCAATTAAAAATAACTGCTCAGCAAGCTTTTTTGCCCAATTAACTTTTGTTTTATTTTAGAGATTTGGTTAGGATTACGTGATTACAAGCTGTGAATATCTCTAAAATACGCTATTTTTATCCACAAAAGAGTATTGTTACAAAATGTTCATTAAACGTTTAATTGTGAGAGTTTTGAGGGGGAAAAATACATGCTATCGATAAAGTAACAAGTTGGAAATTGTACGTCAAACGTTACAAACGAGGTGCGTTCGTGCGCACGTTTTAGAATTAAATTCATGATATCCCGTGCGTAGAACGGGTTAAACAGCTAGTTAAGTATATATTTTATGACACTGTTCATACAAATATCTTAACTAGTTATATAAATATTCAGATATATATGTATCAGTTAGTTATATAAATATTCAGATCTTGATGATTTTTAATTCTGTGAAATGAATTATATCGTCTGCAGATTAATTTCTGTCATAAAATAAGTATCTCGGTCGCTTGACGATTTAACATCCATCGGAAGCTCCTCTAACAAGAAAGCACCGATTTAAAAAAAAAAAAATTCAAATTTCTTAATAAATATTTTTATTAATATCTCCTAAAGTTTTGATTCGATTTTAATAAAATTTGAAATGTCTCGACAAAATTCTGCAAAGATAATATATTTTAAATTGCAAACCATTTGGTTGGGTAGTTTTTGCGTTGTTATATGCGGACAGACAGACAGACGGACGGACAGACAGACAGACGGACGGACCAAACGACGACTATAGGTGCTACGTATTTATATAATTACGAACGCACCTAAAAAGTGTATTTTTTTTTTTTTTTTTTTTTTTTAGTTTTGCCCTCTCGGTAAGATATCTTAAAATTTGATTTATTAAATGCTTCCTTTCTTTGTGCATATGTGATATTGTTCTGCAAGCACTTCGTGGTTTTATTTATGTTTTAAAAGTCCGATTGTTGACGTATTCTGCCTTTATTCTGTTGCGAAACGATTTCGTAATGAATAGTTTTACGTTGGCTTGGAAAAAATCTAATATGTTAATTAACATTATTTGGTTAACTATTTTCTCGGTATGTTGAAGCTTTCTTAGTAGGGAGTTAAAAACAATTTTTATAAAATGTATTTTTTAATTTTAATTAATTTTTGATTCAGTTTATTTACTGCTGTTTATTGCACAGTGTTATGCAGGTAGTTACCAATCCATATTTATAAGAAAGTGAAAATAAGACGCCAAAGTTATATCATATCATATTACTATTATAAGAAAGAGTTTCGTACTTTCTATATGCACGTGGTTAATGTTTTTTTGCAGTCAATAGAAATTACTTTTTCGATTAATTGCAAATTAATCCAATCCAGGTCGTGCGTTGATAACTTTCTGCGCGCACGCACACACACACACACACAATAATAAAATAAATAATATATGCTATATATGCACAGTATATTTCTGGGAATAGGGGAGTATTCCACATTTTACTTTAATTAATCTTAAAATTCCCCAAAGTAGTAATAAATCAATTATTATAGTATAATACAATAAATATTAGTCTATCTCTTTTTCTTTTCTTTTTTTCTTTTCATTTTTCATTTTTTTTCTTTTTTAATTTTTTCTTTAAGTAATAATTTCCCTCATCTAACCTTTCCTTACATACACAAAGCTTATTTTCTGTAAGTAATATTATATAATAATAATGAATGTGTTTACTTTTATTTTGAGAGGAGGGGACGACATTGGAACCACTGAAAAACGAGGCGGAAAAAAAGCACACACAAGTGGATTTGTATTATTATTAGCCACACACAGGGTGGCTTATTCTTTCAATCTCTATCATTTTTCATGTTTATGAAAAGTCACAGCAATCCATCGTTGCCACAGATTAATCTCGGAAAATGAAACATTTGAAGTTACTTAAAAAATTAATAACTCGAAAAGTATTTGTCACAAAATTGTTTTACAAACTGCGTTAGAATGGTAAAAAATTGTATTTTTCTTGATATAAATTTCAAATCTAATGATTATGTCGTTTTTCAAATATTAGATTTCAAAAATTACAAAACTTCACAATGGAGTACCGTAGCGAAACTTTTACGCGTAAAAAGATAATGATAAAGGCATTGTGGCTCGATGTGTATCGTGTATACTGGCCATAGCATGAGTAACGAATTATAGTAAACTTATTATTCTGTTAAAATATAAAAGTGAATTATGTATATACATTTTTAAAAAATAAAGAAAAACATTTTATCACAAACATCAACATTTTTTTTTTGTTCTATTTATTCCCTTATTCCAAAGGTATCGTTTTATCGTCTGCTGCCATAGCAACATGAATTAAATTTCATTAAAAAAATTGCTCAGTGGTAGAAAAATATTTTTCTAAATCGAATGGTTATTGAACAACTCAACACTTTAACAGGGGAATTTTTATTTGTTATTTAGATATTTTAAAATTGTTTGTTGTCATTGCGTTTTTATTCTGAGTTACAGCTAGTTTATATATTTTTTAAATAAAAGCCGTGTGTGGCAATCTATATTCGGCCTTATAGCAGAATTTTCCCCTCTTGTTGTTGTTATTATTTTGGGTGGGATTTTTTGTAATATTGCGGGAATTGCGCGATCTCGAGTTCTGTTAAAAACCTGCTTAGGAAAATATGGATTTTCTTTTCTTTTTTTTAGTAGTAAGAATAAGTCGGTTAGTCATTTTGATAGTGTTTGAAAAGATAAAGCACTTCCCTCTTCTCGGCATTTTATACTGATAGAGCAAATAATTCACGACTCCTTGAAATCATAAGATTAATAAAACAAACCATAATTCACTTCAGCACGCTTCGAAATCCAAAGATAGGGAACTTAATAATAGATTGTAACCGTGGCAGCCCAACGCGGAGAATTGTTTCTAGAGCTTCCCGCCAAAACTACTAGGTTTATGGCTCAAGTTTACGAATCCCTTGTTTTAGCAACGCTTAATAACTCTTGGAGAGAGGGGGTGAAATATTAGAATTAGCGCAGTTTCTTATATTTCTTGCGTCCAAACAGTAAATTAACTACTAACAACTAGAATCCTGCCTTTTTACCTTATGGTAATCAGTTTTTTAATTTAATCGAACAATTAATGTAATATAGCATTGCTTGATTCTGTTTTATATATAATTTTGACTAACATTTAACGTGAGAAGTTTCTAATACAGATGATTTTTTTTTTTCAATAATCTGTACTCTCCTTTTTACTTGTGAGATTACTTACTGGTATAATTTTTGGTACTTTCGTGTTATAGCGGTCCCCACAATTACGATTATGCCAAGATTTCAGCTATGATTTTGTCAAGATCATCGCAAAGCTTATATATGCAGCATTTAATACGCATATATATGCTCCAAACACTCATATACGTCATTATAGACACATTATTTACGCCTTATATGGAATTTATACATCATATATGCGTCGTGTATGACTATAACTTCGTCATATACGTCATGAAATGTTATATACCTCATATATTATTATGTCATATATGCTTCATAATTTGGCGAGGCCCCACCAGTGGCTGAGAGGTTCTGCTCTCGAAGCTGGTAGGCGGGAGGTGCTGGGTTCGATCCCAATCGCGCCCGTCGGCCTAATCGTTCGGAGTTTTCGTGGTTTTCTTCGAGCCGTGGATTTATCCATGCGTAAATACGTGTTAGGTTCCCTTCCCTTAGAAAGACCCCCACGAAGGGCACTCCCCCCGGGCCTATACCCCAAGTGCAGATAATTGGCCGTCAATAATCAACCCAACCCATAATTTGGCGATAAATCGTGACCGCTTGGCGATTCATCCTTGGGAACCGCTATAACACAAAAGTACTTTTTAAATAGGTTTTAAAAGTAGTTGCTATCAACTTTGTACCCACAAAAAAACTTTGTGTGTGTAAGGATGTAATTTATATGAATTAAACAGTCACTAGGAAGGAATCAGTAGACTTAAATATTAGTTTTAGTTTGTGATACTTAATCTTGCGTAGGTGAAATGCTGTTTATAAATGATACAGGTATTTACATTTAAAATGGTTAATAGTTAAAATAAAACTTCCACGGCCTTCTGACCGAATACTTAGAAGTATTACACCATGAATAAAAATAATGCTTTTTTATAAAATATTACAAATAGCGTGTAATTTATTTTCAAATGCGTTTGAAGTTGTATCTAGTATTTAATAATTGATTTTCAATATTGAAAAAGATTATAGTTGATTTCCAAACAAAGTTAAAATAGGCGGAAAAAAAATCATTACCGAATAAGAGCGATTTTGAGGTATTAATCTTTATTTATGCTTTTATTTTGATTTATCTCTGTCGGTTAATTTTAAAACTCCATCTATGATTCAACATCATCCTTAATCATCAGCCTAAAATTGCACATCAGATAAATTCCTTCCATAGATTCAAAAGAATGCATTAATAATCCGCTTTCGATTGCGTGAAATAGTTTTATGGTAGTTCGAAATCGAACTTAGATGGCATAATTATTACATTGCAGGCATAATTCTCTTGTTATCAAGTTCTTCATCAGAAGGAAGAAAAACACAGAGCATTCACCGGGACTCACTCGAGCGTGAAATCACTCGTTAGATCGGCGGCCAATGCAACACTACTTCGGCGTTGCTTTAAAAAAAGAGGGGAAAGGGTTAATAATATCCCCTGGCACGTTTTTTTTTTTTTTCTTCTGTCACTTATTAGCCGGACTTTACCTCGTGTAATTGGCCTGACAATGTGGTGGTCACGTGTGCCAAGCCAACCGCTGCATATGAAACTACTTGTATAATGTATCAAGTGAAAGAAAATGTTATAATGAAGATAAATTCAACTGGTGGTATATTGAATGCGTGACGTGTGAAACCCGTGTAGAGAAAAGCAAGAATAACTAGAAAATGTAGCATGGAACTGTTTCAATATTTCATAAAAGCAGTTTCTTCAATGCAAAAAAAAAAAAAAAAAAAAAAAAAACAGCAATACATCAGCTTACCCCCCCCCCCCCCCAAGCGCGGATCCAAAGGGGAGGTCATGACCCCCCCCTCCTCTAAACGAAGAACATTATTGTTGAATACATTTTTTTTAAATATAAAACTGTACAAAATGTATTTTGAAATACATTTTTTTTTCTCCGTTAAAAATAATAAAATCTTATGGATACATTCACAGACAGTTATTTTTATACACAAATGCATGGAAATTGCAGTCATTGATTAAACAACAAAGAATCGAACAACTTTTTTTTTTTTCTCCTGTTTTTTTGTCTTACATCTTGAAATTGTAATCAATTGCAAACTCAAGACGACATTTCCATGATTATTGAGCCTAGAAAGTCGGCTTAAAATGTGAATTTTAAGAACATTTCCTGCAAGATTAAATAAAATAAAAAATAACAATGAAAACTGATTTCTTGGCATCTGAATAGAACATAGAACCTACAAATATTATACATTTAGCAGGATGCTACGGCTTAGGGAATTTTTTAGAGAAATTAGCAGTATTTTCTTAGATAAATATTCGCCTAATTTAATCACACGATCAGATACGGCAATATTTTTTTTCTCTATAAGAAAATACTGGTATTTCTCTTGAAAAATTCCCTGACCCATAGCAACTCTGATTTACGAATGTACTGCAAATTTCACGCATTTACGGAAGAAAATGCTTTCAAGTATAGATCAGAAAATAGCCATTTTGGACTTATATAAAAATTTGCCATGAAGATATGTGACCACCAAAAAGAGACATGACCCCCCTCTCTAAATGGAGGGCTGGATCCGCCTCCCCCCCCCACCTCTTATACTCCCGCTCCCACATCCTAGCGATAATAATAAACGAAAATAATAAAAACACAACCACTCTCAGATGTATTTAGTAAAACCGCTTATTGTAACAACTGCTTTTTTTTTTCTTTACGGCTGTTTGCAAATCCAAACAGGTTACTTTCTGACACATTTTTTAATTAATTTTTATTCGCAAATGCATGAAATTGGCAGGTGTTCTTATTCAGAAACTATCTAATCGAAACACGTCTTCCAAGAAGGTCTTTCAAAAAAGACTGTCAAAGTCGGCGTTTTGAAAGGAATTCCCGACGCGGCCGCCAGAGCAGCGCGAAAAACGTGTCTTAAAATGACCAAAATCGCTTATAACTCACGATATATCAGCGATTATATAACGCTTATAACTAAAGTATTCTATTTATATAAAAAAAAAAAAAAAAAAAAAAAAAAAAAGGAAAGTTTATTTCGATTCCAAATCGCTTCCACAGTCCTGCCAATTTGATGCTTTTGCGTTTAAAAATGAGTCAGAAAGTTTCGCGTTGTTGAACAGGGAATTTGAGAACGACCTTAAGCAACTGAAAAAAGAGGCAATTTAAATAAAGCCAGTTGCATTCTAAATTTCTGATTGTTTATGCTCCCCCCCCCCTTCCCCCAGCTTTCCTACACATCATGTATTTTTATCAGAGATCGAAGCCTTTTACATCTATCTTTTTTTTATGCATATTCTTTGATTCTCCTTTTTATATAGAACCTGGTCAAGAACATAGCAACTTAAAGTCCTTCCGGCCTGTACCGGGAGGAAAAGGTAGCTTTCCTATATCTTCGTTTTAAAATTTTAGCTAATGTTACACGAAAACAGCAAGTTAAAATGCAAAGAAACCGTTTACAAAAGATTCGTTAATACTGAATTTGAATACGAAATTCGCAGATATTATATGGATATATCTATATATATAAATCAACATTTGAACGGAGGGTGGTTTTGGAGTCTGGGGGTCATGATCGGTGAAAATATATCGAAATTTTCCGGAACTGCTTTCCTCCGAACGGCTGCAATAGGTAGCTTTATACTTTTTTGTATTGAAAGCTAGCTAATAATGAATTGTAATTTGAAATACTCGTCTATCCGTGAACGTTCTCAAGATTTGAAGTAAAACGTAGTGAATGTGAAAACTCCCTATAAGATTCCAAACTGTCCAAGAATAACCCTGCTATTATTAGATACTTGTAATAAAGATTATTTGCGTTTCTTTTCGGGGAAATAAATCGCTTTTATGAAACTTTTAGAACCTGTCTGTTTGTGGGCTTGCGTAATATTGAAAATGCTGTTTCTAACGTTAACGTAACGATAGCCGTAACTGATTACGAAAACTATTTGTAATGGTGAGTAATAATTATCGTTTAATTTAACGTTGAGCAGAAAATGATAGAAATATTAGATTGGTAAATCCCATTTTCCTCGTAGAAAGGGAAATTTCCTCCTACCTAATATTCTATAATATCAGGGGTCGATGCAGGTTTTTTTTTCTTGGGGCCCATTTTATGAAAAATAAAGGTTATTTTTGTGAAATTTATTATATTTTTGTGAAAAATAACATTTTGTAACGAAAGTTGAAATCCAGTTAATAAAATTTGAACCAAGCATTTATAAACAAAAATTTTTTTAAATCCTTTTGCTGAAGTTTTCTTCTGTGGTGAACTTGTTTATTTACAAATTACACATTTTAAAAACGTCGCAAAATAATAAATAGTAAGTTTTTTATGGAATAGAATTCTGTGAAAGGCCTATTTTTGTAAAAGGAATTTTGTGAAGGGGCCCTAAATAGGCCCCAAATTTTGCCTGAATCGACCCCTGAATATAGTGATAAAATGTACTTTATAATCTGATTAAGATCTGAATTGCAACCGATAGTTTTTGTTTGTTTTATAAAAGTAATTCTGATTCCTTATAAATGTACTTCTCGCTTATTTATTTAGCCGCTGCATTGATTATTGTATTATCAAAAAATGTCAAAATCTTTCTCGAAATTATGTCTAAAGACCAGACCCCGATATTTATAAAAATAGAAAAAGGATTCTTGAGAAACACTGGTTGGTCCGTTACGCTAGTTAATCAGTCGTACTAGTAGTATTAATATAGAAGGAGAGAAGCCTTAGCATTGATAAATCGTAATTTGTAAATTAGATTATATGTGAACGTTTCAATATATAAAGTCAGGTATTCAGAATTTAAATTATTCGGTTTAAAGGCTTTTCGAGGACTTTTGTTATTATTTTTTTAAACAGTCGTATTAATGTAAAATTGGAGAATCGCCCATTTTTTTGAGTCTTTTAAGTTTTCATGAGCACAGCGTAATCTGAGATAATTTCCGTTCTTATTAAATCCAGATTTTGTAAATATTTGCAACTGTATTTTCGACCGTTTTCGAGCCCCATCAGTGGCTGAAAGGTTCTGCTCTCAAAACTGGTAGGCGGGAGGTGCTGGGTTTAAGGTTCAAGCCCATGTCGCACCCGTCGGCCTAATCGTTCGGCCTGATTTTTTTTTTCAGTGGTTTTCTTGGAATCTTGCTTAGCTTGCTTATATACGCGTTAGGATTCCTTAGAAAGACTCCCCCCCCCCCCCACCCCACGGAAGGCAATCCTGCCTTCGGCCTATATCCCTCGTATAGATAGTCGGCCGTAACAAATACACCTACACCAACATCGGCCGTTTTCGAAAATTACAAATTACATCCAAAAACCAGTTCCCGAGATTGGTAATAATGAAAAAGGGATATCTACCTAGAAAGTATTGGTTTGTTATATTAATCAATCGCATTACCATAGAATCGGAGAATAACTTTGTAATTTATAAATCAGAATGAAATTTTTAATTGTTTTTTGGAATATTCTCGTCTTTATTTATTATTAGTATCCATTGTTATTAAAGTAGAATAGGAAAATCATATTGCAATGTTAAATCCGAATTTATAAATTACAGTATGTGAAAGTTTCAGTAAAGTCCGATGTTCAGAATTTAAATTAATTTATTTAATCAAGCTTTTCGTTTTACATGAGTCTGAGCATGTAATCTAAGAGAATTTCTCCGCTTATTAAATCTTAATTTCACCCAGGCAATAAAAATCTCCAACTTCATTTTCCACCATTTTCGAAATTATATCTAAAGACCAGACCCCGAGATTTATAATAATGGGAAGGGGGGTGTCTAGAAAATGTCGGACGCTGATAAAGGGAGAGAAAGGGTTGTGTGACTAAATTAGTTCGAACATTCGAAAGTGGGGGTGAAGAGGGGAGAATCTAGAGAACTAATTAGTATGAAAGGGTTGGCGGTTGCGTTATGGGTTCCAGTCTATTGCTATTATCCGTGTTAAGGGTTTTTCGGAGCCTTTTCTCTTTATTCTTTTTTTTAATCAGTCGAGTTTGTCCCCAGTCGTCAATTTATGATGTCAAGAAAAGGCTTGAAAAAGATTTTTGTGCAATTTATTTTCGAGGTTCTATATATTATTATCTGCTTTAAATGTCTGTTATGCTGCGATTACTTTTTAGATTATTTATTAAAAAATGATCATAGAATGTTGATTTTTTTTTCGGTAATTTTTTTAAAATGTTTTCTTTGAAGTAAACGTATGTTTCTTGTTTGTTTTATTGAAGAAAATCTTCGAATGTTTTGAAATGGATGCCTAAAACAAGGTAGTTGAACTTTGTCCTTCAGTAAAATCTATCATGGTATGAAAACTGGAAAACGATGGAATTGTTTTAAGGTGTCGGGGGCACTATATTTTACTTTCCTTATTAATAAATATTTTTCACTTTTTTTTTCTCTCTCTAAATGTTTTATGTGTGTGTGTATGTGTGTATATATATATAAATTTAAAATTTTAGCCATGTTTAAAATTTAATATATCTTTTGAAAATATTTTTTTTTTTTTTTTTTTTTAACTACAGAAAAAAGAAATATAAATTAATTTCTCTTCGGCATTTATAAAACAAAGCGATCCAACTCTGGTTGCCCGAGTTAAAGGTGTGCAGCGTATAGAACGTAGGTAAAAATCATTTTTAATTAAAAACTAATAGATTTTTTACATATAGTATATATTTTTTAAATTGCCAACCAAATAAAGCAAAGAGCACTTTCAAAATGGTACTTTCAAATTAACCGCACGCCAGCGATTAGTCGTAAAAGATGTCTGTATTTATTGCAACCTTTTTTAATTTAATTAATTTAGCGTTTAAGCACGTAGTTCGATTACATCTCTGTTAAATTCGTGTTTTATTTATTTATTTATTTATTTGTAAGGTTTTTATTTCGTTTGGAAATTTGGTTACGAAATAGATTATACCAAAACAAACAAGTGCAGAATTATTTACATTGTTTTAAAACAAACGGGTTAATCTTCCGTAATTGGATTGCATGTTCATTTTTGAGATAGATTTAAAAATCCATGCTTGAAAAATATTTTTAAAAGCATAAAAAATAGTTAATTAAGATAGAGTTTTCCAAGAAATTGCCTTTGAAAGTATGTAATATTCTATTCGATGGTGTATAAATTGAAAATATCCGATGTTTATAGGAGTTAAGAAATTTACGATAAAACGATATTGATTTTTCGTGTGGTTGCCACCGTCGATATAACATCAACGTTATTCACGGACATGGTTTTGCTTTATAATATAGATAAGAGCTTTTTTTAATAACTTTTTACAATAATCAAAATTTTTTAAAAAATTCTCTCAAAATAAAAAAATTCCAAGATAATTTCAAGAATATATAACTGAAAAAATTGTAGAAAGTGTCGTGACTTTATCTTTCATAGAAATATAATCGATTTAAATATGACAAATCTTTAGAAAGTACTTTTTGAGATATAATGCATTTAAATCCTGCAAGAAGGCACAGCAACAACAGTCAGTAAAATATAAAAGTGTTTTATATTTTCTTCTAATTATTCTATTTATGTGTGGATTGAGTTATTTTATTCTAAAAACTTTTTAGAGTATTTTAAGCAACAACAACTAAAAGAAAAAAGAACGAAAAATGTTAACAGTTCAAGTATACATAATTATATAGTGTAAAATCGTAGTCCAGTCCAAATGAAATGTGAGACTATAAAAAAATCAGACTCAAAAATCGATATTTCTGTAGCCATTGCCAATAATTACCATTTTTTTTTAAATAGTATAAAATAGCATTAACATGCATTAGGGCGAAATAATACGACGAAAATATTTAAAGTTATGCTCATTAATTACAATCACATTTCTTGTGTAAACAGAATGTAAGCTTAAAATACATCAGTGTAAGTTTCGCTTATCAGTGCTTCAATAAAAAATATAACAAGAACGAAAAATTATGCGTCAAGCATAGATTATTTAACACTTTCCAACGCTATCAAAATAATTTTACAAATCATTACCGTCTAATAAGCTGAGAGATAACATTTAAGTAAACAATTTGGAAAACTCATAACATATTTAAAAACGTAATTTCAGGAATTTCCAACATATATTTCCAACATATTCAATATTCGGAAAAATATCCGAATACTTTTATTCAGCCCTGTATATGATCTATAGATTTGTATATATACTACATAGGATGCTAAATTTTAGTTTAGTTAGGAAACGCGTAGCACAGTATAAAATTCTCCTTCTGGAGTTTCTGTCCATAAACGGAAATGTGTTCGCGAACTTTTGTGCTGCCCTGTATAGGATCTACAGAATTTATACACACCAAGTAATAGACAAGAAGTGAGCTAAATTTAAAATCGCGTTCAGCAACTTAAAACGCACTTCCAGGAATTATTGTTAAGACATCAGTAGAGAATTCTTTTGTGTGTCCCTGTAAATGAACGATGACGGCTATACTCACACTATTCTGCAGTAAGCCTCTTGTAATGCACCTTAGTGATACATATAAATTTCAATGCGTTTAAAATAGTGAAACATTATTTAAATAAACTGCAGACGATTTTTCTCCAACTGTAACGGAATTCTTTTGACTGTCCTGTAAAGTAACTATAAGTGCTATGCACACCCTATTCCATATTAAGCTTCTTGTAATGCACCTTAGTGATATATATCAATTACGATGTGTTTGAAATTGTGTAACATAATTAAAATGAACCGCAAATGATTTCCCCCCATAGACCGTAATGTAACGGAACTCTTTTGAGTGTCCCTGTAAAAAAACTACAAGTGCTACACACTTCAGTTGAAATAGGGAACATGCTATAGATAACGACAATAACATATAAAAATTGCAGAGCAATCCGAGCATATTTACGGGAGTTAGAGCACGGACAGACGGCAGACAAACCGAAGTCATAAACACTTTTCAACTAGGTTGGAAAGTGTTAAAAATGGAATTCATTTTAAGAAGAAAATGTCAAAAGTTTATGTTGGATAAATTGAAAAGAAACAGTGCAAGAAATGTGTCATATACAACTAAATTTTTTATTTTTTTTAAATTAAAATTAAATATAATATAATAAATAAAATTAAAGTGTATAACTAAATAATAATAAAAAAAAATTATATGAAAACTAACTACCGATCTGCAATAGCATTGAAATACGGTGTTTGACTCTATGCACTCGTGCACTCAAACTCTATGCACTCTATGACTCGGTGCACAGCTAAAAATTTGGAACCTTTTCTCAATTTTTGTTATAAATCATAAAACCCCTACATTTTCGTTTGAATAGTGAAACTTAGTAAACTATCAATTTCGTACCTGTATGCAATAGTTTTTCCAGTGTTTCTCTTTATGAAAAATTGTATTTGGACGTCTATAACAAATATAGCCCTAAAAATAAACACCAGGAGAAAGTTGTAGAAAGTTTTTGCCAGTATGCTAAATAAGCATCAGTTAGTTATCAAAGATTAAGCTTGATTGGAAAGTTTCATTTTGAGGGTAATAGACACGCCCTTTATCTAAAAGGGGTTAAAAAATAAACATTGTGTGTTTATGACTTATAGTCACTGATAACTCCCAAGTGTTGTATTATTATTTTTATTATATATATATATATATATATATTAACGGCTCTGAAAATTTATCTCCTTTTTGTCAATATGTAAACAAACATGTAATGACTCTCATATCCGTAGCAGCTTACTTTTTTACATAGAGAAAGTGTTTCATCAGGGTATGCTTTATTGAAAAATAGATAAAAACTCTAGTATAAAAAGCTCCCGAATAATCGAACTCTATGTATTCCCTCTTCAGATTGCGATAAGTGAAGACGCATTACGCTATCCCTTTTTTGGACGTTAATGAATTAAAATATTAACCTTTGGTGCTTCTCGGAGGATATCTGGGATTCCTCCCCCCCCCCCCCCATTGTATTCTTTATCAATTATTGCTTGTTGAGTCATGCTTGTCCGGTAACGAGTGCGCATTTAGCAATCGGTGTTATTATTTTTTTTTCTGTCATATTTGGATAACACTGTTTGTGATCTATCGATGATCAGGTGGATAATTTCGTTTCTCTATCGAGCTGTGATGTTTTTTCGGCATTCCATTGCAAGAGGTAAATGGTTTATTTGTTTGTTTTTAATTTAATTTTATAGTGTATATTGTTAGGGGTCAGTGTAAGTTTTTTTTTCTTGTGGCCCATTTTGTGAAAAATAAAAATTCTTTTTGTGAAATTTATTATATTTTTGTGAAAAATAAAAAATTGTAACGAAAGATGAAATCTTGTTACTCAAATTCAAAACAACCATTTATTAATAATAACTTTAAATGCGTTTGTTAAAGCTCTCCTTTCTGGTGAACTTGTTTTGTTTGTAAATTGCAAACCTAACAAAATAAAAATATTGATGAAGAGCATGTTTTTATGGAAAAGAATTTTGTGGAGGGGCCTATTTTATTAAGAGAAATTTTGAGAAAGGGCCTGTTTTATTAAAAGCAATTTTGAGAAAAGGCCTGTTTCAGTAAAAGCAATTTTGAGAAAGTTCCTGTTTTATTAAAAAGAATTTTGCGAAGGGACTCGTTTAATAAATGGATTTTTATGAAAGGGCCCTAAATAGTACGCAAACTTTGCCTGTATCGAACCCTGATTGTATATTTGTAGACAGGCCTTTCGTAAAAGGGATTATCACAGGGGCACGTGTTCTGGGCCCCTAGAATGCATCTTGTGATCTTTGAAAACACAGATTAAAACAAATTTTCGTTTATTGTTCACAGAAAAAATGATTTTTCCATTCAGTCTACACCAGCCAAACTCAACACCCCCCCCCCCCCCCCTTGCGGGACGCAAACATATGTTTGCGAGGTTAGGTGGGCCGTAACATACTTATATAATAATGTAAAAAAGGAGTAATTAAAATAATAAGCTAAAAAAAGTAGTATAACAAAGTTGGTTGACCGTTTGTCGCGGAAAAATTTTACCAAATGTTTAGTTTTATTTTCAAACATTATACTTCGTGGTCGATTTCTCTTGCAAATAGACATGGAATCTCTTGTAGAAAGCCGCCAAGATTAGTTGTTTGGAAATAGTGGTGTAAAAATTTTTTGCAGTCAATTTGTTCCGCGACAGACGTTCAACCCTAATAAGCAATATTGGCTAATATAATAAGTATAAAAAGTAATAATATTAAAAAGTAAAATTTTCAAGTTTTATAACGGGGAAAAAAAAATATATATAAATCAGTTTTTTGCTTAATACAAAAACTTTTTAATTTTTTTTTCTTAAAAAAATGTAGAAATACAATCGTACAACTTTAATTTTGATTATTGTTTGATTGGTGCTGAAGATTGAGAAATGTGTACACCACTGTAGTGCAAAGCAGCTGGGTACCAGTATTATACCATAAAATCAACAATTTATTTTTAAGCAAACGTTATTTAGCTTGTTTTAACATAATTTTAAATAGCAGACCAGATTTTGTTTCCCATGAAAATATATAAAACAAACAGCAAAGGTCTTAAATACCTTTCATACAGATCTCAATTTTATAAATATGCATTAATGATTGTGCGTGATGTCGGATCGCACATGATCGCCTGGCCACATGTTGAATAGGCTACACTAAATTATATCTATGTTCGTCGATGAATTGTAACTTAAACTTCCAAATTACGAGAAGAACAAATGCTGCCCCAAAGATGCTTTAGCTAATCACTTAGGCGTAGAGTTTTACCTACGCAGATTATTAGTATCACGAAAATTATACTGCAGAAAATTTTCATCTACCCATAATTGTGGTTTTAAATCTGTATCTTTAGCTCTATTATGTTTATCCATAGAATAAACTTAAAGAAATATTTTCTTACTACCTTATTGTCTTATCGGAGTTTTAAATATTTTAGTTTACGATTTCAACAATAAATAAATAAAATCAATAATTCGTGATTGGTTAATTTTTACTGTGGCGAATTAAATGTCTTTATATATATTTTAAACGCATGTAACTGGAACTTTATATAAAAAATTCCCCCCATAAAACGAAGATTAAAATTTTAAATTGCACATAAAATTGTTTTATGTCATATCCATGGGTGAATTTTTTAATAGAAAATTATTTTCAGGAAGGGGGCTCCGGCATATCTTAGTGCCACATGCCACATATGATGTTAATCACTGTTTGTAGAACACCCAGATTTGGACGTAGAAGAAAAAGAAATATCGGATGAGATTTATTTATTTATGTGAACTCTTTTTCATATGCGTCAAGTATTGTTTCAAGTTTTTGTATTCGAGGCTAAAATTTGATTTGTTGCATTCGGAATGTTTTAATTCAGCTTTTCTGTCTGTGAATTTCATTACCAAATCCAGTGCTAAGCACCCTTTAAAAAGCGATTTATTTGATTTTAATTTAATAATTATTTTGAGTAAATTATTATTTTTTTAAGTTATGCGTCTACTCCTAATGTAAAATGATTAAAGTGTTACATATAAGTTGCTGAATTAGAACAATTTGAAAAAAGTTAATACGATATGTATATCAAGTTTAGTATTAAAATATTTTTATATTTATAAATATATTTAGTATTGGAAATATTTACATCTTAAAAGAAATCCATAGTATATCTTCATATTTTCACCTTTTTAGCTCACAGGCTATCAAAGCCTGAGAGCTTATGTGCCCGCCGGTTCTGTATGTACGTATATATGTATGTATGTATGTACGTAACGCGATAACTCTCGATAGAACTAACCGTTTTACTTTAAATTTTGTTTATAGGTTCCTTGTGATAAGGCGCTTCCCTGATTAGTTTTGGAGGTTCATTGGTTAAGCATAAAGGGGGGAAACGGGGGGCTAACCCCCCATAATTTAGATAAATGGGTTTTTCATGCAGAATTATCCCATTTTCTTCAAATTTTGTATATAGGTTCATTTTGATAATGTGCTTCTGTCAATAGTTTTGGGGGTTCATTGGTTTAGTATAAAGGGGAAAGGGGGGAATACCCCCCCCCTAATTTAGATAAGTGAGTTTTTCATGCAGAATTATCCGATTTTCTTTAAATTTGTTTATAGGTTCCTTGTGATAAGGCGCTTCCCTGATTAGTTTCGGAGGTTCATTGGTTAAGCATAAAGGGGGGAAACGGGGGGGGGCTAACCCCCCATAATTTAGACAAATGGGTTTTTCATGCAGAATTACTCGATTTTCTTCAAATTTTGTGTATAGGTTCATTTTTATAATGTGCTTCTGTCAATAGGTTTGGGGGTTCATTGGTTAAGTATAAAGGGGGAAAGGGGGGGGTAACCCCCCTAATTTAGATAAATGAGTTTTTCATGCAGAATTATCAGATTTTCTTCAAATTTTGTATATAGGTTCATTGTGATAGTGCGCTTCTCTGAATAGTTTTGGGGGTTCATTGGTTAAGTATAAAGGGGGAAAGTGGGGCTAATCCCCCCTTAATTTATATAAATGGGTTTTTCATGCAGAATTATCCGATTTTCTTCATATTTTGTATATATATTCATTGTAATTAGAGACTTCCCTGATTAGTTTAAGGGGTTCATTAGTTAACTATGAGGGGGGTAACGGGGGGATGACCCCCCTTAATATAGTGTTGATTTCTTTATTTTTCGAGGGGCATATTTCAAATTCTTTGAAATAAGAGTACAATATACAATGAGTGTGAATAGACTGTGAGCTCAATGCCCTCAGTTTAACTGGGCAGTTTTCTTTTTTATTAAAAGTATTTTTTATTACAAATATTTCCATATTTGCATTTTTTAAAACCATTTACATCCTTTCATCATTTAAAAGTATTTATCATTAACATATTTTAATCTTTTAGAAATATTTAGTATTAAAAACATTTTTCCCTTTCCATCTTTTTTCAGAAATTTTTTCAAACTATTTTACTTCTGTGTCAAATGATAATCAGCAGTTAAAATAATTATCATTATTATTTATTTAATGATGATCATTATTATTATCGGTATTTATTTATTTAACACAGTATTCTATTTTTTGGTAATTTTTATTTACGGATATATATTTTCTTAAGTCTCCGGATAAGTATTTCTCCAACTTTTAATTTCATTATTTTATTTATTTATTTACTTATTTATTTTCAAATGAAAGTATGTTGTTATTTCTGAAATCGAAAACAAAACAAATAAACAAGATAAAACTAAATATGAAAAATCAAAATTCTTATAATGAACCTTCTTTTTCTTTTCTTTTTATCAGCGCTTTAAAGTACTTCGTCTCATTCAATCATTATCTTTAATCAACACCCCTTTGCTGTTTCTCGGTTTACTTTAAAAATATTCATATTTTATTTATTTCCTTGTATATAATTGGAAATTCAGTACGAAACTATTCTAATAGTAAAATATGTCCCAAAATGAACTTACATTGTTAATTAGCCACTTTTTAACCATTGGGGAAAATGGTTGTTGTTTTCGGTCGAGAATGGACCTCTTGACGTCGTCACTTTATTTTTTTTAAGCGTTTTTAAAGAAAGTCTGTTACTTTAGAAGAATTTTTAACGAAATTCTGTAACTTTAGAAGAATTTTTCTTTTGAATAGGCAATAGAACTGCATAAAATACTTTCAAAAAATTACAAAAAGGATAGATGCAAATTATCAGATATGAATAAAGAGCCGAATTAAAAAATGGACGTCGGATGAGAAATCGTCTTATAAAGCAAAAAACGTGGTCTTCAACTTTAATTTCCTCAAAATATCTTTAGATTAGACATCAATCTAAACAAAAGTTAGTTTTTTTTTTTTTTTTTTTCCCCTCGGTTAAACCAATGTCAGATATTTTTATTTGCTGTTATCTTCAATCGTTGAGGTTAAATCATGAAATTCTTCATAATTAACAACGCTTGGAAATTGTAAAACTCAATTTTAAAAATGGTAAAAAATGTTGCTTTAATAAAAAATAAAAATAAGTAAATAAATGACAGTTCATTTTGGAACACCCTTTACGAGAATGAAAAAGTAATAACGGACATTTCCCCCTAAGTCTCGTGCATAGATGTCCCATAACCTCATTTACATGTAATAATTTTTGGACAGTGTCACGATTTGCAAGTTTGTTTGTATTAAATCTGTAATTAGATTAGTCTTCCAACATCCCGCATATTTAAAAGACCACTCATCCCTCATACAGGAAGCCGGTTTCCTTCGATCTTGGAACTTGAAGAATAGAAGAAAAAAAAATCTATATATTCATAGGCGTGCATATCTTTTCAAGCAAAAACACAACGGAAACTAAAACCCGTGACAAATAAGTCTAAATATGGAAAAAAAAAAAAAAAAAAAAATCTATTTAATTCGCCTAGGTGTCCTGTTTAGAACTGAGCAGGTTGTAGCTTGTCTGGGAGTCTGGGTACACGTGGAACTTGTGACGAGGTAGGCAGCCCTCCTAACCTCATCGCGTCGTGAAACCGTGAAAGTGCCTCTTTTTTATCTTGGGTGTTTTCATTCTGTATTAGGTGTTCATATGTGCGCGTCCTTTTAATTTTTGTGCGTCGGAAGCAATGGTGTGATATTAGTTTCGGATTTCGCCCTGTCTGTTGTTTCGCTTTTTTCTTTTCAATATTTAATTCTTTCAAAACGCATGGCACTTTTGCATTATATATGTTCCGGGAAATTTGTAAGTTATTGTGTAAGTAACTTTTTGTTTTCTTTTTAAGTATTTTGAATGATATATGTGTTTTGAGTAATCGTATGCTGGATCTGCAAAAATTCTTTTACGATAATTTTTTTTAGCTCCGTGATTTACTAACTTTTAAAAAAATTACATTTATTAGTGTATGCAGTTTCCTTTGATTTTTACAAATAAAATATAAACATTGGTAGATGAATTGTTTCTATTTTACATGAAATTAAAATCCATAAATGTTTGATTAAAATTTTGTGGTAATTTGAATCGTAATTTTATAGAAGATGAAAATAGCCTTTGACGTTTTTAATAGTAATTTTGAAATTTAATTGAGTAATATTATTAAGTGTATCGCAGTAGATTTTTTTTTCTTTTCAAATTATTTTTATCTTGATATTATTATTATTTTATCTTGATATTATCTTAATGAATGCGATAAAATGAAATTCTATTTCCAGATTCCGTTTGGAAGAATTTTTATTTATTGTTATTATTTTTTTTAATGTGATAAGACTTTATTGTTGATTTTATTTTATTTTTTCGTCTACATGCTGTTTATAATAAATAAGTCCATGCATTAAAACATTTTTTTTAAGTATTGATTTCTGTATAAGTAAATGATTTTTGTTTCTTAATTTAGAAAAAGTAGCCCATAATTATTTATATTAAAAATTGAGCTTCTGCTTTTTTAAATATACGATACACGTGTTATAAATTGATCCTAAATCTGTAAAATAATTTGATGAAATTATACTTTTTTTATTTCATTGCATTTTTTGCAGTTGAAATTGCAGACTTGTATTAGCTCATGAAAAGAAAAATAATGCAATTATTACTACTAAAATTTTAAATTTCTCATCCTGTTTCAGACATCGTAAAACAACTTTTCTGAACTCTTAGAAACTGTTTGTTTTTTATATTATCGAATATGTCTATAATTAACTATCTTGCATAACTGTGAAAGTGGCTCATTACATACGTGTGTGTGTGTGTGGGGGGGGGGGGGATAACGTAAAGCAAAACACAATTAACTTAAAATAGAGTAGTTTGTATAAATGTTTCATGAGTCTTTTATGAAGCCTTGATACAATTATTATAGTCTGGTAGGTTGCACTTTTTTATTTTCCAGTGTTACACAAATATTATTATTTTAATTATCTCATTACAGTATTTTTTCACACAAAAAATAAAATAAATAAATAAAATTCGAATTAAAATTCATAAAAAAAAAAAATTGAGTTTGCTTAAAAATGAAATTTCATGTGAACAATGGCTGTTGAAAAGTTTATAGTTAAAAATATTTGACTTTTGTAATTAAATATTTTACAATGTATTTCTCTTTTGAAATCAGTGACTTATTTTTAAACGTAAAAGCATGACTTTTGCAGACATGATTCTTGATATGATTTGTAATCGAACAGTTTTTTTCTCTTTTTCTCGATAAATGAATTATACCTTCAGTTATAAGCGATTGTTGTCTGAAGACGGCGGTTTTTTCCCCCGTTGTCACATACGAAAATTCGGTTCAATACGCTAACTTTGAGAGCATTTTCTAAGTTCGATTACAAAGTTTCTCAATAAAAGCCCCTGCCAATTTCATGCATTTTCATACAAAAATGAATTTAAAAATGTGTCAAAAAGTATAGCTTAGTTTAGATTAGAGACCAGCAGGTGGAACAGGGGAAAAGAAATCTGGTTGATGTTTTCCATCTTTTCTTTACCCATCACTGCTCATAATAGTGCATTAATTGCGGACTAAAAAAGTTTATCACAATATCTATTTTTTATAAATAAATAAATGGAGAACTTCACAGATACACAAAAAGTTAGTTTTTTAATGTATTCACGGCATTTCCTTTCTTGTAGTTCCACTTAAAAAGACACCCCTTTAAATCCTAAAACAAAAAATAAACCCTTTGATAACATACACCTAGAGACCACAATTGTTCGAATTTCCGTCTGAAAAGAATTCATGATGAACAGTTTCATGCTGTGCTTAAGATGATAATTCTGAAAATTAAAGAAAAAGAAATTCTGTGGCATCTATTTTTTCTCTCTCTCTCTCTCTCTTTTTTTTTTTTTTAAGTCGTTCAAAACACATGTCTGTAGTTTTTTTTCCTACTATTTAAAAAGTCTTTCACTACTTCTGTGTCCGACAAAGCTTAAAACTCCGTTTAGGAAATTAAAAGTCAAGTCTGTGTGTATATATATATATATATGAAAAAAAAAATTGTATTTTTTTTCGCGCTAGAATTTATTTTTCATATTTAAGATTTGCCAACCTTTAGATGCACTGGCTTCTTTTACTGTGTGTGTGTGTGGAAGAGAGATAGAGGGGGGGGGGGGGGGGGGGAGGAATACTGAATTTTTACAAAATTTTGAGTTATTTTTTTGTTTGTTTAAAGACTCTGGAATATTTATTAGAATACAGAATGCCTTGGCTAGAGGATTTTTAAGAAGTATTTATTGTGTACATTATTCCGATTTAAAGAAAAAAGGCCCGGGGAGGGTACTTTATATTGGACGCAATGAAGAGTTCATGAGTCGAAGTTTGCGGGTTCGATAGCCACGCGATCTGGCTGGAGCAGTTCTGCTAAACTTAGTTTGCAAGTTTCGTTGCAAGATTTAGTCCGCAAGATAAGTTTTCCTTGTATGTTTAAGAAAATATCTAAAAGGCTTCCCATTGTCGGAAATAGGGCCAAGATTACATTTCGTCGCTGTCTAATGATGATTCTTTCTTTTTACCAATGAAGAAAATCTCAAAATTCCAGAGATCTAAGACCGACTCCGTATAGTAGTGACGAGCATAATGAATGATTTTGATTTTCGAATGAATCTTTCGAGCAATGCTGAAGAACATAGCGACCAGCCATCGTATTTTTTTAATCAATTATAACCATAAATTTACTAAAAAGAATGGAAAAGAGATTAACTATGAACCACTGTGGCTTTTAATTTAATTAAATAAAAATCGTGGTTTTAATTGATTAAAATAATAAGAAGGTTGGCTGCCATGCTTTTGCGCATGCCCGAATGATTCACTGGAATACCAAAATCATTCATTATGTCCATCACTGTAACTCCGCAGTGAGTCCTATCTCGTTATAATCTCCCTGTTTTAAAGTGGCTAAATATAGATTTCGTTCACCATTTTATATCATGAGCAAAGAGCCCATGTTATACCAAGTTAAAGTTAACGAAATCGTAGAAAAAGTAACACTGTAACGGTCAGGGGTCGATCCAGGAAAAAGTTGGGTGCTATTCAGAAACCCTTCACAAAAATCGATTTAATAAAATAGGCCCCTTCATAAAAATCGATTTAATAGAATAGGCCCCCTCACAAAAATCGATTGAATAAAATAAGCTCCTTCACAAAATTCCATTCCATAAAAACATACTCTCCATTAATTATTTTTACTTTGTTAGGTTTTAAAATGTATAATTTTCAAAGAAAACAAGTGCACAAGAAAGGAAAACTTTAGCAGAAGGATTTAAAGAAGTTACTATTAAAAGCTTGGTTTGAATTTGAGTACCTGGATTTCACCTTTCATAACAAAATGTTATTTTTCATAAAAAATATGATAAATTTCACATAAATAAATTTTAGTTTCCACAAAATGGGCCCCAAGAAAAAAAATCTGCATCGACCCCTGGTAACGGTATCTGTTACTAATTTAAACTTTCGATCACTTTCAGCATAGAATGAATGAAACTTTTAAAGATGAGAAATGCCGCGCCGTTAGCAAGGTTATGGGGGTTATTGGATTGTGAAAGATGATGCAATGGATGAATTTATTTCGTCTCCATAAGGTCCTTTAATATAATGCTTATTACTATGTAAGATTACTATTTTTTTTTTTTTTTTTCTTCAAATCGCGTTTCCGCTGTTCGATGTTATTACCTGTTTCCGTTAAAGTTAAGTTTTGCTAAAATGTGATTTAATGACAGAAGTAAGAGTACTTTTATCCTATCTACTGAAGGAATTTTGTCATCTCCTTTGTCAAAATTAGAACAAATTTTAGGTATGCTTCTTTTATTATTATTAAAGAAAATCATTTATTTTTCATTGGAAAAAAACTATTATTATTCTATTATCTTATTAATATAATTGTAACATTCAGATTTTTTTATTCCTGTCTAGGTAATAGTATGAGCTCCATGTTTTCCGATAATGTAATCATAATATTGCAATTAAATATTTTAAAGCTTAAATTTTTTATGTAGATATAAATAATGCCGAATATCATAGATAATTAATTTTATCGGGTGAGGATGAAATATAACTTTGTTTTCTTGAGTTTTTGCTTACCTTTTTAAATTTTAGGTAAAACGGTTTCCGAAAAAATATTATTTTCCCGCCCAACAACGTGAAATTTTCTGACATTTTTTTTTTTTTTTTTTTTTTTGGCTCATTTTTAAATATAAAAGCATGACATTTGCAGGCATGATTATTGAAGTGATTTTTAATCAACAGTTTCAAATGCGGAAAAAGTCTTTCGATTAGTATCTGAATAAGAAAGAACACCTGTCAATTTCATGCATTTCCGAACAATATTCAATTCAGAAATATGTCAAATTAGTTCTTTTGTATTAAGTGCGGTTTGTCTAGAATATTATAAAAACTGACTTAATTTTCTTATAATCGACAAATTTTGTTTTTTCTTTGGTCGATTTAAAAGTATCTTTTAACTTCATGCATGCAATTCATTATATGTCCTGATAGTTTATATATGTCACTATAGGATAGATTACTTGAGATTGTTCTCAAATCCAAACTACCTACTTTGACATATTTTTTAATTTATTTTTGTTCGGAAACGCATGAAATTGGTAGGTTCTCTTATTCAGAAGCTTTGTAATCGAAAGATGTTTTTAATTTTTTAGTAAAGGCAGAAGATATTTCAGAAAACACTGTCAAAGTCGGCGTTTTGAACCGAATTTCCAACGCCGCACCTTGAGAAAGGAGAAAAACGTTTCGGCACGTGACACGAATAGCTTATAACTCCATAAGTATAATTTATTTATCAAAAAATGGAAAACTCATTCCAAATCTCTTCAACAGGCAGGCCTGACTATTTTATGCCTTTGCGTTTAAAAATGAGTCAGAATATCTGTCGGAAGGAGCTTACTCTGCAATCTTTGAAATTATTTGCTGATACTTTTTTTTAATTAATATTTAATTTATTGCATTTTTTTTAAATCAGAATTTGTGTTTTAACAAAATGTGAGTGTACTATGCCAATGCCTGTACAAAAACCTTTCCTATGATATCTCATTCATCGTTGTGAATTTTGTATGCGCGTAGAAAAAGAGATGCTGATATCAGAAATAATATATATTATAGCCAGTTTTTGGTCATTCTCATGTGTAGGGTAGCTTTTTTGTTTAAGAAAATTAACCAGTTCTTTATGTACGTTGAATAATATAATTTAGTTTATAACTATCCCCCCCCCCCCCCCGAATGTCTTTCTATATGATCTTCCATCATTTCCTCATCTTGTTTCTTATATTCAATCTTATGTAAAGAAAACCACTCATCTTTTGTATCATTATCTCTTTTTTTAGATTTTTCTTAAATGAAACCCTTTTTAATAATAAATCATCTCTATTTTCATGCTTAAATTAAAAAGCAATTTATAACATTAATTATGCATGAGCTTTATTGTATTGCTGATAGGGGAAGAAAAACTAATTATGCATACTTCTGTGTCGGAATCAAATTTTTTCTTTTTCGTAAGCACGCTCCGTGCTTTTGAAGAAAAAAACGTTCTTATTTAGCACGCGATTGTTTTCTGCCATCTCGACTGGAGACGTTCCTTTCTTCCTGAAATTAAAACTGAACGGGAGAAAAAAATGTATTTTTTTACGAAGACCCGTTTATCGAAAAACCATTTTTCACTGTCACGGCATTTTGAAATTTACCGTTTCATGAAGTTTACAGTGGAAGAGATGAATTATTTAAAGTTTTTGCAAGTTTAGATGCGTGTTCCTGGGTTGTAGAGATGTAGCTTTTTTGATAAAAGCTTTTAAACTGCGGCGTTTTTGTGTGTCTTGGCAGTTTTTAGTTGTACGTTTTTGTTAAGCTATGATTTTACCTTAGAAGTAAATTATTTGCATTATAAAATTTCGTGTTTAATCTAGTTCTTGCTGAATTAAGCCGTGGAATTCCGAACGTTTTTCCTCTTATTAAAAAAACGCTTTTTCTTTTCTGTATAGAAAATGCAAGATAGACGTAACTTCATTTGCAAAATATGTAAAATATTGTAATTTTTTTGTTTCTGTGGGAAACACAAAAATTATTAAAACTTATTTTTCAAATATATTTCGTTTGCCTTATACTAATGTAAACGTTTAAGTGTGTTTAAAATTTTCTGTAGTTTAAAGGAATAGAAAAATACATTACTGTGTATTAAGTTAAATCTTTCATTTTCTCCATTTGATAAAAATGATCTTTCTACTTATAACATTTGTTTTCTTTAAAGGCTAAGAATGTTTCAGGGATGGTGTCAAAGTTGGAGATTTAGGCAGATTATAAAAACGTAACTATTAGAACAATTTATTATATATGTGATAAATGTATAATGAAAAATATTATTGAATTCTAAACTACTTGAATATTAATGTCGTCAAATTTCACGCACATATTAGATGGGAATTGTTAATGTCCAAAAAGATTTGTACTGTTCAGCCTTTTTTCTTTTTCGCCTCCCCAAGAACAGCCTTTAATATATGTTTAACTCAAAATATTTCAAAATAATAATTCAGTATACAGTCAAACCTCGTTAACATGAACACTCTTAACGCGAATTACTTTTAGCATGAACTGTTTCCGATTGCCCTGTCCAGTTGTATGTAATGTATTTAAGTTCGAATAACATGAACTACTTTTAACACGAACAAAAAAAGTTTCCCCCTTGAGTGTTCGCGTTACCGAGGTGTTCGACTGTATATAAAAAAAGTCTCTTTACACTAATTCATTTTTAAATTGTATATAAGTTTAAATTATATTGTTAGGTTAACTTCGAATTAAGTGCAAATAATGATGTTTATATATAAATAAAAGTGTTTTCTTGCTTCATGATTGCATTGCACATTTAAAGAATCATTGTATCTTTTATAAAATTCATAATTATATGTACCACATTTCATATTTTAAATCGTGGGTGAATTTTTTTACGCAGAAAATCCTTGCAATAAAATTTGTTTCAAGGCTATTTCTGTAGGTTCACTGATTATGTGGAAATTATATGAAAATCTCATTGGCATTGATTGCAAGAAAGGATAAAAGTATGACTGGGTAGTAGAAATGAAGAATATTCTTCACATTTTAATGGAAATAACATAATCATCCAGACTCTCAAAAAATCAGTGTGATATATTTGTGAATATAAAAGGATAAAATAATAAATTATTTTTTTTTGTATTGAAATAAGTTTAAGTGCATTGAATAGTAATAATAAGTTCATATTTTGGTTAAAAGTATGTAAATTACATGTATCTACAGATAAAATTATACTATTAGTAATTTATAGTAAAAGTCTTGTTTTATTAATTATCATCAAGGTCTTTTTAATTTTGCAAAAAAACTCACAGGCTGTCAAATTTTTAAACAGGCAAATAATTCAAAATCAATTTTTATTTTACTTTATTTCCAATTTAACATTAAAATAAATAAATAATCTAATCAATTATATATTTAATAAAAAAAAGTTAGTACCCGGCCTAAAATTTGGCCGAATGTTCGGTATTCGGCTAAATCACTATTCGTTACATCCGTAGCATTAACTGCTTTCAAAGAATCTGACTTTTTTTTATTTATAAATATAGTACATCAGTTACTGATCGGCGACGACATGCAATTTTGATTAGGTTTCTTTTTATGGTTTAGGAATTTATTTATATTTTTTTGGTGTCATACCAACTGGTTTAGATTATTTCTTAAAAAAAAGCTTAAATTAAAATTTTTAATGCAATTAATAAGTTGAAATTTATATTTAAACTTTAAAATGTTAGAGTATTTGCAATACATCATTGCGAATTATAGATTTCAATTGCACCATCAAAAGTACATAACTTGGTGAAGAAAAAAAATGTCTGCTTTATTTATTTATTTATTTTTTACTTCAAATCGTTTTCTCTCGTGTGCGAACACGTTAGGCACAAGTGCAAAGGTGAATTCGGAAATCTGGGTTCTTCAGTCAGCTGTCTCCCGACCATGTTTGTAAATAAAGAACCTTCTCTTTTCCTTCTCGTTTCGGGGTGGATCAGCTGATCTGTTTCAAGGGCATCCCCGAGAAGGAGGAGAAGTGGGGTGGAGAACCGTGAGAACTCCCAAAACTGCTCTAAGGCAACAGGTGCTGATGGGCTGAGGTTGTTCTAGACATGCTGCAGCAGGTATTTAGGAGACTTCGCTCTAGTAGCTGCAATTTTGATGGCGCCATGCTTGTCAGCTGATGCATATGGGTAGCTACTACAATCGGGGGAGGGGGGGGGAATCCACAAGATAAATATCTTTAGATGCAGACGGTTTATTATTAACTAATAGAAGAAATCTCTATTTTTTATTAATTCTAAGAAAAGTTTATGAAGCAACATTGTCTATATTCACGTGATTGTGATTTTCTGTATCTTTCAAGCCCCCAGATTTAAGGTTACATTAACCGACTATTAATTACCATGGGTACCGACAAAGGTGGGAATTTTTTCTAAATTTCGTTTATCTTTGAATTTGGGGGAAAAGGTAATGTTATATTTTTTGCAGGTTGCTTCAAAAAATTAAATACTAAAAGAAAAATGTATGAATGAGTATAAAAGTGTTTTTAGATCATAATAAGGCTCAGTTAAGCGGATAATTCCTTCTCCTGTATTTTTTTCTACCGGCTCCAGCGCTAATTACTAACTAATTTCTGAAAAATGAATAAATAAAAACCGGCTGATAGCAATTTGCAGCGATTGACTTAACGAAGAATGTTTTATTCTGTTTTTGACACTAAATTTATACGGTTTTTTCGACAACAAATGGATGAAACGGTTCGTATTACAATGCATCTGTGCTAGTGTAAAAAAATAACTTAAAATAAAACACAAGTGTGTTCTATAAATGACTTTCTTCCTCCGCATAAACTGAAAAGAAAAGAGAGTGTAAGAAGTAGATTTCATGAAGTCTTGAAACTAGAGTGGCAATAATTTTAAGAATAGCGACATGCATAAAATGAAATTTGATTGATCTTCTACAGGATTGTGGACAAAAACAGATTTGACGAACTTACCATTATCGTCAAGCCAGTAGTAGTTCCACCTAACTCAAGTCTGTTCTGAAATACATATTTTTCCCCGCTCAACAACGCGAATCTTTCTAACACACTTTTGAACATAAAAGCATGATATTTGTAAGCATGATTATTAAAGTGATTCGTAATCGAACAGTTTTTTCATTTTCCAATAAATGAATTAAATCTTGAGTTATAAGCCATTATTGTTTCAGGACGGCAGTTTTTTTTTCATTCCTGCGTTGTCGCATCCAGAAATTCGGTTCGAAACGCCAACTTTGACAGCACTTTTTGAAAACCCTATACTGCGTTTATCGAAAAATGAAAAAAAAAACAGTTCGATTGTATAGTTTCTCAACCCCCTCAAGCCGTGTATTTTTTCTACGTACACGCCCGCCAACAGCTTTATTACCGTCGTATCAGCGCCTCTTGTTGTCTCCGACACTAACACTATTGAAGTCGAATTTGAAGTGCTCAGGATCCGACCTTAGACTCTTCCTTGTAAGTCCAGTCACTTCGTGTGTAACATACACACTGATACGTCGGTAATATAGCTTTTGACGGGCGCGTGTGTACGTAGACAGTCTCCAAGCGCGGATCCAGGGGAGGGGGGGGGGTCATGACCCCCCTCTAAATGAAAAACATTTCTATAGAACAATACATTTTTTTAAATATAAGTATGTATTAAAGATGTTTTCATTTATTTTTCTTTTCTTAAAAATTCAAATCTATCTTAGACTTAAAAATTCTAATCTGATGTATTCACAGAGTTATTTTTGTACAGAAATGCATGACAATTGCAGGATTTATTGTTTAAGCACTAAAGAGTCGAACATTTTTAATTTTCCTATAAATGTGGTACATTTGGAATTTTACTATTTGGTTGCTCCCTCCAGACGATATTTCCATGATTGCCCAGCCCAGAAAGTCAGCTTAAAATGCGAACTTTGAGAAAACTTTCTCCTAGATTCTTTGCTTTTATAAGAAAATAAGAAACTGATTTCTTTGTATATCTGAAACAACAGGGAAATTTTATACATTTACGAATATACCTTTAAATTTCACGCACTTACGAAAGAAAATGAATTTGGGAGTATATCAACAAATAGTCAATTTGTATCTAAGATATTAAAATTGCTAATGAACGAATGTGATCCCCACCCCCCACAAAAAAAAAAAAAAAAAAAAAAAAAAAAAAAAAAAGACACGACCCCCCCTTCTAAATGGAGGGCTGGATCCGCCTCTGAATTTGAGAACAGCTCTCGCCAAGTTTGACTGCCATCGTTTGGACAAAATTTCCCATCTGAGGGTGCGTCCTGTTGCGTATGTCACCACTCTCTCAGAAAGGCACTTCACTTGAAAGATCTGCAGGTTATATTTTAAAATGGATACTTATGTTTTTTTCTTTACGTTGTCCTTTTTGCTCATCAAATTCCTATGTTTAATCTATCCAATCTCAAATTTATTGGACTTTTTTCAGATGAATTTTAATCCATAAAATTAATTTACTGACTTAATATATGTATTTTTTTCTTTTTTAACACTTCCCTCTTCTTTCCTCCGACACTAACACTCATTTTCGATATCGGAGCCGTATCGGCAGTGCTCCGAATCAGATCTACAACATAAGAAAATCTCAACTTTTTGAAACTATTGTTTCTAAAAACCAATCAACCAACTATCTTTTTAATCGTATTTTGAACGTTGTGATTCTTTTAAGCTAGTTTGAACTAATATTAAGTTTATTTTGATCGTGCTGTGCATGGTCCCAGTTTGTCTCGTGTTGAAATAATTTTTATTTTCGTAGGTGTTCGTAGATATTTAATAACATGTTTGAAACTTATTTACTTAAAGCTTTGTTCTGTTCATCTGCAATGTATTTTGTTTGTGTAATTGTTATCTTGAGTGCGGCAGTAATGTGAATTTTACGTAATACGCCTACGCTGTAGAAATATCAGTATTAAGGCAGTTGACTGTGTTTTTAAAAATATGATTATTATTGCTGTCGAGCTGGTTAGAAACTGATAAATAAGTTGATAATGCGGATATCTTTGGGAAGAGAAGTATTTACAAAGTATTTTTAGCATCCAGGTGGTGTTCTTTTGATATGTTTATGAATCGGCTTTGTGAAATCAGACAGTGTGTTAGGGAAGGGTTATTCGCCGAATAATTGCAGTTTTTAATTTAAGCAAGTTTTTGATGATGGCTAACGACAGAGTTTCGTCCTCGTCTTTTGGTAAGTTTTTTTTTTTTAACTTTTAAAAAACTGTTATTGAAATTTTTCGTTATCTGGAACGGAACATCAGCAGTGCTGGTTCAGGCGACCCCCCTCCTGGGCCACATCTCCTGAATTCATCACTGATCTGGCAATTTATATTTAGTGTTTCCACATTTATAAAAAAAAAGGGGGGGGGGGCAAGGCCGGATTTTTTTACTAAGCATAATGGGGCCAGATCTAGGAATCCCTTCCCCCCTTCCAACCCGTAATTCAAGATGCTCCTAAATTTTGATCCCATATTAAATTGTATTTTGTGTATAATAAAATTGGAAATCTATTTAATATTTTAATAACTGCTAAAATTTACTAAATTTTAATCGATATTTTCAAAGATTTTTTTTCTATTTTAATAAGTTTATAGTTTATATTCACTTGTATAACAACTGATATTTTAACCAAAATAATTTTCCATTTACACTATATTATACGAAGGCGTCATATCTGACAATAAGTGAATTATGTAAGACAAGTTGAGTATAGATACCCTAAGCAGTGTATGGGTCTATGACTCTCACTTTTCTAAATCATGATAAAGCATCTCTGGGAGCAATTTTTCAATCTATCAGTACATGCAAAAAAAATTCCATCCTTGCTGACAGTTAAATATCGTTGTTGATAAGGCAGTTTTTTAGGTAGTTCTAAAGTGATACAACTTAAAAAAATTAAAAAAAAAATTCAGAAAATTCGAAAAATGTTTTCAAGCATGAGAACAATTTTTAAACTTCAAAATGGATGGGAAATTATTCAAAATTTTATATCTAGAGTCAAACTTATTTATTTCAGTATGAATCGCAATCAGAATATTTTCGGAACAGATGTGTTACTATCACGCTAAAATGTAAACAAAAGATTGGCGACTGTTTGTTTGGCGCGATTTCCAAGACTGCGCCAAACGAATAACTTAATACAATGGCTAGGTTGCCATTAAAGAAAAAAATCCCCTAAATTTGGCGACTTTTTTCTTTTTTTTAACCGATAATTTTTTTTTTTTTTTTAGCGTGAGTGTAAAGCATCTAAGCCATATTTTCTAGACAGTTGGGCTGTGTAACGTTATAAGCGAAAAATGATAAAGCTGCTCTAATTCAATCATTTTTTTAAATATTTAAACCTCTTTTGTTGACAGACGCGGAAGTATGTATGTGATTCACTCATATTGATATCTCAAACACGTCCAAAACGAGTCCTGTCACATTACGAATAAATGTACTATATATGGAGTCGACATTTTTATTCACTAAATATACTTTTTAACTTTTTAAAACTTTGATCTGGTGTGTTTTTCTGTTTTTGTAGTAAGTTTTCACTTTATTATGTATGCAATCTTAAACGCACCTTTCTGACGATCTTTGTATTCATATAGATACACACGTATGTTGTATGTACCAGATGAGTGCCTATTTTAATTGTTATAGGAATACAATAAACGGCATATGCAATGTACGGTATGGCGGTGAAGGGGCTAAACTCCTTAATACATGTATTTGAGATTTATGCTAAGTTAACTCCTTTGTCCACAAATATTGGAACTCATTAGTATATTTTAAATTTCTCTTCAGAAAATTAGTTTTTAATTTATGCACTCTTTTTGAATGTTTCATTGTCATCTAATTATCAAATTTTGAAAACAGTGAATAGCTATTTCAGCTATATAGAACCCATAATTGGCGTCGTGAAATGTTTGTGCGGAACTTGCAACATAGTGCCATTTTGTTCCCAGCTAGTATAATTTATTCTTAAAAAAATTAATAAAATTAATTTTTATAAACACAATTTTATTTTTGCATTACTTTATTTATCACTTGCATAAATCGATAAGTATATCACTTATTATACTTTCTTCATAAATCAGTAAGATTCATATAAAAATAATAAAGTACACGAGTAAAAAATTACGTGGGGATTAAATGGTACCAACAACAATCAAGGGTTAATACAGCCAGCTTGCTTCTCCAAGATTTTAACATTTAACAAAAAATTATGTTTCAACCCCAATTCTGGAAAGAGGGATAAATCTGATCCAGGCCAAATTTTTGATTCTGAGATTTTTCGGAGAGTTCTATTTTCAAAATGTCTGTATAATTTTTTTAAATATATATATATTTTATAATTTCATCCGAAAGTACAAGTACAAAATCTAAACTTAATATATGCATTTTATTAGATTTTTTAAATGACTTTTACTAGATGTTCAAAGATAGGGTTAAGAATATTTTGTCAATTAGACAGTAAATAACATTTGAGAGTATACATGTACATTCTGCTGTGTACTCACATACAGAGCATTTAAGGAGAATATTACCCCCCCCCCCCCCAAAAAAAAAAAAAAAAAAAAAAAAAAAAAACTGATGAGAAACTAAATAAATATTGATGCATTCCATGGTCATATGGGTTTAAGGATTGAAGAGGGTGAATTTTTCAGATCTGACTGATAATGAGCCTCAAGAATCCAGGAACTATTATTGTATATGCACGCCACAGAACAATTTGTTAATTACTTTTAGCTCTCAATTATTGACCAAACATTTCCATACGTTGACCTTCGCAAAGTTTACGTGCATAAAACTCTGATTATGTTTTACTGCATTCCCTCTTTCACTCTTATCAACTTGATGTATCAGTCTCGACTTTATTGCCAGCCTCGGTGTCCTGCAAGCTCCATCTAATGAAGCTTCTATAGGGTTTGTTGAACTTCAACCTCGAGGGATTTGGAACTTTAGGAATCGCCTTAGGTGTATTTCTCGAGTATAATGATTAGTAGACGTCTCAGGACTGCTTTTTCTTCAGCTCAACAGGGGAGACTATAGTCTGTGAGGCCCAAATTAATTTGGTCTGCATTTCGTAACACAGGGAAAACTCGGGGTTCTATGCAGGTTAGTTCATCAAGTTCAGAAGAATAGTTGGATGGGTACTTGCTCTTCCTTAGGTAAGGGGTGGGGGTGACAGGTGTACATCTCCAGAGTCATGAATGCACCTTTTGATGCTGTTATGGCTTTTTGGAATATGTGGAGTGTTGTCTCCAATAATTAATAACTGAGTCAAGTGTATAGCCAGAAACCTTTTTTCTATGAAAGCTGTAATTTTAAATTCAACAAAAACTAGATGTATTTTTACCTTTTCTTGCAAAGTATTGAATATATATATATATATATATATATATATATATATATATATATATAATCAATATTCCCTTTCGTTTGCATGCGGATGTTTCTTTTCTCGATTGCTAATGTTAAATTATTTTGACTTATTTTTCTAGGGGGTTATTGAGGTGGGGAAAAGAAGAAATAAAACTACATCTTTACAAGCGATTGCTTCGAAATTCTTTTATTACGTTTAGATTTAAGAATTTTCTTTTAATTTTGCGTAAGAAGTGTAAAACTCTTGTTTTTATTTGTCGCGTCATTACATAAATTAGATGCAAAGGCAACATAAATATTTGAATCTAGTTTGGACTATTATAAAACATGGAAAAATTTTGTGTGAAATTATCTAAAATTTTATAAAATCGAAAATTTTCCAACACAATTTCGGAAAATGTGAGTCCATCCAAATTCATTTTTAAGCTTTCGAAAAGGCGTCAGAGGGCGAATATTGTTAGACAAAAGCGTACATTTTTCTTAAGTTATGCACTTTTCGATATAGTATTTTCTATACCCTACGAATTGAAACATAAGAAATTTGCTCTCGTGGAACAGCATATCTGTAAAATATTAATTCGCAAAATCGATGCAGCCCGAAGTTACTACAAAATTTAAGTTTGAAAACATTTTTATTTAACAGGGAACTGGAGATTTTTAATACTGCCATACATACTATAGGCCAAAAACCTCGTAAAACATTCTACGGGGTGTGTTTTTGCTGATTAACGTATGCAAATCATGAGAGATCGCTATCACAACTGATAATACTCTGCACGTTGCACCTTTTTTTTTTATCTACGAAAATAAAATCAGGTTCTCCCTTGGGGTGACCAAAAGATCATCTTCTGATTTTTAATAAGGATTTTCCTGCAGCACGTGTTTCTTCAGTCACCCGGGGTTTTTGGCGGGAGCATTTGCCTTTGGGCAAAGTTCTCTTCTGGGAGGACGATGTTTGAAACGTAGGTTTGTCATGAGAAGGGAACGTATGATTCCTATTTTACCGATTATAGAGCGAGTTTGTGCGGTTAATCGGGGGGATTATAACCCCTCGATACAAGTTTTCGGTTTTAAATGTTCATTTTGAGTGTCATTTGTACAGAGCATTAGCGGTGACAAAAATAATGTGCTGGGTTTTTCCATTATTGCAAAGTTTTTAATATTAATGATATCCACTAAATTTAATCCTATCTATTATGAAATCTGTGATGTAACTACATCATGAGAATAATCGAGAAATTGTCAAGCATTGCGTCTTTCCCTTTATACTAGAAACCTGTTTAAAAGAAGAAAAAATCGATTTTATATTTGCGTTGTGTGTGAACAGCGTAGTTACTGTATAGTAGGGTGGATCGATGTTATATGGTGAAAAAATAAATATTGCTAATCAAAACCTACCTATGCGGAAAAGATGTTCTATTGCATGGAGATTAAGAGAAAAATAATTAAAAAAATTAATTTTAAAATTTAATACTGCCGCAAAAAGTTTGAATTTTCGAAAAAAATTGGAAAATGACCTAATTTTGTTTAGATGATTTTTCATTCAAAATAATTGTTTTAATTTTAATCAAAACATACCTATACGGAAAAGATGTTATATTGTATGGAGATTAAAAGAAAATTAATAAAAAATTATAATTTCAAAATTTAATACTGCCGCAAGGGGGTTGGATTTTCGAAAAAAAGGGCAATTCTAGCTTTTTCA
The DNA here is from genome assembly GCA_963931845.1 of Maratus michaelseni. NCBI lineage: Eukaryota > Metazoa > Arthropoda > Arachnida > Araneae > Salticidae > Maratus > Maratus michaelseni. Next base: position 383,171,971 of record OZ007593.1, read on the forward strand.
TTCTCCCGCTTTATCCTTCCACCCCTCCATAAGTTGGAAGCGCTACGTCATGGAATCTTCCCTACGTCATATGATACGCCCACGTGGCTCTGAATTAGGGCTCCTCTAATAGTTAAAGGAGCCTTACTCTGAATAATACTGGATAAATGTGTTCCCACCGCTCGATCATTCAGTTCAAAGCTAGCGGCTTACGGAATTGGGCGCTGTTCTCGCAAAGTGATATAAATCTCGATTTCATTGCGTAAGTTTTCTTTGTAAGTGTATTGTGTTGCGTAGTGTACTTTGAATATTATTGCACCATGACGATGTTAAGAAAAGACATGATTTGCTCTATATATTGGTCTTGTTGTGATATGCCAACGAATATGCTTCTTACCTACAGTAACGTAATAAAGTGCGTATGTTGGCATTCAAAATAATACCGAAGCAAGGAAACATTGTCTACATCTACACTTTCCTCCTCATGTGAAGAAGTTGCTAATAAGTTAAAAGAGACTTGGAAACAAGCTTCAATCCCAATAATTGATCTCTATAGCATTTGGAGAAAAGTTCTATTATACCACGACAAATGTCGCGGTCTTCTTAAATCTTACAAAGACAGAAAAGGGATTGAAAGCTATCGCAAACAGATTGACGTTTTCCGGGAAAACGCAAATGCTGTTTTTGATATATCAGCGTGTACTTGTAAATTATTTGAATGTTGCTTCTGTAAGAAAGAACGGAAAGTACCAATGAACGAGAGAGAATTTCTAGTAGACATGCGAACTGTAAGAAAAATGGTAATTGGGTCGCTGGATCGGAAAGTCACTTTACAAATAACTAAGGCCGAGAAACGAAAATTAAAGCAAGGGCGATACGTGGATAAAAACAAAACATTGCCTGATTTTTCTTCCAGTTCAATATATTTGAATATGAATATGAATAACGGGTGTAAATTGAAGCGGCGTATGTGCGAGCATACTGACTTTTCTGCATCATCAGCTATCATTGAAAGCGGCGCCCAAAACGCTGACGGTGTCACTGTCACATCTGTAGTGACGAAATTACATGCCGTAGCAAAGACATTGGACCGTTTTGGGATTTCCGACCGCGCAGGCGCTGCCATCGTGTCAGCTGCGCTTCAATATGTGGGCATTATCTTACAAAGCGATGTATCGAAAGAAATAAAATTCGACGTGAGAGAACAAAGGCAAGAACCACTCTACCGTCTCAGTCAGTTGTGAAAGATTCTGACCATGACCAATTGGTTTATACTTCGATGGACGTAAAGACAGGACTATATCCCTAGGAGATAACAGAAGAAAAGTCATAATAGAAGAACACGCAAGCTTGGTAAAAGAACCTGGTTCCGAGTACATCGGACACGTATCTGTAAATTCCGGGAGAGTGCAAGTCACTGGAAAAGACATCGTAAACTTTTTGTCCTGCGTTGACAACAATATAGATGTAACAAAGTTGGTTGCGATCGGTTGCGACGGAATATCTATTAACACAGGTGTTAAAGAAGGTGTTATTCGAAATTTAGAACTGATTCTGAAGCGTCCACTACAATGGTTTGTGTGTCAGTTACACGCCAATGAGCTTCCACTACGTCACCTTTTCGCGTACGTAGATGGAACCACGACTGGGCCCAGAAGCTTCACTGGTGGAATAGGACCTTGTTATTAGGAGAAATACAACCTCTGGTTTTAAGCTATGCAGATTTGAGTCTACTGTACATAGTATATAACTTTTTTTCTTTTTCACAAAAATTAGCTCTAACTTAATAGTTGGAAAAAATACGAGGCTATGATATACACTCACTCACAATTTTTTTTTTTTAATCGGTTATAAAAAGGAAAAAAGTCGCCAAACTTCGGGGATTTTTTTCCTTTAATGGTAACCTGGCTATTATGCTTTGCTTGTATTACTTTATTGGTTTGGCGCAGATTTGAAAAAGTCGCCAAATATCGGTGCGTGAGGTTCCAAATTCCCGAAATTTGTGCGATGTAATGAATGGGTAGGGAAGGCCAGTAGCTTAGTGCTACAGGTCCACAGTTCGCTTCCGGAATAGGCAAGGTTCACTCAACCTTTTATACCGATAAAATTAGTATAAAATGTGCCTGACAACTAAATACGGAGGGTTTCGCGTTAGGCTGACCACCTGACCGGGATATATATTGTATAGCACCCCAGGGATATATATTGTATAGTTTTTTATTAATTGATGATTCCTATCATACCTTCCCATTACCGTAATTTCCGGCGTATAATCCGCAGCTCAAAGAGTCGTTTTTCGACCCAGAAATTTTATTCAATAATTGTAGTTAAATACTTACAGCGATCTTTTAAGTTACATTTTATAAAATAATATTTCTGGGTCGAAAAACGACTCTTTGAGCTGCGGATTATACGCCGGAAATTACGGTACTTATTGGTATTTAGATAATACAATGTGACTGAAGTTTCGGTTTATAATTCAGTAATTTGGGTTTAATGTTCAAATATTGCATTTGGAAAATCTCTAATATAAATTATACTTTAACATTGCAAATAAATCAAACTATTACTTTTTAATTAAGTTTTTAAGATATTTTTTCGGAATCTTATTGCATAATTTTTAGATACATAAAATGTTGTTAGATCGGATTGTTTCCACTTTACATAATGAGTAAATGATTTTAAAAGAATTTTACGTCAATCCAAACATTATAATAAACAATATTACAGAAAACTCGTACACTAAAATCAGTGGAGGCGCTGCTTTAGAAAAATATTCTAGCCATTGTTTTATTTGTGTGGAACGAAACATAATGATACGATGACTACTTCTTTCGAAAATGAAAGCTAAATTGAAAATCCCCCCTTTTTTTTGGCTAAAAAAAGTTTTAATTTAAAAGCTCGGAAAAAGTCGCACATTGCTTTAGGAAAATTAATAACTGTGATTAGAAAGAACATATTCAGAACTTTAAAATGTAATAAAAATTTAGTTTTATAAATTCTGGTTAAATTATCAACATAAATACAAAAAAAAAAAAAAAAAAAAAAAAAAGACAGAGAAAAGAAATTAAGAAATTCTGCTTAAATATAAAATAAATTAATCAATGTTATAAGGTTTGAAACCAGTTTTAAAGACTAGCGATAAATATAATATGAAAACACTACATACAAATATTTATAGATGTAGTTGGATTTTTGCTCTAAGATGTCCTTTCAGGAAAAAAAAAACTAGTCGTTGGGGCCCACCGTAATACTTACCCATCATGGATATGCATAATGTAAAATATTAAAATAAAAATGCGTAAACTACTTATAAAATGCATTGCAATTCAAATAAAATCGTGGCTTGATGACGTCATAAACTTTAAAGGCTCGATTACTGAATTGCTTGAAAGGGGTTTTTCCTTATAACTCCGAAAATAATAATCCTATTAACTAGCGGTTTATTGCATCTGATTAAGCGTCAAATTTCCAATTAAAATATATCTTTGAAGTCAAATTTGGATAAAATACAGGGTCATGAAAAATCGAAGAGTGTGGAAAATAGGATTCCAAATATCTCGGCAACTCATTATCCGATCGACTTCATGCTTTATGCAAAATTTGTTTTTTTATTGTCTTTTATATTCATTTCTTAAAATAAACAATTTCGAAAAATTTTATATACCTTTTATCAGAACGAATATTTCGAGAGTCCGAAAAAAATAGTTCCGGTTAATCGAGGTTATTGAAATGAAATAGGCTTCTTCCCATTATTACATACTAAGTACATACCAAATTGCAAGTCTCTATCTCAATTTTTTCGGGAGATAGAGCGTTTACAGACACACAGACGGACGGCAAAATTTTTTCTAAAAATATGTTTTTCGGAATCTCCAGTGTCTAAAACGTGTAAATCCGTGAAAAAAAAATTTTTTGATTTTCAAAACGATTACAAGACTTACCCTATACGTATGATGGGTAAGTAAAAAGTATTAAAACGTAGTCTCATAAAGTGATATTGAAAATGTTACTAATCTACTGTAAATAAAGGATACTAGTCGCCACTATAAGGAATCCAATATCCATAATACGAAAGTACTTTTAATCTCCATAATGTGCGATGTTATTGTGTGTGCAGAGACGGATCTAGACTAAATTTTAGCCGGGGCAAGCTTGTAAATTTGCGCCCCCCCCCCCCTTGTTCCCAAGGATATCCGAATAAAATCTGCGTAAACAATTGCTTAAGGAAATAATATTAATACTCAGTACTCAAAATCTGTATTTTTACTATGCATTTTTTCTATATAAAAAGTACAATATTACACAATGCAAAAATTGCAGAAAATATACTTGTTTTAACATTTAAATTTTTAAATTTATTGCTATGTTAACCTACGCCGTTTAAATTTAATTAATGTACTTGTTTGCTTCAAAATTGGTACAAGTGGCGTGACTGTGAAGCACAACTTAAGTTAACATATTTTATTAGATAAACATTTCTAATGAAAGATTTAATTAATTTTTTAAAAGTATAGGTGCGATATTTTGGAAATAAAAATTTAAACGGCTTATTAACAACTGATATACATAAATAAAAACACAAACGAATTCCCATGGATAGAAAACCTTTTTAACTACATAAATAAAATGGCTTTAAAGGGGCCAGAACGCGCTGAATTTTCAACAGAGTATAAGTTACATTTTCATTTTTTAGGAAAAATGTCTGCTAATTACAAGAATTTCTAAGTTAGAAGAAATTAATAAAAAATTGATTTATAATTATTTTCTTACATATCAACTCAGTTATTGCATAGAAAAGGAGATTTTTAGAACAGAAATAATACAGATAAATTATTATATGGTGTAGCACGTATAAAAAAAACAACAACAAGTAACTTGGTTGCTGACCTTAATGAAAATCGCTCGGCTTTAGCTATGAGGACATACTAGCTGTGAAGCCTCCTCCTCTTCTCTTTTTTTTAGCCTTCTTTCTGTAATAATCACCCGAATGTCTTTTAGACATAACCCAAATAAAATACTCCACGCTGTAAAACAACATAGAACAATATCGGAAAAGAGATGACACAAAAAAATCTTTGAATTTTAAATAAATAAAAATTGCTTAAAAATACTGGTGGCAATGGGATATTTTATATAGTGTAATACAAATCAATTTATTCTTTATTTCTGATCCTTATACAACGAAAGTAAACCGCCGTTGAACAAAATAAAATTGAATATCTTTTCATGTGAATTTTAAATTTTCCTTTATTCTTAATCTTTTATGATTCCTCATTTTTTCGCCCTTCCAAGTCTTGCACCCAAGTCCCCCCCCCCCCCCCCCCCCCCTTAGATCCGTCACTGTGTGTGTGCAATAAACTTTCAATATGACAGTACAGTCAGCTGGGTGCAAGTTTCATATTCCCCCGCCTTTTTTACGCGCTCATTTACCGTTGATCTCAGCCGAACTGAAACCTTTTCCGTTGGTTTCGATTTTTTCCTACTGGTTGCGCCATCTATTAATGTTTTTTAAAAACTATTTTCGAATTGTCCAATATCCGCGCAAGTTTTGAATCTAGAGTTGAATATTGGCTTATTTTTCAGAAGAATTATGATAGATAATATCCATATAAGGCATAATATTTTATCTGTATAAATATCCCGGAATCACACTAGGAATATTGTATTAACAACTTTACAAGTAATGTTTAAAATAAAGAGTTTGTAATGCTTTACTATTCAGACATCTCAAAAAGTGTTTGTATGAATTTTACAAAAATGTGATATTGTAAGATAACTTGTAAGAAATATGACGAATGAATTGGGCTGTGAAGTTAATATATGCTGATATCAGAGTGCTAATATCGGAATTTAAAAAAAAAAAAAAAAAAAAAAAATCTGCTTTAATTTTCTCCTCTAATTCACGAGAGGAAAATCTTGCATAGCTCTTTGATGGTATTTTTAAAATAAATTAAGAAAAGTCTGCGAAATGTATTATATATGCGGCTGTATTAGCGAATATTTGAATAAACATTATAAGAATGGTACATAACTTATGAACATTAAGTTTATTTTTCGATGCAAACTTACTATTTTTTAAAAGTAGCTATTAAGTTTATTACATTTTTATCTAATGTTGGATCTGCATAAGGAAATTTTCCTACATTTAACCAAAACAAAACTTTTATCTCATTTTAACTTAAATTTAAGACAGGAAATTTTCAATCTTATTTTATTTTAACGTCGCTTCTTATAGTGTCTTTCTTCAAAATCAGTGTCACCCTATAATTTCACGCAGTTCTTACTACTAGTACTTTTCTGAGGTTTAACAGTGCTTCTTAATTTATACTAAAACTTTTGAACAAGAACTCTAGATAGAACTAATTGTTATGCTAATTTACTTAACAGCATTTTAAACTGTGTTAAGGTTGTTCTGAAATCTAAATTAGCTACTTTCTGACATATTTTGAAATTAATTTTTTTGTTCGTAAACGTATCAAATTGGCAGGTGATCTTATTAAAAAATCTTGTAATAGACTTCTTTGTTTCGTTTTTCGATAAAGACGGAAGATTTTTAAGAAAATGCTGCCAAAGTTAGTATTTTGAACGAAATTTGCGGACGCGACAGCACAGGAAGGGAAAAATACTACCGTCATGTGACAACAATCTTTTATAACTGAAGATGTAATTTCATTACGCGAGAAAAACTGTTCGATTGCCAATCGCTTCCGGAATCATGCCTGCAAGTTATGTTTTTATGTTTAAAAGTGAGTCAAAAAAATATGTTGAAGTTTCGCGTGGGAAAATATTTATTTGGGAATCTCTTCACGATCAACAATTCTCAAGCTGCTTTTTTTTTTTAAATTTTAACATTCCTTTGTAGTATTTTCTTTGTTCAAATTCTGTATCGTTCGTATAATTTAGCACCGAGTACACTGGAAAAAAAAATATATATGCCGTAAAATCATTTTTTTTTCTCCCAAGTGTTTCAATGTTAGGCCCATTCTAATAAAGCCTTTTTGAATATGCTTTTATTGTATACATTTTAAAGATAATAGAAGCCAAATAAGAGACCAAAAGAAAAAAGTTGCTGGATGCACCTGCTAGAAGTCGCTTCGTGTGCGTTTACTGCAGTGCTACTGCTAGCCTATCGGATTTCGCACGACTCAAATCGGGTGTACCTCACGATTTTTTTTTTTTCCTTCGCGTGAGATCTTTCCTCTCCGAGAAACATTTCGGGATCTGTCCGAGCTTGTTCGGGACCTTGTGCCGACATCCTTCGGCTGATAGGAAAAGGAAGTGCGTTTTGTAAGCAACCTTTAACCGTAAAAATGCAATACAGATATTAGCTGCCGTTTTGAATTGTTGATTATGAGAAAAAAAAAATGCATGTAATGCTTCAGTTAGTAGGACTCACTTTTATAAATGAATAGTTTAAACATCAAATACTTCTACATATCCCGTGTTTACCCAAAGAAATACAAAGGGGCCCCCAGATTTACTTTTCAAAAAAATTCAATCAGGGTAAAAAATACATTTTTTTCCTTACGAAACTTTTATCTAAATGATGAAGCTCGATCTTTCTAAAGTGTTGTTTACTCGAAATTTTAATGGTAAATTTCAAATTGTTGTAGCATGCGAAAGATGATTTAGTAAATAACAAAGCAATTGGTAAGAGTAACGGGGAGGGGGGCTTAGTAACGTCGGGTTTTGCTTTCCCTACTTTTATGTCTTAAGCGGGCCCTGCTCAACAACGCGAAACTTTCTGCCACATTTTCTGACTCATTTTTAAACGCAAAGGCATAAAATTGACAGGCCTTTTTGATAAATTAGTTATCGAGTTATAAGCGATTCGTGTCACTTGAGGACACGAATCGCTTTTCTCCTTTTTTGGGCTGCGGCATCGGGAATTCTGTTCAAAGCGCAAACTTTCACAGTATTTTCTGAAAGATCTTCAGCCTTTACCTAAAAATGAAAAACGTCTTTCGATTATAAAGTTTCTGAATACCTGCCAATTTCATGCGTTTCCGAACAAAAATGAATTAAAAGAAAGTTTACAAAGTAGCCAGTTTGGATTTGAAAACAGCCTTAATATGAAATATACTTAGCCCTTTTTTTTTTCTTTACTCAGAAGTATCAATTTAACTTTCAATTTGTAAACTAACAGCTTGGCAATAAAACAGTACAGTTGTATACTTTAAAGCTAAATACTCAATTGCAAAAAAAAAATAAATTTAAGAAATGTCAATGAATTTTATATAAAGAAATAAAATTTTAACTTAAATATTTGTCTAAAAACGAATTTTATAATTTTGACAGATTTTGTTACATGTGGGAATCTTGCATCCAAAAAGTAAAAACTCTGAATTTAAAAGCATTCTTAATCCCGAAACTTCATTTTTTAAATAGAGAATTTTGTTTTTCTTAAATAAAATTTTACTTTTTTTCAAGATGCGAAATAGTATATTATATGCAAACGAAAAGAAATATTATCGTCGGCACCATATTAATTTTAATTTCCCTCAAGGGAATTTGAAGTTTTTTTTTTTTAAATTGGAAATTTGAATAACATTTTAGCGCTATAAATTGTAATTGCATCATTTTGAATACTTATTTCTAACGTGACTCTAGTCAAGAAAACCCCGTGATTCTTGGGGATTTAAAATGAGTGAGTCTCAAACATATCTTACATTTATTACTAAAATCACGATTTAAATCTTTAAAATGATGGAATTAGAATAGTTTTGCCATTTTTCGGTTATGATTATACAATCCTGCTGTATACAAAAATATTCAGGTAATTAGAAGTAATCTGGTTCGTTGAATTGAAATAAGCTGTTTTTGACTCTAGATATAAAAATTTCGTATTTTCCTATCTATTTTAAATAAATGTTTTAATGCTTGAAAGCATTTTTGCGTCTTTACTGAAAAACGTCATTTTAGAAATAAGCTTACTTTAGACAAAAGTGTGCGATTTTTGAAAACATTAAACATGGTCAAATTTACAGAAAGGGGGGGGGGCTATGAAATTATGAACCTTTTCAAAACCAACTAACACAGGAGCCATGAAATCAATGTGTATGAAATTGGAGTTTATCTTAAATTTTCGAATACATTTTGTGTCCGTTTGTAAGTTTGAGAGACAATCTACTGTTTGGCCCAATTTATTACGTGTAAGTAAATAATTCATGTTTCGAATGACTGTTTATAATAGGCTATTATTGAAAATGCGCAACTGCGATTTACTTAGCTTGTTCCCATTATTCCTGAAAGAATTTCCTTATATTGCGATATCTCATTTAATAGCACTGTGAAAACAAAGCTGTTAACGTTTAGTACCTTATTTATGAGATTTCTGTATTATAACTAACTAATAAATTTTAATGGGCTTTTAGGTTTGCAAGCTCCGTTTTGATGATACTGATTTTTTAAATATATATTTCTTTAAAATGATGGATCTAATACATGTATCCCCGGCATTATTGCCTCCGCCAACTTCGATAAAGGGGTTATATGTATAACGCAGTGCTGTTGTATGTATGGCATGCCATTCCAATAGTCGGCAATATTTAAATAATGATTAATATCCTATATCAGTGCAACAGAGCCGCATTTAATACCCCCACTTTCCTCTTTGTTATCGGGGGCATATTCGTATGCAGATTTCTCTCTATTCGCCTATACCCGGGCAAGCCACAAACTGCTGCAGCTTAATAGATTACCCTATGGTTGCCGACGTATGGTGGACCATTTAGAAGTGCATCGTTGATGGATATGTGTGTGTAAAATGATGGTTATGTATTTATACGCGCCGTGTCTTGGAAAGATTTATATATATGATGCGATGTTGGAAGTTATATATTTGGATATGTATGTAGAGCGCATTATGTCGAGAAATAGATAGAACCTTAAAGCAATGTCACAATCTGCATGCTCGCCCCTTGTAAATCTATTGAAGGGTGGTATTGTTGAAAGGGGAGAAAGACCGTTTACATTAGTGGCCCCGTTACGGTTATGGAGATGCTATTGTTTGGATGAGGTTTGATGCATTGCCTCAAGATTCTGCTTTTGCAGATGCGGATCGGCTGAAGTACAGGAAGTCGGATAAAATATTCCACTTCGATGTTTGATTGTTGAAGATGGAAGTTAAAATGATGCAAACTTTTTGTAGAGAAAGTTTTTGTAAAAGGGAAAGCCTTTCCCACTCCCTTTCTATAGATGCATTTTACTGTTCATCTTTGCAACTCGTTTCACTTTTTTTAAAAGCAAATTCAAACACCAGTCATTCCATTTGCTGATATAAGAATTTGGATGACATGTTTAATATATTTTATTTTTTCCGATTGGAATTATATTTTTCACAGAAATTTAATCACTTAGATGGGAGGAAAAGGATCGTTTTAATATTAAAGTTCATTAGAATTTTCATCATTATTATTATTATGTGTTAGTAATTCAAAGAATTATTCACATGTATTTCTACTAGCCTATTTAAACATCTTTCTGTATTAAACTTATATGGTATTGATTTATCTTTTAACAAGCCTCACGGGAATTCGGATACAGTATTTATGCAGAAAGTTGGGAAGTTCTTATAGAATTATAAAGGATTTAGATTGCCTTATTTTCTACTGAGCTTTGTTTTTACTGAGACACTTCAGAGCATGAATTTTACTCTTTTGTGCCTCCCTTTCTTTCTCTCTTGCAAATACAACCACAGAAAGAGGTGTTGGGGGGGGGGGGGGGGGGGGAGGGGCATAGAGATCCTCACAAGCTTCATTTCAGAAAGGGGGAGGGGGGCACGTAGGTTTTATTTTTCTGTATTAGACTATCAGCACTACTTAACAATTGCACTTTTCAGGGTCAGATATAAATACTTAGCAGTAGTGTTTATTTAATCTTTTTATAAAATAGTTTGCAAATAAGTTTTTTAATTTTTGCTTAAAAAAATATCAATCTAAAATTCTATATTTTTAAAAAGTACGCAATTTTAAATTCTTTGTAATATGCTTAAAAATACCAAACACCCAGAAAATCTATTTAAAAGCCGCAACATGCATATATTTTAACCATTCTATTGATACTGTCTGAATTGCTTGTGCAAACCTCCGTTTCCACCAGCTTTTCACGCTTTCGTTTCTCGTGTTTGTTCAAAGCCTTCTCCGTTTCCATCCGAAATCATTTTGATGTCATGAAGGGACACATCTCCTCCCGTGCCTGAATATTCTTCGTATAATCTAGCAGGCTATTCCTTATTTATTTAGCAAATGATGCGGTTCAGGACTTTTAATAATTCTTCTTGACCCAGCCGAAGCGTCGGATTCCAGACCGTTGCTTTTCTAATGAGCTATATTCGTTTGAAGTTGTCGCTCTTGCGCCATGGTGGGAAGTTCTAATTGTTGAGATTAAAGGATTTACGTGAAATCGGAAAATATTTGTTGGATATTTCGTAGTAATTGAAAGTTATTTGCGGATTGAGAAAGTTTGTGGTTGAAGGCGTACTTGAATGCTCAAATAAAAGATGAGAATGACCCAAGTTGTAGTATTCAAATTACATCTTTTCAATTTACTACTCTAAGTTTTTAGTATCCTTTACTTAAAACTCATTGTGATAATTTTGACTTGCTTCGCTTGTTTTAAATGAGGTTTATTGATGATGCAATTGAATGATTTTTTATCAGAGTTTTTTTGTATTTTAAGGTACCTAATGAGGTTAGATATTTTACCAATATTAGTAAATAGCGCGCGTATCCATAAAGTGACACAACTAAAAAAAAAGTTTTTCGCAAAATACAGAAAACAGTTGCAACATGAAAACATTTTAAATTTAGACAGAATCTGAAATAATTCACAAAAGTAACTTATTCACTTCTGTATGAGCCTATTATCTGAAGACTTGAAGTCAATACTGTTGTATAACATAACTTCTTAAACGAACAATAGTAAAGCTGCTCTAATTCAGTCATTTTTAAAGATATTTAAACATTATTTTTGAAGACATATGGTAAAGTGTGCTTGGCCCATATTTATACCTTAAAAATAAAAATAAAAAATTGAATTGTGTTGCTTTACGGTTGCTTGTGAAATATCAGCTTAGTTCAATTTTGAAACTGCCATACTTTAGTTTTGAAGATACTCATTACGTTCTCCATTTTGATGTAACTTGAAATACTGTTAACAGTTTTATCGTTTGTGCCAAAAGCCATAAGTAGATGAATCAAACTGAGAACCATCCTGTTCATATTTTAAGATATAGCTATGCGTTTGGGTTATATTGCAAACCTTTGACTCATCCCCTATATCATTTATGAACTTTTACCATATCCGGAAAGTGTCAAATTTTCCGTATGGTGCCGCTACCTCTGCTGATATTTCACTTCGGCACGTCGAAATTTCGCTACTCTGTTACGATTTTACGACCACGGCAAAATTTTGCTGGTGTAAAAAAAGAAGAAAAAAAAAGTACATTTTATAGATATACTCTTATGCGTATTTTTCCTATACCAAAATTCCATAAAACCTCGTACAGTCTTTATGGTCTTGCTACACGAATACTAGACTTGGAGGAAATGGTTATAAAAGCTTGCTCGGTGGCACTTTGTTTAGAAACCATACCGAGGTTTCCATTCTTCACTAGGAGAGAGGGGTTCCTGATCATAAAATGCACACTTGATCTGTTGCAGTATATCAAACAGTGGGGGCAGCTGTAAATATGAGGCGAATGAAAACCACCACCCCACTGATTTTTTGATCCGTTTGCGAAATTCATGGCCACTATATGGCCGTCCTGTTTTGCATATAAATATACCGGTTATAGAATTCCAGTGTACTGTCTTTTTATAGAGGCATACTATGGGTATTTTATACGGTGTTTGTGTATTTGGCAGCTTTTGTTTTCGAAGAAATAAAATGCCATTGATGCTTTTTGTGATGTGTAAAATAGGATGTTTGAATGGGATATTTGAAATAGACGCATTGTTATTTTAAGTTTTAAAATATTTGTTCGTTTATTTTTGATTTATTTCTAAAAACTCATCTTGTTGGATTTTATATCGATGAATTAGATATTAGAATGTCGAGATAAAAAATTACTAAAGTTTTTAATTACTATATATGATAAAAATTGCAATTATTGCATGAATTATCGATATTGTCTTATCATATTCATTAAGAATGTCGAATGTAATATAACCAGTTATTTAAGAAGCAGTTGCAATCATTATAGCATGGAGTTTTATATAATTAATCTTTTTATCGTAAATGGTATAATTCAGAACTTATATAGCGTTGGAAGTTAAAAAAAATAATTAAAAAGTTCCATGAACTATCAATGTGAGACACAAAGTGACTCTTTTATTTTAGTAGAAATTCTAGGATTATCTTAAATATTTAGATTTTAACTTAAATATTTTTTAAACGAAGGATTAATCATTGTTATTTTCTAAATTAAAATAACATTTTCCCCATTCTTGCTTTAAGCCGATCTTAGAAAGCAAAATATAAAATGATATTCGTTGAAGTGTGGATATCCTGTACTTTAAAATACTTAGGTTGAACGTGATTTTATTTTCTTTCTGTCAACGTATGCATAAATAATTTGTTACGAGACTACTTCACTAATGTTAATCATATGGAGAAAATATTTTAAGATATTATGTTCGCATTTGAATATGTTTTAAATGATTTTTTTTTTCATTTGATATATGAGGTATGCAGGCTCTTTTTAACTTTTTCTATTTTGATTGCAGTTTTTATTATTATAATTATTATTGAGGATATTTTCACTTTCGAGACCGGTTCCGAAAGTGAAAGTATCTTAATAATAATAATAATAAACTTGTAATCAAAATCGCGAAAAAGTACAAAAGGGCCTGCATAGAGATTGGCCTCAGTTATATCCAATGCAAAAAATAAAATAAATAAATAACAATTGAAATGCGACCGAGATATCTTAAAATATTTTCCCCGTAGGATCGAGCGGGTGTTTTGGCGTGAGTGAAGTAGCCTCTTAATTACTACTTACATCGATTACATAATAATACTAAATAATTAAAATAAATAATTTACAAACTTCATAACAATCCAAATAATTATATCTTCAGTTATTTTTATTTTCCATTACGGTAACGAAGTACTATTTGATACTTAGAAATATTATATTAAACACATATTTTCTTTGTCGTTTGTAATCTTGAAACAACTTAATTGTCGTCATGAATTATGCATAACTTTTTTTACGGCTTGATAGGAAAACCCGTCTTACATAAAAGTTCAAAGTTCATCACCCACTGTTCTTCTAATAAAATCTGGAATGGCTGCGAAACCGTCGAAAACGACCCTAGCTAGGGATGCCAAACTGACAAAATAAATATAAAAACTCCCCTTTCCAGTACATATCTGTCGAAGAGAAGACAGCCTACGATTATTCCGCAAGCCATCAACGTAGATGGGGTAGCTCAGTTTATAGTTCCTGCCTGGAATGTAATAGTTTATTAAGATGGCGATGCCTATTGTTTACTACCTCTTCTATTATTTTAGTATTTTTAGCCTTTTTCTTCAATCTAATTTTAATTAAGTCAGTAAATCTTTTTTTAACTTTCGGAGAAAATTAAATATTTCTTGTGAAGTATTGAATTATATTCATATTCAAGGTAAAATGTAAAATTCAGTGTTTTGTCTTCAGAAAAAAATTTAATATTATTATGATTTTTTTAAGGGTTTTTTTTTAGTATTTTTTAAGAGGCTGATGTTGAATTCTTTAAAAAATAAACCTCACAGTAAAATTCAAAAATTGTTTATTTCAGATCATTGCAATCTTTGGTTAAGTAACGAAACTTTTGCCAGCTTTGATTGTTTGAATACTAGAACTAGACTCTTTTATTGAATTTCCAACTGGCACATCGAAGGGGTGTAATTTAGTTGGGGGGGGGGGGGTGCGAGTAACCCTCTACGCATGACATTAGTTTAAAACTCCTATCTGGATGCTTAAACTGGATGTTTTTAAGCAGGCATTTCCTCCATGGTTCGGGAAGACCTTCCGATGATACGAAAAGTTAGTAAAATTCGCTGAAAATTGATTAATATAAATAACCAATGTAACGAATAGTACCTACAAACGATCAGAATGTATTTAGCATTCAACTGTACCATTAAAGCAAGCAGTTATTTCCCCCCCTCCCCCTACAAATACACCTTTTATTAAATAAAGAAAAAAACAACTTACGCAGCAAGGCTTTTTTTATGTTTTCCGAAACGTTTGTTCTTGTTGAAATATATTTTTTATCTGTGGTATTCGAAATCTTGAATATTTCTTTTCAGGCATTGTACTATGATTTTCACCTATTTTTTGTTTATGAAAAGTTATTTCATTAAATAATTAGGAAAAAGTATTGATTAATTCATTAAGTTGTTACAGCATCATTTACGCCCTTCCTTGGATCCTTTATTTTTTTTTAAATCAAGTTAAAACCAACGAATAACAGAAAATGGTGAAAATGAATACTTCACTCTTATTAGACTGTTCTATCACATGAAGTCAGTGGCCACAGGTTCTGGCAACCCCTTCTCTTATTTTAAGCTGAAATAAAAGCCTGCGTCACGCTGCATTAATTTGGTCGCATGGCCATCATTACGCTGGTCTGCTCCGTTATTAATTGCAGCCCATTCAGAGATATACCATCGCCGGATCGCTCCATCCGTGCCTTTTTTAATGTCTTGCCATCTTCTCTTTACCACCCCCTCGCTTTTTATGTTATTTTTATGCCGCCTATTGTCATCGCGGAATTTTATATCTGCGCTGAACATGGTGTCTTACTAATGAACGAACAGTGAAGATGGCTTGCACTAATTCAAATAATGGTATCAGAAGGAAGAAGTCTAGTACTTCGAATTGTATTAGCGTGGTAATAATTTGAGTTACGAAGTGAGACCTCGATTACTCCTTTTTTTTTTTTTATTGAATAGTAACATAGTATACTGCATAATTTCATTTTCGAATTTTTCATCTTTGACTTTTTAAAATCGTTCAGTTAGTAAGTACAATGCTCATTGACATTTGAAGTACAATCTATTTTATTTTAAAAACTCGGTATAAATTTCACCTAAAAATCTTACAAATTTGACAGCTGTCTCTCGAATGTATAATGGGAATAAAACCAAAATGATTTCTGTAAAAAAAAGTTAAATGATTGAAATTTCGAATATCTGTTTTTGAGGTTTATGAATATTTACATTCATTTCAAGTCATTATACAAAACGTTATTAAATTTGCATTTTTTTTACTTACCCATCATACGTAGTATAGGGTAAGTCTTGTAATCGTTTTGAAAATCGAAAAATTTTTTTTGACGGATTTACACGTTTCAGACACTGGAGATTCCGAAAAACATATTTTTAGAAAAAAAAATTTGCCGTCCGTCTGTGTGTCTGTGTGTCTGTGTGTGTGTGTGTCTGTAAACGCTCTATCTCCCGAAAAAATTGAGATAGACTTGCAATTTGGTATGTACTTAGTATGTAATAATGGGAAGAAGCCTATTTCATTTCATTAACCTCGATTAACCGGAACTATTTTATTCGGACCCTCGAAATATTCGTTCTGATAAAAGGTATATAAAAATTTTCGAAATTGGTTATTTTAAGAAATGAATATAAAAGACAATAAAAAAACATAAATTTTACATAAAGCATGACGTCGATCGGATAATTAGTTGCCGAGATATTTGGAATCCTATTTCCACACTCTTCGATTTTTCATGACCCTGTATTTCATCCAAATTTCACTTCAAAGAGATATTTTAATTGGAAATTTGACGCTTAATCAGATGCAATAAACCGCTAGTTAATAGGATTATTATTTTTGGAGTTATAAGGAAAAACCTCTTTCAAGCAATTCAGTAATCGAGCCTTTAAAGTTTGTGACGTCATCAAGCCACGATTTTATTTGAATTGCAATGCATTTTATAAGTAGTTTATACATTTTTATTTTAATATTTTACATTATGCATATCCATGATGGGTAAGTATTACGGTGGCCCCCAACGACTAGTTTTTTATTGCGTCAAATTTTTTTATGTAAATTTATGTAAATACTATATCCTGCTCTAAATACGTGGATATGTATCATTAAAAAATATATCAATTATTTTCCTTTTCAAATTATTTATTTTGGATTAAGATTAACTTTATTTTGCATATTAGTACTTGCTTCTCAAAAGAAGCACATCAATAAATAAATAAGTAAAATTCTTGGAAAAGACTAAAGATTAAAAGATAAAATTAAACTTGATCAATAATTGAAATCTTTTATATCAAAGATCAAGGATAATTTTTGTATTTCAAGTTACAATCGATTATCTCTGAAAATTACTAAATAATAGCATCATCCAATTCCGCATGCGAAAGTGTTAAAACGTGTTTAGTTACGTCCATTTTTGTAGATATTAAATCCCGTTTTTAATAGCAGGTTGGATAGTATTTACTTTTTTTTTTTTTTTTACACTTTCCCGACATAGTTGAAAAATGTTTCTGTATTAGGTTTGTCCGTCTGACCGTGCTCTAACTCTCGTAAATATACTCGGATTGCCATGAAGTTTTTTATGTTATTGAGTTTATTATACAATGATCGGTATTGAAAATGAAGTATATAAAATTTATAGTTCATTTAGAGGGACACTGAGAAGAATTGTTAAATTATGATCTGCGGCTGAAATATCGTAGTATCAATAAAAAATGCATCGAAAACGAAAAATCGTTTTCGATGCATTTTATTGATGCTACGATATTTCAAACATAAATTGGTTTTGGACTATCATGCTTTCTCAGGAATATAGAATAAGTGGTATTTATAGATTGTTTACAGGGAAGCGCAAAAGAATTCCATTACATTATGATCTATAGGGAAAAATCGTTTGCGGTGCAGTTTAATGATGTTATGATACTTCAAAAATTATGAAATCACTGAAACGCACTACAACGTGTTTTCTATAGATTATGGAGTACATAGTATTTATCGTTCATTTAAAGAGACGTACTAAAGAATTCGGTTTCAAGAATGATTAAGATTTATAATTGCTTTGCACTTTTTGCTGTGGTATACATTTTTAATGTGATTTTGTATGTATTAGGTGGTCTGTATAAATTCTATATATCGCATACACATGGATAATAATTGTTGAAAATGGATTTTTACTAAGTTATGTGTTTTTTTCATAATATATGTCTGATGCATGATTTTCGGTCTTGTTTTTTATAATTCAATTATTAATATCTCAATTGCAAAAGTTTTAGAGTTACCACGTTTAGAAAGAAGCGTGCGATATTTAAGACAAAAAATTGTTTACCTAACAGTATTTAGTTGAAGATCTCTTTTAATAATTATTTGTTATTTTACATAAAAGTATCCCATTTAATTTATGAAATTTGAATATTAGCCACATGGCTGTTACGCTAAATAACCCTGCTTGCCTAAGCTAAATCAGTTGGAGCTCGCAATATAAATTGTTTAGTCTGCAATTAACACTTCTATTGTTTATTTTTCTTTTCTGAGTGTGGTCTCAGTTTTTTTGGGGAGTTGTGGTAATATTTTGACTGGCATTTTAATGTTTAAATTTTCTTCTGGAAGAATAAAGTTTGATTCTTTTAATTATTAATAACATTTATTTTTTTACAGATGTGCAAAAGTATAATCAATCATTTGAAGTAGTGTGAATCGTTGTGACCGATTAGACTTGTAAAAATACTTATGTAAATAGTGCATAATTCAAAATTATATACATACTGATAACTGATATAAATAAGACGCCAGTGTTTATACGGTTTATATTTTGTGTGTTATACATTCAGCTGTGTGTATGGGGGGGGGGGGCTTAAAAGTACTTTTAAAAAAACCTTGCAATGATTGAGAGTGGAATATTTTTCACCTGATTAGGATTTTAAACGTTATTAACTGTGCATTGAGCAAGAAGAACTTTATAAAATTTTCTGGGGCCAAACCCTTTTTCTTAGTATTTATTTTAAATCCATTTGAAAGATAAATTATATAGATTTGTGTATTTCAAAATCACCAGAGATAAATGAAATTTAGGTAAATTTCAAAATACAGAGATGGGGCAAAGGTTCTTTATTGCTGTTGCACACGATTGTGTACTCTTATACCACATTAGCATAGTGGTCAGTGGAGTAGAAGATTCAGTTTGAACTTTAGATAAAGTGCTGTTTAACAATAAAGCATTTGAATTTCGAATGTATATATATATATTCAATTTTTAATACATCAGCTGTCTAAATTATCAAGGTGTCTTTTATATGTGGTTTCTTTTTTCTTTTTCTCAGATATGCCCTCTGGAGAGTCGTCATCCTATCCGACGATGATGACCATGAGTAGCCATGCCCCGCTTCCCGATGTCGTCCTAGAATCTACAGACTCGGGAAGAAGTAGAAGATCGATGTCTATCAACCTTCCACCGGACAGAGAACAACAAGTCTTTCATGATATAGGACAGAGACTCCGTCGTATGTCCGACCTCTTCGTACAGAGGCGACAGGTGAGTTGAATGCGGTTATGAAATTGTAACCTTTATTATGTAGGTTTCGTTCTGTGTATGATGTTGACATTATGGAATGGGTACTTCTCCATTATCCCGTCGACCATTTTCGATTTTTAAAAAAATATCGCCAACTATAGGATTTAACGCCAAAAATGCATGATCGTGGTATCACATTGAGTTGACGTCAGATGCGTAACTCGTGTTTGTTATGTGATTAAGTGATTTTTAATGCGACGTTTATCTGCATTTTTAATGATGTTTTACTGATTTATTAGTTATTTCGCTAATTAAAATAACAACTAAGTTATTAAATGGCGACGTTAATATATTAAAAGAGAAAAGCATTGAAAAAAATGTTGTGATGCATAGTTACGTACAGTTTCGTTACCAGTTTTAACTGGTCTGCTGAGTTTAACTGACGTCATAAGGATTTTTCAAGCAGCCGAGAGGGATAAGTAAGAAAAATAATGCAAATAAATATCCCAAAATGTTTTTCATGTTTTCAGTAATATATTATAAATTTTAAGTGCTTAAAATTACTGATAGTTGACACTTCAATGAGTGGGAATTTTCCGAATTTATTGTTTTTTAGATTCCGAAAGCAACAGTATTCCATTTGTTTATTGGCGTTGCAGTGTGGCGATAGTTTTTTTTTTTTTTTTTATGGAAAGTGGCCGACGGGATAATGGAGAAATACCATTGAATGTTCTGATTTATGCAAAGTGTAGTAAATGTAATTTCCGCCGCCCATGATACTTCTTCTGGGCTACATTTATTTTTCAGTGTAATTGAATGTTCCATCTGTACATTAAATGATGGTGCTAGTTATGTATCATTCCTTAAAATATGATCTTTTATTTTCTTCGGTGCAAATTAAGAGCTTTCACTAAATAGTGGTCCTTTGTTATTGATATGATGTAACCATTCTATAAAAGATCGCTTCACTTGGAACTCTGCTATCGCGAAATCAAATATTAATCATTACTCATTCAAGCCGATGCTCATTACCCAATATAATTTTCAAAATACGGGTTTCATCAGCATAAAGTAGACGTCGGATGCCGACGAGGTGCATTTTAAAGAAAATGTTTATTTAAATTTTTATTTAAAAAAACTCTATAAACTGAAATTTCCACTTGATGAAATTTTATCTTCTTAAAGATAATTAAAATTTAAAGAGACATACATTTTTTTTAAATACTCACGTCGTCCGCATCTGACGTCTACATTCTGATGTTGAAAACTGTATTCCGATTATTATAGTAGGTAATGAATAATCACGTATTTAAATTTTCCCATGCGTTAACATGGAGTTTCATCGAAGCGGTCCCTTAAGCTTGAAAATGTCCTAAATGGATCTTTAGATACACGCATGGTATGGTATGACATACCCATAGGGTGTGTGCTGTTTTATTTTGACACAAATACTTACAAATGATTATCGTCGCTTTTTCTTAATCGCTGACAAATTCTGCGATAAAATAAGTCGAAGATTACTTTTCATAAAATAGTGGTGACAAATGTAAAAACCGTAAGCATCCAGTGTATGTCATGCCTTGCGCGTGTGCTTCCGGATTAATAGTTGCCCGGAAATAAATTGCGTGTAACTTTTTAGCTTATTATAAGCCGCATCTTTCAACTGAAGTTCCTTCCTTACGTTACGTTGTTTCTCTTAGTTTCTGAATTTCGCTTAAATCAATGGTTTTTTTCTGCGGTTTCTGTGATTCACCGGAGTCTTTCCTTGAAATTGCCCCCAAGAGATTTCCACCCCTCAATCAGCTATTAAATGCAACTGACAAGATAAATTCCGGGCCATTTAAACCACTCTCGATTGCCGTAGCGAACATAAGCACCGGCAGTAACATGCCTCTTTCTTCTTCTAAGTGTCTCTGCCATCGTGTGTTCATTGAATTACTCCGCGATATCTATTGCCCACACACAAAAAATAAAGTACTGTGTATGGAATCAAAAGCTGGAATAGATTTCCTTTTTATCCTTCCCCAGTTTAGGATTCTGACTGATGTTTCATCTGCATTTCAATTCAGTTTCATATATGCTTCTGGTTTGGTCGGAGAAGGACGAACATTTTGAAGCAATATATTTTTGTTTAGTGTTATACAAATGTAGTGGCTGCATTGAAAAACAAAAAAATTGTTTTAACGGCATAATACAAACAGCTGGGGCGCTAGTATTATACCATAAAAATCATTTTTTTTTTTTTCAGTGTAAGAAGCAAATGTAGATTTCCTTTAAAATGAATTACAGAATTTGATTTTATGTGAAGCTTTAAGATAAAACTTTCTATGAAAGTTGATGCAAATTTGAATGCATAAATTTACCTAAATGGTATTCATAAGGACAAACAGGTGGTCCTAAGCTATCTAATTTATACGTAAATTGGAAGATTCTGAATGATATATTGGCATTTTCAATAGTTCAACAAGTGTGCATTAAATTTTGTCGTTTCTTGTCCATTCCATGAGATTTATTTTCAGCATGTTATTTGAAGTTAAAACTATCAGGTAATGACGTCGAGTACTGACATCAACAGTTTCGTACGTCATGTAACAAACTGGAAAGTGAATTTACCGTATATACTCGTGTATAAGTCGAAGAATTTTAGACAAAATTTGGGAGCTGAAAATGGGGGGTAGACTTATACACGAATAAGTAAAAAAATATATATATAGCGGAGTGAAATACCGGAGTCCTATTTTTTTCGCAGATAATTGGTGAATGTGCAAATCTTTTAATTAATCACATATGGGTCTAGGTTGGAGAGACAGATAAAAAAAGCTCAACAATAATGTCTCTGTAATTGTTCCGCACTCATTTTCGCTTGGGATAGAATTCCCTTGAATACATGGACATTCCTTTCAACATTTTAATCCCCTTTTTAAAAAGAGTTCAACATGAGAATGCTTCTGGATTTCTCTCATAAAAGTCCTACAATACAAAGAAGTACTATATTTTAGCAGTTTAAGAAGTTGTTTACCCTTGTAAATAAGGCTTGAAAGCATTTTTCAAAAAAAAAAAAAAAAAAAAAAAAAAGTAAGTAATCATTAAATTGATGTGAATAGCTTTCAAAATAAGTTAAGCTTCTCTAGTTTTTCATAATTATACAATTTTAAAATGTTGAATTAAAATAAAAGAAGTCTGATTAGAAACGTTAAAAAAAAAAATTTACTAATTTAACGATTTTTTTTAAATCCTCGATTACAAATCATTTTTCAACATACTACCAGAAATGTGGTTCGACTTATACACGGAAATTCAATTTTTTCCAAAATTTTGCGTAAGAATTGGGGGTGGGGGGGGGGTGGAAGTCGACTTATACACGAGTATATACGGTAATTTAGTTTCTTGATAATTTAGGCATAAATGCATTAAAACTCAAGCTTAAGCATTTGGGAAATATTTTGCTGAACATTCATTAGGTCACGTGTAGACTGAATAAATAAGTAAATAAATGCTACGACTGGTTGCGTTAGTCATCAATTTTTACAAAATCCGTAAATCAGCTGTGCTTTTCAGTCATTCGCCTTTTTTTTTTTTTTTTTTTTTTTTTAATGTGAAGGGTTTTTTTTTCTTTCTCATTCTAAAAATACTAATTTTTTTTTCGTTAAGATAACTGTATTTTTGCTTACGGCTCACTTGCTACCGCGTAACTGAGCCTTACAAGTTCTCCTTTATTATTAGGGGGTTATTATTTTTGGGGGTGATGTCCATTTCACCTTCACGTTATTTAGAGGAGATTGGGAGTAGGGAAACAAGAATCATGAATTATTTATCTTTTGGTGAACTTCAGCAATCAGACAGACCTTGAGCACTTTAAACGACCCGTAACAACGGTAACATTTAATACTGCGCCCCCTCCACGATGCACGTGAAAAACTCACGCAAGATTTGACGATGAGGGAGGGTGCGTGCGCTCAGGCTCTCGCCAGAAGAATATAACTAAGAAAAATCGTTCCCTCACCCCAGAAAAAAAAAAGTAAGAAAAAAAAAAAAGTTTGTAAGCTAGTCGTTGGCTCTATTCAGTCACGTGTAACCGTTCTGCGGTTTTCAAAATAAAATATAAGCAAGGATAAAAGCTTGAAAGAAGATAACCAAAAAAAGAAAAAGTATGACTCAACAGTCAATTTTTGAACTTTGATTTTAATTCAGTTATTCTGAGATACAGCACTCCGCGATCATAATTGTATTGTGCATGTCAGGGCGCAAGCGTTGTTTCTTGATTTTTTTTATTTATCGGGGGATATATTTGTTTTTGTTAATCACGTGGAGGTTGTAAATCGCGAATCTAATGGCCGTGGACAATGAACAAATGGCTATTGTCATGCTAGCTTTTTGTTGAGTAGAAGGTCATTCCCGTAAATTCGATGTTATTCGTGATTTATTTAAACCGCAAAGGGTTACAGATTAAACTTACTGTTACCTAGAATATGCATATTCATTTGGTTGATATTAGTTATTAATTGTCGTACGCGTACACAATCCTTGATATGAACGGTTTTGCATCGTGGTCTATTTATGACTTCCTTATTCTTCAGAAAAACAAATTTGGAGAATATTGTTGATATTCTCTTTCTGGCTAACAGCAACTTCTATTAATTCTGCAATACTTAGGAGGAATAAAAGTAGATTTTTATAGAGAATTTTCAGCTTTACAATCTCATTTCGTATTTCAAGGAATATTTTCTGAAATAAACGAAGTTTGACAAGGCTTAGCAGAGAAAATAAATCGCACAAAAGTTAGAACTTTTTAAAAGAGAAACTTGAAGATTAAAAAAAAAAAAAATTCTGAAGTAGATTACATTTAACTTGAAATATGTAAGAATATTTATTTTTACTAAAAAGGCGCAAATATATTTGAACCTTTTTTTAGTAAAAATAAATATTTTTGCATATTTCATTTCATATTCGAGGTGAACATGACGTTTTAAAATTTATAGTTCAAGTATAATTTACATATTTTAACTTTGTACATAATTTAAAAATATTAAATATAAATTAATACAACTTTTTCATTCGAAAAATTTTATTTACATTTTTAAGGCATATTCGAGTGCTATCTCACCAGTAGTCTCAAACGTAAGAACTGATTGTAATATAAATCTCTCGGTGCGCAAAAAAAAAAAAAAAAAAAAAAAAAAAAAATCTTAAACATTAAAAATATATATAAAATAACTAGTGTTTTTAGGAGAAAAGTCAGTTTCCATCTGAAATGTTAATAAGAAAAAGTAACTACTCTTTTGCATAAATTTGCATTATTATTTATATTTTTAAAAATATTAAACTATGTCGGAATCGCATGTTGTCTGATTACATAAAGTATGTTTCAATTTGTTATCAAATTTCTTTAACTTTTCAAGCCACTTTATTTCATTGATATTTTTTAAATAACTCAACCTACTTAAAGTTTAAAAAAAAAAAAGTAATTTATTTTTCGGCATCAATGAAAGTTATTTAAATGAATTTTAAAGATTTAATAGTGAGATAAGCAAACTAATCTAATAAAACTGGTTATACGTACATTAACATTTGGAGGCCAGATATTTACTATATTGTACTCTTAAATTTTTTGTACAATTTTTTTTAAAGTATTACAGAATAAAAAATAATCAACTGTAATAAATTTTCAAAGTAGAAAATTTAATATTTACTGACAGGAAATTAATTTAGCATATTCAGCATTCGTTAAAAGTTTTTCGTAAAGAGAAGAATCCGCAACTTTCCCTATATAATGAAACCCCAGCAGTGAAAACCGTTCTACAGGCAATCCTAATTACAGACGGCTGCCTTCACCGATTTGTCACGTTGCGTTGTAATCGTGATGATATTTTAAAAAGGGGGGCGGGAAAACAGCTTTATTCCTCCACCTTGATCTTATTATCAGCATATTTACAGCTTAGTCACCTTGCAACATATGATTCATCTTCGATACCTTCTCCCTCCAAAGTAAAAATAAAAAAAAATAAAATAAATAAAAAGTCTAGAAATAAGAGTCAACAGGTGCTACCGTATAACTTTGGTGCGCAAGTCTGTTTCCATACAGAGAATAGATAGACAGATCACGAACTTCCGCAGGTATTCGGGCAACGGAATCGCGCTGCATGAGTCATCGTACTTAAAAAAGGGGGGAGGGGAGAAGAGATGAAAAGGGAACAAGGGAGGACAGTGAAAACGGGTGAAGACACGAAAGACAATAGGTCATGACGTGAATTTTATTTTATAAGAGGGAAGTAAGGGTTGATGTTAATATTGAGCAAGAAAAGTGTTTGTTTTCAGTAACTAAACATAAGTTGTTTGTAAAGCATAAACGAGTAATAATAAATACCTCACTTTAAAATTTGTTTAAAGTATTTTTTAATTATCATATTATACAGTTAAAAAATATTGGTAAGCTAAATTTGAAAATTTAGAACAAAAACCTGCATTTTGCATGAAAAACGTTAAACTGTATAAGGTGGAATCGACTGGGACCGAGAAATGTTTCCGTCGTAGGCAGTATTTTGCTTTGGACAGAGCTTAATACATTGAAAATCATTCTGCGGGGACTTTAAAATCTTTCCGCGTTAAAAAAATTTCAGTCTTTAGAGTCCACTTTAAAAAGTTTTCTGTGTTATTGAAGTTTCCTCGAGAAAAATTCGCTTAGAAAGAAATACAAAACCTTAAACCCCACGTGGTATCAGTGCTGAAGTTTCAGAAGAATGATTTAAAAGGAAAACTTTTTTATTTGATCATTTAAAAAAGTAAAATACTAATTTTTAACAAGTATAAAACTACACAAGCCGAGTAAGTTGTAAATATGTTGATAAAAATAAGGGGAAGGAGTAAAGCTATTTTCTCGCTCCCTTAAATATCCTTACGATTTTGACGCGTGAAATGTAGTTGGATGGACTTTGGAAGGCGTACGGCGCAAACTTACGTCTGTTACGTCGTTGCCTGTAGAACGGTTTTCACTGCTGGGGTTTCATCATGGTGGGAAATATTGCGGTTTCTTTTTTCATACAGAGAACGTTTAACGCTGAATACGCAAAATTAGTTTCCTGTCCGTCATTTGTAGTACTTTTTAAACCCTATTTTTTTGTTGTTGTTGTTGTTGTTGTTAAACCTGTCTTACAATCGAGTCATAAACAAATATTTATCATTTATACTTTGCTGTACAAATATGCAGGATGTTTTTTTTTTCTGTGGGCGACGCAGGGTTACACGCTTCCCTTAAAGTCTAACGAAAGTAAATACATAAAATTTTGGCATTCCCGCATAAATTTTTATTTAGTAATAGTTCTATACTAATATATTTTTTTTTAATTTAATCTGCGGCAAGCATACGGAATGAAATACTATATATATATTTTTTCATTTTACGTTTTTTTTTATACAATCTATCATTTAGCACATATCGCGAATGTTTGCAAGATGTTAGTAACCGTTTTTACGTTAATAGAAGTGTCATAAGTTTTCACCCCCCCCCCCTCCCTTCTTACAATTATACCCCCTCAAATGTCTCCTATTTTAAGATGAACTCTTACAATTCCCGTATAAAAGAAGAAAAGTTTTTACTTCATAACACGAGCCTCCGGGAGGGGAGGAGGGGAAACAGCTGACTGGTGTTTACATTAGCCACCTGGCTGTTCCAAGGTTAGACGGTGGCTTTCTTTCCCCCATACAGGGTCTTCTACTCTAGATGACGCCTACTTGAGGGTTTATAACCTTTTATGTTGTTTCAGATTGTGACCTGATGTGGATAGGTGGTATTATAATCTGAGCTAGAGTGAGCGTAATTTGATAATAGGGCATTTGTGAATAGCTTTCGAAAAGAGTGTTTGACATGAATAGCCGTTTTATCTTTCACTCAGATTACAATTGTTGGTTTGACAGAAATATTGAATGCTGAGTGACATAAGAGAGTACCACTTGCTAAATAAATACTTTTAAAAAGATATTTTTATGTTGCATAATCTGTTTTTTTTATTACTTTTATGTGTGATCGAATTTATTTCAAGATATAAATCGGACTAAATGTATTCGTCATGGATTTGGAAAATATTTTAACGCCTTCCTAAAATTTCAACAAAATTATCCCTTGATTCTCTATTAAAAATAATTTTAACTTTTATATTAATTCTTCAGTTGCATGTTTAAAAGTTTAAGAAATTTTGATGCATAAAATTTTCTTTTAAATAATGGAAAATATTTCGACAAAAATTTTGAGTTCTTTTGAAATATGTCCAAATTTTATGTGCTTTCAAATAAAAAGTAAGCAGTTGTTTAAAAAGTTGCGAAAGTAAAAAAAAAAAAAAAAAAAAAAAAAAAGAAAGATAAATAAATGACTGATTGTAAACCTTAGTGGCAGAATTAATGAAATTTAATTACATTAACCTCATTATATCCGAAAACAAAGAAGCCTTATACTTTAGTCCAATCCTTTATGACCCACGTTATCAATTAAGAAGTGAAACTGCTAAGATTGAACCACAGGCGACTGGAGAAAATTGACAGATTTTCGTCTTAATATAAATACGCAGTTTCTTTAAATTGCATTGTGTTCTTTTCGTTAATTGTTTTTGTATTCTCAACTTCTATGTCGTAATAAAAGTAAATATATTGTTTTATTTTGTAAATAAAGAGATTTTTGGAAATTATCCGCTGCCATACCCTTCAATAGTATGAAACCTATCTATATGTAAATAGTTAAGAAAGTAGCAATAAAAAAAAAAAAATAGCTTTTTAAATTTGCCTATGTTTTCTAAATATGATAAAGCAGAATATTTCGAATGGTGGGGAGAGGAATGGTATTTATAGATCTATTAAATAAATTAAAAATAAAGTCCCTTCAGGGTATTTAAACATTGTGGTTCTCTAAGTTATAGGTTAGTGTACTAGTTGTAAATATTTTGAACTCTCCTGTCTGATACTCTAACGTATGGTTCTAATTTTTGATGCGATGACTGCTAAATGCAAATGCCTTCGAGGCTTTTATCAGTCACCGAAGCGGATGACACACCATCCAAAAAGATCGTCCTATCACTACTTAGTTACAAAATCGTGAATCATTCTTTTA
Source organism: Maratus michaelseni (assembly GCA_963931845.1). Lineage (NCBI taxonomy): Eukaryota > Metazoa > Arthropoda > Arachnida > Araneae > Salticidae > Maratus > Maratus michaelseni. Next base: position 383,200,546 of record OZ007593.1, read on the forward strand.
TGAATCATTGACTAGGAAGCATTTAGCATCTTACTTCGAAGAAAGGTCAGCATTATGGCAGCTCAGCAATATGCGAGTAAAAAAATGTTCACCCACCTTTAACGCAAGTGTTTTTAGCACAATGAAGTCATAATAGTGCGATTTAATGAAGGTTTTCGTTTCCCCGTTACAGGTTTTGCTCGCTTTCATTGAAAATAAAATATATAAATTATGAAACATGTTTTCTGTGGTGGTTGTCTGATTTCCACAAATGCTTTTTTCCCCCGCCTTAATTTATATAAATATTCTCTCATGGGCGGTGGCTAAAGGGTTACCCGTCCTTGGAATTTAAAATGTAAATCACTGATATTGAAAAAAAGAATTATGGGTCTTAAAATAATAAGCACCAAAAGCTCCCCCCCTCTTCCCACCTCCCCCCAAAAAAGTGTGAAAAAAGCTAAACAGGGGAGGAGGGGGATACTTTGCTCCGCTCAACAACGCAAAACTTTTTGACATTTTCTGACACTTCTTCATACATAAAAGCATGATATTTACAGGCATGGTTAATGAAGTGACTTGTAATCGAACGGTTTTTGTCATCTTCCGATAAATGAATTACATCTTGAGTTATAAACGATTGTTAGCTCAGGACGGCAGTTTTTTCCCCCTTTCCTGCTGTGTCGTGTCCGAAAATTCGGTTCAAAACGTCGATTTTGACAGAATTTTCTGAAAAATCTTCTGCCTACAGTTAATATAGTCAGAAAATACAGTTTGATTACACAACTTCTTAATAAGAGCATCTACCATTTTGAGACGTTTGCGGATAAAAAAGGAATTAAAAAGTGTCAAAGTAGCCAGTTTGGATTTCAGAATAGCCTGAATTTATGTAAATATTCTGTCATGGACGGTGGCAAAAAGAGACTAGGGGAAGGCCATTGCCCGTCCCTGGAATGTATTAAATAATTTTTTTTTAACTCTTTTTTTTTTTTCTTTAAATGCATTTTTTCAGTGTAGTTTAAAATAACTCTTAATAAATGTACCTGTGTGCAATAAGCTTTACTGAGAATTTTTAATCAACTATTTAAATATTTTTCTTTCGTGGGAGTGGGGGGGCGGGTGACTTAGCGGTTGCCACCCCTAAAAGTCCTGTTCGAGAAATTTTTTTGTTTTTCTACGTTCATATGTTTAAAAAAATTACTTTAAACGAGGGGTTGAGGGAAGCAAAACTCAAGAAATAAGAAAAATTTGTTTCAGTTTTCCATTTTGAAAAAAGTTTGTTGGAGTTTTTCGGATTTTAAATGATTTATATATTTTTTACATTTTTATATTGCTTTTTAATTTTGATATGTTTAAAAATTGTCTTGCACGGGGTTTTTGACAAATTCTTATTTGAACCTGTTAATATTTTCTATTTTAAAAAACGTGGTTTTAAGTATTTTAAAAGTAATTTCAATTTGAAAAACAGATTTCTTAGGGCTAGCTTTTAGACAAATTTCTGCGCGCTGTATTGACGCGATTGCGGAAAAATGGTCAAGCTTTCCACACACATTTGTTTTAAAATCTTGCCCCCCTCCCACCGTAAATTTTATTCTGTCGGTGCCTATGTTTTCTCAAATTCTATTTAAGTTTCTTTTATCTAATACTATTTTTATGATATACTACATATTCGAAATCTTCTGTAATACATGTCAAAACAGATTTTTCGTAAGAAAGTAAACTATGTTACATAATCCAATTAGCTTTTACTGTAATCGGATTATTTCGTTATATTTAAAACTGCATTAGGTAATTTTGTGAAACATAGAATTGCTTATTCAGAGCTTTCTCGTGCTTTAATTTTGATTTTTCAAGGGACGAACAAATTTTGACGAACAAGATGGGAAAATCGAGATTTTTACGAAATTTGGGCGTGTAAGTTATACAAAATGCTTATAAGCTTTTAAAAGATCTGCTGTGTTGAAGCCCGCATTTATAAAATTCCCCATTTTTCTTTTTAATGAGTTAACAACAAAATCTGGCGACAAATATGATGTAGAGCTGCTCATGATCGTCGAACGTTATTCATTTAGTTTATTGATTATTTGCTTATTGCTTTAGTTTTGCAAACGTGAAAATGTAACTCATTATTTTATACTTCTTTATAACAAACGAACAATTTCAAATTTATAACTTTTTATTATTCCATAAGCTCAAATAGAAGTTCAATATTTTTTAATTTTTAACTTATTGCAGTATGATTTGAATGTTTTTTCTTATGGTGAAGCCCGGATTTACAATTTAACCCACCCTCCTCTCTTTTCGACATAAAATTTAACACTATAAAACGCACGATCACTTTAAGATCAATACAAATCTTAAAACGCATCGCAATCTCTATATAAAAGGGCATTCGCACGACCATCACCCTCCCCCCTTTTCTCTTTCTCTTTCTTTCGCATATAAATTAGGGTCCTCTGCAAAGAGTACGTTGAAAGCACAACAGCTCGGAAACTTGGAGATATAAAAGAAAAAAAACAGTTACGTTTTCGAAACCAGGAAGAAAATCCATCACAACCGACTTGGGGGCAGGTGTTGCCAGCAGAAAAGAATACAAACTAGGGGGTGATCACCCCCTCCCTAAAAAGAGATCCAGAACAGAAGAGGACAACCAGGTGGGGGAGGAGGCATCAGAAATGAAAGAAGCAGATCAGAAAAACCGTGGGAATTTTCGGCGTTACTCTACTCCCTCACCTGTTTATGAACCTCTGGTTGTGATGTGAGTCAGCAATTGACGGTTTCGTAATTCGCCATCACTAGAGGGCCCAGGTGTTTTTTTTTGTTTTTGGACGCGAGAAGTGAGAGAATGTGAAAAAAGCTGTTGAGTCACTCTGAAAGAAATGGGACAATTGTGACGAATTTCGAAACACTCGAGACTTCAAAAGAAGATGAATAACTTAATCGTACTGTCGAGATATTTAAGATTCTGCAATTCATACAGCCAGCCTCATCTAATTCTTGGACTTAGTTTATTAAACAAGTGGTTTTGGTTTTATAAGAGCCTGTTTTAGTTTTATTAAAATATATAAATAAAAAAGCCCTGGAAAATGCATCCAAGATTTTTGTTTTATATTCCTTTAATTGAAAAGTTATCTTAAAAGTAATGCTTATTTTTTTCTGTCCTTAATATTTAAAAATCTGATGTGACTTCACTCAACTTTTCGAACATTTGTGTACACGTACGAAAACTTATAAAAATAAATTAAAATTTTCTGACACAATAGATTCGGCTAGAATCGAACACTGGATCTTCCGTTTTGGAGCTGGAGCCATTACCTCTGAGACACTTATGCTTGATAACATCGCCACATTATTTATCATTTATACTGTGTCTGTTTTCCTTGGTCATTTTTCCCATAAAATCGGCCACAAAATGGATTAAATACAAAATCCGTTGACCGATTTTAACGAAAATCTATACAATTCCTGCGACAATGGTCTATAACATATTCGCCTAAATGGGAACTTAATCGGAAATACCGTTTTGGAGTTATCGTGTTTACATGCATATACTTTCCTTACACCACCACGTGTTAGAAAATTTAAAATAATTTGAATTATGACTTTTAGGATATTGCTGTACATTAAAATAATAATAATACATAAAATTGCATAGTATTACACGGGAATAAAAATGCTCGAATGGTTTTTTCAGAATGTTATTTGCATAACCTAATTTACTTAAAAAATTATTTCAATATTCGCAGATATACCCATGAGTTCCGTTTGAAATCCGTAAATATTGTACCTTAAAAATATAATCTAATACAAATAAATCATAAAAAAAAAAATAACGTAAGCCAAAATTGCGAATATTACTAACAAAAATCAACATAAATAGCAAAGGTTTCGGTTTAGATAGTTATTAAATGTACAATAAACAATTTTTACTTTAATGTATTATGTATTGCAACTCTATATTTTATCTTAAAAGCGACTTTGGAATAAATGTATTACTAAACTGATTTGAATGTGTCGCTTAAAAATAAAACTAATTGCCGATTACTTCACTAAAAAGTTCCGAAATCAGCTAACTGTAACATGTTGACTATTCTGTCCTTTTTAACATAAATATCCAAGTTCTCCTGTGGCTTCTTTCACTTAACTCGCAACTAAAGATAAAAAATTATTCATCAGGTGTAAAAACCAAAAGAAAACAACGTAAGTTGTAAATAGCTGTTAAATCCCTACAGCAAGTAAAGACGCGGCCGGCAAACCGTCGCCCTTCCTAATGGAAGAGGCGACTCGTTGTATTTGGAGGAAATAAGATGCGGATCCCTCTTTGCCAATTAACCATGGCTTCGGGAAACAAGAGAAAATGCAGCAGGTACCGCTTTATCGAACAACGTTAGTGCCTCCCCCACTCCACTCCCCTTTCCTGAAAGATATTCAAATAAAGCGAGCATCTCCAATACACGTAAAATGTAACTTATTTTCTCTCCTATAGTTCTTTGATTCATAAAAGCGGCTAATTCGACTAACCCTTTGTATGACCGTGTTGCATACCTGCAACATACCCAAAAGTCAGTTACTTATGCAGTCGGATTTAAAAGAACGATTTTATTTATTGCTGCTATATTCTAACACAGCAGTTAATATAAATTGCTCATAGAATTCTCAATAGACGGCGATAGTGAGTTCCTTTTTCAGACCAAAGTTTTATTTATCATTTGAGCACTTTCGCGTCGTTATTACTAAAATGAACTCCGTAAATTTTGTCAGGCTGAAGATGTCCAAAAATACACCTGTTACAAAGTTTAATACGCATACTTTACAATTTTGTATTAGAAAATTGACACTATTTAAGAGAAATAATGTAATTTTCTGTATGTTGCTGATATGAAAAAAAAGAATCTTTTAGTCCATATTTTCTTTGTTCTAATTTTTTTATATTATTATTATTTTACATGCTTAAAAGGTTTTCCAACATCTGAGTAAATAATTTTCAAATCTCAGTTGTTAAATTAGAGGGTTAATTAATGATTCATTTAAGCAATACCTATTGTATTAAGACAATTTCATTTACTCAAAGATCTTAAGGGCACGGGTGACATCTCGACAGTGCAAGCAAAGTAGATGTAGCATGATGGTTATAATCATTTAATTTACTTTATAAGGAGGAAACTTAAGAAAAGCAATGTGTCAAAAATAGATATTCTATCACTTCAATTATATTTCAATACTAATTTTAAAAACCCTTAAATTGTTTTTCTGTATCATAAAAATTATAATCTGATGAACATCCCAGAAGGTACCTTTCTAATATTCGGGAATGTGTCAAATTTGCTTTGCAAATATCAATGAACATATAATAAACATAAGATTTTCATTTTCATAATTATGATTATAAGATTTTATTTTATTTATTTATTTATTTTAACAATAGACATAAGAGTTTTATTTCTGGACTAAAAAAAATCATCTTCAGTCCACAGCTAAATTGAAATGACAATTAAGATGAGCTCAACGCTTAATTACCATAATTCATGAATTTAACTTTTTAATCATTAATTAACGTCATTTAAAAAGAAAAAAATAGTGCTGTGTGTGAAAGAGAAAATATTACAATGTTCCATTGTATTTTTATGTAACCACTTGCTTTAATATAATAGATACTACCCAATTAAATTTTAAGAAAATCCATAATGCATACATATTAAAAAACGCACAGAAAAGTACTTAGTACTGCTCTTACATGTGTTTTACAAATAAAATATATACACTATTACGAAGATATCACGCCATCTAGAAAGAGGGGAATATCTTCCCGTGCACTAAGTGAAAACGTAACAATCGGTAGAAAAAGTAATTTTACCTTATTTCTTTTTTCTCGGAGAAGCGAAGTGTTGCATAAGCATTTAATCGCACAAGGAAGATTAAAATGTATCTGTTAACGAAAACGGAATGGCTGTTTCATAATAACAATAAAAATTTTCGTAGAAGATAATTTTTTTAAAATTTATTTCCCTATTTGGGCATCTAGGATACTAACATAGCAAAGAGATTTTAAGACGTGACAAATTTATCTCCTTATTTTTAGCTCACAGGCTATCAAAGCCTGAGAGCTTATGTGCCCGCCGATTCTGTATGTATGTATGTATGTATGTATGTATGTATGTATGTATGTACGTACGTAACGCGATAACTCTTCATAGAAATATCCGTTTACCTTCAAATTTTTTTTATAGGTTCACTGTGTTAAGGCGCTTCCCTGATTAGTTTTCGGGATTGATTGGTTAAGTATAAAGGGGGGGGGGGGTGGAACGGGGGGCTAATCCCCCTTAATTTATATAAATGGGTTTTTCATGCAGAATTATTCAGTTTTCCTTCAAATTTTGTTTATAGGTTCACTAATCCCCCCCTTAATTTAGATAAATGGGTTTTTCATGCAGAATTATCCTATTTTCTTCAAATTTTGTATATATATTCATTGTAATTAGAGACTTCCCTGATTAGTTTAAGGGGTTCATTAGTTAACTATGAGGGGGGGGGGTAACGGGGGGATGACCCCCCCCCCCTTAATATATTGTTGATTTCTTTATATTTCGAGGGGCTTATTTCAAATTCTTTGAAATAAGAGTATAATATACAATGAGTGTGATTAGCCTGTGAGCTCAATGCCCTCAGTTTAACTGGGCAGTTTTCTTTTTTTATTTAAAATATCATATTCACACTATTTTGCTGTTTTCTAACAAATATTAGTGCCCATTTTGTTTGATTCAGTTCTCATTTTATATCCACAGAAGGACATAAATCAAAATTTATCGGATTGATGTTCTTTCAAACCTGGTAAAATATGGTTGTGTCTGTTTAACGATAATTTTGAGAACTAAAATCTGTTATGAACATTTATCCCCTTTATTCAGATCTTCAATTGAATTTTCACATTACTCAGGTGTATCTTATTTAAGGACATCGACGACCCTATCTTTTATGATGTCTATACATAATATGTATAGTTGTATATAAAAATAGGCTTTCATGCTATATGGAAATACTACATCGAAACACATTTAAAGCTTTTTACATTGCATGCACCTGTAGCTTTTTGCACGATTGATTGAAGCTTTTTCAAGATTCCGATTCCCACGCACCTCTAAAAAAAAGGTAATTTTCAATAGAAAATGTGGTGGTCTCTATATTTCACGCAAACTATTGTCAGTGTTTTTTTTTTTTTTTTTTTTGCTTTCATATGTTTGTTAGTGCTTTTGGAATATTTCCATTATTCTATAATATTTCTATGTACAGATGATTTTTTTCTTCTTCGTTTGTTGGGAATTGTAAATTCGGATATTCATCATTGTAGCATGGACAATGTGGATATTTTAATACATTTAGAATCTCTTTACTGAAATAGAGGCTTTGAATGAAAATATTACTATTAAATTTTGGACGTTGTTAGTGTTAATTTTCTTCAACGGTTATTAAAAGTTTGTTCTATTTTTATAGCAAAATGACTTTCTCAAGCTACTTACTGTGATAGTGTATATCATTTAAACAATATTACTGGGGAACAATATTACTTCCAAAACGGTTTAGATTTTTGAAAAACTAGTAATCAAATCGAATTGGGCAGATATAAGGAAAAATTGACCAGTTCATATTTAGAAAAAAGCTAAGTAATTCCATGCTGTTTTATGTAAGCAAACTACTTTGTTTTTTCTGTACATATGTGATTCATTTAGTAGACTTCGCATATATATTAATGTAATCATAGTGCTGATTAGAAATCTAACCTCTACAATTTTCTGATGCACATCCTTCGCTGATTCTCATATGACGAGAAATAAGCGAAAAGCGGGCTTCTACATGAAATATCTAAGCAAGAAAAATAGTTAAAAAGCTATCTTTTCCATAGGTTCATTATCAGTATTAAATGTGTATGTAATTTTATAGTATGATTATTTTTAATAGTGCTTTATATTTTGATAGGGTCTCCCCATAAACCCATAATGTATTGGAAAAATATTTATTTTAATAATAATAGGTTATGGACACTTTTACGTGGAAGATTTATATGTTTAAAAGCTACTGTTGATCAGTTTGTAGCTTGTTAGCTGTTTTATATCGCTGGGTCCAATTCAGTTTTTCTTTTTTTTTTTCTTAAAAAAAAGTAAAATAAAATCCGCCTTGAAAGCACTCTGTACTGTTGTAACAAGGTGCCGATGCTTAGTAAATCAGTTCAGCATCAGAGTTTGTGTTTTAATGTATTTGAATAACGGTAAAGGGTAAAACTTATGTATGATTTATTTTTTAATGCGCAGTTTTCATCCATTAATACCATCTCCAGCAGTTCATATTCCTTGCAAATTACAAAAATGTCTTCTGAGAAAAAAAAATCGGATTTGAGACTCTAGCTAAAGAAATCTTTTCATTTGCTCCTGTTCTAAGATAATAAATTGTTTAGAACTGTCAGCCCCCCCCCCCCCCCCCCCCCGCCTCCCTCTCATCTCTTCGGTTTTTCATCAATTTAAGTTTTCTGCGTTTAATGTTATCTTTTACACTCTCCGGGCAAACTTTCGCGGTTCCGTTATGTGATTCGAGACGACTGCCATAGCCATGCTTTTATCAAATATTTCTGTCAACGCCTCAGCTGTGGTGAAAAGAAGGGGGGAAAAAATCATAAAACCCATCTTGATCTCATCAGTAATTTCTTATCACTAATCTGCGTTTTCAAGACTTGTATTTCTTTTAGCGAAGTTTGAGTGCTTTTATATATCTTAAGAATGGTCTGCCTTTTAGAGAAATCACTATCCAAATAAACAATGTTTGTGAAATACTGTCGCTTACGGAGAAGGGGGGGGGGGGGGATCTTTTGAACATCAAAACAGATCCGTTTTATGTGACATTAACAGAGAAGGGTAAAAATAAAACTTTGAAAATCAGTCTTGGCAAAATAAACTGTGCGTTGATGTGTTGGCCTCGGAGGTCAGTTTCTGAAGTTGCGTTTTCGTCTTTTGAAATTGTTCTTATCAGCAGCTGCCGGTATTGGGTTTCTTCAGCTCGTTAATCACCGACTTGTCTTGGAGATGACATGCGTTTGACTACTTAACCGAGGTTAGGGTTACGTCTTAATTTCTGTGTTTTCTGCTCGTAAGATAGTCGCTTGAATGCAAGTCTGTGACATAATTGTGTTTGTACGCTGGATTAACTGGCACTCGAGAGCAGTATTATTGAAAATTAGGGGTGTTGGGGAATTGGGTTTATGTAATTTTAGCGCATGACGCTCGGCTTCTACACGCGTGTACATCCGCGACTGGTTACATTTATGACATTTATCTTGTAGTATGTCAAGAGAAAAAGAAAATAATCTCGTTTGTTCAATTAATGACTAACAACTTTTCACTGCATCATAAAACAACCAAATAAAGTGTATTTCTAAATACAATAAGAGTAAAATAATTTGTAGTATTTTGCGTTTATGGTGCAATTGTTTACTTTTATAGTGTAGTTCTGAAGCCTGTTAGTCATTGTATTTTGTATGAATTTTTTTTTTTTGTTTGTTTGTTTTATTCCTTCTCACTCAATAAAACAAATTTCTCATGTTTTAAATGTAAAAGAAAAAGTGAAATCAACCCATTGTGGTCCGCTAAACAAGTGTCAACTTCATACATATAAAGTACTATCCAATAGAGGTTATTGTCGATGAGTTAATAAATTTAATTACCATGTTATATGCACACTGCCAAGGTTTTCTGTTCCTTTCTTTTGTTGTTCGGCATTAGTTATGCTACTGTAACAATCCAAAGATTAGTAAATCCTTCATTTTACTAGAGCGAGGCTGTATAATACGATAAATGCTTCTAAAAGTATTATTTCGCACTTTACTAAACCATTTTCAGTAAATGCAAGTATTTACCAAACATAACAATGGAAATCTTGGCAATGGAACAATTTTTACCATTATACTGTCAATTGCAAAATATTACACAACAAAACATGTGAAAATGGGTATAACGGAATAATTCTAATGTTTCTGCGAAAAAAAAAGATAATTGATAAGATTAGGTGTTACCTACTAAGACGGAAACCTGTCTAAAATGAAATCTTAGAAGGTTTTACTATATATGTGAAGAAATTTTGGGGCTTTACTTATTTAATTAAAATGATTTTAATATTTCTAATTAGAGCAATGAGTTCAGTTTAACTTATTAATTAAATTGCACATAAATATATTTTTATTTTATTTCAGAGGAAATGTACATTTCCAAATTGTAAGAGTGTATTTTCTTTTTCCCATTCTAGTTAATGATGGCTGTTACTGTTATGAGGGCAAGAGGTTAAGGAGAAGCTTCAGTTTAATTTTTTTTTTATCTAAGTGAAATATAATTTCACTCATTTAACTCCATTATTAAATTAATGGAGTTTAATTTTTTGATTTGATGCACATAGGTATATTTGCTTTTCAATTTGTTTAATTTTACTGGAACTGTACGTTTTGCAAATTTTAAGTGTATATAAATATATTTTTTCTTATTCCAGTTAAGGATGGCTGTGATGAGAGCACGGAGCAGAACAGCATCCGAATGTGATGATCATCTACATCGAAACGGTTTGTCGTAAAATATCGTCGCTCATCATGTGTAATATATATACATAAAAAAAAAAAAAACTATATGGACTTGAGCTTTGAAAGATTCATGTCTAAAAGGTTTCTTCTTCAAAAGAAACCCCGTGCACAATATCTGTACTTCGGCACTTAAAAATAACTGCCTTCCCATGTTAAGTATTTTTGAATATATTATATTGTTAAAAGGATATTAAAAGTTGTAAATTATTATTGTACCCTATTATCTCAATTTAACAGCCTAGTTTGATCGTTTCCATTTAAGGTTTTTGATTTGTTTAGAAGTATTTGAAAAATATTGTTAATAAATTATGCAGTTTGATATTGCATGTATTCACGAATCTGTTTTTCTTTCATGGTACTTCCTGATTAAGCCACTTTAATGTGAACATTTATAGCTTCTTTCGTTATGTGCTATTATGTTTGATTTTTAATATTGTTATCCAAGATTGTTTTGTAAATTGTTTAATTTTAGAAATTGTCATTTTAAAGAGATTTTGGTAAAATCTAAGTTTTATTTTATAAGGTAGTTTGCTAATTTTAGTGCTTAATTTTGTTTCATAAATCTAAAAAAAAAAAAAAAAGTTTAGTTTTTTATTTAAACGCTGGATTCTTTTTAAAAAGGTAGCTTGTTTAAAAGTTGTTGGTCATTGTAAAAATGTATGTAAAATGCTTAAACATTTTTTAGATGTTTCTAATTTATATGTTATAATTAATAATAATAATAATAATAATAAAAATTTGTATTTGCCTCTTTTAAAGCGATTCATACTACATAATTTGTCTTCTATATTAAAGGTACCTATGAGATTTAATGATTTATTTTTTTCAAATAATTCGTAACAAAATTGTAGCTTTATATAAAAAAAAAAAAAAATAATAATAATAAAAAGCATATGAATGTTAATCTATTTACAAAGATTAATGTAATTTTTATATTGATCATAATTATCAATTTTTTGTAAAAGTATGGTCTAATTAATTTTTATTTCAATAAATGTACTTGTACTGAAAAATATGCACGATTGTGTCTACATTGCAAAATAGTTTATTTTGCTGACATAAAATTTGAACCTTGCAAGCATCTCTAATGGCCAGCGATTTCATACCTTTTAATCAGAAGTACCGGCTGTATCTATTTAAATATTTTATGTTTTACAAACTTTTGTATAAAATTTATTAATTTCTCCATGCTAATGGTATCCACTTATTTTCTATTATATATTTGTACTTGCTAATCGTATAAATTTTTCTAATATATTTGTACTTTATATTATGTTCTTACATGGATAACTTTGTAGAAATGTTCAACCATTTTTAAATTGCATTGGCAACTTTGTCGAATCATTCTTGCATCAGATAAAGTGACCAAAGTTTTGCATTCGCCAAAGACTAGAGTGAAATATTTTTTGCTCAATTTTTAAATAATTTGTAGGATTTGTATCCCTTTTTTAATATACCTTATAAGTTTTTGTATGTCCCAGATCATTTGAGCCTATTTCACTAATATGTTCGAAAAGATTTCTATGCGTTTTTGTAAAATTATTCATTTTTAGCGCAAAACTTATCCATAGAAATCACTTCAAGGCAATATTTTGACATTTCTGTCCGTGCATACTGTAGAAACTTTCTCTTCCCTTGTACTTAGCTATTCAACATTTTTTTTTACCCAATTATAGCATTTTGTACATTTTTATTTATAGTTATTTCCGCATTTGTTTATCACTTTCAGATTCATAATGTACATAAATGCTTTTTCATATGTACCGACTTGATGTTTTATTTCCCATTGTGTATTTATTTTGCATTGTTCAATTCCATATTCATCACATACTTTACTAGATTTATTAATTCTGATGTGCTCAATAGATGGTTAATAAATTTCTCAAATGGCAACTTAATCATCCTCATTCTGTTTTAAATAAATATTAATTTTATAACTAATGAAGTAATTTCTTATATTTTATGTTATGATGACTCAAATTTACATACTTTTGCTCAATAGCAGATGCTTAAAGAACTCCACTAATGGTAATTTAACTTAACTGTATTTGTTCAGCTTTATAAATTGTAATGATTTTATTACGGATCATTTAGCAATTTGTTTTATGCTACATTAAAATTATTTAATTCCCATACTTATAATACTCAAATTTTCCAAGCAACTTAATTATCCTCGTACTGCGTTTTATAAATTATAATTATTTACTGTGGAGGATGAAGTAATTTATTTTATTGAATATTATAATTTCTGAAATTTGCATACTTTTAATGATTTTTAAACTTGGATCATGCAACTATAATATTTAAATAAGGTAGAAAAAAAATATTTTTGTAGTACATTTTGTAAGAATGTATTAATTTCAAAACGTTTATTGAGAATGAAGTAGAAGAATTTTATAAAATGGGTATTATTATTATTATTTTGTAGCATTTTTACTCAAATCTGAATAGCTAATGCAATGAATACAGCTGAATTACGCCAGCCTAATTATCTGCGTCATATTGATCTTTTTTTTTTTTTTCAATATTAATGGGTCACTTAATTGAAATATATTTTAAAAATTGAATATAGATATCCAGTTAATGAAATTTTATTTTACCTAGAGCAAATATATTTTTTTTTAAGGTGAAGGTTTTTAATCAAATTATCTGATTAAATGCTTATTATAAAGCGGTAATTAAAATTTTAATATATCTATCAAAATGTTTTAGAGTTAAATGTATTAATCGTTTTAAATATTTAATTAGTAAAAATATTTAAATTTAGGTATGAATTATTTTAACGTGCTCTATTGAAGAATTTAAAAGTAGAACAAATTTTGAAAACAAAAAAATGATTTAAGTCCTTTCTGACTTGGGGATATAAAACAAATGTTAACATAATTATTTGGGCATAACTCGAGCTGAGTTGCTTATTAATTTTCATTTACATTATTTAAATAATGATTTTTTTTTTTATATCCACGCATATAATGGTTTTATGTGCTTTATAAAGAAAAGTATTGAGTAAAGATTTTTATCTTCTTGATTATTTTATTGATTGATTGAATTATTTTATTGATTGCTATATTAGCCATACCTTTTGTTGCCATATGAATGATGTTCCTCTTTTTTTATGCCTTGTATATATGCATTCTTCAAGACTGATTACAGTATTGTAAATTGTGTAGCGATCTTCAAATGCTGTTTTGCTAAAATTCGAAAGAATTATTCTCCACTTATAAAACACTCTTAAAATTTTAAGGTGTTTTATATAAATGCATCGCTTTTGTACATATCTCGTCGAATTTTCTAGGCCTACACTTCTCCCGCCCCCCCTTTTTATTTTAAATGTTGTATAAATTGGTTTGTTCTCATAGATCGCGAAATCTAATGTCGTTATGAAAAACAAAACAAAAAAAAAAAAAAAACACGATTTTATAATTATTTGTTTTCACTATTTAAAAAAATAATTAAATAAAAAATGGTATTCAACATCAACATGCTTTCTCATTAACAATTTCTGAATTTTGACTAGTTTTAAAAATTTAGCTTTGACATTTTTACTTGATTAGAATTTCCAAATTTTATCGTATAAAGAGAATTTTTTAAAAATTCCTTGTATTGCAATGAACGTCTACTTCCAGGTGACGAAAACTAAATTTTGACAATCGTAATTAGTAATATTTTGTTTAATGTGGAAAAAAGTTGAAGCGCCCCTTTTAAGATTACTGTCCTACAAGTTATTTTAAAGCCACTCAAGGGAACATTCAAATCTATATGTAAAATGGAAATATATTTTTTTCCTTTTGAGATTAGACAATCTTTATTTTAAATACTGTCGTTGTAACTTACAAAAAGTGAAACATCTATCTGTATCAATGCCATACTCTGACATGCTAGAATTTATTTCGTCCAAAGTGTCGAACTTTGATAAAAGCAATAGAATAGTAATGTTTTTATTGAACTGCTTTTCTTTTAAACTATTTAAATTATGAATAATGGCGTTATTAAATTTGCTTCATTTTATAAGACATTTTAAAATCTTTTTTTTGCATAACTTAGTGATTAACGTTTTTTTCCCTCGTCAATCCTAAAAGATGTCTGTTTGAAAACCATTAAAACTTTCCGTCAACTGCAGTTACATTTGGAGATCGCTACATAACAGCTTATATTTATGGAATTTTATTTGCTCACATAAAAATACAGTATATATATTTAGCCTTTTTAGTTAGCGTTTCAAGCTGAAACGTGGCTATTTCTTTTTTTGATCTCAAATATGTGATAATCATGTCTTTATTTTAGTCAATTTTTGGATTATTTTCAAAAGTCAGTGTCAGTGAACTGGATTTTCACGGATATTGTGTGCTTTTTGGAAGATATTTGAAACAAAGGGGCACTATTAAAATGTTTGGTTGTCCGCGTGGTTTTCATAAAATCACGCACTATGATGCAATAAGTTAGAAAAATCTTTGCCGGGCATTGCGCATTTGGATTTATCAAAATCTCGTGTTTTTGTGAATGTAAAACATTGATTTGTATATAGTTAAAATTAGTTTTTGTTGCTAATTCTTAAAATTTATTTTCTTTTTTTTTTTTTGGCTTAATAAGCCTTCCTAAAAAAATTTATGTATATTTTGGTGTAATTGTATAATTTCATTATATTCAGTTGTATGCTGCACAATTTTTGCTTATTTTGCTTACATCTGTACTTAAATACTAATATAATTTGGTCATAACCCTCTTTTAGATGTGCCTGTTATACATGGGACTTTAAATCATAGTCCGTTTTGTATAATACCGCTTCAAATCCGAAAACTAAATAAGTTTCCAATTATCTCAAAATTTTAATTATACAAAATTAAAAATTCCAAATCCACATATTTTTTCTTATAAAATTCCGGAGTTAATATGAGGCTTGGATCAAAAGTATTTGTTTTTTGAATGCTTTTATACCAAATTGTATACATACTTTGTATGAATACAATTGTATAAAATACATACCAAAACACTTTCTCACCCCTATTGTTGAACTAAAATGTTATTTAAGAGGATATTGTTGAACTTAAGATGATACATGTCCCTGTATAGTCTATGATCATACAGGCTTCTTTCTTTCATTTTTAAAAGAGTTATACAAATGTTGAGATTCTATGCATCATAAGGCATGATTTTAAACTAGGCCTTAAAACCAATAAAGCTGTCCTCAAAACTCATGCTGTTGGAGGCCAGTACAAGACTACTGTCCGAACAGTTTAAAACAAATCCAAACGTTTTAAGGAAAAGGCCCTCAGCCTTGAAATCAAACCCAGAAGTGACAGGTGAATTTTGACGAGTTGGAGAGAAAAAAATTAACAAAACTATACATTCAAAAATTATTTGTTGAATGTATAGTTCTGTTAATTTTTAGCATCAAAATTGATTGTAGAGAATGGATTATCCTCTTCTTTCTCTTCAACTGGTCAAAATTCACCTGTTACTTCTCTGTTTGATTTCAAGGCTGAAATCCCCTTCCTTAAAACGTTTGGATTTGTTTTGGACTATCCGGACACTACTCTTGTCCTGGTCTCCTACTGCACCAGTTTTAAGGCCTAGTTTAAAATCATGCCTTAAGATGCATAAAATCTCAAACTTTGTGTCGCTCTTTACGTGACCTACAAATGAAAGAAGTCTATATAATTATAGAATATACAGGGACACTTATCCTCTTAAATAACATCTTAAGTTCAACAACAGGGATGATAAAGTGCCAGCTACAAGCTTTGGTATAAAAACATTCCAAAAACGAAAATACTTTTGATACAGCCTAATGGGTTATCACTGAAGTACATCTTGTAAATAAATTTTCCAAAGATTTTAATAGTGTATAGGTAGAGTCTAAATGTTTTTGAATAGAAAAGAGTGTATAGTTATATATACGATTGTACATTTTTTTTTTAAAGATTGGAGAGTAAAACTGCTTGGATATTACAGTATTTAAAAACTACATAAAAAAATGTATGTTGTGAACAGCAAAGCCTTGAAATGTTAACTCCAGTTTTATCATATTTGAAAAAACTTTAAATTTGATCTTTCCATTTTGGCTTAATGTAAATTTAGTTTCAAAAGGGGGTGTACTTTTTAAAACATTTTTATTGTTAAATATTGAACATTTTCATCTTAAACGTTTTAAACTGAGTGGTAATGATGCAAAAAAAAAAAAAAAAAAAAAAAAAAAAAAAATGCATATTGTGTCAATTAAGACTTTTAAAATATTTAGAGGTATATTTAAATTTTTAAAACATTTTTAGAATTTCGCATAGATTCACCTCGATAAAAAACTGAAATATATTGCGATGTCTTTTGTATTATGTAAAATATTAAATTTTAAGGCCTTGCTTAAAATGCAGTTCAATTCTCCCAATCTATTACATTTTTTACATTTTTCTCGTGTACATAGTTTTTTTTTCATGTAAGGTTGCTGTGATGGTTTCTTTTTTTTTACATAGCCTTTGATAAAATTGTATACATCTTTCATAATTATCTATAGATATATATTAAGCAAATGTGTTTTTCACATATTTTTATGTTGTACAGTTGAGAGAAAATATTTGCGAAATCTTTTGCTACGCTTGTGTATTTTTGAGAATTTCAATGGCTATGTATTTTGTGCTTTGTGAAGTTTTATAAATAAAAAGTGTTCGTTTTTTTCATTTTGATCTCTTCTTTGATCTTAAACACATTTATATCAATCAAAGGTTTAGAAAAAAAAGTTTGTAAGGCGTTTTGCGGCGTTCAGAACTAAAGTGGATCAAAAGCATTTTTCTGTTCAACAGAGTTTGAGATAAATTCTTGCTATACACAATTTATTCGGTACCGTAACAAAGTCCTAGGTTGAAAATGGAAGCAACAAACGGTACTATTATCTCTTGCTATTCAGAATGAAATGCACGAGAGTTCATTACTTGCAACTTCAAATATCTCTAGATTCACTTTAATTCTGAACACCTCATCTGAAAAAGATCTTGTACAATTTTAAATCGCCCAAAAAACAAAAAGGGGGAAGAAAACTAAAAATTATGCATTAGGCATAGATTAAGAAACTTCCCTACATTAAAAGAATATTATTAATACTTTGCCGTCGGCATGTCTCGTAAAATACTTCTGTTCGTAAACTGTTGAAATGATTGATTGACACCAGAATTTAGAAACAAATTTATTCGAAAATAAGTAAAATCTTTCCTTCCATGTACTTGATAAAAAGAAATTTTTTATTCCAAAATTCTGGTGCCAATGTAGCATTTAAGGATTAAAATTAAGTTACTTTACGTACGACACCACTGTGGTGTCGCCGGACGGCAAAGTGTTAAGGGTCTTCACTCACTTGAAAACACCCATTCAGTGTTGAATTCAGACATTTTTCTCTGGGAGGGATTTATGTGGCTCCGGGGGGGGGGGGGACATTCCCCCCCCAGTCCACCCCCTGGATTCAACACTGCGACCCACTCGCTAATGTTAAACCTATGGGCAGGTTGTTTTCGAATTTCTCGTTTAAATTTGAATATTTTTAAACTATTTTTTTTTGCATAAGATAGCTGAGGTCGATCCCTAAGATGGCTATTTTTTACTTTTTCGATTTCAGTTGCAGTTTTTTTTAATATAAGTATTTTCACTTTCAAAACCGGTTCCGAAAGTGAAAAGACCTTTATTTAAAAAAATTCTATCAAGAAGAAAAAATTCTACTAAAAAAAAAAAACTATCTTATGCCAAAAAAAAAAAAAAAAATCGTTTAAAAATATTCAAATTTAAACGAAAAATTCGAAAACAACCTGCCCATAGGTTTAACATTAGTGAGCGGGTTTTTTCAAGTGAGTGAAGACTCCCCTTAAGAATGCTACGCACTCCCTAATCTGTAGAAAACATGCTGCAGTGCACCTCTGGGATCCTTTTTAATTGCATTATATTTGGAGTATCCTATCATTAAAATGATCATTAACGATTTTTCATCATAGATCATATTGTAACAGGAATATTTTGTGTCCCTTTTAACGAACTGTAAACGCTATACACTCTTCCTTTTCAATACCGAACATTCTATAGTAAACATCGATAGCATATTAAAATTATATGGCAATCGGAGTTTATTTACGAGAGTTAGAGCACGGACAGACAGTCAAACCTAATTCATGACCTTTTTCAGCTATGTTGGAAAATGTTAAAAAGGTAATGCAGGTCCAAAAGACGTCAGTTAAATATTTTTCACTTACTGAAGTAAATAAAGTTTAATTGTAGAGTTTAAATCGAAGTTAAAATATTTTGTTTGTGTGCTAATAAAAAAATATCTGTTAACTTTAAAATAAGACATGGAGTGGAACCCTTGTTTGAGCACGTATAAGAGCTTTAAAGTATGAATTGAAAATGAAAGATAAAGAGAACTTCAATTCAATAATAATTCTCTCTAAGAGATATTTCAAAAAGACACAACTACTGCTCAAACATATTTCTTTTTCTGTACCAGAAACGAGGTTATAAATTATAAAGTAAAACCGATGCTACTACTTTTAAATGTAGCATTTGAGTATTGTTTGAGGGCATACGAAATATTTCGTATAAAATAGTGATATGTTCTGATATTTTAACTCATTTGCAATTCAAATTTTTTTTTTTATTATTCAGAAATTCCGAATTCATACCTAAAATTCTGAATAGTACTTTTTGCTTTATTTAAAGGCAGACGTTTCGTGATTACATTTGGTAAGTTTTTTCGGAATGTCTGAATAAAAAAGAATTTGCTGAATTAGACTCATATGCACTCATAATGCAAATGTGGGTTAAACGGGGAAAACTTCATTCTAAACTAACTTCATTCTAACGGGAAAAACTTTGTTCTAACTGGATTGGGTTGTTAGATTCCACTTATAAAAGTATTATATATACCAATTACCATATTATATATATACCACTTATAAAAGTATTATATAAAGTATATACACCTTAAATCGAAATTCCCCACTTTCTGACACAATAATTGATGAACATTTTTTAAAATTTGAAATAAGATGCGATCCTTTCTCGCTGATCTTTCGACTTTTCAACATTTGACTATGAAATCAATATAATATTTTGATCTCGCTTGCACATCGTAAATTGATAGCCCTTCTCGCTTAACATTTGACTTTCCACACAGGGGGAAAAAAAAAAAAAAGTTCGAAATTGAGTCTTTTTGGAAATTCACAATTCCATTGAAATTATAGTTAATGTTTCTATTCCTAAAGCCCATTTCTTTCAAAACAATATATATATTTTTTTAAATTTAAGGACTATAAATTATACAATGCAATCAATATATTTTGATCTCGCTCATCTGCACATCGTACGAGACTCCTAACTTATAAGCTGGGTTCTTAAATGATCTGTTCAACAACGCGAAACTTTGACTCATTTTTAAACGTTAAGTCATAAAATTGGCAGGCCTGACTACTGAAGCGATTTGGTATCGAAATGAGTTTTCCACTTTTTAATAAATTATTTATAGAGTTATAAGCGATTCGTGTCATGTGACACCTTTTTTTTCTTTTCTCGTGCTGCCAATTCGGTTCAAAACACCAACTTTGACAGAGTTTACTAAAAGATCTGCTTTTTACGAAAAAATCGAAAACATCTTTCGATTACATAGTTTCTGAATAAGAACACCTGCCAATTTCATCAGTTTCCGAACAAAAATGAATTAAAAATGTCATAAAGTAGCCAGTTTGGACTTAAGAACAGCCTTCGCTACACCAAAAAATGTACTCTGTATATAACACCTATATTAATGTGTTAATGTTTTTGGATCATGATTCAATAAAGAAAAATCATTACAGATAATGAATGGCTTAAATTGTTAATAAATTATTTAAAAAAAAAAAATCCTCCCCCCTTCCAATTTTGATTAAAAATCGCATATATTTAAGGTCAGATTTTGTTTTTTTAAACAAATTTGAAAGATATAAAAAGAAATGGATATTTAGTTTTCTATACTTATAAAAGAGTAGCTTGATTTTCTTATAATGAACACCGAGCCTCAACCGTTTGTCAAAGAACAATGAAATTTGGAAGACATGTTCTTTACACAATATAGGCGCTCACTAAGAAAAGATTTTTGAGAATTCACACCCTAAGGGGGTTAAATGGAGGGTCGAAAGTTTTAGATTATTTAGTCTTTTTGCCATATCTCAGCAGGTGTTTTAAGTAGGAGTGTGAAATTCGGGATAAACATTCTACTAAAGAATAGTTAAACATGTATTTCAGGCGGTTTTAGAAATTCCTCCACTAAGTGGGTTAAATAGGGGGTCGAAAATTTTCGGTGATTTCACATTTTCACCATATCTCATCAGCAGTTTTAGGTAAGAGCGTGAAATTCAATATAACAAATCTACTAAAAAAATAATTAAAGACTTATTTCAGCAATTTTAGAAATTCAACCAGTAAGGGGGTTAAATGGGAGGTCTAAAATTTTAGGTCTTTTTGCCCTATCTTAACAACAGTTTTAGTTAAAAGCGCGAAATTCAAGATAACAAATGTACTAAACGTTAGTTAAACACATATTTCAGCGATTTTAAAAATTCAAACACTAAGGGGGTTAAATGGGGAGTCGAAAGTTTTTAGTCATTTCGCGTTTTCGTCATATCTCAGCAGCAGTTTTAGGTAAGGAACGCGACATTCAGGATAACAAATCTACTAAAAAAATAAACACATATTTCACCGATTTTAGAAATTCGTCCATTAAGGGGGATAAATGGGGGGTGGGGTGGAAAGTGTTATGTCATTTTGCCTGTTCCCCATATCTCAGCAGCATTTTTAGTTAGGAGCTCGAAATTCGGGATAACAAATCTACAAAAAATATAGATAATCATGTATTTCGGCAATTTTAGAAATTCAGAAACTAAGGGGGGGGGGGGGGGTTAATAGTAGTAAAGTGCTTTAGGTCATTTTGCCATATCTCAGTAGAAATTATAGATAGAATCATGTTTTACGCCATTTTGCCATATCTCAGTAGAAGTTATAGTTAGGAGCGTGAAATTCGGAATAACAAATGTACTAAAGAATAGTTAAACATGTATTTTAGGCGATTTTTGAAATTCAACTACTAAGGGGTGTTAAATGGGGGGGTCGATAATTTTCGATGATTTCACCTTTTCACCATATCTCATCAGTAATTTTGGATAAGAGCGTGAAATTCAGGACAACAAATCTGCTATAAAAAATAATTAAACGCATATTTCAGCAATTTTAGAAATTCTCCCATTAAGGGGGCTAAATGGGGTCGAAAATTTTAGGTCATTTCGAATGTTCGCCATATCTCAGCAGCATTTTTAATTAGAAGCTTGAAATCATCGATTCAGGATAACAAATTTACTAAAATATATAGTTAAACCAGGTATTTCCGCGATTTTAGAAATTCAGCCACTAAAGGGTGTTAAATGCGGGTGGCATTTTTTAATGTCCTTTTGCCATATCTCAGTAATAGGTAGGAGCGTGAAATTTAGGAAAAGAAATGTACTAAAAAATAGTTAAATATGTATTTCAGCAATTTTAGATAATCCATCAAGGGGGTCACACTGTTTGTTGAAAGTTTTGGGTAATTGTGGCATATCTCAGCAGCAGTTTTAAGTAAGAATGTGGAATGCGAAACTCCGGTTTACAAATCTACAAAAAAGAAAAAAAAAATTGCTAATCATGTATTTCAGCGATTTTATAGCTAGCGAGTTTGTGGGCACCATCAGCTGTGAACCAGACTGCGGAAGATTCGACGAAAAAGAGAACTATTGCTGATTTTTTATTATATACTAGCCGGTCGCTTCCAAGTGCAAGCCCACATACAAAGTACTACTTTGGCCCTACCCCTAGGTTATCACGGGTAGGGCCCAGTAGTACTTTGTCAGGGGGCTCATGAAAACAAAAATATTTATGCCGCGAAATCTTTATTTAAGTGTTTTTTTTTTTCATTTCTATATACTTTTAATTTAAAGTATTTTATTTATATTTTTCTGGTTGCATGTAAAATCCACTTTCTGGGCCCCAAGCGAAGTCAGGGCGGTATGCTGCACTATGTATCTGGGCCCCACTCGGAAGCGACCGGCTAGTCTCTTATAGAATCTAAAGATACATTTAAAAAAAAAAAAATCGGACAATTTGCTCATTTATTGTGGAAACCTCAAACACTTTGATTACATATAGAGAATATAAAAAACTATGAACTGAGAAGTTAAAATATTTCATTTACAAAAAAGAGAAATATTAAGAGAGACAAACTTAACTATATCTCCTTTACTATCGGATTGTCAATGTTCTAGAGATGTTAAATGTTTATTTTAGCATAAAAATCTTAAGCCTGACAATTTTGTCGAAATAAGAAGGTGTCGAAACAGAGTCCTCTTAAATGATAATAAAACAGCGATTTAAAATTAGATTTTCGACTAAATTTTATTTTCAGATAGATCTCAAACAATCGGTCTTATATTAACAATTTTTTCCTGCTCAATTATGAATAAAATTTTAACTATGCCGATTTAAACAATGATTTTTTCCCTTTATTTTATTTTATTTTATTTATTTATTTATTTATTTATTTATTTTGAGGCTGGAATAAATTTTTAGTGAAACTATACTATAGAAATGTAGTAGTTATACCCAGTATTGAAAATGAAAACCCAGATTTGGAATAAAATTTACGCATGACTTTAAAAACATCATAAAATTTATACCATGAAATCTAAGGCTGCAATTCCTGCTCAGAACTGTTAACAAACTCTATAACAGGTTTTATATAGAGAAGAAAACTTCATCTAAATCCATTTTGGCATCAAAATGTTTTTATTATTATTATTATTATTATTCAATTTTGTAGTTTTTTTGCTATTACTTTTTAAGGCTGTTCTCTGATCTAAACTGGCTACTTTCTGACACATTTTTAAATTATTTTTTGTCACAAACGTATGAAATGGGCAAGAACTCTTAATAAAAAAACAATGTAATCGAATCGTTTTTTCCGTTTTTCTGTAAAATCAGACTTTTCAGAAAATGCTGCCGAATTTTGCGTTTAGAACGGGATTTGTGACAGCACAGGAAAAGGAAAAAAAACTGTCATCGTGAGAAAATAATCACTCATAACTCAAGATTCGATTCATTTATCGGAAAATGAAAGAAACTATTCAATTACAAATCTCTTTAAGAATCATATCTGCAAGTATCGCGCTTTTATATTTAAACATGAGTCGGGAAAAAATATATATTTGAGAACAGTCTTAAATGCTGATATTTTTTTTCTCCATATTTTATGCATTTACATTGATATATTACACAACTACAGGGATATTTATATTCCTGTTCTTATACTAAATATTATTTATCGTTGACTTCATACCTAAAAAGTAAGTATATTTACCTCTTCGCGACGAGTGTCATGCGCGCTATATTTATTCTTCAACACCAGTATTTTTAAATAGAAATGTTGTCGTAATTGCAGACGTTCTGTGATTAAAGAGCGTCAAATTTACCATTAAAAATTACTGGTAAAGAAAAATTAAGAATTGTACGCATACTAAACATCACGTATATTCGTCGCGAAGGGGTTAAATGCTTCAAGTCAACAGCCGTCATCAGATATATAAATCTGTTACATAAAATATATTTTAATTAAATCATCTAGAAATCAAAACATTAAACATCAAAATTTAATTCATTTTTCGATTAAAAATTCAGTTTTCATAACTTGCTATTAAAAAATTCGACTAGCTTAATTTAGGATATATTTCTATAACATTCAAACAAAAAATGTTAATATTTCCCGTGGTTAGCTGCGACACAGTCCAGGCATTCACACGTGTCGTTGCGTACGAGAGTGTATATGTCGCGGCTGAAGAATAATTTAGATAATTCTAATCTCTCTTCCGCTGAGAATCGCTCCTGTGCATTTCGAAATACGCAACTTGTTCGTTACCGTACAGCCATACAGTTTGAAAGGAAAAACAGGTTTTACAGGGAGAACGCTGGATCACTGAAGACAGGCGTTTCTATGACGGCATGTTTGAACGTCGAAATAAAGATAATAATTTAGGAATTCTTTCGTGTATTTCAATAACAATGTAAATTGTTAGAATTTTTTTTACAATGTATTAAGTAATGTTTCGAGAATTTTTCAATTTTTTTTTCACTAAAGAAAATTTCATACTTTGACTTTGGCAAGTATGTAAAGGAAAGTGTCCTGAAATTCTATAGTCAGCTGGCCGTTTGCGTCAAACATTCCTGAAACACCAAAGAATAAAAATTATACGTTAATTTTTAGCGTATTGGCTATTACAAAGCGTAAGTTTTTTTTTTTTTCCCAAAATTTAAATATTTGTCAAAATAGCTACATTAAAAAAAAAAAAAAAAAAAAAAAACTTGCCCCATAAAAATTGTTTTAAAATATTTGTAAAAATCGATTAATGAAAATATTAAAAAAAATCCTACGGAGCGTCATGGAGAATTCAAATCTGAACATTTGTATTAAAAGTTAAGGCTGTTCTTAAATCCAAACTGGCTGCTTTCTGACACATTTTATAACTCATTTTTGTTCGCAAACGCAGCTCTTATTAAGAAACTGTGTAATTGAACTCTTTTTCAGTGTTTCGGTAAAAGTGGAAGATTTTCCAGAAAATGCTGCCAAATTCATTATTTTGAATGGAATTTCTGGACGCGATAGCGCAGGTCCAGCTCTCCTGTGAAAACAATCGCTTATAAGATGTAATTCATTTATCGAGAAATGAAAAACACTGTTCGATTACAAATCACTTAAAGAATTATGCACCCAAGTAGCTTTTATGTTTAAAAATGAATCCGATAATATGCCAAAAAGTTTTGCGTTGTTGAGTGGCGGTAACCATTTATTTGGGAACCGAAGGCTGTTCTCAAATCCAAACTGCTTACTTTATGGTACATTTTTTTTATTCATTTTTGTTCGGAAACGCATGAAATTGGCAGATGTTTTTATTCAGAAATTTTGTAATCGAAAGACGTCTTTTTTTTTTTTTTTTTTTTTTTTTTTTTTTGGTAAAGGCAGGAGATCTTTCAGAAAATACTGTAAAAGTCGGCGTTTTGAACCGATTTTTCAACGTCGCAGAATGAGAATGGGGAACGGATCGCTTATAACTCGATAAGTAATTTATTTATCAAAAAATCGAAAACTCATTTCGATTCCAAATTGCTTCCATCGCTGTCTGCCAATTTAATAACTTTTGCATTTAAAAATGAATCCGAACATGTGTCAGAAAGTTTAGCGTTGTTAAAGTTTTGAAAAAAAAAATGTATTAAGTTCGGTTTAGCGGCATATTTGTCCGTGTAACTTTTGTAATTCGAATTTTAAACAATCGCTTATGAACTAACTATATTCCACACACTATAAGCTAAAATAAATAAATAAATAAAGAATTTTGGAAAGTTTTAAATTGATGACCCCGTTAAATCTACGGAACAGGCAAACAACAATGTAATTTTCTTATGTATCCAAAAATCAGTAATTGCAAATCAAATACAAAAATTAACAATTTATAAACCAATATTAACGATGTGAAGCTTTTGTAAAAAATTTACTGAATGTAATAAAAATAGTTTTAATTTATATTCGACGCAATGGTGCAAATGGCAATATTTCATTTACCAATTTCAAAATAAAATGGAGGAAGAACGCAGTTGGAAGCTACAATGATTATATTAGCATTTTAAAATTATCATTAATTTTCTTTATTTCGATTTTGTTTAAAAGTGTTTTTTCCCTATAGTGGTTCTGCGTAACTTTTATGAGAATTTAAAATTTTCACATTTGTCTATCTGCTAATAATAAAAATGTCCAAAAATAATAACAAAAATAATTTCCCCAAAAAGTTAAAATGCTCATTAATTTTTTAACTGTTGAAGATAAATTTGCAATGTAAATGGCAAAAGTCTTCAAAATATAGTAAGAAATAAAATTATGTTAATAAAACAGTCCATTCATCAATTTTCAAATAGTTACGAAGTTTAAATTTTTATATGCCCACCCTAGATAAAATTGTTCAAATAAAAAAAATCCCTTTTGTTCCAACAATATCATTACAAAAACTATAAGCAAGGAAAATAGTCTATTGTCTACTTATACCCATTTTTCCTATCATTTAAAAGCCTATTTTATCAGTAAAAATAGGGACCATTCACAAATTAATGATGACGTTTGTTAGATGATAAATATGTATGAACAAGTTAAAAAAAAATGCGAATAAAGCATTTCACAGGCAGAAATTATATCTTAAAAAAGATAAATGTAGTTTTACATCCTATAGAAATATAATTAAACAACGAAAACAAAAATCACTGTATGTGAAATACTTTCTTATACTTCCAGAGTACTGTAACGAAATTTCATCATTCAATAAGATAAAAGAAGATGTCTGAAAAAACAATTTAGAAAACATATAACACAGTTGAGTATTCAATTTCAGCAGTTATAACGCCGACAGCTGGTACGGTATTAGAAATCTTTTATGCAGCCTTGTATATGATTTAGAGATTTGCATACGTACCATGTGGTTTGCTAAAATTTAAACCAGCTGGAAAACACATAAGTAGGAGAGAAAGGAGAGTTTACCCTCAGCATGTGGAGTAGGAGCGGGAGCAGGGAGTTACTCCACCTGTAGGTGGGAGAGGAGTGTCACCTCCACCTGTGAGTGGGAATGAGGTGAGTGTATTATAGTAGGGAGGTATTTTAGGAGGGGGAGGGCTTAAAATTTAGGGGGGCTTAAATTTTTTGATTTAGGGAGAAAAGTCGAAAATATCATACTATAGCAAACGGGTAACCCCTCATTATCCAAACCCCCCCCCCCTGAAATTTTTTTTTGGTGCTGCCATCTATTGGATCGAGTTCGAATTTTTGTTGGGAATGAATATTTTAAAAGAAATTGAGTTTTTTCAGAAAGTCTCAGCGGGATTCGAACCTGTAAAAGAACTTCTTGGCTTGATAATTTGTTGTGGATTAATCCAATCAAGCCAAGAAGTTCTGGTTTTAAGTCGAAAAATTGTTTAAAGGTCTGTGTTGTGTTAGAGATACGTTATTTTTCAGAATGACTTCGAGAGAGGAAGTGATTAGCGTCGTGTGTCTGTATATAACGGTCTGTATTGTGTTTTCGCTCATTTACGTATTTACCGGAAGTGAAAAGTTTAAGGTTGATTTTATACTGAATTTAAATGAAACCGGAAATTTATCTTTTTCGATATGATTGGATTGAATATTAACATATTTATTTAAAATGTATAGTGGGAGCAATGGTAAAAAGAAGACATCTTTAGGGGTAATTACTGTTTTTATTGTGTTTGGTGTAGAAAACATAGGAAAGAGGTGTAGTTTAAAAAAACAAATTCAATTTTATTAATAATTTTCCCCAATGCAATACATGTGGACCCACTTTTCGTTTTTTAGTGGGTTTTGACAAATCTAATACAGAATCTTGTTTAATGTTTGTTGACAAATATTTATTTTTAATAAAATTTCGCGGGACATTCATTTCGTTTAATGTTTCTAATAATTCGTTCTGTGCCTTGATCGGTTTTCTTTTTTTGACAGAAAACAAAAGATTAAATAAATCTGCCAAGTTCGATTCGGGGATAGGTTTTCCTTCGAAACTTACAGTCAAATTTTTATCCTATCGAAATTTTCTTGGACGTGCCATGACAAACTAAACAAATGCTTTGATAATTTAGGATAGCTTTATCTGTTCAAGTTATGATATCAAGGTAGTTAAATTACAGATATTTGTGTTTGGAATAACGCGAGTTTTAATTTTGCTTTTTCAGTTTCAATTATATTGTGAAATGAGGGTTTATTTTTGAAAGATAATGTTAACTTTTTGTGATTATCTTGTAACAGACTGCTTTCATTAAAAGTGTATTATTTTAGAATTGTAAACTAAAATTTTCGTCTGTTTGGAAAAAAAGCACAGAAAAAAATAAATAAAAGTATTAAAAAAATAATAAGAACAACTGTTCAAAAATATAATAACAACTAAACAAATGATCAAAAATAATAAAAACTGTTCAAATAATAATAACAACTGTTTAAAAATAATAAAAACTGTTTAAAAAATAATAACAAATGATAAACGATTGGCTTTATACAACCAACATTTAAAAAAAGATAATCGAATCTAGTTTTTTCTAACATGACTTATTTGAAATATTCACTTTTTCTAGTTAGATTTATAACACGTAAGTGATTTATAACACACACAGAAAAAACGATTTGGTTAAAAGAACAAAATTATAGTTGTACCAACCAAATTTTTTTTTTCAGTATAGCCCCGACAAAATGTTTGGTTGGTGGGACCAAAGTATGATTTAGTTGTCGTAACAAAATAAATTTTGTTGAAAGAACCAAATGAATTTGGTTCTTTCAACCAAATGATTTTGGTTAATACTTATCATAACCAAAAAAGTTTGGTTAAATGGACTAAATCCATTTGGTTACTGCAACCAAACTTTTTTGGTTGATACTTATCGTAACCAAATAAATTTTGTTGCAGTAACTAAATTCATTTTGTTCTTGGAACCAAATTAATTTGGTTAATAGTTGATGCAACAAAATGAATTTGGTTGCAAGAACCAAATCCATTTGGTTGTATCAACAGAATTTATTTGGTTACAATAAGTATCAACCAAATAAATTTGGTTCATAGAACCAAACTGATTTAGTCACTGCAACCAAACTTTTTTGGTTATGATAAGTATTAACCATATAGATTTGGTTGATAGAACCAAATAGATTTATTTATTGCAATCAAATTAATTTGGTTAATGGTATTATAACCAATTGTTTTTGGTTACATAAACCAAATTGATTTGGTTCTTGTAACCATAATAGATTTGAAACAGCCAAAGGGATTTGATTGTATCAGTAACCAAATTAATGTTTATTGCAACCAAATCTAGTTGGTTAATAGTTATTGCAACTAAATAAAGCTGTGTCTTGCAATTGCAACCAGCTCTATTAACTAACAATAAAAAAATAATTTACCTAATCTTATTGACTATTTTGTGAATTTAAATATCAGAAAAACTGGATTTTCACAGAATTGGTTGGCTTACTATTTTTCATTGGATTGACCAAATGACTTAGTTTTAACTTTTGCATTATTTTCTGCATTTAAAGCAGCAATAACATTTTAAAGAAATTAAATGTTAGCCAATCTTTCTTTTTTCTTCGTTATATCCAAAATTTGGTAGATCCACAAACCTTTATTTGATGGCTAAAAATAGATTACTTTTTAGAGTATATTGTAATATAAAAACTAGGACAGAGAAGTACAAATTTTCCTTTTTATTTAAATGAATTTCCTCTACTTTAACTCTAAAAATATGAAACAATCTTAAAAATAACAAAATTTGTCTGGAACACTATGCTATTAGTAAAAAGGAAAGAAAAAAAACTCATCATTTATTCTTTTGAATATTTACAAATGCAAACATAAAATTTAATTACATGTTTCAAAATTATTTTTAAAAGAAATGTTATCAAAATTCGTGTGACTTAAAGGTTTGTTTTAAAATGCAATTAAAATTATTTTTAGTTTGTAGTCTTACACTTTTAATTTCCCAATACACTGAAGGGGCGATTGTGGGTTTATGAAAAAATACCTGAAATTTTAGCGAGGAAACATTTATGTATGGAGAGAGGGGGGAGGGAATATATAATTTAATACTGAGAGGTCATATTAAGAGAAATATGAATTTTAATTCTATTTAGCAATCATATGAAATAGATATTTATTTTAGTGTTATTTCGTGTATTTAACTATCAGAAAAACTATTTTCAGTGCTTAAAAAAAAAAAAAAAATCTGAATTCAAGTATATAACCTGAACACAATCACTCCTGACACTGTTGAATTTCACACTTTAAGTGTGAGCCATTGAAATGAATATTTCAATAAATTGATCTATCTTTTACGCTAAACTGTCCAAAATTTTATATAAAATTGATATTGAAAAAGATAATTTATTATGATCTTTTTTTTTTTTTTGGTTAATGATAAGAGGAAACTGAAAATTTAAATAAGTTACATTGACATAAGTTTCAATTTTCAGATAAAATTGTTTTCTGTAAAAAAAAATTTAACAGATAAAAAAATGTAATGAACAATTGTTCAACAATATGTACCAGTATAATTTCAAATACAACTCAGTTGTTCAAAATACAGTAGAGCATACATAATTTTTCAGATTCAATTCAGTAGCTAAAATTAATGACAAGCAAGATGAGCATTTGAACCCCATGCTTTGAATGTTGTTTATTCATTTAAAGTATTCAAATTATGGCATTTAATCATCATTTATTTATTTTATTTCAAATTGCAATTACTGCATTGAATTTATTTTGAAATCATTTTTTTTTTTTTGAAAAAATTAACAGATTATTGAGGTTTAACATAAGTTTTGCATTCATCCCTTACTAATTTGTCCAATTTTAGCAATGTCTACATTAGCAGTGTTGGAAATCTGAAAAAGAATCCAAAAGATACAGACATTTGATGAAATTATAACTTTAAAATCCCCATCTGTGAAGCATCTCTCTTCATCTTTCAACTGTACGAAAAATTCATGGTTACTCACTACCATAAATTGGAAGTGGTTGCTGACTCAATGTGTTAATGAGAGATTCTGTATAGAGTTTGGATAGTGCGCCCCCCCCCCCCACTTTAAAAAAAGAAAGAAAATGAATATTAAAGCAAAAACATGCACCAGTTCAAGAATTTGTTTTCGGCTAATATTCCATATTGAAATTATATTTTAAAATACACTTGATTTCCCATATCATATATTAAAATACTGTTTCTGCTAGGCTTACTTTAACAGAGGTGCTGCTACAGACAATTGTTATTTTTTTAAAATTTTAACTCAGTGTTTCTAAACAATAAACTACAACGAAGAATCCTTTTTCAAATATAGTAATAGGGGGAGAAAAAAAGTCGCCAATGGCAGTGCTGCATTAACTGAAAAAAAAAATTCTCACAGACATAATGAAATAGTAACACAATTTAGTTGGTTTGCGGTATATGCCGCTCCATTTATTGAAAGTGCAAATTATAAAATTATAAGAAATATATATATCGGATTAATATTTATCAAGTACACAGTTTCAGATGGGTACTGCACACCATCTGCCCTATTTAAAAAATAGCTTCCTTCTTGCACAAATGAGGATCATAAAAAAAAAAAAAAAAAATGCAGGGTTCTCAAGCTTGATAGACTTTAGGCTGTATCAGGTTCCAGAGTTGGGTAAAATGGAACTGCTCCAAGCATCTGGTTAATTTCTTGACCTGTTTTAACAAAGAAAGGGTAAAATTTTTAAGATAGAAAATTATCAGCTATAACATAATTTTACATAAATATTGAGAAATATAATGAACAAAATAATTAAATTTCACACAGCGAAAACAGTCAAAATTATATATACCAAAAGGTGACAGTGGATGATATTTTTTTTTTTTTTTTTTTTTACATTTATAAATGAACTGCTATGAAGCATTGCATAGTAAAAGCTGAAAAGCAACACTCCACTCCCCAAGCCACAAAAGAAAAAGTTCTACAGAAACTTCTTTCTCTGGTTACAAGAAAGGATTAAAAAGGAGAGGACAAAAATAATTTCAATAATTGTTAAGGATGAAATACATTTTACAGTGCTTATGAAGAGCTAACTTTTTCCCTGACAGCACAATTTCAAATCATTAATTTTTTAATCCAAAACCTTTTCTTGAATTTTCTTCAGAAATTATAAATTTCCCTGACTTTTTCTCAAGAATGGTAAATTTTACTGACTTTTCCAGTTCATAAAAATTTTCCTGACTTTACCAGGTTATCCAGGTGGTTAAACACCCTGCAAGAACTTTGTTAAGAAAGAAAAAGAAAACAAAACATTTAAATTGCCTTGTGAAAAAGATTTATATGTTCAACATGTAACCAATAAAGTGAAAAAACAAATGTAGAATTTACACAATGCTATAGATAATATAGTCGACTACATGGTAATTAATCTGAACTTGAATAGTAGCGATATCAGTAATGGGCGATTTTGGAAAATCGAGTATTGATAAACATCAATATCTTATAAATCAGCATCAATCACAATAAGAGTCAATTAACAAATTTTAATATCGAATGTTCTAGAATGGATATTACACAGATAAGCTGAATAACAGTAATTCCAAAACTTAGCATTCAATTGGCAGGAAATTTAATTGTGAATTGTGATAATGGGGATAGATTGATGCTTCTGGAGCAAATTTCATAGCATTTATTCCTTCGATTTTACTATTTTAGAGGCAGAGCTGCTGTCAAATTTCATAGGGGCCTTTTTCTTTCCAGGTCAAATTGTTATATTTTCAGTTTACAGTCTAGTTGTTTTGGTTACTAGTTTATTAAGTTGTGTTTTTCAAGTTTGTCCCCTGCACCACAAACTATAAATTTCTGAATTATTGTCCAATGTGAACAGAAAATTTTTGACGTTCTTCCCAAGTTATTTGGTTAATTATTAAACATTGATTATTATTTCTGTAATTCTTGGTGACCGCTATTTAGGAACAATAATTAAAAAAATCAGCTTTTTTACAGTTCAAGCATTCCACCTTTAACCCCTTCGCGACGAGTGTCCTTTACAGAATTTTTAATCTTTTACCACCGGTATTTCAAAACAGAAATTTTCGCCCAATCGAAATGCAGAAATGCTAGGATTACATAAGGCAAAGCTTACAAAATAATAATAATAATAATAATAACTGGTGGGAATAATCGAGGATTCTAAGCGTCTTATGCCATGCGTCACGTATACGTGTCGCTCGTCCCCAAGGCGTTAAGCTGTATCTCTCAAGTTTGTCTCCCCTCCTCCTCACCAAATCATAACTTTATATACAAAATACACAAAAGATAAAATTGGTATTTAGTTGTGGGTTGGGTTCAGCTGAATTATTTCGGGGTTGAAATATGTTGGGTTGCAGCTAGAAAGTTATTTTGTCAAGTTTGGGTCGGTAGCAGGTTGACCTTAAATAGAACTTTCAGGTTTGAGTCGGTTAAATTTGACCTATACAAGACTATCTGGTGGGGGGGGGGGGGGGGGAGAGAGAGAGAAGCAAACTTGAGATATACAACTTAACTAACAAGAACCCAGAGTAATGCGGCTTTAATATAGGTGCAGATTCCCAAAATTTGGAAGGAGTCACTGGCTCCTAAACCCAAAAAATCCAGTGGCCACAATTGTAAAACAAACGCATAAAAACAATAGTGTTTATATGGGGTAAGAAACTAAAAAAACTCAGGAATTCAAAGTGTTTTTAAAAGTAATTTATTCAAAGTAATTTATTTAATATAAACACATGTAAAAAAAAATTTGAATATTAATTAAATCATGTACAGTCAGAAGATAAAGTTGGGCAAGAAACGGTTTTAAAAAAATATGTATAAGCTAAGCAATCATGATAGCGGGGAATATCAGAAAAACAATATTTCTTATTTTGATTTTGCCAGACAAAGGTACATATAAAAGAAAATTTGATTTTGTGAGATTATTTTGCACTATAAAAATCAAAACACACTTCAAACATTTGTTTATATATATATATTAAATCACAGTCTATGTAAAATTATCAGATTCAAACTGTTACGAATAACATTGCTATTCGAATATATTTAATAGTTTGCTGTGTTAAACAGATCATTCTGAAATGTTATTAAAAGATAATAATAATGTTTATTATGTGTTTTGGTCTTAATCTTTAAAAAAAAAAATCAACATTTCACGATGGAGACTGGGAATACCAGAAATTGATTGCTTTTAAATCACATGGCGACTTAAACACCGAAAGTTAGTGGCCAAAGCAAAAAATTTAGTCGCCACGTGGCGACTGGCGACCGTGAATCTGCACCTATAGGCTTTAAACTATAAATGGAAATGTTTGAACTGTAAAAAATCTTAAAATTTTGATAATCGTTCATAAATAGTATTCACCAAGAGTTGCAGAATTAATATTAATGTTTTTAGTAAGTAACCAAATGACTTGGGAAGAATCCCAAAAAAGGCCCCATTAAAATTAGACCATAATTAAGAAAGTTATGATTTGGGGAAGAGGTGACGAACTTGAAGAATACAACTTTTTAAACTAGTAGCCCAAATAACTAAAATATAACAATTTTAGAGGCTACTTCACTCATGCAAAAACATCCGCTCACTGATGTTAAACATACACTACAGGACAGTTATTTTATAATATCTCGTTTGCATTTCAATATTTTTAAAGGTTTTTTTTTTGCATTGGATAGCTGAGGTCGATTGTGCTATGCTGGCCTTTTTCTACTTTTTTTTACTTTGTTTGCAGATTTTATTTTAATGACGATAAAATTTAAAAAATAGTTGTTAAATGATATGTTAAATTATTAACATAGACATTTCACTTTTGAAACTGGTTCTGAAAGTAAAAGTAATGCTGATAAAAAATACCTGCACACAAAATCGAAAAAGTTAAAAAAAAAAGTCTGCATAGTGATCAATCTCAGCTATCCAATGCAAAAATCATTTAAAAATATTGAAATGCAAACAAGATATTAAAAAAGAACTGTCCCATAGGATTAACATTGGCGAGCAGGTGTTTTCACATGAGTGAAGCAGCCTCTTAAGGGGCTGTTCATAAATGATGTCACACATTTTTTCAATATTTTTGACCCACCTCCCCCCTTAGTCAAACTTCACCATACCCCCTCCTCCCCCCCCCCTTGTCACATGTCACGCTATATTACATAGACATATGCTTGCAGTTCAGAAACAAAGCACTATGTTATAGATCATATTTCAAATTTTATTTTTAAACTTTAACTAGACATTTGTGAGCATAACAATAAAAATGTTTCGTGTACTTATTTTGTATGAAATAAGTACAAGGTTTACAACAGAAAACATAATTAATATACAATACAATTAGTAATAAAATATTAATATATTTTTTTTAAAAGAAAGGAATATAAGTGAAAACAAACCACATGAAAGTTGTTTTAGCCCTGAATAAAAAAAATACCCTACAATTCTGGTAATTTCAAAATAACTTCACAATTTAATCTGCTGATTTTAAATGATTTTATTTTAACCAAAATGTGTGATGTCACACTTCTTCTTACCCCCTCCCACCACCTTGTCACAAACTGTCACAATTTCATGACACTTCTCCCCCCCCCCCAAGTGTGACATCGTTTGTGGACAGCCCCTAACCTAAAAATAAAAAGGCCTTTATACGAAGTTTGACAGCAGCAATGCTGCTAAAATAGTAAAATTGAAAGACTAAATATATTGCTAAGACAGCACAAAAATATTGGTCTATCCCTGTTAGCTTCTAACAGAGAGAGATCAATCTGCAATGATTTTAAGGAAATTAAATGACAATACTACCTTGTATCAAGGTATCGACTGTAGTGACAATTTGAACAAAAATTTAAATGAGCAATATATAATACCTGTATCAAAGTACTGAATCGACGACATTGCTGATTTGAAAGGGATAAAAAGATGAACAATACATTTTGAGACACAGACCATTTGTCTTTGTTTACTACTACCATCACCATCATTTAAGTTCTGGTTCTCTCTGCTAGGGGCACTGTAATTTTCTGCTGCATAGAACACAGACCATCTGTCTTGGTTTGTTTACTACTACCATCACTATCATTTAAGTTCTGGTTTTCTCTGCTAGGGGCACTGTAATTTTCTGCAGCATAGAGCACATTTCTTCTTTATTCAATATTTCGGGTTCTATGGACTATCCTCTACCTTGGACCATTCATCTTGGTTTCTCCCCCCCCCCCCCACTCCCCCCATCCCACTATTTTAGTTCTGGTTCTCAATTCCAAGAGGAGCTGCAATTTCCTGTATTGGCTTTTATATTGTCTTCCAGCTTCCATTTTTGGCAGCTTTCGGTAAATGAATCTTCCCTTAAGTTTTTGGTTATCTTCTACAGCTCTTCATGAAACCTTAAACAAGATCTATGTTTCATGAGCTGATGTGAAATAGTTTTTTTAATGAAAGAGTGACATAAACACTATTCGTATACATAGTGGATAAAGGGGTACTAAATGCAATTAATATCATTTTTATGAAATAATTAGTGTTTTAAGATGTAAAATAAATTGTTTGCAAATGTATAACACTTTTTCTAAAAACAATAAAAAATTTATTTTTGCAGAAACTGCAAGAAAATCTGTAAATAAATATAAAAGCATGATTTTTTTTTTCCCCATAAAGAAGCAGAACGGATGCATTTTACAATATAAATCAGATTTGTTCTTTAAACGTTTTGAGTCTATAAAATGTAATGAGAGACAAAACTCTGTGAGATTTACCCCATGCATGTGCTAAAGTTACAAAATTGCGTATACAGGTTAAAAAACTTTGTAAATCATAATAGTAAATATAAGAACAGATTTTTTTTTCTGTCCTTGGATTTAAAATTCTTAAAAATTTTTGAACACTAAAATTATTATAAAAACTACTTTGACTCAAACATTCTCACTCATTGCATTACTACTAACAGACTTAAAACACTAAACAGTAAATGTCAGGAGTGGGGAATTTTCAGAAAATTTTACCAATCATTTATTTTACCAGCCAGCAAGCCTACAGTTAAAATTTGTTATGACAGAATTTACACAAAAATAGTTCATTACTATTATTACAATACATTTTTCTAATATTTTCCCCTATAAAATTAAGAAATATATACAATAGAGAAAAGTTTAGTAAATGATAGAACATAGTACCATATTTACATCACAATAATTTGGAGAGTTGCAAAATACAGCTAATAAATCTGGGCAGGATGGCAGGATTTGCGCCCAAAATTTTGAAATTGACCCACTTTATCAAAAATAAAGTAAAAGAGACTCAAGATTTCTATAGAAAAAAGATAGAGCTAACCCAAACCCAAGATGATGTTCAGGGCAACATTGTGGGAAACTAGAAAAAAAAAAATCCCTACAATGTTGCCAATGTGGATTTGCCAGGCAAATTTTGCCTTGATATAAATGATGGTGAGGTGAACGGTGAGGCATTTTGATCTTTCTAAAGAGCTACCCCCCCCCCCCCCCCCAATCATCTGTCACATGATGTTCAGGGCAACATTGTGGGAAACTAGAAAAAAAAAATCTCTACTATGTTGCCAATGTGGATTTGCCAGGCAAATTTTGCCTTGATATACGAGGCGTGTTTTTTAAGTAAGTACCGTTTTGGAATTAAAAAAAGACGTGCAAAGATATCGCAATAATTTTATTTTTACATGAAAGCCTGTACCTTAATCTACTTTTCTACATAATTTCCGTGAATATTGAGGCACTTGTCATAACGTGGCACCAGTTTTTGAATACCCTCCTCATAAAATTCTGCCGCCTGACTTCTTAACCACTGTATCACAAATGTTTTGACTTCGTTATTGTCTTGAAGACGCTGACCGCCCAGGTGTTTCTTCAAGTGCAGGAACAAATGGTAGTCGCTGGGCGCCAGATCAGGGCTGTATGGTGGATGATCTAGAGTTTCCCATTGAAAAGATTTGATGAGATCTTTGTTCCAATTAGCCACATGTGGACGGGCATTGTCATGCAGCAAAACGATACCCTTACTCAACTTGTCACGTCTTTTGTTCTGGATTGCACGACGCAGATTGTTCAATGTCTCACAATAAGACGCTGCATTGATTGTCTCATTACGAGGCAGAAACTCCACTAGCAATACTCCTTTTTTGTCCCAAAAAACTGTGCACATGATTTTCCAGGCAGAAATTGTTTGCTTAAACTTCACTTTTTTGGGTGATGATGAATGTCGCCATTCCATGGATTGTTGTTTCGATTCTGGTGTGACGTAAGCCACCCATGTTTTGTCACCAGTAACAATTTGGTCTAAAATATCTTCACCTTCATTGTGGTACCGCTCAAGGAAAGTCAATGCACTGCCTAAACGTTGTGTTTTGTGCAAATCCGTCAACATTTTTGGAATCCAACGTGAACACAATTTCCGGTAATTAAAGTTCTCGGTCACAATGCGATACAAAACACTACGAGAATATTGAGGAAAGCAGTCGGACAATGATGAAATTGTAAAGCGTCTGTTTTCTCTCACCTTTTCGTCCACTTTCTGCTCCAAATCTTCATTAACGACCGAAGGACGCCCACTCCGTTCTTCATCATGCACATTTGTGCGGCCATCTTTAAATGCTCTCACCCATTTCCTTACCATTCCATCACTCATAATGTTTTGTCCGTAAACTTCACAGATCTCACAATGAATATCGACCGGTTTTACGCCTTTAGCACTAAGAAATCGTATAACACCCCGTACTTCACAATCGGCGGGACTCACGATTGTCGGAGGCATCTTAAACACTCAGTAAACAATGTATACAATGAAGAATCAGACTGTAATGGCGTCAGTGCGTAGACAAGAGATGTAGGTAACCAGTGTGCATGCGCGGAACGCCGACCGTAGCCCTGCGGCGGCAGAATCACAAAACGGTACTTACTTAAAAAACACGCCTC
Source organism: Maratus michaelseni (assembly GCA_963931845.1). Lineage (NCBI taxonomy): Eukaryota > Metazoa > Arthropoda > Arachnida > Araneae > Salticidae > Maratus > Maratus michaelseni. Next base: position 383,239,689 of record OZ007593.1, read on the forward strand.
GTAAATGATGAGGCATTTATATCTTTCTAAAGAGCTATCCCCCCCCCCTCCCCACCAATAAATAAATAAATAAATAAAAAATAATAAAAGAAATATTCCATACATTATTTTAATCACTGAACTGACACAGAAAGAAATTTTATATTTTTTCCACTTTATGTTAAAAAATAAGCTTTGAGGGTCATCTTGATATTGAAATTAAACAAACTCTGAAATTTGCAATACAAACACCTTATTTTGGCATGATATTTGGCTTTTACATTTCATTTAACCTTAGAATACCAAATGGCAGGCAATCGATCAAATAGTTTATAGTTTATGAATTACCCAGGTTTAAAGTTTGGAATCATAATACTAAATTCATTTGTAATGCAGGTAATTTTTTAAGCAATGCAGGTAATTTTTTAAGCATAACTAAACAACTACTTGGTGTAATATTGGATTTCACACATTTTTAAGCTTCTAGAAATATATATATATACATTTATTTATAGGTAGCAATTTTTTCTCTTTCGGCCAGCTGTGCTTTAAACAAAAATCGTTTGACCTCCAGCGATTCATTTCCAATTTCAATAACAGAGTGAGTGTGTATCAATTTGAGATCTGCATAAACAGCAATTTTCAGGCCCAGGACTGTCCTGGTACAACAGCTAAAACTGTGTACAAAACTGTTTTTGGCCTGCACAAAACTGTTATTGGCTCGGCCCTTCCATTATAAAAGTTAATAAACAGAATGCTGGCCTGTCCCCGCCACAGTCTGTTTGCTTTTTTCGCATAGCTCAATTTATGCAAAATATTATAGATATTCTTAAATCTCTATCATTTTACATCTAAAATTTTTCTTAAAAGATTTCAAGTACAATTAATTTTATGAAATTTTTTTTTAACTATAACATTTTTCAAATTTTTATGACTCCACGCCATGGAATATTTATTAATAATATTAGTAATACAATACAAAGATATTCAATAAAAAGGTTAGAAGGTATTAGATAGAAACAATTGAAATCTACAAAATCTTTGAAATTTATTTTGAACACATACACCAAAATATTAAGTTAAAAAAGTTAAACACATAAAATTAAGTTATATTTTTAAAAAATTTTGCAAACTAAGAAAAAAAGAGACATCCTTTAAGAACAGTACTCAGAAAACAAAAAATTTGCTTTCATAGCAAAAACTCCCTCAGTGTTGTCTTAAAAAGAGTGCCCTGACTTTTAAATATCAAAAGACACTTTAAAAACCAAAAGAATACCTTTAACAATTAAAAAAAGTGCCAAATCAAAACTTTAGAAGATATGAATAAAACTATTTATTAAGAAATTTGATTTTTTAAAAATCGGTGCTTTCTTGTTATAGGAGCTTCTGAGGTTTAACCGTCAAGCGACAGAGATACTTATTTTATTAGAGAAATTAATCTGCAGACGATATAATTCATTTCACAGAATTAAAAATCAAGATCTGAATATTTATATAACTAGCTAAAGCTATAGTACAAACACACCTCATTTGTTACATTTGACGTACAATTTCCAACTTATTTTAATTAATAAAATAAAATATTAAACTCCACATTTTCTTGTGTGAACCTGACGGAGAAACCTTTTTTACGCAGTGAATAATCTCCACGTGCAGCGAACGATTGAAATAAGAACATGTTAAAAACCAGACCCCAATTACCAATAAGTACTTCAAGTGCCGCAGCTGAAAAACATAGTGAACAAAACCAGAGACTGTCGAAACTAACTAATTGGAGAAACTCTGCAGACCTCCCTCCTTCAAAACTACAGCTGTCTTATCCCGCGCGTGTGCACAGAACTTAAAAACATTCCCTTCAGTTTCCAAAATGTTCCCGAGCAGTTAAGACGCTCTTGTACATATATGATGTAAATATATTTAATATAATGTAAAATTGGAGCACTTATACGCAGCCTCCAAACGCGACTTAAAACATGTACATCTACCCAAGAATTATATTATATTCAAAGGAAAATGAATCTTCTGTTTATTTTACACAATTGTCATTTTCTACTAATACTATTTATTATTCTTCCAATATAAGTGAATCAATGGATCAGATAAATATCGCTACAACACTTTGGATTACTACTGTGGGTATATTCAGCGCAAAAAGGAAAATCTCAGGTAAGCTGAACAAACTTCTTTAACATATCAAAAGATGAAAATGTATACTAAATTTGAAGACTGATTTAACTATTTATAAAAATAAGAAAATTTATTACGCTACCGACGGTTCCCCTACAAAGATTATGAGACTGATTCTGAAAAAAGAATATTATCCCAGTATCAAAAACGATAATTTAACAAATTTCTAAAAATATAATAATAAATAAAAGAACACTAAAAAAAGAAAAAAATGAATGCGATAAAAGAAAATACTCAATTTATTGAAAAACTCAATTCTACGAATTATAGTACATGGAAGTTCAAGATGCAGATGTTCCTGATTAAAGAGGAACTCGACGATATTATAGTACAAGATCCACCAGCTCCACCCGATCCCGCATGGCACAAAAAAGATCGCAAGACTAGAGCTTTAATTAACCTAAGCATCGATGATTCTCCAATCGTAAATGTAAAAAACTTAGATACTGCCAAATTAACATGGGAAGCTCTGAAAAATATACATGAGAGAAGCAATTTATCTAGTAAGCTTTACCTGTTACGGAAACTATACAGTACTAAATTAGCGGAGGGTGCAAACATGATTTCACATATCACTAATATCTTGCAAATTATAGATAAACTTAATGCCATTGGAGAAAATATTAGCGATTCACATATTTCCGCGCTATTTCTGTGTTCTCTTCCCCCCAGTTACAATACTTTGATAACTGCGTTGGAGGCGAGACCAGAAAATGAGCTCACCCCTGATTTTATCAAAAACAAATTAACTGATGAATATAATCGTAGACATGAAATGTCAGAACAATCACATAGCGGATATAACAACAATGAGAGAGCATTTAAAACAAATAGGAGATATACACACACTGAAAATAGAAGAGAACAAAAATATTGTAACAACTGCAAAATGAAAAATCATTCGACTTACGAATGCTGGCACTACAAGAGCAGAAACACGGTACAATCCGGAAATCCTCGTAACAATCAATTCAAAAATAAAAAGAATTTCTCATCTTCATTATGTTATGAAAAAAACGAAACTCATAGGGAAAACAAAGTTCCAAACGAAAGAAAATACGCAAATGATCAGACGCAAAATAAAGCATTAATCACTCAAAAAGTAGGCAAAAATAACTGGATTCTCGATTCAGGATCTACCTCGCACATTTGTAATGATAAAAGCCTATTTAGTAAATTTATTGATTATAATAAAACTTCAGTAACGATCGCGAATGGTAATAAACTGACAGCGTTAGGTTCAGGAGAAGTTTTTATAAAAACATTAACCCCCGAAGGAAAAGAAAAACTAACGAAATTACGCGAAGTGCTTTATGTCCCAGACTTAGAGTCGAACCTAATTTCGGTTAGTAAAGCCGCTAAAAACGGGTGTAAACTAATCTTCGACGATAATAAATGCGATTTGATCTTTGATGAAGAAATATATATTAGGGCGAAAAATGAGAAAAACTTATACATTATTGAGGAAATAGACGATGTGGAAGAACCACAAAATTATGTAAACATAACGTATAACTGTGGCAGCAAACAATGCATAGATCTCTGGCATCGCAGACTAGGTCACAGAGATTATGACGCGATTAAATCAATGATAACAAATCAAATTGCGGACGGAATAAAGATAGGAAAATGTAAACATCAAAATAAAACATGCGTAACTTGTATCGAAACTAAATTAACTAACATGCCGTATCCTAAATCAGCAACAAATCGAGCTACTAATATTGCGGATTTGATCCACAGTGACGTGTGTGGACCTCTAGATACACCGACTTTAGGCGGAAAAATTTATTTTATGACTCTTATTGATGACTATTCCCGATATACTACGATATATTTATTATCTAAAAAGAGCGAAGTTGCTGAAAAGATAAAAGAGTACGTAACGATGATATACAATCAGTTCGGTAAAAAACCTAAGGAAATTAGATCGGATAATGGTCGTGAGTATGTAAATCAAGAGATCGATGAATACCTAAAACAGAACGGAATTTTACACCAATTGACTGTCCCGCATAATCCGAGCCAGAATGGAGTTGCGGAGAGAAAAAATAAAAGTTTATTAGATATGACTAGAAGTATGCTATCACAAGCAAAATTAAGCAAACATTTTTGGGGTGAAGCCATAAACACCGCAACATATTTACAAAACCGACTCCCAACTAAAGCAAACAACAACAGAACACCTTACGAATTATGGAAAGGAATTAAACCGAATTTAAAACACTTAAGAACATTCGGTTGTAAAGCGCTATTTTACGTCGATAAAGTAAATAGAGGAAAACTCGATAACAGGGCTCAAACCGGAACGTTTGTAGGTTATGATACACGATCGACTGGTTATAGAATTCACACACAAGGAAAACAAATTATAATAGCGAGAACGGTGAAATTTCTTGAGAATGAAAATGTACACTCAGATAACATTGAGGAGATACAATCACCACAAAAACATCCGATGACAATACACAATTACCGGATAGACATGAAAATCACTTAGAAATAAAACTTGACAGCGAAGAGACACCATCCGTGCCCAAACAGCAACCAATTGAACCAAGAAGGTCTAATAGGACAAATAGAGGCGTTCCTCCTGACAGATATGTTTGTCTCATAAATAGTTCATCTGAAAACATTCCCGAAAATTGGGAAGATATCGAAAAAATGAAAAATCCTAATGATAAACAAAATTGGATAAAAGCAACACAAAATGAAATCCAATGCCTAAGAAAAAATAACACTTGGACTTTAACAGATCCACCACCCGGAACAAAAATTATCGGCTCAAAATGGACTTTTAAACTAAAAAAGGACAATTTAGGAAATATTCAAAGCTATAAAGCGCGTTTAGTAGCTATAAAGCGCGATTCGGGATTGACTATGATCAAACCTTCGCACCTGTAGTTTCGCACGCTACAATACGTGCATTTCTCATCTCTGCATTGCACAAAAATTTGAACGTTAAACATGTTGACGTTACCACAGCATTTTTGCACGGTGAATTAACTGAAACTGTTTATATGAGTCAACCAGACGGGTATATTAAACCCGGCGATGAAAGAAAAGTTTGTAAACTTCAAAAAGCCATCTACGGTCTTAAGCAAGCCGCAAAGGCCTGGTACACCAAAATATCGGAAACACTCAAAAACAATAATTTCATACAGAGCAAAAATGATCCATGTCTGTACTTTAAATCAAATCAAGAAAATCCGATATACATCATCATTTATGTAGATGATATCCTGATAGCAGGAAAGGACAGTGACATCGAAGAAACAATAAACCAACTTAAGAAAGAATATGAACTAAAAAACTTAGGAGAAGTGAATAATTACCTAGGAATAAACATTAATAAAATCAATGATACATATTACCTAAATCAAAACAATAAAATACACGAACTAGTGAAAAAACTGAATTTAAACGACATGAAACCTCATTACACACCAATGATTGCTGGATTCAACAGACTTGAAGACGATGATAATCTTTTACCTAATAACACGAAATATCGACAAGCCACAGGCACATTACTTTACATATCAACAATCACGCGTCCTGACATATCCGCAGCAGTCAACATATTATGTCGTAGAAATGAAACACCACGCCAAAAGGACTGGACAGCAGTGAAAAGAATCATTTCATACCTCAAAACTACAGAAAATTTGAACTTAACTCTTAGCGCAAACAGCAAGCCCATCCTAACAGCATACGCCGATGCAGACTGGGCAGGTGACTTGAAAACACGTAAATCAACGTCAGGAAATCTATTCATGCTAGGAAAATCGCCGATTTACTGGATTACAAAAAGGCAAAATTGCATTGCACTTTCGTCAGCCGAAGCTGAATACGTTTCAGCTAGCAACGCAGCACAAGAATTAACTTGGATAACAAACTTGCTTAACGATCTCAACATTCCACAAAAATTACCCATCACGATTTTTGAGGATAATATGTCCTGTATAAAAATGACTGAAAACGATAAAGATACTAAGCGATCCAAACACATCGACATACGTTTCCACAACATCAAACTTATGAAAGAAGAAGGAAAAATTGATCTACAATACTGCCCCACTGAAGAAATGACAGCCGACACTCTCACGAAGCCCACTCCCAAACCTGTGTACGAGAAACACCGTAAGAAACTGAATCTTCAACCATTCCCCACACAGGAGATTACGGGGGAGTGACGGAGAAACCTTTTTTATGCAGTGAATAATCTCCACGTGCAGCGAACGATTGAAATAAGAACATGTTAAAAACCAGACCCCAATTACCAATAAGTACTTCAAGTGCCGCAGCTGAAAAACATAGTGAACAAAACCAGAGACTGTCGAAACTAACTAATTGGAGAAACTCTGCAGACCTCCCTCCTTCAAAACTACAGCTGTCTTATCCCGCGCGTGTGCACAGAACTTAAAAACATTCCCTTCAGTTTCCAAAATGTTCCCGAGCAGTTAAGACGCTCTTGTACATATATGATGTAAATATATTTAATATAATGTAAAATTGGAGCACTTATACGCAGCCTCCAAACGCGACTTAAAACATGTACATCTACCCAAGAATTATATTATATTCAAAGGAAAATGAATCTTCTGTTTATTTTACACAATTGTCATTTTCTACTAATACTATTTATTATTCTTCCAATATAAGTGAATCAATGGATCAGATAAATATCGCTACAACACTTTGGATTACTACTGTGGGTATATTCAGCGCAAAAAGGAAAATCTCAGGTAAGCTGAACAAACTTCTTTAACATATCAAAAGATGAAAATGTATACTAAATTTGAAGACTGATTTAACTATTTATAAAAATAAGAAAATTTATTACGCTACCGACGGTTCCCCTACAGAACCAAAATAAATGAATAAAACTTTCTTATACTCTAAAACAAATATTTTAAAACCAAAAAGAAATTTTGAAGGAATATTTGACAGCCATCAGTATTTATTTGAGATAATTTATATGACATGCTTTTAGGTGCTTCAATAAATAGTTAAATAGAAAATTAAGAATATATTTAAAAATATGCTTACCCTGTGGCAAAATTTACTGTACTTTCTTCAACAAATTGTACTACGAAGCAAAATCTTTCTGCAGGAACAGTCCCTAAAGTCAAAGAAGAGTGAAAAAATATTAGGCCAAACTACAAAAAAGTTGAAATATCCCCCCCCCCCTCCCTCCCAAAATTTAGAAATTCCCCTTGGAAAATTTAGAATTATTATTTTTTGGTGGCAAAAATCCCAGTAGCAGAAAATTCTCCATCTGCGACGGATATCTAAGCGGCAGAAAATAATCTGAAGGTAAACTATGTTACAATTCAGGATTGGCAGGTCTGTGAGAATTTAAGCTGTTATGTCCAAAACACCATCGATCAAAAATCTCAAATACTACATTGATATGTAAAATTTTACATTAAATATCACACATATTATATGAAACAGTACAACATAAAAGTCTTTTACTGTATATCAATAATTAATATCTAGTAAAGTATTACTGTTACATGCAATTTTTTAACTTAATTTCTCGATATTTTCCAGCAACCTATTGGCAAATTGAGCGATTTTTTTTCCCCGCGACATATTGATAAATTTTATGTTTATTTCTTGTAACCGACTGACGAATTTTGCGATTGTTTCCCTGCGATCGATTGAAGAAATTTCTGATATTTTCCTGCTACAAATTTTGCTTTTTTTGGCGACCAAAAAGCAAATTTCTGACTTTTCCCCCGCACCTTACAGGTGAAATTTGCATTTTTTTTTTTTTTTTTTTTTTTTTTTTTACACGTGATAGCGGACAATTTTGAGATTGGTTTTGTGACCGATTGTCGAATTTTGCTATTTACCTGCAATAGATTGACAAAATTTACAATTTTTCCCTGCTTCCGAGTGCAAATATTTTAAATTTTTTCTCGTGACTGACGCATTTCGCAATATTTTCCCACAACCTATGGACTTATTTTGTGATATTCTTTTGCGTCTGATTTGCAGAATTTCAGGGATTTTTTCTGCGACCAACTGAAGAGTTTCACAATTTTTTAACAGACTGATGAATTTTGAGATTACAGACAGGGTCTGCTTTTTGCTGATTCTTTCAACTGTGTTTTGCACATGTTTTCTCTTTTGAACTTGCTGGTGAGATGCACGCACAGTATCTGAACAAGTGCTGTTGGTCCAGAGCACAGGGATGTCGGAGAGAAAAAATTGGTAAACAGGAGGTGATTAGAATTTTCAAGGGGTGGGTGGATCTAGATGGATATATAATTTATGTATTAGTATTTTAAAGTAACAAGAACTAAAGCAAAAGTAACAAGTATTTCAAAGTAATAGAGCTAAAGCAAAACATTAAAACAGGACAACGTTAACTGTTGTTAGCTGTCTCTTAGACTCTTACTATTATTTTTTTTAATTTTCACAGTTTAACTTTAGATACTATGATTTAACTATAGTGAAATTTTGTTTCGTTTGGAGCCCTAGTACTATCACTAGAAAATTCTGAATAGGTTAATTTTAATTATAAGAGTTTTGTACTAAAGTTTAGTTTCTATGAGTAAATCGAGCCTTTTATTAACCTTTTGATCAAGCAGTCTCAGCGATCGCTCACAGTCAGGGTCATAAATATATTTTCAAAAATATCAAATATTCTGATATAAATCCAATATATTTTTATATATATCCAATATTTTCAGAGTTAATATAAATTAGACATTAAAACATATGTCATTTAGCAAGAAAACTTAATAAAAACAATGTTCTAAATGTCTTTTTCTATTTTTTGTCACTTATTTTATAAAATTTAAGATCAATTAACTGAAAACAGACACAATTTGCATTTTACACACACAAAAACAAACTATTAAGATTTAGTTATCAAGTTTTAAAATTTTTTTATGTTTTATACAACAAAATAATTTGTTTTTATTGAAAATTTTGAACATAAATATAGTAAGCTTGGTCTGCTTAACTGAACAAAACAAAAACGAGAAAAAATTATTTCTAATGAAGCTGCAAGTTTATCTAAATTAGACATTTTATCTTTTAGTGGCTTTTCTAAGTAAATATTGTCCAACTTAATTATTGATTGTACATCAAACATAAAGAAGCTTGGATTTTTTTTTGTGTGGGTGGGTGGGGGGAAGGGGGGGGGGGGGTAAAAAGTTTCGATAAGAGCAAAAAATCTATCTAAAGAACGACACAGCCAATAACAGTTAAAAAAATTCCTTTACACTTGTTATGACTGAAAATATCAAAAATATTATACATAATATTTTGAAAATAAATATCAGGTATGTGAAAATATCAAACTTCATGATATTTTGAAAATAAATATTGGATATATATCACTGAACCCTGCTCACAGTGTCTATGCAACAGTGTTTGTCACAGCAATTCAGGGTTAATGCTGGAGAAAAAGAGAAGGAGGGGGGGGGGGAGGAAAACTAAAATTTAGTAACAAATAAAACTACAACAAAACTCCATTATAAAACTGAGCAGAACTTAAGAGTTTAACAATTATAAAGATTTTCAACTTTAAAGTTTAAGGAGGTTGCAAACAAAAATTTCAGGGGTGGAGGGACAAAAATCTGCCGAAATACAGAAGACACCTCTTCAAGCGCGGTTCCAAGGGGGAGGTCATAGGGGTCATGACTCCCTTCTAAACGAAGAACATTTCTATAAAATAATACTTTTTTAAATATAAATATATATAAAAAGGTGTTTTGATATATATTTTTTTCTCTGTTAAAAATGCTAATCTTATTGATACATTCACAGAGTTATTTTTATACAGAAATACATGAAAAATTGCAGTTATTGTTTAAGCATCAAAGAATCGAAAAATGTTTTATATTTTTCTATAAATGTCGTACATTTTAAATTGTTTCCAATTGCAACCTTAAAAGTCAGCTTAAAATGTGAATTTTGGTAAAAATTTCTGCAAAATTAACATTAAATATACAATAAAAATGGTAACTACTATTTCTTGGCATCTGAATAGAACATAAGAACCTGCAAATTTTATACATTTACGAAGGCTGGTATGCTATGGCTCAAGGAATTTTTCAGAGAAAATAGTAGTAATTTCTTATTGAAATTTTTGCCTAATCGCACGATCAAATATGGCGAGTTTTTTAATAAAAAATTACTGGTATATCAACTGAAAAAAATTCTGACCAGTAGCAACCCTAATTTACGAATATACTGCAAATTTCATGCATTTAGGAATGAAAATGAATACAGGGTAGGTTAGAAAATAGCCAATTTGGACTTAAGATACAAAAATTGTCATGAAGATGTGCTCCCCCCCCCCCCCTCCAAAATAGACATGACCACCCTTCTAAATGGAGAGCTGGATCCACCTCTGCACCTCTTACCAATATTGTTCTGCAGATTTGAAACTGACACATAATATATTTTTGCTGCTGCATTTATCTCTACTCTCTCCCAAAAATATATATTTCTTCCCAAATGAAAATATTTTCTGAAAGAAATCTTTCCCATTTTGTGGCATTGTCGACCAAAGGGCACTTTTATCAATTAATAGTTTAATATTAATTTCCGACTATATGTTGAGAAATCATGCCCATGCCAAATTAATTTATTGTATCGGACATTTTCCCAAATAAACATGAATTGCATCTAAAAAGTTAAACGTTGATTTTCAAGATAAACATTGAATTATTGTGTTTTTAAAAAACTATTTTTACTTTTATACTTATTTCAACATTGTATTTGAGTGAAGGTAAAATTTTATTATTTATTTTATACCATAAATCATACTGCAATTGAGTAAAGACAAATGCTTAATCTTAATTTCTTCCTAAAAATAACGTTTCTGTATATAAAAGGGACTATATGCATATTAATCCAAAATTTCCATTAGTTACAAATTCAAAATAACATAAATAAGAAAGAAAATAGGTGAGTGCACCAGTGACTGACCACTAAGTAAACAAAAAATAAAAATGTAAATATGTTAATTTTGCTTGGTTTAATCAACCAATATTAACATTAGCAACCTGCAAGCAATCATCAACATTTCGTGTTCAGTCAATGACTGATTTATTATGTAAAATTTGGAATGTATTTTGCAATTATATTGCATTAATTATTTAACTAAAATAGTGATTAAAAATAGGGATATTTTTTAAAATATATTTTTATTTGAAAATATCAGAGAAATTACCTCATTTTTTAAATAATATAATTCCACATTATTATGAATTTTATAATTTTTAAATACTTTTAATAATAATTTATTAATTAATAATTTTTAAATACTTTTAATAATTTATTAATAGTTTTTAAATACTTTAATTTTAAAATTCAACTAACTCTTTCTAATTAAATATTAAATTCTTGTTTCACCTATGAATAGTGACCAAGTTCAACTTAACGTGAAATTACTTTCAATTCGGTTTATAGATATATATCACGCGATAAATACGCGATTCTTAAGCAGAATTGGCAGTAATTCTAGCACTTTTCAATAAACAAAACTATGCATTTAAACAAGCGATGCGGTGTTGTGAATCAAATTCATATCGAGAAACAAAGTTTAGCAAAACACGTGCACACTTCAAATGAAGTTCTATAAAAACAAATCCAATCGTAATCCTGCGCCATTAGTAAACAAAATGTCGTTATGATATTTCAATATTCATTTCATTTGTGATATTCCCATCACAGGTGCAATGAATGTATCAATCTAATTTCTAAAAGAAAAGTAAAAACTTGAATCACTTACCTTTCAAAGTATAATTTCTTTCGTCAAAGAATAGATGACTTTCGTTGCGGCGATTCAAGATTCAAATTTCAGTCGCTGGTCGCTGCCATTGAATTGACGTCACGTGACGCGGCTTGCCTGACGTAGCGGGAGGGGGAAGAGAAGAAAGAAGAAGGCTACTGAGCAGCGCACGCGCATCCTAACGACGTGTTTCAATCACAGTCAACCAAATTCAGTCCGTCCGACAATAATTTGGTTCTTTCAACTAATCCAGGAATAACATACAACCAAATAAACTAACCAAATTATTTAGATAATTCAACCAAACAGCTAAGTTTGCCACATAAAAATTAGTTCCTACAACTAATGCATTCTACCAAAGAGCGTAACAAAAAAAATTTGGTTATCGCAACCAAACAGTTTTTTCTGTGCATAAGTGACACATAAGTAAAATATTATTTATAAAAGCACTAAATACGAGATTAATAAGAATTTTTAACTTACAAACATATGAACTTCTGATACACAAGTGATTCGAACAGTAAAATATTATTTAGAAAAGCATTTTTGACTTACAATTGTACGAACTTCTGATATGTAACCCTTTCTGAATCAATGTGTAAGAATTAACTGACTATTGAACTTATAACAGAGTATGATAAAATAATCACGTGACCTTTTTAAACCAATAAAATGTTATTATTTTTAAACAAGCGCCCTCTATCATTTTATGAACTTCCAAGAAACGAGTTAATATGATTATATTGTTTCCTGTTACCACTGTGAAAGGTTGTGTTTTCCGTTTTAAGTTAGTTTACATTTAAGTGATTACGGAACGAGTCATGGATTTTGCTTTGTTAAGGGCTAATGATATGTCTAACGTGAAGAGTGAACCCTCATCGCCAGGATTAAATGACCATGACATGGAATTTTTAATACAGCCTAAAGAAGAACCCGTTTCGAATTGTGAAGTGAAACCCACCTCATCAGGATTAAAGAAACAGAAGTTACCCTTTGTGTGTTCTACTTGCGACAAAGCTTTTCCCCGAAAGGTTCACTTAACGTTTCACATGAAATGTTGAATCTGGAGAAAATACCTCTTGTGTGTATAATTTGTGAAAAAACATTTGCTAGAAAGTATCATTTATTAAATCATATGAAGGTCCATTCAAAGACCCCTGTGATTCATAATTGTAATGTATGTGGCGAAGTATTTTCACAAAAGAGTGATTTATTAAAGCATGGGAAAATTCATAATACTTCCAACCCAAATCAAAGGAAAAGTAGACAGTCACCCAGTCACTGTAAATGCGACGACTGTTTTGAAACATTTAATAGTAGATCTGACTTAATGAAACATAGAAAAATTCATCTCTCACCTAAAGAACTTAACCCGTCTGATCAACTTTCCTTGGGAAACAGTTCGAAATATGAAATTTCAGACATCACTCAGTTTAGTAAAATATTTAAGTTTTTCGATGTTTTTACTCCTGCTCATTGGAATTTAGGTGAGGAAATGATTGTTGAAGTACAAATGAATAAGAACTATGAGCTTTATGTTCACATACAGAAATATGAAGAATTTGAAAAGAACGGTCGTGAACTTACCCCCACAAATCAAGGCATTACATTATCATGTGCAACATTCGATAAATTTGAATCGAGATTGGATAAATTTAATTTTGTTTCTGAAAAAGATACATTCGTATGTAATAATGACTTACTAATCGCTTATGTAAATAAGGAATCATGCATATTGCAAAAATTATTCAAATCGAAAAAGTTTGGGTTTTGTTTGAAGTCTGATTTTTTACTGCTTACAAAAGATCAATATTTGAAACTAGTGAAAAATCGATTTAAAATTACCGAATGTCTCATTGAGACGCTTTTAACTAAACTGATTCCTGTTTTGGTTTTAGAAAACTTAAAAAAATATAAATGTACCCACCTCACAATCGAAGAGACTTTGAAATGATTCTTAACATGTTTCGATGACGAGTTAAAGTCATCCGTTTCTCGCGTGTTTGATTGCTATCAATGTTCAATCGGAGAACCAATTAATATGAAACACGAGTGTGATAGTTATAGTTTGCGTAGAAAATATAATTGGTGTAATGAGAGTGCACTGCTAAATTTCAACGTGACTGAATTTGTAAAAAACCTATTCAAGCAATGTTCATGTAATTATACTCATTTATTTTTTGAAACTATGAATATGGACTTTTATAATAACCATTTAAACAATGTATTTATAAATTAACATAGAAATGTATTTATTTAATAAATATTTGTTTATATATTACATATCTGTTTTTATTTCACATGTCTATTTATTTTTTTATTTTTATTTATTTATGAAATCAATCTGTGAAGTTTTATTTTCAAGGGAAAAAAAAGTGAACATATATTTATGAGTAGGCAAAAATTTTTTAATTGTAGTCTTTAAAGTTAACACTTTTTGGTTAAATGAAATCTCTTTTTAAGAAAAATTTATTATTTTTATTTGAATAGGTATTAAACTTATTTATTGATAAGAAAGTTTAATTTTTCTCTCCTTTTAAACAATGACATTGCATGTTTTGATAATTTCCATCCCACAGTTAACATTACAGTATCTAACATAGTTAAGAAAATGTTTAACTTAAACCGTCACTGTATTTATTATAGATAAGTAAACCTTTTATCTTTAACCTAAATGTAATTTAAATGATTAACTATAACTGTGACTGCTTTTAATCTAGATAAGTAAATGTTTCCAGGAAACACAATCAGTTTACTGTAGACTTTTATCGAGATTACACCAGTTAGTGGAATGCTGATTAAAAATATTTTATGACATTAATATGCAGAAAAGATCTCAAGAAGTACTTTCACCTTCAAAACGTCTACGTTTAGAAAAACCCATGGAAAATTTAAATACCTATGAGAAGGAGTTAAAAGACCCAAGATTAAAACTTTCTAAAATGGGTAATAATTGTGTAACTACTGAGGACTTACAAGATGTGAAACTCGAGATCGCTATGAATTTTTCAAACTTTGCCTATGGGAATGATACAACATCTTTCGAGAATCCCGGTCGAATGGCAAATTCTGCAACGGACTATTTGAATACATTTTTCGAAGACATGAATTTTGAAAATTTAGATTGTTCTACTACCTTAGCGTTTCAAGAATCTACAAATAATATTTTACAGACTACTGTTAAACGCGAGGTCAACGAGCTACAAGCAAGCAACCTTTCGCAAACAAGTGGTGAATTACAAACAGCCATCTCACCTGCAAATGACATTAAAAGTGATAAATTATGCAATTCCTATGTGTTTCACAAAGAACTAAGTGACTGTTTCTATTTAACTTTGAAGTTAAGAACTAAACAATATTATATACTTATACGAGAATTTAAACGCAATGTATCTACTAATGAAGAAATCCCGACAAACCGCGTGGTTAATATGGATATTCCTAGCTGGTTTGAGTTTCAATATAAACTTATTGCATTTAATTTAAGATACAAAAGCACGTCCTTTGTTTCTAATAACATAATTTTAGTGTTAAATCAAAATTCTACAATGCGAATTAAAAATTTAAAGAATCATTCTTATATTGACTTAAACGAACATCAACTAGAAAAATTAAAAGAAAGTACCTCTCATTTAAATAGTGTACTTTTACAACATATGTATACAAAACTTTTACCATCTCTTATTAAAAAGAAATGTATGGTGAGTAATATATCTACAGAAAATGATGAGGTGTTAAAGTATAAACTTAACACATGTATCGAGAATAATATGTTATCAATACTTAATCAATTGTATGAATGTCATGCATGTGCACTACGACATTCGAGCAAAAGCCTTTACTCCTGTTTCACATTTAATAATAGGGAAAAATTTAATCAATTAGGGGAAGCTTTGTTAATGCTCGTAGATTTCGATTATGTAACTTCAACGTTTCTAAACGGAGTTTATAATGTTAGTGAGCACTTTTTATGTAAGATTAATGAACAAACTATTTGTAATGAATTATTTAAGACCTTAAAATAAAATGTTTTTGATTAAGTTCTGTGTGTTTATTTTTTGCAAAGTGTCTATGAGTGAATTTAATAGTTTATAATTTAGTTGAACTTTTAAGTGAAGTCATGTAATCCAATTAAAAAAAAATTAATCTATTACAAAAAATTAATTGAAATGAAAATATTTACGTTCGAAAAAAAAAAATTAGAAGTTAATGAAATTGAAACTTATCAAAATTAAATGTTAACAAAAAATAAATAAATAAAGGTTAACAAAAATATAGTTTGAAAATAAAAGTAAACAAAAAAAGTAAAAGTAAACAAAATATATATATAGATATAATAAAATAAAATAAAATAAAATAAAATTTAACAAAATAAAGTTAATAAAGCAAAAGAAGGTATATGTTATAAAGAGAGGGGTTGAAGTAACTTACAAAATGTATGTGTGTGTGTATTTATTAGTTTAGCATTAAGTAGAACTTTTAAGTGAACAGTTAGAATTTGTTTTCTATATAACTTAGCACAAAATAAAAATTTTCACTGTTGCAAAAATATTCAACTATTGAATGGAAATATACATATTAGTAAAAAATATATATATATATATATATATATATATCACAAGTTAATAAAATTATTTTAAATTTCATACAATTTAACAAATATATACGAAACACATTACGGATTTAAATATTATAAGATATGTTTGATTGAAATTTTCAAGACAGATTTTATTCTTGGTCCTTCCATATATAGTTTGAATTTATTTCAGAAGATAGTTTTTAACAGTCTAGAGGTTCGAACGTGACAAAATGAAATCAAGACACAATGATTTGTATGTTATTTTAATCATTATGTCATAACTTCATACCTCTGAAAGTGCATTTAAAGGTTTGTCTAGGTTTATTCAGTGTTACTAAGCGTTTGTGAAACCGAAAATTAATGAAAAAACAGATCGCCTTCTACCAATTACGCTATGAAGGCTTCATTCAATTATTAAAAATAATAAAACCTTTTAGAAAATTGCTTATTTTAAATTTAAAATAATAAAAAGTTAAAGTTAAAGTTAACAAAATAAATAAATAATTCCTCTATTCATTATAAATAAAAGTTTACAAAAATAAAGTTTCAAAGTTATAAGTTTATAAAAATTATAAGTTAACAAAAGAATTGAATAAAATAAAATTTTAAAATAAAAATTAACAAAAGTAAAGTTTATAAAATTTTTAAGTTATGTTTAAAAATCTTCAAATTAATCAAAATTGACTTTTAGTTTTATGTAAATGTAAGTTTCAATATTTTAAATATCGAGCTAACTGTTTATCCCCATAATCATTTGCTTACCCATCTTCCAACCAACCAACTGGTTGCCTAGCCAACCATATACTTTGCATCTGCACATGTGCAGAAAAAAAACACTGACTTATGCACTAACTTGAGTTGTACTTTAAAACCTTAGCTATATTATACAAGTCGAATATCTTTCATTCTTAGAAAATTTATGATTTTTAAATAATCGTTCCTATTTTAAAACATTAACAAAGAAATGTAATTTATATACTTACAAAAACAGGATAATTTAAAAAGGGGTCCATACATTTCAGCTTGCTAATATCAAGTGTATGGTCTATAACAGAATACGGTTAAACTATCAGTTTACTTCCTTATCACGCACGTGGTCAAGACCTTATCAGTTACATGTTCAAGCCGATAACAGCTATAAACAGCCTGTTGGTCATTTTAACTTCTGCCGTCGAGAATTGTGGTTCGGTAAGTTTTATTGGGTACCATTTTTTCTTTTTGGAAAATAAACTAATTGGAAAAAATTTCTTTTCATCCCAGCTACTTTTAAATCACAATGTTAAAAGACTAAATTTTATTATGCTAAATTATTCTTTTAAATGTCGAACAAAAGATCTTGCAACATATTTGCAAATAAGTTCTTACAAAACGGTTTTATTTAGTTAAAAAATGAACATTGTCGATTTAACTACACATTATTTTTAGAATTACTTTAATTTCATTTTGAAAGCGAAAAAGACTAATTCACATGACTAATTTATTTGTGTATTATTTTGAAAAGCATAGCATTTTAAAATAAAAAATTAATTAATTATTAATTTATGAATATATTTTTATAAATATATTTTGTGATAGTTACAATTAGTTATGTGATATAAACATCATTAGTAATGTGAAGGTTAAAATCGCGTAGTCACGTGATTAACCTGTGGTGGATGACGTTACTAGTAACGTTATCATATTACATGATATACACTTGTACTAACTTTCAAATCTCTGCAAGTCCTCGCAAGAGCCAGACCATGCATGAACCATGTTGTCAAGCTCATAAATAAGGTAAGTTTAATTTTCATGTGAATTAGTCTTTTTCGCTTTCAAAATAAAATTAAAGTAATTCTAAAAATAATGTGTAGTTAAATTGACAATGTTCATTTTTTAACTAAATAAAACCGTTTTCTAAGAACTTATTTGCAAATATGTTGCAAGATCTTTTGTTCGACATTTAAAAGAATAATTTAGCATAATAAAATTTAGTCTTTTAGCATTGTGATTTAAAAGTAGCTGGGTATGAAAAGAAATTTTTTCCAATTAGTTTATTTTCCAAAAAGAAAAAATGGTACCCAATAAAACTTACCGAACCACAATTCTCGACGGCAGAAGTTAAAATGACCAACATGCTGTTTATAGATGTTATCGGCTTGAACATGTAACTGATAAGGTCTTGACCACGTGCGTGATAAGGAAGTAAACTGATAGTTTAACCTTATTCTGTTATAGACCATACACTTGGACTTGATGTTAGCAAGCTGAAATGTATGGACCCCTTTTTAAATTATCCTGTTTTTGTAAGTATATAAATTACATTTCTTTGTTAATGTTTTAAAATAGGAACGATTATTTAAAAATCATAAATTTTCTAAGAATGAAAGATATTCGACTTGTATAATATAGCTAAGGTTTTAAAGTACAACTCAAGTTAGTGCATAAGTCAGTGTTTTTTTTTCTGCGCATGTGCAGATGCAAAGTATATGGTTGGCTAGGCAACCAGTTGGTTGGTTGGAAGATGGGTAAGCAAATGATTATGGGGATAAACAGTTAGCTCGATATTTAAAATATTGAAACTTACATTTACATAAAACTAAAAGTCAATTTTGATTAATTTGAAGATTTTTAAACATAACTTAAAAATTTTATAAACTTTACTTTTGTTAATTTTTATTTTAAAATTTTATTTTATTCAATTCTTTTGTTAACTTATAATTTTTATAAACTTATAACTTTGAAACTTTATTTTTGTAAACTTTTATTTATAATGAATAGAGGAATTATTTATTTATTTTGTTAACTTTAACTTTAACTTTTTATTATTTTAAATTTAAAATAAGCAATTTTCTAAAAGGTTTTATTATTTTTAATAATTGAATGAAGCCTTCATAGCGTAATTGGTAGAAGGCGATCTGTTTTTTCATTAATTTTCGGTTTCACAAACGCTTAGTAACACTGAATAAACCTAGACAAACCTTTAAATGCACTTTCAGAGGTATGAAGTTATGACATAATGATTAAAATAACATACAAATCATTGTGTCTTGATTTCATTTTGTCACGTTCGAACCTCTAGACTGTTAAAAACTATCTTCTGAAATAAATTCAAACTATATATGGAAGGACCAAGAATAAAATCTGTCTTGAAAATTTCAATCAAACATATCTTATAATATTTAAATCCGTAATGTGTTTCGTATATATTTGTTAAATTGTATGAAATTTAAAATAATTTTATTAACTTGTGATATATATATATATATATATATATATATATATATATATATATATATTACTAATATGTATATTTCCATTCAATAGTTGAATATTTTTGCAACGGTGAAAATTTTTATTTTTTGCTAAGTTATATGAAAACAAATTCTAACTGTTCACTTAAAAGTTCTACTTAATGCTAAACTAATAAATACACGCACACATATATTTTGTAAGTTACTTCAACCCCTCTCTTTATAACATATACCTTCTTTTGCTTTATTAACTTTATTTTGTTAAATTTTATTTTATTTTATTTTATTATATCTATATATATATTTTGTTTACTTTTACTTTTTTTGTTTACTTTTATTTTCAAGCTATATTTTTGTTAACCTTTATTTATTTATTTTTTGTTAACATTTAATTTTGATAAGTTTCAATTTCATTAACTTCTAATTTTTTTTTTCGAACGTAAATATTTTCATTTCAATTAATTTTTTGTAATAGATTAATTTTTTTTAATTGGATTACATGACTTCACTTAAAAGTTCAACTAAATTATAAACTATTAAATTCACTCCTAGACACTTTGCAAAAAATAAACACACAGAACTTAATCAAAAACATTTTATTTTAAGGTCTTAAATAATTCATTACAAATAGTTTGTTCATTAATCTTACATAAAAAGTGCTCACTAACATTATAAACTCCGTTTAGAAACGTTGAAGTTACATAATCGAAATCTACGAGCATTAACAAAGCTTCCCCTAATTGATTAAATTTTTCCCTATTATTAAATGTGAAACAGGAGTGAAGGCTTTTGCTCGAATGTCGTAGTGCACATGCATGACATTCATACAATTGATTAAGTATTGATAACATATTATTCTCGATACATGTGTTAAGTTTATACTTTAACACCTCATCATTTTCTGTAGATATATTACTCACCATACATTTCTTTTTAATAAGAGATGGTAAAAGTTTTGTATACATATGTTGTAAAAGTACACTATTTAAATGAGAGGTACTTTCTTTTAATTTTTCTAGTTGATGTTCGTTTAAGTCAATATAAGAATGATTCTTTAAATTTTTAATTCGCATTGTAGAATTTTGATTTAACACTAAAATCATGTTATTAGAAACAAAGGACGTGCTTTTGTATCTTAAATTAAATGCAATAAGTTTATATTGAAACTCAAACCAGCTAGGAATATCCATATTAACCACGCGGTTTGTCGGGATTTCTTCATTAGTAGATACATTGCGTTTAAATTCTCGTATAAGTATATAATATTGTTTAGTTCTTAACTTCAAAGTTAAATAGAAACAGTCACTTAGTTCTTTGTGAAACACATAGGAATTGCATAATTTATCACTTTTAATGTCATTTGCAGGTGAGATGGCTGTTTGTAATTCACCACTTGTTTGCGAAAGGTTGCTTGCTTGTAGCTCGTTGACCTCGCGTTTAACAGTAGTCTGTAAAATATTATTTGTAGGTTCTTGAAACGCTAAGGTAGTTGAACAATCTAAATTTTCAAAATTCATGTCTTCGAAAAAGGTATTCAAATAGTCCGTGGCAGAATTTGCCATTCGACCGGGATTCTTGAAAGATGTTGTATCATTCCCATAGGCAAAGTTTGAAAAATTCATAGCGATCTCGAGTTTCACATCTTGTAAGTCCTCAGTAGTTACACAGTTATTACCCATTTTAGAAAGTTTTAATCTTGGGTCTTTTAACTCCTTCTCATAGGTATTTAAATTTTCCATGGGTTTTTCTAAACGTAGACGTTTTGAAGGTGAAAGTACTTCTTCGTGAGATCTTTTCTGCATATTAATGTCATAAAATATTTTTAATCAGCATTCCACTAACTGGTGTAATCTCGATAAAAGTCTACAGTAAACTGATTGTGTTTCCTGGAAACATTTACTTATCTAGATTAAAAGCAGTCACAGTTATAGTTAATCATTTAAATTACATTTAGGTTAAAGATAAAAGGTTTACTTATCTATAATAAATACAGTGACGGTTTAAGTTAAACATTTTCTTAACTATGTTAGATACTGTAATGTTAACTGTGGGATGGAAATTATCAAAACATGCAATGTCATTGTTTAAAAGGAGAGAAAAATTAAACTTTCTTATCAATAAATAAGTTTAATACCTATTCAAATAAAAATAATAAATTTTTCTTAAAAAGAGATTTCATTTAACCAAAAAGTGTTAACTTTAAAGACTACAATTAAAAAATTTTTGCCTACTCATAAATACATGTTCACTTTTTTTTCCCTTGAAAATAAAACTTCAAAGATTGATTTCATAAATAAATAAAAATAAAAAAATAAATAGACATGTGAAATAAAAACAGATATGTAATATATAAACAAATATTTATTAAATAAATACATTTCTATGTTAATTTATAAATACATTGTTTAAATGGTTATTATAAAAGTCCATATTCATAGTTTCAAAAAATAAATGAGTATAATTACATGAACATTGCTTGAATAGGTTTTTTACAAATTCAGTCACGTTGAAATTTAGCAGTGCACTCTCATTACACCAATTATATTTTCTACGCAAACTATAACTATCACACTCGTGTTTCATATTAATTGGTTCTCCGATTGAACATTGATAGCAATCAAACACGCGAGAAACGGATGACTTTAACTCGTCATCGAAACATGTTAAGAAATAGTTCAAAGTCTCTTCGATTGTGAGGTGGGTACATTTACATTTTTTTAAGTTTTCTAAAACCAAAACAGGAATCAGTTTAGTTAAAAGCGTCTCAATGAGACATTCGGTAATTTTAAAGCGATTTTTCACTAGTTTCAAATATTGATCTTTTGTAAGCAGTAAAAAATCAGACTTCAAACAAAACCCAAACTTTTTCGATTTGAATAATTTTTGCAATATGCATGATTCCTTATTTACATAAGCGATTAGTAAGTCATTATTACATACGAATGTATCTTTTTCAGAAACAAAATTAAATTTATCCAATCTCGATTCAAATTTATCGAATGTTGTACATCATGATAATGTAATGCCTTCATTTGTGGGGGTAAGTTCACGACCGTTCTTTTCAAATTCTTCATATTTCTGTATGTGAACATAAAGCTCATAGTTCTTATTCATTTGTACTTCAACAATCATTTCCTCACCTAAATTCCAATGAGCAGGAGTAAAAACATCGAAAAACTTAAATATTTTACTAAACTGAGTGATGTCTGAAATTTCATATTTCGAACTGTTTCCCAAGGAAAGTTGATCAGACGGGTTAAGTTCTTTATGTGAGAGATGAATTTTTCTATGTTTCATTAAGTCAGATCTACTATTAAATGTTTCAAAACAGTCGTCGCATTTACAGTGACTGGGTGACTGTCTACTTTTCCTTTGATTTGGGTTGGAAGTATTATGAATTTTCCCATGCTTTAATAAATCACTCTTTTGTGAAAATACTTCGCCACATACATTACAATTATGAATCACAGGGGTCTTTGAATGGACCTTCATATGATTTAATAAATGATACTTTCTAGCAAATGTTTTTTCACAAATTATACACACAAGAGGTATTTTCTCCAGATGACATTTCATGTGAAACGTTAAGTGAACCTTTCGGGGAAAAGCTTTGTCGCAAGTAGAACACACAAAGGGTAACTTCTGTTTCTTTAATCCTGATGAGGTGGGTTTCACTTCACAATTCGAAACGGGTTCTTCTTTAGGCTGTATTAAAAATTCCATGTCATGGTCATTTAATCCTGGCGATGAGGGTTCACTCTTCACGTTAGACATATCATTAGCACTTAACAAAGCAAAATCCATGACTCGTTCCGTAATCACTTAAATGTAAACTAACTTAAAACGGAAAACACAACCTTTCACAGTGGTAACAGGAAACAATATAATCATATTAACTCGTTTCTTGGAAGTTCATAAAATGATAGAGGGCGCTTGTTTAAAAATAATAACATTTTATTGGTTTAAAAAGTCACGTGATTATTTTATCATACTCTGTTATAAGTTCAATAGTCAGTTAATTCTTACACATTGATTCAGAAAGGGTTACATATCAGAAGTTCGTACAATTGTAAGTCAAAAATGCTTTTCTAAATAATATTTTACTGGTCGAATCACTTGTGTATCAGAAGTTCATATGTTTGTAAGTTAAAAATTCTTATTAATCTCGTATTTAGTGCTTTTATAAATAATATTTTACTTATGTGTCACTTATGTGTTATAAATCACTTACGTGTTATAAATCTAACTAGAAAAAATGAATATTTCAAATAAGTCATGTTAGAAAAAACTAGATTCGATTATCTTTTTTTAAATGTTGGTTGTATAAAGCCAATCGTTTATCATTTGTTATTATTTTTTAAACAGTTTTTATTATTTTTAAACAGTTGTTATTATTATTTGAACAGTTTTTATTATTTTTGATCATTTGTTTAGTTGTTATTATATTTTTGAACAGTTGTTCTTATTATTTTTTTAATACTTTTATTTATTTTTTTCTGTGCGTTTTTTCCAAACAGACGAAAATTTTAGTTTACAATTCTAAAATAATACACTTTTAATGAAAGCAGTCTGTTACAAGATAATCACAAAAAGTTAACATTACCTTTCAAAAATAAACCCTCATTTCACAATATAATTGAAACTGAAAAAGCAAAATTAAAACTCGCGTTATTCCAAACACAAATATCCGTAATTTAACTACCTTGATATCATAACTTGAACAGATAAAGCTATCCTAAATTATCAAAGCATTAGTTTAGTTTGTCATGGCACGTCCAAGAAAATTTCGATAGGATAAAAATTTGACTGTAAGTTTCGAAGGAAAACCTATCCCCGAATCGAACTTGGCAGATTTATTTAATCTTTTGTTTTCTGTCAAAAAAAGAAAACCGATCAAGGCACAGAACGAATTATTAGAAACATTAAACGAAATGAATGTCCCGCGAAATTTTATTAAAAATAAATATTTGTCAACAAACATTAAACAAGATTCTGTATTAGATTTGTCAAAACCCACTAAAAAACGAAAAGTGGGTCCACATGTATTGCATTGGGGAAAATTATTAATAAAATTGAATTTGTTTTTTTAAACTACACCTCTTTCCTATGTTTTCTACACCAAACACAATAAAAACAGTAATTACCCCTAAAGATGTCTTCTTTTTACCATTGCTTCCACTATACATTTTAAATAAATATGTTAATATTCAATCCAATCATATCGAAAAAGATAAATTTCCGGTTTCATTTAAATTCAGTATAAAATCAACCTTAAACTTTTCACTTCCGGTAAATACGTAAATGAGCGAAAACACAATACAGACCGTTATATACAGACACACGACGCTAATCACTTCCTCTCTCGAAGTCATTCTGAAAAATAACGTATCTCTAACACAACACAGACCTTTAAACAATTTTTCGACTTAAAACCAGAACTTCTTGGCTTGATTGGATTAATCCACAACAAATTATCAAGCCAAGAAGTTCTTTTACAGGTTCGAATCCCGCTGAGACTTTCTGAAAAAACTCAATTTCTTTTAAAATATTCATTCCCAACAAAAATTCGAACTCGATCCAATAGATGGCAGCACCAAAAAAAAAAATTTCAGGGGGGGTGGGGGTTTGGATAATGAGGGGTTACCCGTTTGCTATAGTATGATATTTTCGACTTTTCTCCCTAAATCAAAAAATTTAAGCCCCCCCTAAATTTTAAGTCCTCCCCCTCCTAAAATACCTCTCTACTATAATACACTCACCTCATTCCCACTCACAGGTGGAGGTGACACTCCTCTCCCACCTACAGGTGGAGTAACTCCCTGCTCCCGCTCCTACTCCACACTCCACGTGCTGAGGGTAAACTCTCCTTTCTCTCCTACTCACATAACACATTTGAAAGTTGACTTTAAGCAACTGTCGCCCATAGAAGATAATTTGAACTGTTTTGTACAACCCTGCATATAATACACATTTTTATACACACCCCATATTAAATCTAAAAATTTAATTTTGCTATGCAATGCGTAACACAACTAAAAACTCATTTCCAGCGCAATTAACATTTGTAGATGGTAATATTTCCAGTTTTCTGCGTAACCTTTGTATATGAATTTATATATATATGAATTTATTTATATTCTACAAACATATTTTAGTAAACTAAATATAATTAAGCTAAAAAAAATGCGTAATACAATAATAATAATAATAATAATAAATATAATAAAATCCTCTAAGCAAATCACGTCTGTAGAAAGCAATGTTTACGGATTCTTTTGTGCAGTTATGTATATGAGCTGTAGAATTTATACACACCACGTGCTGGACTCAAATTTTATTAAACTTTAAATTTCATACCGCATCTGAAAGCACACTTCCGCTCATAATACTGTTTCTTTTTTTTTGTGTGTGTGTGTGCCCTGTAAAAGGGAAAAAAAAATAAGTGCTATGCACAGCCTATTCTACAATTATAATCTTATAGCTCATTATGTTTCAAATAGTGTAACTTCTTCAAAATATACTGCAAATGATTTTTCCCCATAAGTCATATGCAATGCAATTCAGTACGGTTGCAGTTCTTTTAACGATAAATGTAGTGCGTTTTTAGTTGTGATGTGTGATGCTTTTGATGCTACGATGTTTCAAACTTTATAAAATGGATATGCATTACTGAGATAGACTGCAATCTGTTCTCAGTGTATAGAGTAAGTAGCATTTATAGTAGTTCGTTTACAGGGACGAACAAAGAAATTCCATTACACACTCTCAAAAATGAATACTCAAATTTCAAGAAATTTTCTTCGTTTTTGACGAAACGGTTTCTTGGGATATGCTCCGGGTAAACGTTTCGTCAAATCGAGTAAATTTGCATCCTCAAAATGACGAAGAAAGTGGTTTCGTCAAATTGATTCTTTGAAAGTTCAAAAAAAAAAAGGTTGGTGGTTCCATCTGTCGGAGCTTTTAGAAGCTTTTTTAATTGACTTGGTGCAAAATAAGATCGTCCTTCGGTGAGGCTCGAACGCGCGACTTTTAGCTTGACAGCCCAGCGTCTTACCCCTCAGCTAACGGGACTTCGAAATTGTTTGATTTTAAACGTATTTACGAGATGTTGATGTGTGTTTATATTTTTAGAAAGCAGATTGTATTTTTATTGGTGTTGTTATAACTTCTGCATGTTTTAATTAATAAGGCTAGATTATTATTATGGTTAATAAATAATTATAAAATGGCTTGATTAATATAATTTATTAGAGAAATTTCCTTTGTTCAATGAATATGCTCTAGTTAATTTGTTGATCAGAAATAATTAATTTTGAAGTGCATATTTTGGAGGCGAGTTCATCAATTTCAGCGGATAAGATTACTGTTTATAGAGGGGAAAGATCAGTTATACGTATTTTAAATTTGATTGTTATATGTATATATTTCTTAAATAAAAAAAGCACCTAAAATTGTTATTTTTTATTTATTATTATTATTATTATTATTATTTACCATTGGGAAAATGTTGATGCTTGCGGTCGAAAATGGACCAAATGATGTTCGCATTTTACTATTTTAACCGTTTTTAACGAAATTTTGTAACTTTAGATGAATTTTCTAAGCGTTTTTAACGAAATTCTGTAACTTCAGAAAAATTTATCTTTGAATCGGCAATAGAAATGCATAAAATCTTTACAAAAAGAATAGACGCAAATTATCAGACATAAAAAATAAAGTAGAAATTTGGTACATTCGTGTTATAGCGGCCCCCAAGGATGAAATATTTTTGTTTCTGTTTTCATTAATTATATCGTAAATTTAATACTTTCGTGTAATTATTTTTTTTTTGAACGATTTTATAACAAAAATAATCTGGCCGGGAATGCGGAAACATTTTTGTAAAATATTTGAGATTTTCCATTGCATTAAAAATCATTTAATTTTGAGACGAAATGATTGTCAAAACTGACGAAATATAGCTTAAGAATTGCGGAATCGTCAAAAGTGAGAGTTTTATTTTTGACAGCGAGGAAACAGTTTCGTCAAGATATTTGAGGATTCGCGTTTCGTCAAAAACCACGTGACTCAGTGACGAAATGATTGTCAAAAATAAGGAAATGAGGCCTGAGGATTGCGG
Organism: Maratus michaelseni; assembly: GCA_963931845.1. Lineage (NCBI taxonomy): Eukaryota > Metazoa > Arthropoda > Arachnida > Araneae > Salticidae > Maratus > Maratus michaelseni. Next base: position 383,267,549 of record OZ007593.1, read on the forward strand.
AATCGTCAAAATTGAGTGTTTTATTTTTGAGAGTGCATTATAATCCACAAGAGAAAATGTTTGCTGATTTTTTCAATTATTTTATGCTACTTCAGACCTAATGAAATTGATATGGATCAATGAAGTGCACTGCATCGTGTTTTCTATAGCATTTATCGTTCATTTACAGAGATACACGAGAAAATTCGGTTAAAGGATTGACTATGATCTGTAATAGGTCGATGTGCGTTTTCAGCTACGGTATGCATGTTTAAACTTTAATTTATAGCGTGTTACTTCGTTTATAACGTTGTGTGTTTAAATTCTATAGATCTTATACAGAATAGCACGAAAAAATTCGCACACATGACTGTCTATGTACAGCAGTTGCTGAAAATTGATTTTACTGCGTTATGATGTGTTTTTTAAATTGATTATTTAAATAGCTCATCTCGTTTAAATTTCTTAACAATATTCTGATAGTGTTGGAAAGAGTTTTATAATCTATGCCTAATGCATGGTTTTACGTTCTTGATTTTTTAGGGTTTTGTTCATCTCACGAAACCCTATTACCCCCGCTCTGTTGTCTGTCCGTCACAGAGCCATTCTCAAAAAGTATGTAACTTACAGAGTTGAAACTTAGTGTATAAATCTGAATAGCAGCTGTGAAGAGCTCAAAATATTAAAATTTGAAAAATTCGTATTATTTTAATAAATAGAGATAAAAAACCAAAATTCTAACAGCCTTTTCCTATTAAATTGAAACATTTTTCGTTATAGCAGATGCCAAAGATTTAAAATCCACAATGAAATTCTTTCTACAATAATTAATTTTCTATCATACGATTTTCACGTGAAAAATGAAAATGAAATAAAAATTTTCACCCATTGAAAAAAAGATAAATATGAAATAAAATTGATTGACGTCATAGTCGTAATAAAACGGAAAATGTCTAAGATTTCTCAATAATACAAGGAGTATGAGTATGTGTAAGTGGACAAAGCAGATTAATATCACGTCATTAGAGAATTAAAAAGAAAATCTGACGTCATATAGGAAGTTTAACTAATTTTCCAAATGTTTGAGAATAATACAAAGCGAGTATCAATATAAATAATAGAGAATAGTAAATATATGAGTTTGAGAAACATATTGAATCGTGATAAAAAGCCGATTATGGCAATATTCGCATATTTTAACATTTTGAAGGTGTACAATTTGTTTAATTTTGAAATTATTTTTTTAAATATTGCATTTAGTCCGTATGACGGATATTATTATGACAGAATATAATAGCGGGCTTGGACCGCTATCCGGCTGGTTTAGATATTCGAAAAAAGGAAAAAATAGACCTGTAAATTTTTACTTTATAAAAAACATGACTTTTTTTTTGTTGTTGTTGCTAAATGAAATTTGTTTGAATTTATTAAAGAAATGATTTTGAAAAGTGTTTTGAAAGGAACATTAAACGAAACCCTTTGAGCGATCTTCGATCACACTTAACCACTTGTTTTTTTATTTCTTTTTTCTGTTTTAAACACTGCACGTGCTAACATTATATCCATTTTCGCTACGCGCTGAAAATAAAATAGAGTAAAAGAAATCATCTCTATAATAAAACCGTAAGTCATGTGACTGTCACCAACAGTTCCGGGATGTCCGTTTCACTTTTTCATATGCCAGGCGGCCATTTTTATTAAAAATTATTTTTTCGAATAAAACTTCATAAATGTGACATTTTTAGAAAGATCGTTCAAAATAAATTAATATTTGAGAGATGACTTACGTTCAATTATGTATATATTCTCCAATAACTTCAGTTGAAATTAGCTTCGCAGTTCAAATTCTCTATCCATGAAAGTAAACAAAAAAAAAAGATTCATTCGTCGTGAAGGTTTAAAATATTAAACCATTAAACCATGGAGATAATCGTTCGTAAAGTTAGTTTTCCATGAAAGATTTTTTGGAGCGCTGCCTGGTGTCAAAAAAATAATTCGTACCAGTGACACAATCAAAGTTTACCACAATTATGTGCTATACAACTCAACTTCATTCTTTATCTTTTCTTGATGTAAGCTGAATGTAAACAAATACAACTCATGTAATGATATTTAATGAATCAAATTTCGAAACAAATTGTCAGTTAATTTTGTATTTATGTATTATACGTGAAAGGAAGAGAGACCACCGAAAATGATTGTTAATCACCAATCATATTTACCATTATTAATGACCAATCGCTTTCAAAACAGTAATTTAATATACATTTACAAAATACATAACATCACTAAGTACTTTTGTGTTATTTGGGCGCAAATCTCGCCAATATAATTTTTAAAATCGCCAATACCAGCTTTTATTTTTCGCGTGTGCAAATTAGAAACGATACTTTTATTTTGAAATCAAATGTTCTGATGGAACAGCTGTCGTAGACGCACCGGGGCACTATATTAACTATAGAGTTGCAATATAGAGAGAAAAAACGGGTTGCTGTAATTAGAATTATAGGCGGTAATGTTGGTGTGACATATTTACGTGATTATCAAAATTGGCTTCCAAAAGTTCAATGTTTCACCAAACCATACTCGGAAATTACGTGTTATAATATGCACTCCGATTATGTCACATTATTCAAGACGTTTTAAATGAGAATAATGATAGATTTTCTTCTTGATTCTCCCGTAATCAAGACTACAGCCAAAGTTAGCGAGAAACAAACAAACAAACAAAAAAATATTGGCAACAATATGGTTCAGTGTAAATGGTGGATATCATTAAAGACTTTCACAAAATAGACTTCATTGCATCAAATCATATTAACTAAAATACGCCATTTGGCAATGGATCCAATTACGGAAAACTACTTAATATGTTTAAGAATCTCCTCATTAGCAAGCATATTGCAACTGATAAGCAAACGGATATGAAGCATAAATGCTTAAGTTGGTTAAGCGGTTTTTGTCAAGAAAGATGAAATACATAACAACAAAAAATATGCGAAATGCTACCATGATCGAAAAAGTTTTTGATTTGTCTATTAGAATCTTCCGGTTTGGCGAAGGATTACAGAAAAAAATAAATTATGAATAAAAGTAACGTGTTACAGTGCTTAACATACATTTAAGGGAGACCAAACTGGTCGCCAGTGGCGGCTAGTGGAAATGAATAACCGTTCATTTAACCCAGTTTCAGATTTCATTCCACCTGTGACATATCCAGGCACAAGCCTGCGCTGCATTGCTGAAGCAATGTAAGTCAATTCCCTAGCCCCGTACATCTGTCAGTGTCACTTGAACAAATTCGTCCGCATCTTGCAAAAAGGGAAAGCAAAGAGAGAAAGACAAGCAGATTTCGTGGGGGTGGTTTAGAACAAAGAGGGTAGATCTGGGATATTCATCCATCAAGCATAACGCCCGGGCCAAACGAAACGTGGCAAAGGTTAAAAGAACCAACAGAAAGACAAATGATGTCTTGCAATTGCTATATTGGTCCGCCCTTCCAGAAAGAAATTGGTAAAAGTGTGGCTACGTGATATCAACCCGCCTGTCCAATTACGCCGTTTTGGGTGCATTTCTTGATGCATGAATCTGAAAGAGTGGGGTGAATATTATCTGATGGCGACACAAAATTACTTGGATCCTTTCTTCTCTTATCGATATTTCCCCTCATTTTTATCTTGCTGTTCACTTTTCGCTATTTGTTATCGTCACTTGTTCCAGTATTATCATCATCGAAAGTAACAAGCGATATTGGCGCACTATTATAATTAAGACTGGGGCATATTCATAAGCTGTTTTTATGACTGAAAATAAAGAATGATTTATTTGGGTTGTTAAAAAGGTCTCGCTTGTAGTGTTGATTCTGATAAGTTTTTCAAGAGATTTTATTACTCTCCTCGGCAATTGTATTTTTACATACATATTTTTATTTTAAGCGATGAGTCTTTTACAGAAAAAAACATTTGTTTTGTGGCATTAATATATGTAATATGTCACAAGGAAACTGTTCTTTTTATTTATTTTAATTTTGTTTCATAAATTATTTTCAACAAACATTTTAATTTTTGTTCGGGAATCTCCGTGGTTAATGAAAACATATATTTTTAACAAAATGTTTAGTTATTTGTTATATCACCGAAGGAAACTTTGAAAAATTTCCAAAAAACTTAACAATCACATCCAAGATTTTATAAAAAAATAAAATAAAATGAACGAATAAAAACAAACAAAATACAAAAAATAATAATTATCATGCAGCACGCATAGGTGATGATACATTTTCCATTATGCACATACTACACTACATTTAATTTTTACATCCGGCTCTGTTCAGCTGTCTATTTCTAAAATTATTTAAATTATCAAACCTTAAAAAGATATCAGGCTCATTCTACCGTAAACGTTTTGTTTTGAGAGTAAAAATTAAATAACAAATTTTTGAAATAAAAATAATGTATATTAATATTTATATTTCATCTTTCAACTATTTTAAGATTTATATAGATGATCATATAGCCTTCTCATTACTTGATGCAAATTATTATTATTATTATTATTATTATTTGCCAAAGATTTACACTGGAAAAAAAAAAGTCGCTTTTACGGTATAATACTGGCACCCCAGCTGTCAGTATTACACAGAAAAATGAACAGTAATAAACAGTAAAATAAGCAGTAATACACTGCCGTGCATGCGCGGATACAAAATACACCTATTTTGTTTTCTAATGTTATGCCTATTTAAGGTAGAATATGAAACTTGAGGTAATTATCTCGAAAAAAGCTTTACGTATATGAATTACAAAATTTTACATAAAAAATTATACTTACGTTTTAAATCAAGAATAAAATATACAAAAGGTTCATGACCATTTCTAGCTCAATGAAAATATTTTTGAATTAATAACAAATGACAAAGTACTAATCCCCGCCTAACAATTGAAATTAAAATGTCTCCTGCTTCTGAATATTTTTATTAGGTGACGAATGCTACTATATTTTAGAAATTATTGCAACGAATTTCATTGTAAACGGATGATACCAGAAAGGCTTGCAACAACAGTTCAAACATAATTTTTGAAATTATATATATTTTTTTCATTATAAAATCTAATTTACATATAAAGAAATTGTCAGAAAAAAAATGCATTATTGAATGAATAATATATTTATCACATTCACAAACTAAGTGAAGATTCTAATAAAGGAAATTAGATGTAACATGTTCAAAAATTTAACTACCATCTACCAAGAAAGGAACCTTTTTTGTACAATGAGACATTCTGATAATACCCAGAAACATTATTCGATGATTTTTTGGATCATGCATTTAAAATTATCCATGCAAATGAATATTTAATTATGAATATTTATCTTTATGGGGGAAATCCATTAGAACCCATTTTAATAACTGTATTCTAACATTCCATAATTTTCATAAACACTGACAAAAAAAAAAAAAAAAAAGAGTAAATATTTTTTTATTACATATCGAATGGAATAAAATCGGGAAGAAATCAAAACAAATTCGTTTTCATCTCTATGTGCGTGATATTTTAAGGTATTTTCTCTCGTTTATTTAGAAGATGTGATTCATACGAGCACTGAAAAAAAAAAAAAAAAAAAAAAAAAAAACTGGCCCATGACTACTAAAACCGCTACTGTATAAACGTTGAAAAATAAATGAGCTAATAAATTTTAGTTAACACAATCACAGTTGAAATAACTAGAACATCAAAGATTTTTTATGCCTAGGATAAATAACTTTAGGCAACGTGTGAAATTTCCAATTTAAAGATTTTCTTATTTCACTCTTTCAACAACATGAATTTTTCTGATATATTTGAAGACACGGGTGGAAGATGACGTCATGAGGTAATCTACTATATCTAAAATACTGAAATTCTAATTAGTCTTCACGATATCAGATATTAGCTTTTTAATATTTTTATGCCTAATAATTTAAATAAAAATAACAATTTTAATTATAGACAAAAATCGTCTTAATAAAATCATAAAAATAAGAAATGTGGAAAGCGTTCCGAAAGAATGGTGGGTTCCGACCTCCATCTTAAACTGGAGGTCCAACCTGTTTAAATCTTTGCATGCAAAAAATAACCATTGCGCCAAAAAACATCACCCAACCAACAGACCAACTAAAGTACCGGAGGACATTGCATTGAAGATGTTCATCTTACATGAAAAATGTACGATTGTCTCGGGTCTGATGTGATTAATACACTGCAATAAGTAGCCTATTTTCCAATTCCCATCCGTATCTCTCATGGGGATCATTATAAGCTATATGTTTAGGGGGCCTAAGAAAACTTTTTTGCCTCGAAAATTCGTATCTTCAAAAAGGAGGTGATGATAAATGGGCGGGAGAGAAGAAAAATATAAATTCATCACTCTTCGCGTGATGCGAATTTATTCTAAAAGCGGGTCCGAAGTTGAAACCCCAGTACGGAAGCAAATAGCAGAAGCAAGATTGGACAAAAGCAATTCAACAGATTGTGATGCTGTTGGATTTACGGTGAGTGCTGGATTGATACTGTCTGCCATTTACGGTCACAAAAGAAACTGTTAAACCTGTCGTTGGTCGCGGGTGAGCGTTTCTCTCACACTACAAGCACAACACCATTAAAAGTAGTTATAAAATCTTTTGTTAGGTGAAATACAATATAATTTATATTTCAAGAAAAAAAAAATTTAAACGTCACTTCTATATTTAAAACACGTTTTTTAAGCCTAGCGTGAGAGAAATGCTTAAAGCGAGCGCTACCAACGACACGGTGCAAGAATTTTGATCCATTTTGAGACATGGTGGTAACATGAATTTGAATCAAAACAGCATTTAATAAAAATAAAAATAATTTATCAATAATAAATTATTACTAATAGGATCCAGTTAAATGAAAAATAAGGTTCGTTGCGGTTAAAACCAGGTGTAATAGTGGTGTAATAATCAATCAGCCAAAAGTCAGAAGTATGATTTCAAAGTGTTTTTTTCTTCAAGAATTAATTCGGTCTTTAGCTAGCCCTAAGATTCTACCGAGCATAAGTCCAATTTATTCGCTATTATTTAAGGTGGTTCTCAAATGATCTGTTGAAGATCGCAAAACTTTCTGACACAATTTCTGACTCATTTTTAAACGCAAATAAGGCATAAAATTGGCATGGCTGACTATTGAAGAGATTTGGAATCGAAATGAGTTTTCCATTTTTGATAAATAAATTACTTATCGAGTTATAAGCTATTCTTGTCACGTGACAACACGTCTTTCTTCTTTCTGGCGCTGAAGAATCGGAAATTCGGTTCACAACGACGACTTTGAGAGTGTTTTCCAAAAGATCTTCTGCCTTTGCCAAAAACCGGAAAACGTGTTTCGATTACAAAGTTTCTGAATAACAACACCTGCCCATTTCATGCGTTTCTGAACAGAAATGAATTAAAAAATGCGTCTGAAAGTAGCCAGTTTGGTTTTGAGAACAGACTTAATATTTCTGTCGATTATAACTGGTGGTCAGCTGATGCTGTCTATCCGGAGAAATATCTCAAAGTACCGTAGGAATAATTAATCACAACTTGATAGTTTAGTTGGTAGTGGATGCTTCTTTTCTCATCTGAGTTGTGATGAACTCAACTCTCTGTAAGTCCTGGCCCGCACTTAAAATTCTCACAGCGGGATGCCGTGGCTCCCCCTCTTTGCCGAAAGTAAAGATTTAAAGAGCAACAACTCTTCTCTGGTTAAAAAAAAATTAACTAACTCTTTTAATTCATCCAGATAACTTTTGGATTCCTGGGGGGGGGGGGGAGGTAATACAGGGAGGGTTCGTTTTCTGCTGTGTGCGTAACCACCTAGGGAGGAATTTTACTTGCGAAGGCATCCGATTCGATCTCAAAGTTTTTCAACGCTTCTCTCTGGGAGGCACGATGCTGCCTGGACTCGAATACGTGACTTTCTCCCGGTGCTTACGGTCATCTGTCAAGGCATGAGCTAGACGCTCCAGTATTGTGCTATAGCATCACTGGGCCTTCAAATTCGTGATGAATGGTCTCTCTTTTAAGTTCTTAGTTCCGACGCGGTACTTAGACATAAAAGCAGTTTTTTCGCTGTCACATTGAGTCAATGGAAGACTCTTGCCTGCTAAGAAATTTATGTAAATAGTACAATTTCTACAACGGGTTAAACTCTAGCGGATTTTTTTTTCTTTCTAAATCACGAAATCTTATTTTAACCTATGGAGTTGAGTGGATAGGGTTATTCAAACACAAGGTTACACAGTATAATTATAAATTGATATAATTATAAAATAAAAAAAATACTTAATATAATTATAAATGTACTGGACTCAAGATCTACGCTTATAAGGCTTCCAACAGAACAAAAAGAGTTTCGTTAATATAAACTTTGAACCAATTAAGAAATACAGTAGAATATCGATTATCCAGACCTCGGTCAACCGAACGACTGGTTAACCGAACGCGTTCCAGAAGGCGAAATTCAAATTTGCGAGACACAGTGGAATCCAAACGGAATCTAAATGTGTTCTTTTTAGCGTTTCTGATAAACTTAGAATAATAGATCAGTTGAAAAATGGTGTTAGTGGATCAAGTTTAGCTCGGACTCAGTTTAGCTATTGACGGACGAGGAAATCCTCGCTACTCTCATGGAAGGCCAAAGCCCTTCAGAAGACCATGATGACGAGGAACTTTAGTGACGAAGAACAAGTTGAAAACGGATCATCCGTTGAGGAAGCTTTTCGGAGCCTAGAGACATCCTTCAAGTGGGTGGAGCAACAAGAAGAGTATGATTCTGTTCAGCTGCTTTCATTAAAACGTATAAGAGATTTAAGAGCAAGAAAAAGGGTGTCCTCTCTGAAGCAAAAGAAAATTTAGGATTTCTTTTCATAAAATGTAGACCTACAGTACTGTACTTTTGATTTCTAGCAGATTTCTCCGATCACTTCATTCCTTGATAGTTTGTTTCCTTCTTCCTGTTGTAAGCATTGTAGTACAAAATACAGGCATATTTATGTTTATTATCACTGTTTATTTGTTTCACTAAGCTCATGTAACCCTAGTATGTTTTTTTTCGAAAATGATCGGTTATCCGAAATCTCGTTTATCCGAACACCCCAGGTCACCTATTAGTTCGGATAATCGATGCTCCACTTTATTGAAAAATTAAGAAATATTAAAAAATTAAAAATTATTAAAAAATATTTTTCCACTATTTTTTCCCCTCAAAATTGAGAGCTTAAACATTCTTTTCGTCAAGAGGCTATGTTTCACTAAAACCCCCTCTCGCATTTGAGATAAATAAATTACCGTAAAAATAAAAGCAAAACTGAAAATCGTCTTCCATAGGGGTTCATGCGGGTGGGAACTCGTCTAACAAAAAATCCTTTTACTTTTAGAGTTTAATTATTTTAAATCATTTAGAAAAATAAAATTTTACTTTTTTTTTTTTTTCAAATAAAAGAAAATTTAGTTTTTAAAATTTCAAAATACAGCGAGAGACAATCGTCCTTCTCTCTCCTCCCGTTACCGACGCCCGTGGCCCATGTTTCCTTTGAAAAAAAAGGCCGGCACTGATTAAAGTGGTAGTGGTCAAACATGGCGACTGTCAGTTCCACTAATACTTTCAATCTACTGCCATGCTAATATCTGGCCTAGATCAAATTGATACACCCCCGCTATCCGAACTTTCCTCTAAGAATCCTGATATACCAGGAGAAGGGGCAATTTGTCACCCAACCAATAGATTATCCTCACTCTTGCTTAGGAAAGGGGACTTGGCCTAAGATGACACTGTGGAATTAATGACAAAGTAGAGGGGGTGTAGGGGTGGGGGGGGGGGCAGAATTCATTTTTCAAATTTTCTAGTACTGGCGATACCTATCGCGGCAGTCATAGTCGGTATTTGTTAAAACGACAAACGGGGGTCTATTGTTTTATTTGATGGAGCGATTTGAGTCAGTTGTTCCCGCTGAAGCTGCCAAGTGCTGACTCATAGCTATGATGATGATTTTGATGAAAATGGTTTTAATGAGATTGGACGAAGTGGTCATGATTTATAATGGCATTGTTTTGAGGCATATTTGGTGGTTAATATCACAGATGTGAGGCTTATTCCACCGAATATGTGCGCATTCCTTGTTAGTCGGTGTTTCGTCAGAGCTAGAGCATGAACATTAATTTTTATCTACAGGGCTTTACAAATTTGATAAAATCTGGTAGCGAGCAAAAAATACTAGTCGCCAGTAAAAATTATTTATTCTCCTACCCATCATTGATCTTCAAAAATCCCAAATGTTTTTTATGAATTAATTGAGAAAAAATAATAACAAGCATTGTTTAGATTTATTAGTTACTTAGTTTAGAATATTACCCGATTATTTTAATTAGACTATTTAATTTTTTTTTATGCGATTTTTGACGTTTTTTCGTGTTTTGCGACGTTTTTTTGACATTCTTTAAAGGAATCCTGTTTCAATCATTTAGTTCAATATAGTAAATTTTGTCATCGTGTTTAGCGATTTTTAGTTTTTTTCGTGTTTCGTTGCGATTTCGCAACAGCGGTTAAAAAAAAATCTGGTTAGAGTCTTTTAGCCCAATATATTAAATTTTGTCTTCTGCGATTTTTGAATTTTTAGCGATTTTTTATGTGATTTGTATATATTTTTTTCGTGTTCCCCGGCAGTTTTTTGACATTCGTAAAATGAATCAGGTTTCTATCTTTTAGCACAATAAAGTAAATTTTGTTCTCTGCTATTTTTAAGATTTTCCAGTATTTTTTATGGAATTTTTAGCGGTGTTTTGTGTTTTGCTGCGATTTTTAAACTATTTATTTCTGAATCGGAAACAACTTTCTAAATTCTGTTTGTTCTCATTTCTTAAATCAATTTCTGTAAAAAAAAAAAAAAAAAAAAGCTAGTACATTGACGTGAGAGAAAGTGGTTATTTTCATGTTTTCGTTATTTTTAGTTTTGAAAAATATTTTCGGCGAGAAAATTTACGCAAAAATTTTATATAGGTCATACTTATAACTTTGTCCTTAAAAAGTGTAGATTTATTGGTTTTTAATCATACCACTTCTGTGTTGAGTTTGTATTCCCTTGGCTTTCGTTTAGAGGAAAATTTCCTAATGTGACTCGGAATACAGTAAAACCTGCTAAAACTGGATCACAATAGACTTAATTTTTTTTTTTTTTTTCGTTTTAAATACGTTTCTGTATAGCAAGTGCATTCCCTTACCTTATAATTGTATTTTTTTTTTTTTTTTTTTTTCTGCCGGACCGTGAAGTTTTCCGTTTAAGGCAGGAGGATAGCATTATACACATGTTCCATTTCATAGGTTTTACTTTACTGTATTTAGTTTTCTTTATGCTTACTCTTCTTAAGTAAAATGTATTGAAATATAAAGACTTATAAAAGTTATAAAGAATTATATACATACATATACACTCTAAAATGGGGAGGAGTGAGAAGTTGACTCTTTGGAAGAGTGAGAGGCATTTTCACTCTTTTTGGAATGAATTTTATGAAAGTACACTCTTTAAAGAGTGGAATTTTCCACTCCTTAGAAAGGAGTGAAATATGTCACTCCGTTGTCGAGAGTGACTGTCTCACTCTTTGACAAGAGTGAAATATTTCACTCCGTTGAAGAGTGAAAGCCTGGCATTATATAATTTTGTCCACATTTATTTATTGAGAGAATGAAATTATCATTTTTTCTTTTTCTTTTTAGGTAGATTTCGTAAGAAATGCTACCTATTACATTCTCCCCTATGTTGGAATTTCTGAAAATTTTTGCAGATCTACGACGATCATGACCCCTAGAACCCCAAACCACCCCCCTGTTCAAAACTTTATCTATCTATTTATCTGTCTATATAGCTATATAATTTTTTTATGGACACGATAACTTCAATAATTCTGCACAAATCTCTTCCAAACTGATACACTGCAAATAGAGGTGTCTTAAATTCAGACGCATATGTGACTGAAAAAGAAATTTAGACACTGAAGTGTCTGAATATGAAATTTCAGACATCATAGATAACTAAATTTGAGACACATAAGTGTCTTACAATGATCATGTTTAAAATAAACTGAGAAAAATGTCTGAATAATTGTGATATGTCTGAAATTAAGACATTTAGAAATTCAGACACTTAAGTGTCTGAATGCGATACTGTATATTACTGTGTGGTGACTGTATATACAATTGCATTGCAATATTTTATGTCAACACCATCAGAATATTTTATTAATAAATTTTAATTAAAAAAATTAAATTACTATTATATTTAGTTGCAGGATTTTTTTTAAAATCTGAAAACTTGCTCAAAAAATAAAAACTGCAATTAGATCCTGTGTTCCATCTGTATAACATATTTAGATTTCAAGACACAAATTCATTTTGAAAGATTTACGTTATAAAAACTGGAGAAAATGTAAATTAATTTTGATTTTGATTTCTTCTTCTTTTTTTTTTTTTTTTTTAAATAAAAAAGTTATTTAAAATAAAAAATGGAAATAAAAAAAAAGCTACAATTTAATATATTTACTTACATAAAGTTAAGATGTATACTTAACACCTAATTAATTTTGAAACTTGAATGAATTTTTCCTAGTGTTATTAAAAAAAATAGATATATTTTTTAAGGATAGCTAACACTTTCTATTAACTAGCTCTTACAATTATCATCTTATCTATATAAAAAAAATGCCCATATGGTCATCTTAAAAATATATATATAAATAATGTTTAAATGATATTGAGTTATTAAGTTCTTTCTGTAGTTACTTTGTATATTGATATATATTTGCATATGAATTTTTAATTTTAGTAACAGATTAGTTAATTCTCTTACAGATTATACTTTCGAAGTCAATGTTTTCATGTTAAACAAAATAAAATTTATGTTCGGAAACTGTTAAAAACATTGTTGATTAAAGGGGTATATAGAACAAGAAAACGAATCACAAAATCATCCGAATCAAACTGTCGTGAAATTCTAAATATATTTTATAAATGATTTTTCAATATTTCCTATGGGAATGGATTTTTTTTTTTTTTTTTTTTTAAAATATTTCCTCATGAAAACTTGTTCAAAATACAAAAACTGTATTTATATGTATTTACCGTGTTCCATCTAAATAACATATTTAAATTTCAAGACACACAGCCATTTTAAAAATATAATACAAACAAAGAATCGAAATCGGTTTACTTAATCATACATGAACTGGAAAAATTTTAAAAATTAAAAAGTCATATTGAATAAGATTCTAAATAAAGAATCAAAATAATGTGGAACTTAAAAAGAAGAAGAAAAAAGAGTGGTGGTAGTGTGTGTGGGAAGGGGGGGGAGGGGATTGGGTAGATAAGAACCATGTTTGGCCCATGTCAGAGACAAATATTTCTTTTAAGGAGTTTTCATTTTTGTAATAAAATTTAGGATTAAATTGATTCTTTTTGTATAACTATTTAAGTATGCTATGTATGAGATTAAAAAAAAAAGGTGTTTAGTAAATTTTAATTTACTCTTAACATTTTTACAAAAAAAAAAAAAAAAAAATCTTTCTTATCTATTTATTTATTTTTATTTATTTATTTATTTTAATAAGAAGGGCTCGTAACACCAGCGTTGTTTTTATGGATGTTAATATTTGAATAAAAATATAAAACATTCAGAAAAAGAATGAAAACTTGATTTTTCCTTATTATTATTATTATTATTATTATTATTATTATTATTATTATTATTATTATTATTATTATTGAACTATTCTATTCAAATGTTAAAATCTTTTAAAACCTACTTAAAGGATAGAAACTTGTACTTTCTACTAAGAAAATGAACTGCAAAATGAATTTATGCCGTTAAAATTCTCAATAGTGGTTACCTCGGGACTGCTGGGATTGTTCTCTATATACCTCCATTTAGCGAACTATAAATCAGGCTTGGGTTGCTTCCAGAAGCACGACCTGATTAATGCATGGGCAAACGCTTCTCCGGCTCTGACCCTATCCCCTCTGATTTTAGGTGCCTCCCAAATTTGACATTTCTTTCAATATTTTAAACTTATAGAGTAGGATTTACCGGACATTTCGAGACTACAAAATTTGTCTACTATTAGGAGGTGTCCACATTTCTTATGTAAAAATATTCAAACATGTATGTGTTGTGGATTGAAAAGGTGGATTTTCGCTAAATAAAGGTGTCCACTTTTCACTCTAAAATTGGACACTTCCGAATATCGGAAAAATTCTGTGGTCCCGAGGTATCCACTGTTGAAAGATTTTACTGTTTTTAGATAAATATGTTTTTTGTTTTCAATCTTATCTTACTGTAAAAGCTCAAAACATTGAATATAATAAGTACAATGTCGAAAGAGATTTAAAATATCAGCTTTACGAAAATTGCATACTAAATTTTAGGCCTCATAAAATCGGGTGTGTGTGAGGGGGGGGGGGGGGGGGCAGGTAGTGCCATGGGCCAGTTTGCTCATGTTTTAATCAGGTTCTTCTTCTGGAAAAATTACCAGCTCTGCTTTGTGGTAAAATATATTCCCATTTATTGAGGATACAATGTGGTCAAATATGGCTCCATTTAATACTTAAAAAAATGTGGTCAGAAATGGCTACTTATTGCCGATAGATCAGAGCACGAAAATGGCCGCAATTCAGACGTTTCAAATGTCTTAAATTCAGACACAAATAAGTGTCTTAAAAAATTAAGACACTTTAAAGTGTCTCTTTTTTTAACCATCCGTTTCAGCGGATGGTTAAAGTGTCTGAAGTGTCTTAAGTGTCTGAATTTCAGACATTTCAGTTTACAGTGTACATATAATCAAGGGACATAATATCTCGGTCATGTTCGTTAATGGGCAAAATCGAAATAGGGAGGGGGCGGAGGTTGTGAAAACAGAAAAAAAACCCATAACTTCTTAATTATGAAACTATTAAATCCGTTTATTACTAACTTAAAGTTATAATTACTTCCAGGAAAAGGGCCGAAAATTTATGTATGACAGATTTTTGATATCATTAAAAATGGCCTCAAGGGGGAGGGGGGGGGTGCGGAATAGGAGTTTAAGAAGAAAAAATTCATAACTTCGGTCAATTCACAAGATATCCATCCGCTTCTTGGAAAACATGAAAAAAAAATTGAATGCACTTAAAATAAAATTTAATATAAAAAAGCATACCTTTTATTATACACGTGAAATACCACTGCTTTGATAGATCGATGTTGTCTTTTTTTTTTCTTTTAAACATTTCAATATCAATTTTGCTTTTAACCATAAATATAAAATAAATATATGTGGAGAATTGATATTTTATCTTTTTTGTACTACTATTTATTTTTTTTAATCATTGTTCAGCACTATATAATGCGGTTATTTTATTTTTGTGGCAACACTAATTTGAGGAAAAATCTTGCATATAAAAACAATGCCGATTTAATTTTTAATTAATAGCAATGTTTAATCAAAAACCATGTTTTAACGAAATGTGGGGGTAGTACTATGTCAGAAGCTGCTTCAAAAACCTTTCGAAGGAGGAAACCTCATTTGTTGTTGTGTGTTTTGTAAATTCATAGAAAAAGGGATGTTGACAACAGAAATAATATATATGATTTTAGAATAATAGGACTTTGCAAAATAGCGCTAATTTACTGAAAAGTACGGTCAAAAGATAAGAGTTTATATTTAAAACAAAAATTAAAGTGAAATCACACATTGTTAGTCATAGAATATCCATCTATTAAATAGTTATTAATAAAACTTTAAAAAAAATTAAAATACAGTAAACAATAATGTTTGATTAGATTTAAATTCATTAGCAATTAATACAGAGATCTAAAGATTTAAAATTTGAATTACACATGAAAAAAATATAAAATAACCTACATCACAGGAATTATTAAAATACTAAATACAACTTAATGGGTATTTGAAAAGGAAAGAAATAATATTAACTGATTAAGATTTTGGTTAATTACTTGCCCTTATGGGCATTTTAAAACTATCATGTTTTTATAAGACATGCAATGAAAGCAAACACAATAGTGATAAGCTTGGAATAAAATATTTTAGTTTTCTGTCAGTAATCTAATTTAATTCATTATGTAACTCTAATTGAATTTTTCCTTAAGAGTTCAATTACTGGTACAAACTATGAATTAAATAAATATTGAAAATAAAGTACTTTATTCCAATCTTTACCACGCTTGTGTCTATTTTCATTGCATGCTCTAAAATATATGATTCTTTTAAAATGCCCATAAAAGAAACATAAAAAAATATAATTCACTCCATAAAAAGTGAACATTCACTCCTATGAAAGAGTGGCTATTCACTCCTGTCAGGAGTGAGAAATCCAATCCTTTTGCAAGAGTGAATAGTGAATAGTCACTCCTATGAAAGAGTGGATAGCCACTCCTATGAAAGAGTGACTATTCACTCCTATCAGGGTGAAAAAACCCACTCTTTTTGCAAGAGTGGATAGTCACTCCTTTGAAAGAGTGAGTATCCACCCCTGTTTAGAGTGAATATTCACTTCTCGGGAGTGAGTATTCACTCTTTCAGAGAGTGAACAATTTCACTTTTGCCTAGAGTGAATTGTCACTCTAAAGTGGTTGGGCAAATTTTGACTCTGCGATAGAGTGAATATTCACTCCTCCGGAGTGAATAGTCACTCTTTCTTATTTAGAGTGTAGATATAAAAAATTAGGCTTTATAGGAAAAATCTATTATTGTTAATTTCAATATTGTTAGCATTGTTTCTATTATTACTTTCTGTATATGTATTTTGGTTTTAAACTTATCTGTGTCAGCTTAATAACTTGCTTTCTATGACACATAAAATTTTATGTAATAAAGATTTATGATCTGCAATTTTTACCAACAAAAAAGTCTAAATTTGTCTCTTTTTAAAGTATTTATAAGTAAACTACGTCTACTTCGTAGAAGCAAAAAGGTTTTCAAAAATAATAAAGAATTTGTACGTCAAATTTTAATTTGATGTAAAATAAATAAAAATCAGGATAGGACTTTTCTTTAAATAGGCCGCGTGTAAAAAAAAGTTTGAAGGACTTATTTAAAAAATAATAATTAGTCTCTTTAGGGTCCCTTTTAACGCTGTTCTCAAATCCAAAAAAGCTACTTTCGGACAATTTATCTTTGTTCGGAAACGCATGAAATTGGCAGGTATTTTCATTCAGAAACTATATGTAATCGAAAGAGATTTTCCATTTTTTGGTAAAGGCAGATGATCTTTCAGAAAATACTGTCAAATTTTGGCGTTTTGAACCGAATTTCCGACTGGGCAACACGAGAAAGAGGAAGAACTTGTCGTCACGTTAAAATAATCCCTTATGACTCGATAAGTAATTTATTTATCAAAAAATGGAAAACGCTGTTCTATTCCAAATCGATTCAATAGTCAGGCCTGCCACTTTTATGCCTGTTAAAAAACGAGTCAAAAATGTGTCAGGAACTTTCGTGTTGTTGAGAACCCAACCTTAATTCAGGACTCGGATGTAGAACTTTTATAGGCCTCTAATTATTTATTCAAAAGCATGAAAAGTATTTTAGTCTAATTGGGGCTCTCGCTAAGCATGGGGCCTGGGTGCATTTTACAGCCGAACTCGGTAATGAGCAAAATAAATAAATAAAGTTCGCGCAAAATGTATATAAGTCGTAATCGATATAGCTTCTATTATTTTGTCATTATTCAAAAGCTTATCTTTCTAAGCTTCTACAACCTTTAGAATGTATCTCATATCACATGTAAAATCTGTTAGAATTTTGTAACAATTTTTTTTCTTTTTCTCGCTGTCACATGGACAGAGAGAAATTTTCTGGAGATGGTGTCAGGTGTCAGTCCGTTAGATGATAACGTATCACTAACATGAGTACTTCAGAATATTTATTTAGCTATTTGTGTATTGTCAATAATTTAAAATATTTTAATCTTGAGCGGTTTCTTTTGAAAGGTTTGTACTTCTTTTATGGATTCCGCTTCATAGAACCCCACCTATGGCACCACATTAGAGTGCATATATAATGTAATCAATTATACTTAAGGTGATTCTCAAATTCCCTTACTCAACAACGTGAAACTTTCTGACCTGTCTCATTTTTAAACGTAAAGCCATTAAATTGTCTGCGGGATTATTGAAGCGATTTGGAATCGAATTGCGTTTTCCATTTTTTGATAAATAAATTACTCATATAGTTATAAACGATTCCTGTCACTTGGCGACACGTTTTTCCCTTTTCTCGGTATGCCGCGAAGGGAATTTGTTTCAAAACGCCGACTTTGACAGTATTTTCTGAAAGATCTTCTGCTTTTACCAAAAAATGGAAAATCTCTTTCGATTACATATAGTTTCTGAATGAGAAAGATGAATTCAGAAATACGTCCGAAAGTAAGCTCCTTTGTATTTGAGTATACAGCCTTAATCCATTACTGTATCTCGCGAAAAGTTTTGGTGTTCCTTTCTTCTTTCTTTCATTTTTTGATTTTATTATTACTACTAGTTGATCCACCAGGCGTTGCTCGGGCCCGTGATAAAACATTAAATGAACCCCAACTAAAAAATACGGATAATTAGTGATATTAGTAATAAAAGTGCTCGTAAGAAAACATAAAAAAACCTTTTGTTGTTCAAACCTTTTGAAATTTTTAATGGTTATAAATATAAAGGTTTTACAGCCCGTGTAAAAATTACGTAAGAAATATTCTTATCTGTTGTAAAATAAATATGTTTTCTTCCCCATAAAACGACCCCTTTCAAATTCTATAGAAGGGGAGAACTCCCCCCCCCTCCCATTTCCTTTCCCAGCCTTAAAAAAAGTGAAAGCGCACCCCTTCCTTTTCCTTTTGTTCACCCCTCTCTCAAACAAAGCAGGTGGAAGAATGGATGCTCCCTCCAGGAAGGGGAATAAAAATAGAACGCAGAAGAATTTAGAAGGAATATTTCCTAGGCGTAGGGTTGTGAGCAGTGAAAGCCAACAGTCAAGCTAGTTTTTCCCCAACCCTCTTGATTCTTCTTAATTCTATTTCCTGCTTTATTCCAAAGAAATTCACACTTAAAAGAATTTTTGAGGTATGCGCAGTAAGGTCAAATTTGCACTGAAAAATTATGACTTTTGCTTCTCGCTTTAATATATTAGATTATTATTAATTATAATTATAATTATTATTATTTGGATTTAAGATAAATCCATACTTGGTTCCTTCTAGAATATAATAACGCCTCATTATATCGCGCTAGATAGAAGACAACAATATTTGTGCGTCATAGAAGATAGCACAACAATGTAACCAATACGTTACAAAAATTAAGAAGATAACCAACAAGTAAATGTGTTTTGCTGTCACCTAAGTTATTCAAAATATTTATTGAGAAAACTGTACGAAATTAGAACTATCAGTGCCAACTATGGGAATGAATATTAATGGAAAACATCAACGCTTACCCTGCAATTTACGAATCACCAGGTTCTATTGGTAAAAAAAGAAAAATAGTCTACAAATTATGACAAATATTATTTAAAAATATATATGAGGCATGGGAATTATCTATGAATATAAGTAAAACTAAATATCTAAAGTGTTGGTAAAATCATATTATTTAAAAATATATATATAATATAATTTTTGTTATAATTATTAGATTGTAATGCTTACTCATAATCATATTTAAATATCCTAATAAAAAAAATTTCAAGTCATTTGAAAACAAATTTGTTCGCAAAAATACAAACTTTATACTCTTTAATATTTTACAAGCTTTTTTGAGAAATTAAAATACAGCCTTAAACGTTTCAATATGTGCTAATAGCCAAACCGCATCAGAAATTAAAGAACATCATTTGCTGTAAAATTGACCCAATTAATTTTGAGAATTATTCAGGAATAACACATCGGTGTTCCCGGTCTGACACACAGATGGCGTTGCAATCGCCGAATTGATGCTTTTTTTGTAAGTCATGACGATTCGCCGTGTGGATAAAAAGTTAGAGTGGTTTTAGTTGAACGACTTTATTGATAAACAAAAAAAAAATGGCTAAACAAGAGTTTCACGAATTGTTATTTGATGGAAAAAAACACTGTTCAAACAAAAGCTTGGCTTGGTAAGCGTTATCCGGACACTGCACCAGGTAAATCAACCATTATTGACCGGTTTGCTGAATTTAAACGTGGTCGTACGGGCACCAGCGATGCACCACGCTCTGGTCGCCCAAAAGAGGTGGTTACTCCGGAAAACTTCAAAAAAGTCCACAAAATCATTTTGGGGAACCGTAAAGTGAAGTTGCTGTAGATAGCTCAGACTCTGAAGATATCCAAGGAACGTGTAGGTTTTATTTTGAATGAACATTTTTCTATGGAAAAGCTGTTGTCAAAGTGGGTGCCGCGCGTGTTGACTTTTGAGCAAAAACAACAACGAGTCGATGATTCTGAGAACTGTTTGGAGCTTTTTCGTCACAATAAAACAGACTTTTTGCGTCGATACGTAACCATGGACGAAACATGGATCCGCCACTGCACACCAGAGTTGTGTTTTATTTATTAGACCGGGAACTTATCAGCCCATGTGTTATATGAAATACCATTTATTAAACAAGGACGGATCAGAGAATTACTGTATTGGCATGACAAGCAGGAAATTTAGTTACAGAAAAAAGGAGCATATAGCTGATATTAAGGTAACCCTGGGAAGATTATATCAAGAAGAAACCGTCCAAATAAATTTCAATGAAAGTAAGATAATTTTTCCCTCTAGTACTATCCATCCATTATAAGAGAAACCATAGAGATTGTAATATGTAAAAATACAATATGTAACGATGCAGCATCATTTAACTTAACAAAATTATGGCTCGATGTTACTCCATGTTTATAATTGTTCGTTACTCCATGGTTATAAATATGGAAACAAACATCAAAGTAAAAATATAAAAATAACGTGCGTAATTTTAAAAAGTATGTGAAAAATTAAATGATAGCGTTTTCAAATAATAACTTCATAGACCGTGCAATTGTAGAATATTCTTATTTGTTTTGATAATGACTCTGTTGGATTCGAAACATGCTAATAGTCTAATAAAACATATTTTACTGTTTATAAAATTTTTATTTTACGCCTTTTAGCAATTAAAATAAGTATATCATTTTTATTCATTATTTTTTGATCCACTAAATATGTTTCTTAGTTGGCATGTCATAGTCATGAAAAATTATAGAAAGTGGCACGCGGGTGTGAAAAGGTTTAACGTTAGTCATGTAATAAAATATATATATATATATATAGCTGTGAAGCACAAAAGTCGTAAACTTCAAAAATTTACTGTTCCACTTGGTCTGACTCTGGCTCTGAAGAAATTACATTTGAAGATGCATCGTAACGTTGACCATCGGTGAAAATTTCCAAAATTTTGGCCAGAATTCGAGAACAAATGTTATATTCTTTCCACATACAATTTTGTATAATTTTTGCAATGTACTTGGAATATGTTTAGCTCTATTTTATTTAGTAATGTTTAAAATTTAAAAAATAGGATCTTCACTGTTTTAAAATGTTCTGGTAAAAAGCTATTTATAGTGTTCCATGATATGGACTGAAAGATGTATTTGTAGTTTCGGTTGTAATATGTGGATTTGAAGAAAAGGCACCATTACAGAATGGGTAATTTCATAGTTCCATACATGTCTCTCTAAAAAGAAAAAAAAACTGTAATCGGAACTTTTCAATTTGAATAATTTTAATTGCTTTTCTGTCTTATTTTTTTTATGTTATGTTATTATTTAATTTTAAACTCAGTAAAAACAAGTAACTATGCTTGAATTTTGCATTAGAATTCATAAAATTTCATCTGCATGGTATGTCACGAGCTTTACATGTCAGAAAATATTGAACCACAGCTATATTTAGAGACACAGTTTTCCATTCTGGACTATTAATTTATTTTCGAAGGAAAAAAAATACGGTTTTGTTCAAGAATTTTCAGAAAATTTTCAATGTGATTATATATATATATATATATATATATATATATATATATATTATATTAGCGTTTTTTAGAATCCGACTTTAATTCAGATATAACGTCAGAATATAATATAGAAATTTTTGTAGAGGGATTCAGTATCTATATCACATTAATGAATTAAGATTGTACGACTTTTCGTTTATTTTTCATAGCGTGTGAAATAGCTGGAGTGTTTTCATGTTCAATATCAGTATTTCAAATAGCTTAAATAATATATAAATATGTTTTTCTTTTACCATGTTAAGGTTATTGATGAAGGAAGGCTTAAGTTCATGGACATTAAACATGGTATTCAACTGAAGTAACATTAGTTTATCTTTGTTCCTCCTATTTACCAGAATACATAAGTAAATTACATTTAAAAACAGATCACTCTTATTTTATTTAAACACGTTTTTAAGTAGTATTTCCTGTTATTCTTCATTATCAGCACTGACGGTGAATTTAAAAGAATTCTTTAATATATAGCAAGCAAATCGGAAGAATCTAGTACAAACGTCTAACGAGACTTCCTCAATACTTCAGAGAGATAAAAAAAAGGGTGGAGATTCTTCTTATCACTGTTTCATCTTGATCACTTTCTTTGCTGTTACATTCAAGCCGCCAATGATAAACTGTATATCTCAGTCAGAGATTCAAAAAACGTTGAAATGTATAAACATTTGCGGCTTTATTTGAAAAATTGTATGTTGGTTTCTTTGTGACACCGCCTTTTAGAATATCCGATCTACCACCTTCGATTTTCTTCCATACTATCCCTTAGTATGTCAGTGAATGTTTTAATTTTAATTCTTTTTTTATTTTTCATTCAAACTGGAAAAATCTAGTTAAGGCGTTCTCAAGTCCAAAAGAGCTACTCTCTGACACATTTTTTAAATTAATTTTTGTTCGGATACACATGAAATTGGCAGGTGTTCTTAATCAGAAACTATGTAATCGAAAGAGGTTTTCCATTTTTTGGTAAAATCAGAAGATCTTTCAGAAAATACTGTCAAAGTCGGCGTTTTGAACCGAATTCCCGACGGGGCATCATAAGAAAGGGGAAAAGTTAATCACGTGAGAAGAATGATTTATAACTCGATAAGTAATTTATTTATCAAAAAATGGAAAGCACTTTACGATTTCAAATCGCTTCAATAGTCGGTCCTGACAATTTTATGCCTTTGCCTTTAAAAATGAGACATAAAGTTTCGCGTTGTTAAGGAGGAAATTTGAGAACCTCCTTAAAAGCCTTCGGCATTTCGTAGACTTTCGTTCTTCTGCAGACTTCAAAGTGATTAAATAATAATAATAATAATAGTAATAATAATAATAATAATAAAGTGGGAATTTTGTTAGCATTGTGACAAATTTTGTTGTTGTTATTTTCAAACTGACAACGATAAACTATTGATCTATTTTATAAACATTAATATAAAGTGTTTGCGTCATTATTTGAAATTATTGGGTCATAGGTTCTATCTAACTTCGCCATTTACGGTATCCTGTCTAATACCACCTTAATACAACTTTGATTTTCTTAGATATTTGACCTTGTCATATCAGCAAATTTATTAATTTTTATTCATTTTACGGTGTTTTAGAACTTTTAAAAATTTGAATATAAGTTAGTGAACAACATAGAATTAAACAATAACATTCGTACATTATTGTTTGTTTGTTTGTTTGTTTTTGTTTTTAATAAAAACGTTTTTTTTTTTTTTTTTTTTTTTTTATTGAGAAAGTTGAAAATGTTTGATCAAAATTTTTTCTAACTTACTTTGTTTAAGAATAGCATAGTTATCAGAGTAATTAGAGCAATTGTTAGGAATTAAATTTGTGATAAGAGAGGAAAGAGTTTATATAACTTCTTTAATTGGTGTAAAGTTAACTTAACTTCGTTAACGAGTTATGTATTTTTACTACATTTTGTTGGTTTGTTCTATTAGTATACTAATAGAATAACTTCTGGTTTTGAATATGCTTATAAGCATATTCAAAACCAGAAGTTATTGCTTGAATATTTAATGCTGGAATTTTAGTATTAGATTGATTACATTAATTTTTAGTTTAATAATGTTTATATTTTTATTTTATAATATGGGTAAAAATATTTTTTTTTTCACTAAATAACATGTAATGGAGGATAATTGTATAGAATTTAATGTCCTTCTCTAAAGGGAGACAATATCTTAATAAAGAACATCTGGTCCCAAGGATCCCTTATTGGAAGGTTGGAGAATAAATAAGAATATTTAATCCATTTTTTTTATTTATTTAATCCATCCATTTTTATGTACAATACTTATTTGTGCGCGTATCGAAGAAGTCATAATGCAGTAATAAAGTAAATCAAAACATTCATACGAAATATTTGTAAAATTTAATTGCATTTATTAAAAAAAAAAAAAAAAAAAAAAACAAAAAAAAAAACCTATAAAAACGAATGAAAAAAACAAACAAAAAAAAAACAGTTCTAATAGAAAAAAGGGAAGAATTTAAAAAAAGAAAACAGCTGTTTTGATTTTTAAAGGTTATTTATGAAGATTTATTGTTTATTTCATAATAAAGGATCAGCTACAGAATGAAATTGAGACTAGTTTCAAAAGTTCAATAATAACACCATAATTTCGTCATCAATTTTGAATTAGGAGTTAGTGAAGTATAAATACTGATAATTAAAATCAGTTAATGTTAAAGAAAAAAATCGGTTATTTATGCATATAAGACGCTATAATAATTTTATTAACTTTTGTTTGTGATACTTTTTTACAAGTCCAAACATAATTCGCATGTATATTTTAGATTAAATAATTTTTTGAACTGTTTTAATTATTAAAGTTCATAAATAGAAAAATATATTGTTTGGTCGTCATCAGAACTAGCAAGATAAAAAGCCCGCGAAGTCAAACTTTTTTTTCCCATTCTGATTTGTGTCTGTTACATTTTGAGCAAATATGTAAAAAAGCAACTTCAAAATGCAATGTTTCTCTTTTTTACTGCTTAAATTATACTTGCAAAGCATTTTCTTCATTATTTATGCATTTAATTATTCTGTAATTTTTAAATTGTATGTACTATTTATCTTCATTAGTGATAAGTCTTAAAATGTTGACTCTATTTTCTCTATAATAAGAATGTAAGAAGAATGTATCTTGAAACATATATTTTTATCACTTTCAAGTTTACAAATTTTCTTTCGTAACTTCTTTTATGACGAATAAATACAACATTATAAATGAGTTCAAAAGAAAAGCAGTCGGATTTATTTAAAGTTCCAGCAAACAGTTCTTGACTCTACATTCATGGTATAATCGACGACATACTAGGCCAAGGGGCGTTTTAATCACTGTCAACGCCACTTTTAGGGTTTAATGGGTAAGCTGATGGAGTCTTACACTGATTCAGTCACTTTCCTGATGCTTATTTAAAAAGTTTATAAATCTAAAAATAAGTCTTTTAAAGAAGTGCTTCTAAACCTAAAAGAAAAAATATATCTACGTCAAAATTTATTGATTTTAAAATTCATAAGGGTTTAATTAGCCAGCTAATGGAATCTTCCACTTATACATTCACTGTTTTGTTTCTTCTCTAAAACGCCTCTAAATACGAAAGGAAGTCTTTTAAAAGTACTCCTCTAAATTAAAATATGAAAAATCTAAATCAAAATTTATTACTTTTAAAATTAATAAGAGTAATCAGGTAGCTGATGATGTCTTCCGCTGATCCACTCACTCTCTTGGTGTTCTTCTAAAATACCTTTAAATCTAAAAGCCAGACTTTTAAAGGAACTCCTCTAAATATAAAGGAAAAAATATGTGCGAATATTTATTTTTTAATTAAGAAGGTATTAATTAGCAACGTGATGGAGTCTTCTGCTGATACAGTCACTCTTTTGATGCTCCTCTGAAACACTTCTGAATCTGAAAAAGAGTCTTTAGAAGAAGCCTTCTAAATAAAATAAAAAAAAATCAAAATTTATTAATTTAAAAATTAATAAGGTATTAATCAGTAAATTGATGGTGTCTTCCGCTGATCCACTCACTCTCTTACCATTCCTTTAAAGTGATTCTAATTCTGAAAGAAAGTCTGAAGAAATAACTCTATTTGTCAACATTTATTAATTTTAAAATTAATAAGGGATTAAGTAATCTGCTGATCCACTCATTATCATGCTGCCCCTAAAAGGAAAAAAAACCTTTCGCAAAAGTTATCAAATTTAAAATTAGTAACGGATTAACCAGGAAGCTGATAGAGTCTTCTACTGATTCACTCATTCTCATGCTGCTCTTCTAAAACGTCTCTAAATCTAAAGAGAAGTATTTTAAAATAACTCCTCTAACTCTTAAAGAAAGAAAAAAAATCAAAGTCAAATTTATTTGTTTAAAAATTAATAAGGGATTAATCAGTTATAAAAGGACTAATTGAAATATAAAAGGAAAAAAAAAAACCTCTCTCAAAATTTATCAATTTTAAAATTAATAAGGAATTAATCAGCAAGCTCGTGAAGTTTTCCACTGATCCACTCACTCTCTTAATGCTTGCTCTAAAACGTCGCTAAATCTAAAAATAAAATAAAAAATCTAAGTAAAAATTTATTAATTTTGAAATTAATAAATTTTTAAATGGACTTATGATTATATTTAAATGAGGGTTTAATCAGAAAGCCAATAGAATCCCCCGCTGGTCCACTTACTTTCTTGATGCTGCTCTAAAACTCCACTCCTCTAATTCAAAAGGCAAGTCTTCTATAAAAACTCCTATAAATTAAAAAAAGTAAAATTTGATTAATTTTTAAATGATCTAATAGTTTTTACTATTTATTTTAATACTTTAGACATCGCTTTTATGATTATTATTTTTTTTTCCATATTTCGTTTATCAAAACACCTCAGATAATATCAATTCCTGGAAAAGCGAAGCAAAGCAATCTATTTAAAATTCTTTCAAAAATTTTCTTGACTCTAAATTCATCGAATAACCGAAGACATAACAGACAAAGGGTCGTTTTAATCACTGTCAATGTCGCTTTCCAGAGATTAATGAGCAAGCTGATGGAGTCTTCTGCTTATCCACCCACTCTCATGCTGCTCTTCTAAAACGTCCCTGAATCTAAAAATAAAGTAAAAAATCTAAGTAAAAATTTATTAATTTTGAAATTAATAAATTTTTAAAGGGATTTATAATTATATTTAAATGAGGGATTCATCAGAAAGACAATGGAATCTCTCGCTGGTCCACTTACTTTTTTAATGCTCCTCTAAAACTCCACTCCTCTAACTCAAAAGACTTCTATAAAAACTCCTATAAATTAAAAAAAAGTAAAAATTTATTAATTTTTAAATGAATTAATTGTTTTTATTATTTATTTTATTCCTTTAGACATCACTTTTATGTTTATTATTTTTTTTCCATATTTTGTTTATCAAAAAACACCTCAGATAATATCAATTCCTAGAAAAGTGAAGCAAAGCAATCTATTTAAAATTCTTTCAAAAAATTTCTTGACTCTAAATTCATCAAATAACCGAAGACATAACAGACAAAGGGTCGTTTTAATCACTGTCAATGTCGCTTTCCAGAGATTAATGAGCAAGCTGATGGAGTCTTCTCCACTGACCCGCTTGCTGCTCTGCTCACCCCCCTCTTCGTGTTCATCTTTACCACTGAAGAACAATGGAGCGCGTGTTTGTAGACGGTCAACAATTTCCCTGCCTCGACAGAAAGTGATTGAAGAGAAATGAATAAAAGTTGTTTAGCATCAGAATGGAGGCTAATCGAACTCGATGAAATTGAGTAAAGCAATTTGTGATTGTTTTCTCACTCTGATTACACAAAAACTGTGACAGTGATTGAATGTTTAGAAAACTAATAAATTAGAATAGCGTTTTCTTCCTTTCTTTCTTTTTCAATTTTAAATGATTTTTGGGCATTATACATAAATTTGTATATTGATTGTGCGTTTATTTATATTTATATTTTTATTTTTTAATGAGAAAATGAATAAGTATTTTTTTTTAAATGAAACTAAATTTATGGAAATTTGTTTTTCTATAATTATTTAATAAATGAGTATTTTTTAAAATGAAACAAAATGTACAGATATGATTATTTAATAATTAAATAAAACTAGATTCATATATATAGTTATGTAAGAGATAAATAACATGTTTTTATGAAACTAAATTCATAAAAAATATTATTATTTATTTATTTTGTAGAACTATTCAACAATTCAAATCAAGTAGACAAATTCAAATAATTCAAATAAGTAGAACTATTCATCATTTTAAAAAGACATTTTTTAAATGAAACTAAATTTATAGAAAATTTATTGCTCATATAATTATTTTATTAATAAATAAAAATTTTAAATTAAATCTGTAGAATTTTTTTGTATGATTATTTAATAATTAAAAAATTCTTTTAATGACACTAAATCTGTAAAAAAAAAATTGTTTATTTAATTTTTTGTGTGATTACTTGATCAATATAAAATGTCCGAAATCATACTAGGTCCATAGAAAAGTTATTTTATTTACATAATTAGTTTATGAATAAATATATTTTTCAAATGAAACGAAATCCATAATTTTTTTTCTTGTACAATTAATTAATTAATAAATCTATTTTTGAAATGAAACTAAATTTATAGACATTTTTATGTATCATTTAATAAATAAATAAACTTTTGAAATAAAAATATATCTATTGAATTTCTTTTTTTTTTATGTGTAATCATTTAATAAATAAATAAATGTTTTAAATTTGAGCATTTAATCAATAATAAAAAAAAAATTTTTTTAGTATGAATATTCAATGTTTAAATTGTGAAATTCGGTTCTCTCCACGGAAATGTTTTAGCGAAAATTCTTTCAACGTTGACTAGAATTCTGGACGATTCATTGATGATCGGGATTCAAAGTTTCGAAAATTGGCTTTAACTCTGAATGTATGACCATCGTTTTGATTTTAATAGCGATAGCGATGCGCTGCGAAAGCTCTGCTATATAAAGTTACATAAGAGTGAATGTTTTATCTTGATATTGAAACGCATTAAATTTAACACCTTCCTGCGTTACTTGACAAATCTGTAAACTTCCAGCGTTGGAAATCATTTTCTATAATATGCACATCATATAGAATTTCGAATGCCATTGAAGAAAATTGCACGTGCGTACCCAATACTTGCATCCACATTTACGAGTGTGAATCAAATATAAATCAGAAATTTTTTGATAGATTAAAAAAATATATATATTACTTACCAAAGTTATACCGATGTTATATTTCTAGTTTACCTTCTTTAACTTCTATACACACCTTTAAAAAAAAAAAAAAAAAAATCTTGAATAACAAAAGAAATTATGATGTGTAATGAAGCCAATCAAAACAAATGCAAGTACGAAGATGACAAGTTCGAACTGTAAGGAGGATGGTTGAGTGTTGTCCAGTGAAATTTTTTGTTTTGTTACCTCTGTTGTGTTGTAAGGTCTTGCATTGTCTTGGAAAAAAAATATTCGGATCGGAATGAAGCGTTTTTAGAACCGATGAGCTCTGCTTTAATCTTCCCCAAAAATTAACAGTTACGATACTACATTGCTACCCCGTCAATCCAACGCCACCTATAAGATCTGTAGGTAGTGTTGGTCAATCCCAAAAACTATTAGTAAGAACTTTGTTAGCTTTACTTCATTGGAGCAGTTCCACTTTTTCAGAGCCATTCTATATTGGATCGTCTTATTTCACCTTCTACGTGGTCATTTTTAAACAACTTGTGTCATTTACATACACTTGAGACATCGATAGGATGTCAATTCCGAGATATACATTCATCAGTCTGTGCTAAATTCAATAGGTTTGACCATTTGTTGAAAGTTTTATAATTATACTTGTGCCCATTTACATACACTTGAGACCTCGATAGGATGTCAGTTCCCAAAATATACATTCAGCCTGTGCTAAATTAGGTAACAAATAGGTTTAACCATTTGTTTAAAGTTTCATAATTATACATGCATTAGGTGTTCTGTGTTTATTCAATTAAAAGTAGACTTTATTTCCCTTCGTTTCGTACCAGTAACTTTCTTCTACGATGATTTGTTGAAGAATTAGTAGGGTACGTTAGTTTTTTTTTTTTTTTTTTTCCATGATTGTACATAGAGCCTTTTGTGTAATATCCTAATTAAAAGCCAATGTGATGTTTTACTTTAAAGTTGTAACATATTGTTCTTATTATAGCATTGCAGTACATAGAATTAATTATACATTTTTGAAGGTCTGACATTGATATTGGGGAAATTAATTTTTCCACGATCCACCAGTAGATCGCCATTTATATAGTATCGGAACCGCCGTCTAAACTGTTTGTCAACAAGTTATAGGGTGGATTAGTTATTTTTCATTTATAGCCCAACCCTTTTCGAGTGTATACATATAATTCTTTTGGCAATTTTGACAGGGGGCACGTGCCCCAACGGGTGTTGCCTTGGAAGCTTTTGGTTTCCCTAATGAGGGCGTGTATGTAATTAGGACTGGTAAAACCTTTATTTCACTATTAGTTTACTATGCTAAAGCTACTTATCTTTTTATTTTTAGTGCTTTTTGCATTTTTTAAAAATCTTACCATTATTTACTAAGTTTATTTTTAAAATTTGTTTTTAATGCTGATGGTTATTATTAATAATAAAAGTGCAAAGAGTCTTAACTTTTTATGCTCCGACGTACTTTAAAGTACGTCGGAATATAAAAAATTGACACATATAGTTATAAAAAATATTTGATTCATACATTACTAACGGTACGCTTCACACTGGGAAAAAAAAAAAAATGTTGATTTTACGGCATAATACTGGCTTCCCCAGCTTCTAGTATTATACCGTAAAATTAACAGTAATAAACAGTAAAATAAGCAGTAATACGCTACCGCGCATGCGCGACAGTGTATTACTGCTTATTTTATTATCAGAATTTTTATTAGGTAATTTATAAATTTCGTCATAAAAACAGCAGATACTAATAAAAAATGATAACAGATTAATATTGTTTTTTGTATGGTAACCATTCGCAAATATTTGCACAAGACAAAAAATAAAGGGCGGGGGGTGGGCATCTTATTTAACCCCTTCACGACGAGCGTCCTTTAAATAATTTTTAATCTTTTATCACTGGATTTTCAAAAAAGAATTTTTTGTCTAATTTAATCCCAGAAATTCTGTGATTAAATAGGACAAAATTTATAATTAAACATTGCTGGTAGGAATAATAAAAAATTTTGAGCACATTATTTATTCGTGACGCTCTTCGCATAGGAGTTAAAGAGGAAGAAAGTATATTATCATAATATTTAGCTTAGTATGTTAGTAGTAATAATATTTAGCTTAGTTTGTACCTAGCTATGACAAACGTAACTACTTCAAAAAATGTAAGAGACAACTTATTTTTAAGGTGGTTCTCAAATTACCTTTAATAATGGACAGTGCGAACTATAGAATTCAACATTCTGTTCCGCAGCAACATAAACATCGATAACGGATTTAAAGATGGAAAAGTTCTGTGACACATTTCTATGGTTTCTAAATTTTATCACGCAATTAGTCAACTATTAAAAAATAGAAATGCAGATTTTAAGCATCTAAATTTAATTTTCATTCATACAAAAATTTGTGAAGTAAATTACTGCCATGATCTGAAATTAAATTTAGATATTTAAAACTTCCATTTCTAATTTTTTACTCTGCTACATCTTTGTTATTTTCCTGAATATTCATATCCTCATTTAGTCCAATAAATAAATAAATAAAAGTAAAAAACATGATAATGACAAAAATTTGTCATTTCTTTTAAGCCCAAAAATATTATAAAAAAATATTATAGAAATATCCGAAATGATTGATGAAAAAAAGTCATATCATTAAAGAAAAAATTGATATATATATTTTTCTAGAATCTAAATATATAAGACATTTTAATACTACATATCCTTATGGATTAAATCAATTAGTATACAAAAAATCACATCCTGTATTTTCAGATTTAACTAAATATGAAAATTATAAAAATCTTTATTCAGGATTAAATTTTTCAAACATAAAAAAAAACTTCAAGATCTGGTAGAGGTAAACATAATAACAAAAAATACACTGATGATATTGTGATTCAAAAGGAGCTAGATGATCTTGAGGCAAAATTTTGTAATGATTATTGTTGGCTTGATATAAGAAAACATGTTTTTAGTATAAAAAAGAAATATTTGAACCAATATTTCAAGGTATTTAAAAAGAATCAATATTCTACACATTTTTGTGATATCTTTTATGAAATTCTACATTATAGAGCAAACCTATTAAATACATGTCTTTCTAATAAACCTAAATATAAAACTAATAATACACAATTAATTATAAATTTTTCCAATCATGTATTTAATAATATCAATTTACACAATATAATAAACAACATTACTAACAATTTTCCAATAAAAAATTTTACCATTCACAAGACATACAAATATAATCGCACACTTGGACGTAAAATTTTTAATTACAATTCTTTTGCAAAACAAATGGTCTCTTCAAATAATTACCCATGTTATTGTAATGACCCAAAATATCAAAGGTACATAAATACAACACATGGTCATATCATTACTGGTGATCTTAATATTGTAGAACAACCTATTTTACAAAACTTAATGCATAATGGAACAAAATTTCGCCTTCCATATAAGTGTAATATCAAATCCATAATATTGCAGTTTATTCAAGATATTGATTTATTTATATATAAAATTGCTATTGATTACAATAAACCAATCGAGTATTTTAGTGAATGGAGATTTTCTGTTATAGATAAAATGAAAAATGAAATTATAAAAAATTATCATCATATTACACATGCAGCTTTTAATAATATAAATAAACATATATCAGAATTACAAAACAAATTTATAATTACTTATGTAGATAAATCTCCAAATAATTATGCTATCATTTGTAAAGAATACTATAAAGTGTTAATTCACAATGCAATCAACACAAGTAATATTTTAATAAAACTAAATTAAATATTGAAATAAATAATAGAAAATTATTAAATTATCACAAATTACTAAAAATCAAATGTAATAATTTAAATTATCCTTATCTTGTTATAATTCCAAAATTTCATAAAAATCCTATTAAATTTCGCACTGTTACCATCGGGTGTAACACATATAATAATAATGCAAGTAATTTACTACTTAATATTTTAAAGCAGATATATGATATAACGTTAAAACATAATAACCAACATTGCCTAAAAAACAGTTTTCAACTCATTAATAAAATACATAATATCAATCCGGTAAAATTCATAAAAACACTGGATTTTAATGATTTATTTAATAACATTGATATAAAAGACTTACATAAAACAATGTATATATTATTTAAAGAATTTAAATCTCAATTAAAATTAAAAGAACATATTTCAGTAAATTTTTTTAAAACTTTACTAAATTTTACATTGCATAATAATTACATCATATATGACAATATTATTTATAAACAATGCCAGGGAATTCCGCAGGGCGGAACAGCATCTAGTATTCTCTCTGATCTTTACTTATATTATTATGAAAGAAATATTAGTACGAACAATGATTATGTATTTTATCGCTATATTGATGACATTATCATATTTTATTTCAATGAAAAAAATTGCACATCACCACTCAATTTTTATCCTACTCAACTTAAATTAAGCGAAAATGATTTAATTAATAATAATATTAACTTTCTTGACTTAAAAATCAAAATTAATAATAATTATAAATTAATTTTTGATATTTATGATAAGAGATTTGATTTTCCATTTAAAGTAAATATTTTTACCAATTATGCTTCATGTTTACATAAATCTGTATATAAAAATATAATTATCAATTATCTACATCGTATAAAATACTTATGCTCAGATATAAATAAAAACAAAAATATTAGATTTATTCGAGATCAAGCAAAAATATATGGTTATCCAATTTTTATGATAAATTCAATTATCAACTCTTTTAAATAACATTTATTATATCATTTAATTATTAACACTGTATGTAATAAATTTTTGTTTTAATGTGCGATAACATATAACAATAGATATATTACAATTATAACATACATTAATACAATTATAACATATTAGGAAATTTAAAATTTGATTGAACATTATATACACTCTGTATAGTATGTGATTGTGCGTTGCCGATCACATATGTTTAGGGTGTCTTTGATGAGCAGTTTTCATACATTTATAATTTAACTTATACAATAACACATAAAATTATACATGGATAACATTGGTTATTATAACTCACAAACATATCTATTTGCAAAGTGTATAAATATATATATAGTTTTTTATTTTTATCTATGAAATTAAATTTAATAAGTATTTTTAATTATTGCATAGCATAAATTTGATTGAAGCACAGTAGTAATAATAATAATTATTTAAATTGATATTAAATTAATCTCTGAAATCTAAAATATAATTAAGTATAAGTATAAACAATACATTAATTATTTAATAACAAGTCTAAAATATATTTAAGTAGAAGTAACAATAAAAAATTAATAATTTAATTATAAGTTTATAATATATATCAGTGGTTTAACACAGCTGGCAGCATAGCACTTTGTTTTAAAATAATATCTCTTTTACAAAATATACTCTTGTTAAGAATATCTGAAATGCTGTGCAGGATAAATAAATTCTGTGTATATTTATTCATATTGTAGGATTTTATTCGAATTTAATGTAAAAACTACAAGGAAGTATTGTTTATTAAAATTTATATATTGATTAAACATAATGAAGTGATTATGTTAATAATAATATGGATATGTAACTAAATATTAATTATGAATAATTATAATACCAACAGATGGCGACACTTTACGTTTTAGTTAGTTGATGATATTATAGATATTATTTTTAATTTAACTATAGAGGGAGCTATTGCTTGTATATTAATTTTACTTTCAGGAATTAAAATTAGATGGAGTAATTATATATTCACGGATATAATTTTTTTATAAGAGTATTATCAACAGAATAGTTTTGTGTGTTTTTGAATTATTTTGTGTTGGGGTGTCATTGATCGAGTTGTGTTTAAAAAAAAAAAAAAAAAAAAAAATGAGCTCTCAACTTGTCTTTCAAATCATTTCTCTCAACTCGACTCGAATGTCAACATGTTTGATACGTGCCATGTGGAATTGATCATTATGAAGAAGTTGCTATATTTTGAGGATTCTGGATCATTCTTGTGAGTAAAACATTTTTTCTACAATTTAAGGGTTCTAATTTCAAATATTATTTCAAAAATGATATCTGGTGGTAATTTAGTGTGGTGATTTATAAAGATTTTAGGATAATCGTTGTAAGTGATATATTATATATTTCTTAATGGTTTTTTATTTACATTTTACATATTTCCAATTTTAAATTTTTCCAATTGTTGTCTGGTAATAATTCAGTATACTTGGCTGATTCTACTGTTCTTAGCATCATGCCAGTAGAATTATGAAATACTGAATTATTTTTAAAACACATGTGGGTGCAGCCAAGCTGACGAGTAATCCACATATGTTTTTTCATATCCAATTCTTGATTGGTTCTCTTGTGGTCCAGTTTTTCCACTGAATAATGTTCATA
This sequence comes from Maratus michaelseni, assembly GCA_963931845.1. Classification (NCBI taxonomy): domain Eukaryota; kingdom Metazoa; phylum Arthropoda; class Arachnida; order Araneae; family Salticidae; genus Maratus; species Maratus michaelseni. The sequence goes on from OZ007593.1 coordinate 383,303,280, forward strand.
ATTAATTTATTAATCCATTTGTGTTTACTTAATAGCAACTCCAATTTATAATTTTTTTCCCCCCTTTCTCTCTCTTTCTTTTTAAATGTTCTTGAGGTATGAGTAAATTTGGCTAATTACCATTGAAGCACATGCTATGGTAATTTTATGATTGCACAAGTTAATTATTAGCTATGTGGTATTCTGATTGCACAATATCATTAATTATCTCTTTGTAGATTTTAGTAGAATGATATTAGAACTTGATATGTTTTTGAAATTCATAGATATTATAATTATATATATATATATATATATATATATATATATATATATTTTTTTTTTTTTTTTTTTCTTTTCTTTTCTGTGTGTGTTTTAAGCCTCTATAATTGTTGGTTTGGTTACTTAGTTGTGAAATATTTTTAACTATATTGGCCTTAAAACTACCAATTCAGTTCTATAGCTTTACTTAAGGCATTGTTTTTTAATTTAATATTATTATTGTAAAAATATTCTAATCTGTTTTTATAACATAAAAGAAAAACGATTTGAAGAGATATTTTTTTTAATTCGTAATTTGGGTTAAACAGTGATTAGATTGAACTGAGGTAAAAATCAACTTTAAACACCAGAGATTTTTATTTCGTTCGCACGCAATTATGCAATATTAACAATCAACTTGCTGATATGTCAAGTTTGATAAATCGTAGTAATTATGGGGTGAATGTATATCAATCAGTAAATTAAACCGTGTGATATGAGTGTATTAAATATATTAGGATAATAATATATTTCTGATTTTTAATGGAATTTTATTGATATTTGCTCTTAGCGTAATATTATGGGGAAGTAGAATAATAAATAAAAAAAGAAAAATTAGTACATGTATATACGCTATTAAAGTAAGAAATTCATGCCTACATGGCAGAAATCAGTTTCGTTCTTACGCAATTATTTGATATTTAGATAGTACTAATCTGCTATAGCTTGTCAAATTTTATGAATTACACTGATTATGACATGGATGTATCAATCAGTGAAATAAGCCAGCAAGTAATATCCCAGGGGTTGATGCAAGGTTTTTTTTTTTTTTTTTTTTTTTTTTGTGGTAAAAAAAAGCTATTTTGCGGGAAATCGTTATATTTTTGTGAAAAATATAACTTTGTAAGGAAAGATCGAATATCCAGTTAATCCAAATCCAGACTTTAACATTAGTTCTTTTTTAAAAAGAAATTACACATTTCATAACACATATATATATATATATATATATATATTATATAGATATATATATACGAGGGAATATCAATAAGTTTTTGTCCTCACATAGAAATAATTGAGTGACATTTATGAAATTGCTACATTTTATTAGTTCTTTTCTATATAGTCACCGTGCACGCAAGTAGCACATTTCTGGAAACGATATTTCAGCTTCCACAGCCCATCTTTATGGAAGGTGTTACACTGGCTTAAAAACCACTGCTCCACTGTAGCAATGACGTTAGCATATGAGTCAAACCGTCTTCACTTCAATAACCTTTTCATTATTTGAGAGAGGAAGAAGTCTGAAGGCGAATAAGGTGGATGTGTTAATAATTGGTAACCCAGGCCTTGGACAACATTCAATGTTTCATTGGCTTTACGAGCCGGAGCACTGTCAGCCAAAAGGCAGACACCTTTAGTCACTTTTCCACGTCGCTTCACTCTCAGTTGTACACGAAGTTTTCCCAGCAAGCTCTTGTAATATTCTCCAGTTATGCTGTGTCCATATGTGAGGTAATCTGTGAGTATTATGGCCTTGCAATCCCCAAACTCTGACAGCATCACTTTCTTTGAAGGTGGATGCACGCGAGCCTTTTTTGGCGTCGGTGCGTCGGAGTGCTTCCATTGTTTACTTATTGTTTTGGTCTGTGGGTCAAAGTGGTACACCCAGCATTCGTCCATTGTCACCAAACGATCAAAAAATCCTCCTCATTGCTATCACACAGGGCTAATATTGAGGACGCACAATCCACACGCTGCTGTTTCTGGAAGGGGGTCAGCAACTGGGAATCCACCGTGCTGAGACCTTAGACAAGTGCAGGTGGTCATGCATGATGGTGGATATGGAACCATAGAATATACCCACTTCAGCCATAATAGCGTGGATTGTCCTTCGTCTGCCCTCCATCACCACTGTTTTTCCACTTTCCTAACCATGTCCTGGTCAACAGCCGAACATGGTCTGCCTTCCTTAGCCTCGTCCTCCAGGCCTGTGCATCCCCCTTTCAGATGTCTCTTCCATGTTTCGATAGTGCTTAAGGATGGACATTTCCCCCCATAAACACTTTTCATATCGTAAATCTCTGTGGCTTTCAACCCCTTTAAATGGAGGAACCTAATTACTGAGCGATATTCAATTTTCAAAAGTTCTCCACTTTCACTCATTCGGGCAGGACTATTTCAAAAATGCTTCCACCTAAACACAAGAAAATTACACATTTGTTCTATAAGACATGGACACATATAATATATAAATTTCGTAAATTTCACTCAAGTATATCTATGTGAGGGCAAAAACTTATTTATTGATACTACCCCCTCGTATATATGTGAAAAGTTAGCTTTTATGGAATGGAATTTTCTGTAAAAAATACTTCTTAAAAAAAAAAAAAAAAAAAAAAAAAAAAAAAAATGTAGGAACCATTGTTTTGGTTAAATTGAATTTTGTGAAGAACGCTGTTTATTAAGGGGAATTTTGTGGAGAAGCTCTTTTTAATAAATAGAATCTTGTGAAGACGTCCCAAATAAATCCAATTTTTGACTTGATCGACCCGTATGGGTTCCATGCTTATACGAGCACTCTAATGAAACTGCAAAAACTTCTCCTTTTTTTACTCTGAAAAAAATATATGGTTTCAAATAGGTTTCTGCCTATAGTGATACATTTATAGGAGGCACGACGAGACTTAAAGACTTATTTTACTTTTAATAAAAACAAGTGGAGCCTCAAAAATGTTTCTTGCACCCTGGCTCCTCTAATCCATCGGGACCCCTCACGTATACGTTCTGTATAGGGTGCGTACGGACTTTTTTTAGTACCAGTATTACTTTCTTCTATCTATAATAGAAGAAAGTATTGTAATCGAAATTTTTTTCGACTCCCGGTTTTCGACGGATTTACATGTTTTAGGGGTCAGAGATTCCGAAAAACATGTTTTTACAAAATGTCTGTCTGTCCGTCTGTGTATGTCTTTTTTGTACCATCGAAAAGTGTATGAAGTTATGCTTCAAATTGAACCACATTTTTTTTCTATGTTTTTGGCTATGGCAAGCAGATTCTATCAGAATGTGGGGATATTTTGACGAAAGGGGGCGCTGCGATCGATATTTTTGTTCCATTTTCACTATTGTACCATCTAAAAGTGTATGAAGTTATGCTTCAAATTGAACCAGATTTTTTTTCTATGCTTTCGGCTATGGCAAGCAGGTTCTATCAGAATTTGGGGATATTTCGACGAAAGGGGGTGCTGCGATCGATATTTTTGTTCCATTTTCACTATTGTACCATCTAAAAGTGTATGAAGTTATGCTTCAAATTGAACCAGATAATTTTTTTTATGTTTTTGGCTATGGCAAGCAGGTTCTATCAGAATTTGGGGATATTTCGACGAAAGGGGGCGCTGTGATAGCCAAATTCAAAAGGTCAAAATAGCCAAATTCAATTTCAAATTCAAATGTGCAAAAAAATTAGAAATCCTAAAAGTTTTTTTTCGTTAAATGTTCGGCCTTGATCCGGAGAATCCGGAACAATTTTTGTTTTGCCTCTATCTTTTTTTTTTTTTAGACCGGCGACCAGGCCCCTACCTGCCAGGTTTCCCTAGCTTAAACGGGTTTAGTGCCTGGTACCGGGGCGCGTAGCGCCACTGAAGAGATGCCGCGAGCGGCTGGCCGTTGCTGACAGGACGGCTATGTGGAGGACTTAGTTTTGTTTCCATTTTGTTTTGCTGCTAATTGATGTTATTCTTTTTATATGGACCTGTCATCGTTATCCGGTTGGTCTCGTAATTTAGAGCCTTGATCAGGTGACGAGACCTTCACCTGATTAGGCACCCCCAGAGGTATTATTCACAGGGAACTTGGAGGACTTTACACCCACGACGGATTTTACATGCACCAGGCGCCATTAGCGTACATGATAAAAAAAAAAAAAAAAAAAAAAAAAAAAAAACCTGTAAGGGAAGGGGGTTAATACATGTTTATTTAACTTTACATAAAAAATAGAAGAAATGATTACTTTTACCTGTGTTGGATTGTTTTTTTCCCTTACTTTTTCTACCGTACTTTCCAGTTACCTGTTGTTTTTCTTTTGCTGCTTGATTTTTGTTGCACATTTAGGTTTATCTCGTTGCTTTTTGGTTTCTCATGTGATGCAGTTGTTTCTCTTTTGTTGCATTTATTTTGGTTTCTCATTTGTTGCAGGTTTCTCATTGTGATTTGGGTTTCTCATATTTCTCTGTTGATTTTATACTCTGTTGCATCACTGGTAACCGTTGAATTTGTTGTCATGAATGCGCTCTAGTGGCGATCAGTCCATATATACCTTATGGCTGTTTTCATGAGCTCGATGAAGCTTTTTGAGGACTTGGTGCGCTATGGGGTGGGGCATATTCCTTGGCCATTAGTCCGTTAATTAGTTATTAACTTCCACCCTCTTAGACGCTAAAAGAACGATTTTTTTTTCGCAGGAAAGAGGTATACTTTACACTGCTATTTTATTATATATACACATATATACATATATATATTTTCCTTTTTTTTTTTTTTTCCTGGAAGGTAAGATTAATTAGGCAGAGGTTATACACACTTTGAATATAGAGGTATGGTGGCTGCTGGGACTTTTATGTTTTTTTTTTTTTTTTTTTTTTTTTTTTGTATTAGTCTGTTTGTCTGTTTCATGTCGTCTACATTGTTCATTAGCCATCTGATCACTGCTCTACCTTTGTTTTGTACATGTTTGTTGTTTGCAAGTTGTCTGTGCCATAGTATTTCGTTATTAACTGTGATGGTGACCAGATGGTGTGGTTCTGTGAGTGGGCAGGCCGTAAGGTAGTGTTTTATGGACCCTAATTCCCCGCATATGCATTCTGGAGAGCTAAATTTAGTAAATCTATGTAGGTATTGTGGGAATGCTCCATGATCTGTGTAGATTTGGCTCAGTAATTTACAGCTTATAAGCCGTTTTGTGTCTACTTTTGGGAAGTATCCATGAGTTGTTCTACCCGTATCCCCATAGTCCCACTCGAACTGCCATTGTTTTATTGTTAACTCGTTTAATATACGCTTAAGGTTTGATATTGGTCTTTCTATGTGGTAGGGTCTATCATTTTTTTTATTTTTAGCCGCTTCTTTTGCTAATTCGTCAGCATCCTCGTTTCCTTGGATGCCAACGTGTGCCTTAACCCAATTAATTTTAAATTTGTTGTTTGATTTTCTTATTTTGTTTTGTATGTCTGCAATTAGTTTTACTGTGTTGAATGGTTTGCTGAGTGCTAATATTGCTGATAGGCAGTCCGAGTGAATGCTATAATCCATCCCTGTTTCGTTGCCCCATTCTGTTGCCTTTAGTATCGACAGTAGTTCGGCTTGGAAGACACTGTTATGTTTCCGCAATGGTGTTGACCATAGTTTAATTTTTTTGTCGCTTTTGTATGCTACGAAAGCCGATCCCGTAGCGCCTGATTCCAATTTTGAGCCGTCTGTATAAATTGTTATATCTGTTTCGTTGTAGCCTATCTTTGATTCTGTTGTTTCTGCTGGGTGCGTTTCCCATATGTTTATTTTGTTATCGTAGTCTGTTGGTTGAATTGTATTACCGTATAATTTACATGTTTCTCTTAACCTTGTTATTGTTCCATATGTTGCTTCATATTTGACCTGTAGGTGTATTGGAATCAGGCCCGCCAGTACCTGTAGGGCTGCTGTTGGGGCAGTTTTGTATGCCTTGACTATGGTCAGCAGAAAATGTCTTTGGCAAGTGGTTAGGGCCGCTTTGCTTCTAGCATTTAATTTGTGTCCCCAGATTGGGGCTGCATATGTTAGCACTTTTTCTGCTACTGTTCGATACCAAATTTTTATGATGTCTGGTTTTATTCCCCAACCTCTTTTTGCCATTTGTCCCAGCATATTGAATGATTTGCGTACTTTGGTTGTTTGGTGTTGGCAATGTGGCAGCCAGTTTAGGTTACGGTGTATTATGACTCCTAAGTATTTGATTTGGTCTTTACCTTCTAGATCCTTGTCCTCTAATTTGATTCCCTCTATCTTTCCCGAGACTTGATCTGGGAGGTTGTGTAAGCGAGGTCTGTTTAGATACAGTAGCTCTGTTTTTTCCCTGTTTAGCGTAAGATTGTTGCTTTTTATCCAGTTGTTGAATTCTTCTATTATTTTATTTGCTAAGATTACCAGTTGCTCTTTAGTTTTCGCTTTGAGTATTAGATGAAATCGTCGGCAAATGCTTGGATTCTAACCTTTTTACCCCAGTTCTTTTTTAAGGCTACGTCTGCTATTAGCAGCCAAAGTAGCGGGCCAAGACAACTTCCTTGCGGACAGCCGCCAAAGGTTTGTCTTGATTGTTTTATTCCGTTTTCCTCTAGTGTGACAAACCTGTTTTCAAGGAAACTAATTATCCAGTTTGTTAAATAAGTTGGGTTCGGGGAGTTTTTTAGTATATTTGCTATTATTGGCCATCTAATATTATCAAAGGCTCCTTTAATATCCATTGCTACTAGTAGTGTTTGGAATTTATCTTTTTTATCTTGTTTTATCGTTTTTATAAGGTTGTTTAGTGCGTGTTCTGTTTAAGTACCTTGTTTAAAACCATATTGCTTTTTGCTCAAATATTTGTTTAATGTCAGATGGTGCATTATTCTACCGTATATTATTCTTTCTAGGATTTTACTGAAGGCCGGTAGCAGGCATATTGGTCTATAGTTTTTGGGGTCCTGGGGTTTTTTTCCCGGTTTGTGGAACAGGACCACTGTACCTATTTTGAATGTTTTTGGGAAGTGTTTTAGCTTGAGGCATGCGTTGAATAACGAGAGCATTAACTTTGGCGTCGCTTTGTGTATTTTTTTAATTAAATTGTAGTCTATGTAATCGAATCCTGGAGCTTTGTTTTGCTTTATATTTTTTATTATTCTGTTAAGTTCGTGTTTTGTTATGTCTGGTGGGTTAATGTCTCTGAATTTTGGTGGCGCCGGTGTGAGTTTATGTTCTGTGTTTGGGTTTGTTAAGTACAGGTTATCTAGAAAGTGGTTAAGTGTTTCTTTTATTGTTACTGTTTGGTTGTTTGGTAGTACATTTACTAATCGTGATGGCTTTGGTTTTTTACCTGAGGCAGCTTTGTATTGTGGCCCGTATGTATCTATGGCTTCGTTACAGAATTTTTTCCAAGTTTCCCTTTTTGTTCTGTTGATTAGTTTTTTAAGTTTTGCCCTTTCTTTTTTATATTCTATGTGTTGTTTGTATTTTAGTTCTTCATCTTGTTGTTTTTGATATTTCCTTCTAAATGCTCTAACTCGGTTTCGGGCTGTTTTTATCTCCATTGTCCACCATGTTGGAGCTGTTATATTTGGTGATTTTCTTTGTTTGTAGCATTGTAATGCTATTGCTGTGATTTCATTTTGTATTTTCATTGTTATGTTGTCTAATTGTTCTTTGCTGGTTATCCTTGTAAGTTCATTTATATATTTGTTCCCTATTTGTTTTATTTTTTTCTCAAATTTTGCATGTTTTCCATGTTTTGTCTCTAGTTTGTGTCTGTAATAACTTATGTTGTCATATGTTAGTTTGAATTTAATGTATTTGTGGTCGCTATGGGACTCGTCGTCACTTACTTCCCATTTCGTTATTTTGTCCCCAAGGTTTGTCGTTGCTATTGTTAGGTCTGGCCACCCTTGGATAACTTTTTTCCTCCGCATTGTGCTAAATGAGGCTGGTGCGTTTGGTGGATTTTGTACGTATAAGTCGTTAGCTAGTAAAAAAATCTGTTAGCTGTTCTCCTCTTGTGTCTATATCATTGTAACCCCAGACCTGAGAGTGTGCATTGAAGTCTCCCGTCAGCAGAATTTCACCTTTGGCTATTTTCAATGTGTCTTCGACCTCTTGAAGCACACTCATGAAGTCTGCTGAGGGGGGGACGTATACATTTATTATCGTTATTATTTCCTTTTTATTTTCTAGTGTTACTGCTGTTGTGTGGTCGGTTTCTTTTAGTGTTATTGGGTTTGTTCCTGTGTTTGTGATTATTGCCGCTTTGTTTGTTTTTGTTTTTGATATTTTCCATAATTTTGAGCTAAAACCTATTATGTCTCCTGTTTGTCTATTTTGGTAAAAGTCTTGGATCAGCGCGATGTTGATTTCATTTGCTCCCATATACCCCGCAAGTGATTTTGTGGCATTTGCACTACCGTGTAGATTTATTTGTATCATTTTTATTGTGTCTGTATCATTGTTTGTGAGAGTTGTGTTTGGGCTTGGTTTATTCGGGGGAGATTTACTTTGGTTTGTGGTGGCGGGTGTGTTTAAGTTTGTATTTTGTGTTTGTTTTGCGCCGCGCGTGCACTGTCTTTTATCGGTGTCCGCGAAAACGTTGCTCTTGTCTTTGCCTGTGTTGCATGTTGTTTATTTCTTCCTGCGTCCTCCTTTGTATTCTTGGGACCCCGCGGTACGTTACTACTGTGGCTTGTCCTCGCAATACTTCTAATCCGCTTGTTAACCTCTTTTTTCCCTCCTCCAATTCTATTTGTCTAATAGTGAGGAGTCTCCGGTATACCGTGCACCTCCCATCGTGAGCCGTGTGATCCGTTGATAGCTGAGAGCGTAAATAACCTTTAGTCATCTCATTGTAGTTTAGACACATGATACATCTTTCTCTTCTCTTAGGGCATTCGTCATGCTTGTGATCTCCAGCACATTCAGAGCAGACTTGTCGCTGGTCGCAGTATTGTGCAATGTGATCAAATCCCTGGCAACGGTGGCACCTCAGAATCGTCACGTAGTTTTTTATCGGGCATTCCCTGAGCCCAAGGCACACCGTTCTTCTCTTGAGGAGATGGTCTGCCAGTGGCTCCGGGAGTGTGACTGGTATGTGCATTCGTTCTGTTGGTATCATTATTGGTTTGAGTATATTTACTACTTCCTCAGGATCCTTTGATCCATCCAAACCTAGTAGTTTTTCCAGTTTTACTTGTATGGCTTCTTTACTTACCGTGTTTGGAACGTGGAAGATCATTATTCTTTTCTTCCTCAGGTTTGCCGTCTTGATATTCAGGTTTGAGCTTGTTTCCGTGTTTTCTTTCAGTGTTTCTTTTAACCTTGTGGCCTCTGTTGCATTTTCACACTCAATTCGTATACCATTTCTGATTCTTGTCACTCTGTTGATTCCTTCGTGGTCTTTTACTGTATTCGTGACTTGCTTTTCTACCTCTTCTGCACTTCTTTCATCTGTACCTTGTATTATGACCGTTGATGTCGCTGCCCTTATGGCCTGGGCATATGTGGCCGGCGCCCTTGGTTTGACCTCCTGTGTTTGTACTGGGGGGTTGGTAGGTTTGTAATTTTCCGTGGTTTGTACTTGTTTGGTTTCGATGAGATGTTCTATTGTTTCAGCTTTTGCCTCTGCATATGTTACTCTGTGTTCCAATTCCTGGAGTGAATTGATGATTATTTGGAGTGCTTGGTTCATCGCATTGGTTATTGGTACTAGCATCTTTGATTTCTTCTGGAGCATTTTTATGTAGCTAACTGCTTTCATGGCTTTATCCATCTCTACCGATCTTCTTTGTGCTAGGCTGCTTTTGTCACATATTTGCACAAGTTCTTTCTTGAGCTTTTTCACTTCCTGGTCTTCTGTTACCAGTTGCTTCTTCCCCATTTCTGCTTCTTCATATTTTTCCTCTTCCTCTTCACTTGATATTTCGAAGTATTTTTCTATTTCACTGGAACTGACATTTTCTTCTGTCTCTCTTTCTTCTTCTTTCGTTTCATTTATTTTCCTTGTGCTCTTCTGGTTCGCACCCGATGCACCCGAGACCCCTGCATTTTTTGTGTTTTGAGATATTTTTAGTTTTGTTAGGTCTTTCTTTATTAGGTCATTCTTTTGTGCGCCTTGAGTGGTTATTGTTTTCTTTGTTGACGATTTTTGTAGAGGTGGTGAGTTGTTTTTATTTGAATGTACTGAGCTTGATCTGGAACTCGATCTTGAAAATCGCATTTTGTCTAGCTGGTGTTTTTCCTACAATTTATGTTTTTGTGGTCCCAGCAGTTATAATAACAATTCTACACTTTGTCTATCTTGAATCAGACTGAACTATGTAATTTAATACTTTATAGAATTAATTACTATTATCACTAAAATAGCTATAGGCAATACGGGAACCCTCAATGGTCGGGAGTTAAGGTTTCTGTTTTGATTTGTTGTTTTTACAAGTGATGAATATGGGGGAGGGGGGGGATGATGTTGTTGTGGCACCAGCAGCGGGGGGAGGGGGGAAACAGAATTTCTTTCTTTCCTACTTATCTTAGTCTTGATTAGTAACAAGTAAACCGATGTGTTACTGAATTGAAGCCCTCCTATGAGGAGAAACTGGTTTTTATTTGTTCTGGATGAGCACATACATGCTTTAACAAGTGTAACTGGTTTAGTGCTCAACTTGATTTGTTACGGGATATGACTTATAAACGGGTAATTTGATTGTTACCGTGTTGTTAGTGTAATCCATTACTTATGGTGTTACGGTGATGTAGTAAGGGGCAAGACCTCCTAACTTACCTTAGCCTTTTTACATATTTCTGGAGTTGTAGCTAAAAACTAGAGAAGAGATGAATAGTATATATCATTCTGCCCCACCGGGAGGGGGGACTAACTCAGCCCCCGATGGATATATAACGTTTTGCCTCTATCTTAAAAAATGCCTGAGATATAGCGGTTCAAAATTTTAGGGTGGCTGACATTTTCAAACAAGACAGCAGAATTCATCCATAAACGGGTTTAACTTATGAGTTTTAGTTAACATGGTTTCGGCAAATTTTCTTTCATTGTTGTAACAATTAATCCTATTATATGCTTATCACTATATATTTATATTCGCCAACGTCAAATTCTCGCCAAACTTGGCGACAGTTGGCGAAATATCGCCGAATTTGGCGACCAAAATAGGTTGTCATAAATGAAGCCAATTTGGCTGTAGAGGACTAATTTGGCGATATTCTCATTCAAATTCAATGTTGACGAGAACTGGGATTGAATCTTCTTTAATTAGGTTCCACGCATTTTACCTTCGTGTTTTCCAGTAAAATTAGCTAAAATCGAAAAACCAAGAAATAGGGAGGCTATCAGTTCTTGTCGGTTCAGACCTGAAGGACTTTTCGTAGTTTAGTATTATACATCAGTTGATCGCATCCCGGTAACCCGACGATTCGAAAGCAGCTGACGTACAACAGAATATCGAAAAATATTGATTTTATTGGCGATGTGATAACGAATTTTGAAGTATTAACATGACTGAGATAGAAGAAAGTTTTGGGATTGGCACATCCGACTAGTTTTTAAATAATAATATTCACTTTGTCTAATGGAAGAATTTCTGGACTAAATATGGCGACGATTACTATTCGGAAATACTGGTATTAAAATATAAAATTCATTACAGGTAGCCCGTGCTGCAGGGACTAATGAAAAGATCGCCTGTGTATGAGTGTGTTAAATATATTACAAAAGCAGTGCTAAAAATATCTAATTTTGAACATTTTTTTTATATAGCTACCTAATATTTTGGGAAACAGAATCTACACTAATAAAAGAAAGTTTCGCTCTATCTGTCTGTCAGCGATAAGCTAGGAAAATCTAGACGTCTGAAAATTTGGATAACGATAGTCCAAAGCAGGTCGAAATGCATCTGAGGCTCTGATTTTTAATTTTTTGTTAATTAGCCGAGATACTAATTAAAACTCACAATAAACTCACTTCAAAAATACGCTTTTTTCACAAAATTGCGCGTGTCGGCTGTTCCGGAGCTCGCTTGATGGAAGATACGAAAGTCGGAAACAGCTCTTTTTTTGCGCGCCCTTCGAAACCCCGTCGGCTAAACCGTTCGAAATACGGAAAAAACTAAAAATACATGCTTAGATGTAGGGCTTTAAAAAAAAAAACAAAAAAGAAAAAAAAATCTGCTAAATATTAGCCCAGAAGAGGAATATGCAGGTGGCTTTTGCTCACATTTTTACAACTAAATATCAATAGTTTTGCACGAAAATTATAGGCAGGCTTCGAAAATATATAATTATAACTTATAAAAATTTCAAAGACATTGGACAGTAAGAACTAAATATTAAATGACCCAATGTGAAAAAAAACAAGAAAGAAAAATCATGCGTCAAGCATAGATTATGTAACACTTTCCAACGCTTCCAAAATAATTTTACAAATCATACCGTTTAATAAGCTAAAAGATAACATCTAAGTAAACAATTTGGAAAACGCATAACATCTTTAAGAACATAATTTCAGGAATTTACAACATATACAATATTAAGAAAAATATCCGAATACTTTTATTCAGCCCTGTATAGGATCTATAGATTTGTATATATACTATAGTATATTTTTAGCTTATTAAACGGTATGATTTGTAAAATTATTTTGGAAGCGTTGGAAAGTGTTACATAATCTATGCTTGACGCATGATTTTTCTTTCTTGTTTTTTTTTCACATTGGGTCATTTAATATTTAGTTCTTACTGTCCAATGTCTTTGAAATTTTTATAAGTTATAATTATATGTTTTCGAAGCCTGCGATACATAGGATGCTAAATTTGAGTTCAGTTAGGAAACGCGTAGCACAGTTTAAAATTCTCCGTCTGGAGTTTCTGTCAATAAACGGAAATGTGTCCGCGAACTTTTGTGCTTCCCTGTATAGGATCTACAGAATTTATACACACCACGTAAAATTAAAATCGCGTTCAGTAACTTAAAACGTACTTCCAGGAATTATCGTTAACAGACAGTAGAGAATTCTTTTGTGTGTCCCTGTAAATGAACGATGACTGCTATACACACAATATTCTGTTGTAAGCCTCTTGTAATGCACCTTAGTGATATATATAAATTTCAATGCGTTTAAAATAGTGAAACATTATTTAAATAAACCGCAGACGATTTTCTCCATAGACGTAATGTAACGGAATTCTTTTGACTGTCCCTGTAAAGTAACTATAAGTGCTATGCACACCCTATTCCATATTAAGCTTCTTGTAATGCACTTTAGTGATATATATGAATTTCAATGCGTTTAAAATAGTGAAACATTATTTAAATAAACCGCAAATGATTTTTCCCCATAGACCGCAATGTAACAGAATTCTTTTGAGTGTCCTGAAAAAACTATAAGTACTACACACTTCTGTTGAAATAGGGAACATGCTATACGGTTTTTTTACAGTGTACAGATAACGACAGAAACAGAAACCGAAACCTCCCACTCGTGGACAGCCAACCTCTAGGCATAGGACCTATGAGTCCACGAGGGGAAAACCTATATCTACCAGGAACCCCAGTGTCCAAAGACCCGGAGTCCCCAGCAAGTTAAAAAAAAAAAATCACACGAGTAACCCATTATTGCTTATTGCTGGGTGAGCCCAAAGTTATTAGATGTATATAAGTTCTATATGAATATACTGATAAGATTACATAATATTCAAGATAAATATTTACAGATATTTACAATAATAATATTGTACTTAAAATTTTCAATTATATTATGCACTAGTCTATTAAGTGTTTTAAAACATAGTTTTTAAAATCAATAGATCTAGAATTTTATATAGGTTATAATAATTCTTTGATATATGAAAAGTTTTTATTTAGGACATTATAGTTTTTATCTAACTTTTCGTCATTGGAAGCGTCTAATAGCACACGTTGTAGGTTTATCTTTAATGTTTTATTTTTATTGAAGTTAAAATGGTATTCCATAAGAGGGCAGTTACCGAAGATGTAGTGTATAGGAGTTCCAGGATTTTTGTCACAAGGACATCTATCCGTGGTTCTTTTACCAATTTTATATAAAAAGCTTGGGAAGCTTCCATGGCCGCTAAGATAATATGCTGCTGATTTTTGAACACATAAAAATTTAACATCTACCTTATTAAGAATTTTATACGTTTCTCTTCCTTTCGTTGAGTTGGTCCAATCATTTTGCAAATCTGTGATGATTTTGTTTTTAAAATAACTCTTTAGAATGGATTCTGAAATTGGTAAGACAGAGATATCATCATAATGGTCTTCCGCAATTGCATTTTTTGAGAGAAGGTCTGCTTGCTCGTTACCAGTGGTGCCTACATGTGCTCTAATCCACGCAATTTTGATGAATTTATTGGGGTTTTGTAGTAAACTATTGTAGATATTTATAAAATTATGGAGTTTCGAGGAAAAATTATCTTGAGTGCATCTAAGGATGAGCGACTATCTGTCAAAATAAGGGCTGGTGTAAATTGTGATTGTGTTAACCAAACTATTGCTTCCTGGATCGCATATAATTATTCGGCTTGGTAAATTGAGTTAATAGGGTGTAGTCTTACTGCATGATCATGGATGAAGTTATTATTAAGAGAGACTGTATATGCACTTGCCACTCCCTTTCCCATAGATGATCCATCTGTAAAAATTTGTAGATGATTTTCCAATATTATGTTTTCTGTCAGGTTATCTATAATTTCTATATTTTTCAACTTGTAATATTCTGGAAATTTATAATTTGCTTCTCGTTGCATAAGATTATTGTATATTATTGTATTGTTGATGTTAAATGTTGGTGTTATTTTCTCGGTAGTCAGTAATTTTGCGCGTTCTAAAGCAATATAAATAATCAATTCAACTTTCGGAACAAAAGATAGGTAAGATATTTGCTTACCTCCATTTTCCAGCAATCGTCCTCATTGTACCGCTAGGCCAGGTTCTCCAGATAGTCCTATTAGATGATAGATATCCTTATTGGGTTCGTACACATTATTGTAAATATTGATTTATCCATTTTTCGTTGTGAGCACTTTAGATTTAATCCTGTGTTATTCACTATGTGAATTTGAAATATTAAAAGATTGTTAATTAATAAAACATAATACATTATACTGTTAAATTATTTAATTTACATAGCTTACATTTAATAGTTACATAAAATTTAGTTTTAAACATTATTTCAATTTAAGTTTAAGGGAAAACGACATAACATGTCCGTTTCCATCACGAGTTAAAAAGAATCTTTTTTTTAAAGTTCTATAAAGCAGAGATGCAACAGTCTTAGTCCTTATCAAGTGACATCATTTTTAAGTTCTTTCATTGGATGGTAATGACGTAAAGTCAATTTACGTCACGAATACGTATTTTAGTCTTTCACTTCCTTGTTCAGATCACGTGTTGTAAAAACCTCTTCATATTGCATCAGGCAATTTCATTTCCTGTTTGAAATTCTAGATAATTACTTTTTATCGAGATGAGTTTTAAACGATGTAAATAAACTGTCATAGAAATTAATTCCGGATATTAATCTTTTGATATATTACCAACATTAAGTAATCTGTTTCCTTGCTTTATCTCATAGACTTTGAATTCGTTTGGTATTTTGATGGTAATTGGAGGCACTCCAGTTAAAATATTTAATGCGTCATTTGAAATACTTCGGTAAGTTCTTATGATGCTTAACAATGCTATTCTCTGAATTGATCTAAGGATTCTGATGCCGTGGCAATTCAAGTTTGGATACCAGAATTCGGATCCATAAAGAATCTGTCTTTCAATAACTGTTTGATACCAGATATTCTTGAGGAAGGGACTGATTCCCTTGTTGTAATTGTGGAAACTTTTAAAGCCCGAAACAAATTGGGCGATCTTAGCTTTTAAAATACTTAGGTGCGATTGAAATTTTTATTTTTGGTCTAGTGTAATTCCTAAATATTGTCGATTTTTAACAATTTTTATAGATTTCTGTTTTATTTTGAAAATTGGCTTTCGATTATTAAGGAAGTTCCTTCCAAATAGGATTCCTTGGGTTTTTTCTTTAGTTAGATTAAACTCTGAGCATATATTGACGAATGTTTCTATACGACTGTTAGCAGTTTGTTCCAATGATTTTCTGGTATTGCCTTCAGTGAGTACGACGAAATCATCTGCATAAACGATAATTCCAAGAGCCTTTAATTTGTATCTTGTAACTATGTAATTAGATATTAGTAACCACAATAGTGGTCCTAAACACGAGCCCTTCGAGCAACCTTTATGTGTCCTGAACCACTCTATGAATGTGTAATTATTTAAACCGATTAATCTCTCACTGATATAATTTTTTAGGAGCTTCTTTATGTAAGTTGGAAGTGGAGAATCATCTATTATTTCAGCAATTTTGTGCCAATCAATGGAGTCAAATGCTCCCTGGATATCAATTGAGATCATTCCACAGTATTTATATTTATCTAAGTTTTCCATGATTAGTGATTTTAGTTGTTGTAAAGCTGTTAATGTACTTTTTTTCTCTCTAAAACCATGTTGTTCTGGTTGAAGAATGGATTTACTTTCTAGAAATGTCATCGTTCTTATTTTTATCAGCCTTTCTAAAACTTTTCCCAACATGGGAAGAAGAGTTATTGGTCGGTAAGATTTATGTTGAGCTGGGTCTTTGTTCTTTTTTCTAAAATAAATTACAATTCCTTTTTTCTAACATATAAAAATTGCAGAGCAATTGGAGCATATTTACGGGAGTTAGAGCACGGACAGACGGCCAGACGGCCATACGGCCAGACAATCCGAAGTCATAAACACTTTGAAACGAGGTTGGAAAGTGTTAAAAAGTGAGAAGACAACACAGCTCTTTTACAACTAAATATCAATAGTTTTGCACGGAAATTATACACAGGCTTCGGAAGCATTATAGTTATAATTTATAAAAATTTTGAAGACTCGATGTGAAAAAAAAAAGTGGGAAAACATTTCTTACGAGCCCTTTTACCACTAAATATCAGCACTTTTTCACGAATTTTTTACATGGGGCTTCGAAACATAATATTTTAACTCATAAAATTTTCAAAGAGTTTGGACAATAATATTTTTTTTAAAATATTAAATCACCCGATCTGAAAAAAAGTGAGAGAAAAACACGGCTTATATTGTATCAAATATTAACTACATTCCGAAATATGGAGCATTTAGTTCAGCACTGTTTGAATGCAGATGATGGCTACTTCCGCACTTCTCTTGATATTTTCACACATCACATAAAGCAACATAAGCCTGTTAAATATTTCGTTAAAACTGTCTGGGTGAACTTTGTTAAAGTAGTGAACCGAATTCCAAGTTACCAATAAGAGTTACCACCAAGTTACCACTTACTGGGTTCATATTGGAATGAGACATCGACATCCTGTAATTATGACTGAATAAATAGATTACGACACTGGTTTCCTTCACAGTTTTTTATTTTTTTTTATTTTACCGTGCTTTTCTTGAAACACCCTGTGTAACTGACAGATAGCTGAAATGAAAGTAATATCAAATATTTTCCGCTTCAATTTATATGAAAAAGCGCATCTTAAAATAAACAGCCACGAGCCTCAAAAATACAATTTTTCAGACTGTTGTAAAGAATCCATGATGTTGTGTGTTTTTGAAATGGGGTAGCGTGGAACCGTTTCACAATGGATCACCTTCATTAAATGTTTCAGAACAAATTTTATTAAAAAGCGTTCTTGAAATTTCTAGAGGTAAAAATTATTTACAACAATTTTTTTTAGCTGAGTTCGCTCGACTTGTAATTTATAGCAAATCACCGAATAGTCCAGTCTTTTACAGTAGCTTTAAAATCTTAAAGTCTTAACTAGTGCTACTTTTCACTCTCCCCGAAAGGTCAAATCCAAGGCTGTTGCGTTGACTTCAGAGAGATCGCACTCTCTCACTCAAAAATCTGTCAGCAAACCTTTCCTTCCCTACTAAGATGGGAATCCGTCCTGAGATGAGTGTTTTCCACCAACACTTGTTCTCCTGCCGAAACTCTAACTCATTTCCCCTCGATTCTCTTCTCCGGTCCGCTTGCTCGAACAAAAGATTCTCCGATCACCAATCAAAAAAGTTTTAGTTTACGTCATTGGATAAAGCCTTTTTTAGGGAGGTCTTACTGAACTTTTAAATGTTCTCGCAGGAAATTTTCCCACGATCTGAGACCCCACATATAGACGGTCAGATCAGAGAAATATTTGCTGTCTAGCAATTTCAGTTTCACAAGATTGATCGAAGCTCATCTTTTCCTATTGTAGTAAACGACATTCTTGTCACACCATAGCTAAGCGTGAGAAAAGTTTTCCAACTCTTGGGAACTTCTATCTTTGATTACTCTGCCTAATTAGCAGACTGTGAGAGATTTAATGAAATCGTTACACTATCAATATTAATGTACCTCACATCCTTCCCTCATTCCAGCAATAAATAGTAACCAAACGATGACCAAAAAAAAAAAAAAAAAATGTTTGTTAAAAAAAACGCACTATGTGATGAAAAAAACCCCGAAATAAACCCATTACTAAAATGTCTTTTAATTCAAATCGCCCTGACATGAAGTGGCTTCGTATTCCCGAACAATAGAGCACCCAACCTCTATGTACAATCCTTAACCTTGTAGAATTTTAAGCATCCTAGATCTTCGGAGCCATCTATCAGCTAGCTTGACTTCAGAGTTGGACAAATTTGTAATTACAATCATCTGTAATATAATTACAATTTAATTTTATGTCATTCATTATAGTTACACACATTCAAGCACAGAAACTTCGTCAAATAATGGGGGTGCGGTCCGGCTACAGTGTTGCAAGAATTTTTCACGGCATGTAATTGTAAATATGGTTAATTCCATACAATTAAATTGTAATTTCATTGCAGATAATTGTAATTATAAATTTGCCCAACTCTGATTGACTTAAATTCGATCAGTTACATCGTATCAAATATTACTACATTCCGAAATATGGAGCACCTACTTCAGCACTGTTTGGATGCAGATGATGACTACTTCCACACTTCTCTTGATATCGACTATTTATATTTATACACATCACCTAAAGCAAGATGTTGAGCATTTCGGTAAAACATATTCCTTTTCTTTAGGTAGACCACCATAACTGGGTGAACCTTGTTAAAGTTATGAACCAAATTCCGAGTTCACCGGGTGCATATTGGAATGAGACATCAACATCCTGTAATTTTGACTGATTGAATGGATTGCGACACTGGCTTCCTTTAGAAAAATTATTTATTTTGCTGTGCTTTTCATCATGCACCCTGTATAACTGACAGATGGCTGCAATGAAAGTAATATAAAATATTTTCCGCTTGAATTCGTATGAAAAACGAGCATCTTAAATTAAACATCCACGAACCTCAAAAATACAATTTTTCAAACTTTCAAAATTAATGTAGCTCACATCCTTCCCTCATTCCAGCAATAAATAATAACCAAACGATGACAAAGAAAATGTTTGTTAAAAAAACGCACTGTGTGATGAAGAAGAAAAAACGAGGTAAACCCATCACTAAAATGGCTTTTAATTCAAATCGCCCTGGCATGAAGTGGCTTCGTACTCCCGAACAATAGGGCACCCAACCTGTATGTACAACCCTATCCACCCTAACCCTAAAGAATTTTAAACCTCCTACGTCTTCGAAGCCATCCATCAGCTAGCTTGACTTCAATTAAAATAGTTTTCCTGGTTCCGGAGGAAGTCGAATATTCCAACAAAGCAACCCTCCCCCCCCATCTCTAAAGCAAAGGGTTATATTAAAACATGAGGTGGGGGGATTTTTCTGGAGGGGCCAAACGATACGGTTTTCCGGTGCTATAGACTTTTAGTCGAGTCATTAGCAATTAGCAAGACCGTACCCCTTTGTCACCAGAGAGAAAGGGATGGCTAAACGTCCTTATACTGCACGAGGGCCCCTCAAAAGGGACCCCCGAGTGAAATACTGTCGAGAGAGAAATGGGTTTAGAAGTGGGGATTGAAAGATTTTAGTAAATAGGGTATTAACGGGTTTTGTGGTTTTGAATGTGGAAATTAAAGGATCGATGCCATAAAAATCGTAAAAGTAATTGAGATATTTTTTAGTTGCTTTGATTTATGTGAAGTGCGTGCGGTCTGTTGAGTCAGGAAATGTAAATTTATTTCTCATCTCATTAACAATTTCTCTGGCTATTTCCTTTAGAATAAAGCGGTAGTAAATTAAGAGTGAGTGCTGAAGACGCCGAATTAAAGATTTATTGTATATCTGTACCATTTTACATTTATCTTATATAAAATAATTATTTTCCTGTTTAATGTGAGTCGAGTTTCGTAATTATGCTTCTATACGAATATTTTTTGAAGATAGAATAACGGGTGATCAATAAAAATTCACACAAGTTATATATAATATATATATACAAAGTACTAAAAGTAAAATAAACAACACATTAAAATTATAATATTAAACCAGTAACAATCATCAATCACTTTAACTCTGTCCAACAACTCCCTTTCAACGAAAAAAAAAAAAAAAAAATCAATTATTACTAGTTTTTTTAATTTTTATTTTAATTTTATTTTACTTTATTTTTGTGTGTGTGCGTGTGTGTCAGCTATGAGTTTCTGTAAGACATTATATATATTTTTGGTTTTTTTTTTTCTCAAGATATTTTTAGAATCTTTTCACAATTTAAGTAATATTGTCACTGGCAAAAACAGTTAAAAATGTCTTCGGATATATTTAAAGGAGAGAACACGATTTATTGCTAATCTTTGAGAAATTATTGTTAACCTTTACTGAACTACGGATTAAAAAAAAAGAGAAAGAAACATGTAATTATAAAACGTCATGTCATTACTTATAAGCGCAACAAGTTTTATACGTAATAAAGTAGTTTCAATTTATTGTTCAGTGAAAAGAATTGTTATTGGTTTTTACACATAATAAATGACATTAGAAATGAATAAATATTAAGTTTTATTTGAACTTATCAGAAAAGGAATGTATGTATATTACTGATATTAAAATCTGTCGCAGGAATAGTCATTTAAATTTGTTGTCACGGTAAATCTAAATCGCCCAGAAAAAAACATTAATTGCGTATTTTTTTTCGAAGACTTTTTATGATCTTTTGACAATTTAAACAATAGGAGATGTATTATCTTATTACTATTCGTAAAATACACTAATTGTCTGTGGCAAAAACTGTCAAAAGCCTCTTCAGTTGCATTTAAAAGCTGAGAATGTTTGATTTATTCAATATATTTTTTTTCCCTCTCAAGAGCGGTTGTACATCCTTTTTTTAAATCTTACTACGCTTTTTCAGTTATCGGTGTAAAGAAAAAATTACAATGTACCGCGTAAAAAAGATCAAAGCGGAAATTAAATCAACTTTCTGGCAGAAAGAAGTGACGCTTTTTTTCTAACCCTGCTTTTTTCTTCTTTTCAATTTGCAAGTAAAGGCTGAATAGGAAAAGGCGGAACAAAATTTTCCGACAAAAAGGGATGTGGCTCAATTAAAGTTCACTTTGAGTCTATGTCACATTAGAAAAGTATGTGCTAACAATGATAAAAGTAATTGTAGTTTGAATCCATTGGGGATACTTTTTCCCAATTTGCGTTCTTTGTAAAAGATGCGCTTAACTACGATCTCATAATGGAATTTATCCTGACTTCTATTATTAAAAAAAAAAGTTGAGTGTAATTTCTCCTGAATGATCATTAAATATTGCTTTTTGAGAAAAGTTAAAATGTCATTTCAATTCAGCCAGGTATCACAAATGTCTGCATAGTAACTTTAGGTCAGAAAAAAAAAAAGTTTTGAAAATAAAGGGAATTTTCGAAATTATCAAGAATATTTGGAAAAATATATTTTATCTATTTAAGGTTGTTCTCAAATCCAAACTAAGCTATTTTCTGACACATTTTTAAATTCCTCTTTGCTTGCAAATGCAGGAAATTGGCAAGTGCTTTTATTCAGAAACTTTGCGACTGAATAGTTTTTTTTCTCGTTTTTTGGCAAAGGAAGAAGATCTTTCAAAAAATGTTGTCAAAGTTGAAGTTTTAAAGCGAATTTCTGGACGTGACAAGACAGGAATCTTTAAAAATTGCCGTCCCGCGACTATAATCGCTGTTCAATTCCAAATCGCTTAAATAATTATTGATGCAGGCTTAGCGCTTTTACGTTTAAAAATGCGTCGTAAAATGTGTTAAAAAGGTTCGCATTGTTGAGCGGAGAAAAATAACTTTTTGAGAAACGCCTTAAAATGTAAGTAATATATATATTACATACACATACAAACAAGCATCATACGCATTAGGTGTACATAAGGTATTTTTAATTTTTCTATAAAACACAATTAAATGTAATAAAAAATAACATGTAATATCAACTATGATACTCCAACCATTGAATAGTATTTACCTTAGTTGAAAACACTTTCCTCTCTTCATTATGACCTAATTACATGGTATACAGGAGTTTCCGTGTTATATCACATTCATCATGGAAATGATATCTCGGGTGAATGGAATTAGCGCTGCAATTCGCACAGCCATATCCAACAAATAAGAATGAATTATGCCAGCCAGGATATCATTCGGGTAGCTCAGTAGGAAAAGCATTGGCACGGCAAGCCATCAAGGTATCCAGGTTCGAGTTTTGGCACTGACATTATTCGCTCTGTTGGAATAAAACTCAGCTATGTTGATCCGTTGCTTATAATATGTAAGCCAACAATTACAATACAATAGCCAACCGTTGATTATAATATGTAATAGTTATGATCAATTCAAATAAAGTTCACTTCGAGTAGAAAAAAAACATTGATAAAAATAATTGTCGTTTCAGACCTTTGACGTACTCCCCCCCCCCCCCCCCCTAATTTGCTTTCTTTGTAAAAGATACACTTCGCTACGGTTTTATAATGCAATTTTTTTTATGCTGCTTTTTATTTTTAAAAAAAATTAAGTGCAATTTTTCAAGTTTTTGGTTATACGTCCAAAATAACACTTATGACTTTATCAAATCCACGCTTTTTATAGTGTGCCACAGTGTTACCAGTTTAGCGTATTTTTTCTTTTAAATTCAAAATAGCTACCAGAATTACCGACTAGTAATCTTCCTTTTATTTAATGGCTACTATTCTATGATTAAATACGACGAACTATTAGGAAATCTAGGGGCTATTTTGAATAAAAAATTCCCTTAGCCGTTGTCAAGGCCAGAAGTTACGACGTGACGTGACATTACTAATCAGGTGTCCTTAATTCAGTGTTACTTTAAAAACTATATGATTGTATGAGATGTAATCTTCCCAACTCGGCAAAAAAAGTCCGGGATAGGATTCGAACCCGGGATCCCTTGGCTGAAGCGGCCAATGCTCGACCAACTGAGCAATCCCGGACGAATATGGCTGAATTTTTAAATCTAGTGTAATCACGTTTCCAACGTTTACTGGAGGCTCCATTACCTGTGATTTATTCTGTTATACTGATTCAGATATCAGACCAGCTGCTATGATCATTAAGGTTAACTGGGTGAATTAGTTCAGCCAGATTCGTCCGGGATTGCTCAGTTGGTAGACTCTTGGCAGCTTCAGCCAAGGTATCCCGGGTTCGAATCATGGCTCGGACTTTTTCGCCCAGTTGGGAAGATTACATCTTACATGTGATTTCTTTACCAATTAGAATAAGATGTAATCTTCCCAACTGGGCGAAAAAGTCCGGCAGAGGATTCGAATCCGGGATCCTTTGGCTGAATTTGCCAATGCTCTACCAACTGAGCACTCCCGCATGGAGGGGAACAGGATCGGCTTTAAATGACAGATCATGTTCTTGGGAGTCACGACCGATGCTCAACTAAGCTGGATGCCCCACCTAATTTTGATTCAGGAAAAGGCTTTCAAGGTGCTGAACAAGATGAACCGTCTCACCACAGCCAACTGGGGTCTGAAACCGAAACTCCACAAGATGCTCTATTCCATCGTTGCAGAGCGTATCATCCTATATGCGGCTGTATCCTATATACCCATCTGGTACAATGGCAAAGGTGGTGGTGGCAAACAGGTTGCTTAGCATGCAGAGGAAGCTCCTGCTTTGTATGACGAAATGTTACGCGACGACATCCACGGGTGCACTGCATGTCTTGTCAGGGGTTCTCCCCCTCAACTTACGCGCGGAGCTGGACTTCATGGCTCTCATCCGTTGGAAAAAGAGCGTTGACAGAATCGGACTAGACTCTGAGTCGGTCGACCTCTGGAGGTCCACTCCCAGGCTTGATGACCTTTGGCGGAATCCATGGACCTCGGACCTCACTCCGAGGACCACGTGTACCTACTACACGGACGGATACAAGCAAGAGAATAACCCCGTAGGGTGTGCGTTCCTTGCTGTGTCAGAGGATGAGTTAGTAGCGGAGAGACAGTTCCGTCTCACAGATGGTGCAGAAGTCTTTGCGGCTGAGGCCATCGCGATCAAGAAAGCAATTACCCATGCCCATTGCAGAGGTCGCGGGGAACTCGATGTCTACTCAGATTCGAGATCGGCGCTGTAAGTGCTTCCCGGTCTTGTGCCACAGCACAGGGCCATAACCGAGGTCAGAGACTTGATCAAAATGACAGAGATCGAGGTTCATATGCATTGGGTCCGGGTTCATATGGGGCACATCTTTAATGAAATGGCGGATGCACTGGCTAAGGCCGCCACAACACGATAATCTGTCGACGTGGCGGTTAAAACCACGCGCCGTCAGGCCAAAAAAGAACTATTTGGCCGCGCCTTCTCCAAGTGAGGTGGATGAACTCAGGAACAGGCCAGATCGCTTATGAATCCTTCCTTCGCGTCGGCATTCGCCGACTGCAGAGCGATTTCTACATAAATTAAATCTTTACGGGACACGGCACCTTCGGTGACTATCAGGCTCGATTCTTCCACCATGTCTCCACATGCTTCTGTGGAGTAGGCAACAGCACGATCAACCATTCGTTGTTCGTGTGCCCTCTCTAGAAGAGGTCCACGCGAGAGAATTTTTTTCCCTCGTGACTTCTAGATTAGAACGTACCGCGATCTATCTCTAGATGGTTATGCCAGAAAGGGAGTTAGGTTGATTATTCACCGACTCCTCCTGCTGACATTAGATCGTAACTCGGGTCGCCGAAGAGCTGGCCGCAAACTCCTAGCTCTTCGCGGTAGGAGACCTCGCTTGAACGCAATCCAACCTCACCGCGGTGCAGGAGGGGATGGTGCATAAGTCCGCAGGCTCGAGATTCGTCTCGTGAGCCGGCAGTTTAGTTTATGATATGTGGATACTTAGTTATTTTCTGTAGTAGTTGTGTTGTTATTGTGCATGTTTTAAGCTTAGTTGTTTTTATTGTTTTGCATGTTGTTGAAGTTTTGAAGTTTATGCTTTGTTTTGCATTCTTTTACCTCTGTCTTGTCTCCCTGGGGAGTCGACCAACTACGCCGACGTTCCTCCAGAGGAAAAGACAATGGGAACACGTTCAGGGGAATTGTTGTGTTTCTGTTTTTGTTTGCTTGTCTAACCCATTCCCTTTCGGGTAATCCACTACAAGAGGGAACTGTAACTACCTCTGTAGGTTTTCACGTCCCTCGAGTTCTGGTAGAGCAAGTGCGGGTCGCGAATACCTGACTTAAGGCCTACGACCTGGTTCCCTCTTGGGTGTCCAGCCTCGAAGCTTTCGGGGGATAGCGGCTCGTCCCCAAGTGTAACGTGGTAGTTTCTCAAGAGGGCTGAGAATCACCTCAATCGCAACGGCTTATGTCGTCATTCACTTGGGACCAATGGGAGTGGTGCGCAGGTGGCGGCGCTCCCACCGGCCGCAGAGCTTACAGGAGAACTCTCCTGGTCTAGTGCGTTATAAGTCCCTCAAGACTTGGGTGCGGCGGTTGACGTGCCTGACTGGCGGCTGTTGACGTGCCTGACTGGCGCCACTTGGCGACTGGTGGCGCAGCTCAGTTTTACCAATTAGAATAATTGTGTTAAAATGAATCTAGTATATATGATTGCTTCAATTTAAATGTATATGTTCAGATTTTTTTTATTATTTTATTTTAGAATCCTTACAAAAAAGCGAAATTCAATCCAAACCATTTTGTAAATCACTGTAAAGACGTGTATTACAATTGAGGCGCTGACCAAAAGACTGCTAACATTTATGTATAATGTAACTTATGCATGCATAAAATGTACGAATGAACTGAATATTTTGCGGCTGATTGCACATGTCGAACTGAACTGGACACAATCACTTACCTCGACAGTCCGGTTGGAAAATCAGACAGTTTGAAAACGTGACATATATTTCGTGTTTATTTTTTCTCGTACAATGGCTTGAGAGTGTTGCAAAGTGTCAAAGTAATTTAGGAATAAAAAAAAGTTTTTTTTTTTAATCTCAAAAGAGAAATGTTTGCCTGAGTTTCGTTGACATGATGCATTTTCGACACGTCAATAATGCTCCGATACGATACTTGCAAATGAAAATTTACATTACGTACGCTATTAAAGCAAAATGCTATAAAATATGAAGATTTATGACGCAAAACAAACTTTCGAACGAGATAATTTTGGCTACAATCATCCCCCCCCCCCACTTCTTCCAATTTCACTTGTATCTTAAGGGTGCGAAACAGTGTTATCTCAGAATGGAATGACAACCTTGTTTTAGCATTCTGTCACGAAACCTTATCTTTCTTCTTTTAGTTTATATTAGAGGTCAGGATCCTATTCATATACGTAACTACCAGTGCTTCAATAATTTATCTTGAAATGTATTTGTTTAGGGTGATATTTGATGTTATTCTTTTGACCCACGCTAAAACGATAAGTTTAAGTAAATAATAATAATAAAAAAGGGGTTACGTGGCTGTTTACTTGATTTTTCACAGTTGATTTTTGACAGTTGTGATTACTGATATTATTATTATTATTTTGTTTTATGTTTTAATTTATCACCATGTTGACAAAATGTCAAAGTTGATTTGCTTTCAAATAATCTATTTTAGACTAAGAACTCCACGTGACACCAAACCACTGCCAAGAGACAAAATAGACAGTTTTGGAAATAGTTGTATCTTTTATATTATATATAAATTCGAATTATATCATGTCAAACACATACATTTAAAAAAAAAAAAAAAAAAAAAAAAAAAAAAAAAAAAAAAACATGGCTATATCAATGATTTGATTTATTTTTCTTCAGTGAGATCAATAATTAGTACATAAGATGGCTTATGTACGCACAATTTGTAAATATATATATTGTGTAATGGCATATTATTTGTAAAAAAAAAATATATATATATATCTATTGAGTTTAAATAAAAAAAAAAAATCAATTAGAGTTTAAATTTAAAAAAAATGATTTTCACTTATATGTTGTAACACTAGTAATAATAATAAATAAAAGAAAATATAATGTTCAATATGGAAATTGCAATACGATATGAATAAATGAAGTCCAGCAGGGGTGAGGCAGAAAATAAACTAAACAAATTAAATTATCAAAGTCTCCATTTTGGTTTTTATTTCTATTGTTCTAAATATTGCCTGTGTCCAAGGTTGCAACTTAATGGAGCATGTGTTGGTGTGTTAGACAAAAACCTGCATAGTGGAAAAAGAAAGAAACAGTATGTCTCTCTCTAAAATCCCAACTCATTCCTTAGAAATAGTTATGGGCAGACATTTCGCCTTCAATTATTATTATTATTATTATTATTATTATTTTACATTTAGAAAATCTTTATATTTTGGCAGTTACTGTCAGATCATTGTTGTCTATCGCGATTAAGAATTAATTCATTTCATTCTCAAATTTTAGATTATTAAAGTTTCAAGGACACTCACATGTATATATTATAAAATAGAAAATATAATTTGTTTCTTAGTGTTTGAATTTTAATGCGTATCCATAAATGGTTTTCATTTGTCAATCACAGTTGGGTTAACACTGTTATGTTTGAATTTAATTTTTTTTTAAATAATTTAAATGTCAAATTAATATAAGATTGCATGGAATTTATAATTTATTTGGTACTTACGTGTTATCCGGGCCAGGAGATAGATCGCCCAAAACAGTTGTCAATTGCACTCAGAAAAAGGAATTGATTAAAACTACAAAACATTTTTGTTGAGTATATTTTGGTTGTTTTAGCAAAATTGGAGTAAAATTGAACCATTTTACTTCAATTAACAAAACATTTTTGCTGACAATACAAATTTTTTTTTTGGAATTGCAAAAAAAGGTGGTTTTCAACAAAAAATTTTTTTTTGTTGATTCAAACAAAATTTCCATTGACATATATTTAAACAAAATTTTTGTTTAAATATGGGTCAATAAAAATTTTGTTTGAATCAACAATTTTTTTTTTTTTTTTTTTTTTTTTGCAATTCTAAAAAAATTTTTTGTATCGTCAGCAAAAATGTTTTGTTAATTGAAGTAAAATGCAATTGTCAATTTTACTCCAATTTTGCTAAAACAACAAAATGTACTCCAAAAATATGTTTTGTAGTTTTAATCAGTTTCTTTTTCTGAGTGTGCCAATCTTGTTTATCGTTGCCAATAATGTGCAAAACAGTAATTTAATATTGTTAAATACATAAAATTGTTTAAAATGGTAAATAATATAAAATAACACAAATAAGCAATAATAAAAAATAACATAAAACAGTAAACTATAATAAAGAAATAAACTATATATTATCTAAAAAAACTATACACTGTAATAAATAAATAAACTATATACTTGTCAAAAAATAAGGGTTACTGTAATTAGTATAATTGGCGCCATTCTTGGCTAGTTGTGTCTGACCTGGCCCGGATAATACGTAAGTACCATTTATTTTTATATGTCCTTTGTATTTTCAAAGAAATTTTCAGAAAATCAAAAATTTCGTTTAACTTTTTTCTTTAAGATCATGAAATAATATGAGTTAGTAAAATTTTGTATTTCATGTTAATGAAGCAAGCACATATAGTACAAATTTATACTTCAAAATAATTTTTAAACATAATTTAAGTTTGGTCATGTAAATCGAAAGGAACAATTCACTCCCCGCCGCCTTCATTTCAATTCTCTGTTCCCCTCAACAGGAACAAATGTCGGTCTTATTGTAATAGTTGATATTATATCGTCGATCATGCTGTGTATTACTTCTTTCTGTTAAAAAGTAATTAATTTTACTTGTATCCGAACAACCTAAACAAATATATGTTCGGATAAATAGATTTGCTCAAATTATCTTAAATTTTTACGGAATATTTTAAATTTCAATTAGCCTGCTTTGTTAGAAAAAATAGTAATAAAACCACAGACCGACAGCAAAACAGAAGAGCAGGAGAAAACAAAACAAAGAAATATTTTAAGAAAAGAGATTAATGAATTTCCTAAAGTTTAAGGAGCTTTCTTTGCAGTTATATTCCCTTAATATTCTGACTTTGGCCCTAAAATAAAATATTAGAGTTGTGACTGGCATTGTTAGATTGTTATTTTATTATTTTTTTAATGAAAATATTTGCCTCCAATTGTGCAAAAGACACTTTAAATAACTAACTAAAAAAATGAAAAGAATATGAAGTAGGAAATTATCAGTAAGAAAAGAAGAAAGAAAATGCTATAATACAAAGTATTTTCCATTTTTTCTTCTTTTCTTTTGAAATTTGTATCGGATCCAACATTGTAACTAAAAGGACATTCACATTCTTACTGATTAGACTTTAAAGTAGAGGACGTAAAACATTATTTTACAAGCTCTTACATCCAGTTCTTATTCCTCCATTCTACCTCTTTTGCATTTTCAGAACTTATTAGCTTCATTCTTCGCTTAATAGTTTGACATTTCAATTATATTATCTAATAGTATCCTGAATAGTACATTCCTTGAGGGACTTTGCGCCATAAAACTTCATACAACCAACCAACCATCAATAGCACATCAGGGTTGGGTTGATTTATGACGGCCAATTATCAACACGAGGGATATAGGCCCTGGGGGGAGTGCCCTCCGTGGGGGTCTTTTTAAGGGATCCTAACCCGTATTTACGGCAAGGTTAGAAGAAAACCACGGAAAACTCCGAACGGTTAGGTCGACGAGCGCGACAGGTGTTTGAACCCAGCACCTCCCGTCTACCAGCTTCGAGAGCAGAACCTCTCAGCCACTGATGGGGCCAATAGCACATCAGAAGCAACACTTTATGAGTTGTGTCGCTTTACGAATAAATTTTGTATAGAATTAATTTTAAACATTAAGAATACATAACGATGTTAAATACAATTAAATACATTTTTTTTCTGTAATTTCTTTAATAGCTCAAACGATATTGGACAACCTAATTGAAAGCAATTATTGTAATAAATCTCTAGGTGAATATAAAACAAAAATAGTGTTGAAATTCAATAATGGTTAAGTGAATAAAAAATTATTTAATTTTGAAGAAAGCGAATAGAAATAATTTCAGATGTTATAGTATACTGAGTAAATAAATATTTAAAGCATTGTTGAAATGGAAATTTGATAGGAATAATCCCAGTAATAAATAAATAAAAGGAGGATGAAACAGAAAATTATTGCAACAGTTAGAAAGCAATTTTTAAGAGTTTTTTTTCCCCCATCCATTTTTTGAAAAATTTTATCAGGAGCCAAACCAGGGCCGTAAGAAGTCGGCAGAATCGGGCGGGGGGGGGGGGGGGGGCTTTGAAATTGGGATAATTTACAGCTTGTCTTTTCCCCTTCTACTTTGCGGGTATATAAATATAGACAGAAGTAGAAAGCAAGTCCCCACTATGGTAAAGATACCATATATATTCCTTTCAAAAAAATTAAAGCAATCTATATTTATGTATTTTATCAAATATATTTTCCCCTTTCTGCATAATCGTAATTCATATACAGTCCCGGCTGTTAAAAACGCGCATCCTTTTTATCTTTCTCTTTCAACGAAAGACTTTTAGTCAAAATCATGCATATTGTTTTTAAATTATCATTAACGTACTTATTCGGCCTCCCACATATCAAAAGAAATGAAATTATACAAGGCATAAAATGTTTTCCTTTTCATGGTCAGCTTTGTCTTGAATATTGTTCCAGATGTCTATAGCATTTAAACGGCGCCTTTGCTGCATTCCTCGAATGCCCTGTTCCCAAAACAATAATTAACGGTAAAATTCTTAATCTCTCTTTTTAGCCAAAGTGCAATCTTCGCCAAAAGATTTTTCCCTTCCAATGACGTCAATTATGAAGTTGATATGTGTATAAGTAACGGTTACATTTCCCACGCAAAAAAATGCGATTCTCTTGGCTTGAAATGTATCTCGCTTGGCGTGTTTTTCCTTGCGCCCACTTTCATATCGGATAGAACACTTGCCCTCTGATCTTCATCTCATAAACATCTAAAAATGTCTTGGCCCCTTTGGCCACCCTTTGGTCTTATAACGAAAAATCCCCTTGATGTTCTTAAAACTCTTTGGATTACGTGAACTTGATCGGACCCGTTCAACAGCATTTCTGGATTATTCTTTGGATTATGTTTGTGTTCTTCACCCCTGACCTTAAATTTAAAATGTCACCTCACCAATATTCATCAGATTCATTTAAAAAATCTGAAACTTCGATTGATCAAAATCTCACTATTGTGGAAGATTCTGAATTGTGACATGTTTCTCCAATTAAAGACTATTAACTCTAATGATGTGATTTTCGTCTTCCTTGCTTCACCATACAAAATAAAAGGGAAAACTACACTCCAGTTTAGTACTTCAGTACCCAGGAAACGCACTCTGCGGATTGCCAAAACAACCAAGTGCCACTATACCTTCTTGTTTTAACAAATTGTTTCACTCCGTAAAAGTAAATCCTTTAGGTCTTTTCAAAGGATTCGCCAACTTTGACATCTTCTCAATAATCACCCCCTGAACTTACTTCCAACGATAAACTCTTTCATATGCATTGGTGCCGGACTTTTGAACTGGATGTGATCGTTTTCGCACGACAATTTCTAAAGGGTGTGTCATTGGGGCCACAAAACGAAAAAACAAAACTTTTAATTTGCAACTTTTCTGACTATTTTTTTTCATTCTGAAAATGCTTGTGTTGGAGGCTGCTTGTGATTGTTCTTTTACTCATCATCAAAAGTTACTATCTTCAAACTTAACCATTTTCCGTGAGATATGCAAATGTGGATCATATAACTAAAGATATCCGAGCTCTTAGGATGAGAAACCTTTTTTTTTTTTCCTGAATCATTTATTCCATAAGGTGTACGCAAAGTACTATTGTGAAATATATTCATCGTATAAGACGTGCATTTTTGTGCTTTTTTCTTTCTTCGGCAGTTCGAGAATCTGCAATCTAGGCCTTTCAACAAGTGCTTTTGAACATGTGGTTTTCTTCAATGACTGATGTTTTCATTCATAAAATCTGCGCCCGCATCTACATTGAATATCCTATTTTATCGTGAACTTCTACTATGTTCTTTTTATTTATTCTTTCCTCAATCATCGAAAAACTTTTTCAAATTGCCGTGTAACTGTGAACTAAAAGAATACTGAATAATTCGATTCCCAATTACGCTGTGCTAGCTAGAATTATCATTATCTGGGAAGAACTTTGGTCTTCGACGCTTATTCATTCATCAAATGATTTCATGTGTTCCAAATACTACTTAACCACAATATATTTTTCATCGTAGTTTTTCTTATTGTTTCTGACTCAAAGAAAGAATACTAAAAGTGATTTGAGAATACGCGGTAATGAAAGATTAATATAAAAGATATCATTCTTTTATTTTTAAGGATTTTCAGTGTTTTTTTGTTAAGAATTTGCAGTGCTTTTTTTTATATTGATATTATTTGCAGAAAAGCGCATGGATATGTTCAGAGGTAAGAATTTTTCTTGTAAAAGGTTGATAAAAAAAAAAAGAAATTGAACTTTTAATTATTTAATAAAAATCTTATACTGTAAATATTTTAAAAAGGTTTTAATAGATTATAATAAGTTTTATTAGGTACAGGTAAGATAAAAGTGCTCTTTTACACTCATAGAGACTTTATTTTGCATTTTATATGACAATTTTATGACGGAAAAATATGTTTTTCTCATATGCTCTATTTTACTATCTTATATTTTTTTCAGTATTTAAAACCAATCTTTTTAATAGTTAAATTTTCTTGAAGTTTTCTATGATTAAATATTTAATGATTTTTTAAATAAATTATCAAGTGTGGGTTGTTTAAATTGTTGCTTTTTTTATTTTGCTTATTTTATGATATTTTACCTGTGTCTAAAAATAATAATAATAATAATAATAATAAAACTTTTAAGGTGATATCACTATGGCTTATTCTAAAAATTGTGATTATGTTGTTGATGACTATTACGGAGACTCAGATTTAGTTGACCATTTCTTTAACCAAATTTTAACGTATCAGAAAATTAAGGAAATAACTAATGAACAAACAGTTGATTATCTTAAAACTAAACTGAAAGGTCCCGCCAAAAAAATATTATCTTGAAGACCCTGTACTATATAACGCACAAGACTTTGAATTTATTCGCGATCGCATTCAAAAATTCTTTTCACAGAATTCTTCGGCTGCAACTTTAAATGATTTAAATTGTTTAACAATATTACCACAGGAGACAGTAAAAAATTTTGCTCATAGACTCAATGTCCTCGTATCAAAGGTATATCCCGACATTCATGACAGGGATGCATTAAATAAAATAAAATACGTTAAATTAATGTTTTGTTTACCTTCGGACATTAAAATTAAGTTGCAAGAAGAAGGACATTCCTTTGAAAATGCCATTGCTATTCATAAAAATCTCTATAATGGTTCTAAACATTCTTCTACTTCTTTCTCTCCGAATCTTTTACATTTTGGACGCGAATTATCTCTAATATTTGATACATATGATTTAAATGCTAATCAACCCTTTCTAGACCAAAATGTAGACTTTTACAATCTCCTTCATGATTTAAATGGTATTTACAACAAAGCTTATGACAACATAAAAGCATCTCAAATTAAAAGAAACGAATATCATAAAAAAAAAAGGCAAAACTCAGGCCAATTACTGAGAAAGACATTGTATACCTAAAATCATCAGATAAATTTAAGCCAAGGTATACAGGACCTTATGTAGTTGTAAAGAAAGACTCACCTGTTTCTTTTTCAATTCAACAACTGAATTCTCATATTAACAATTCAATTTTCAGAGTTCATATAGACAGACTTTTACTTGCACCTCCTAGAAATAACCATTTATTTGACTTAAATTATCATAATGTTCATAACAATACTCCTAGTAATAACAATATTGAACAAAGTGCTCATTCCTATAATTTACGTCCTCGAAAGGTGATAAAATATTAATATGAATATAAAATTTTCTGTTGCCAGATTCATAAATGCTCCTTATCCATGGTAACAGGTGTATTTATGCATGCATGTTATGTAGTATTGTATTATTTGTTTTTATTGTGATATGGCTGGTCCATTGTTATGTGTTATGTAGCAGTACTGCAGAACTTGTTTATTTGGCAAAAGATTTTTTTTCCACGCATATTCTTGTTTAGCAAGTTCGTATAATTTAAAATCATGTTAAAAAAATAAAATAAAAATAAAAATAAATAAATAAATGGATAAATAAATAAATAAATAAAATATATAGATAATATAAATTAAGAATAATAGGTATTGTTATAAATTTAAACATTTGATAATTCTATTAACACTCTCTGCATTTGTAAGTATACTTAGCATTTTGTAAAAAAAAAAAAAAAAAAAAAAAAAATCAAATTAATTATCTCATTTGAATTTAATACTCATTTTCCTTTTAATTTAATCTTTGAATTTTTAAATGACTTAAAATAAATGAATTATTTTGAGAATTTAATTTTCGAAACAATATATATTTATCCCGAATGTGACTTTATGCTCTCTTCACTCTAGAACGTGTCTATGGAAGGATTTTTAGGTTTTTGAACAAAAAAAAACTTTGATTTATTTTGCATTTTTTTTAGTTTTTATTCGCCCTTGCGGAATAAGCCCCGTTCAAAATTATTACCCATGTGGGGGTCTTTATTCCATTGTGAATGAGAGCAAAACTTTGTTAAAATTGGTATACCCAATTTTACTATTTTTCAAACCCGTAGATGAACCCGAGTCGCTCCAATCATAGGCGGAGTTTCCAAATATGTGCGGAGCAAGGGGGGTTTACCAAAAATAAACCCCTCTCCCTAAATACGCCCTGTCCCGAATATGACCAATGTCCTAAACTGCGGTCTCTTCCTTGTTATTACAACAAGTTTAAGGGGAGATATTTTTTTCGATGCCCATGTCTTGCATCATTATTATCTCTCCTGTGTCTTTACACGAAAACTTTTTTTACGTTTAATATTTTATATATGTATCTTTATAATCTTTATAATCTCTATATTATCATTGTATAATTGTAATTGTGTTTCTTTATTTTGAAATTTTTGTATTTACATTTCATTTAAGATTTTTAATAATATAGTGCAAACTTGTGAACTTTTTAAGCAAATACAAAAAATTTGTGCACTAAAGACTCATTTAGCATGCTCATGTTTGTTGATAAATAAAATCACGTGAGAAAACAATCAAAGAAAAATGCAGCTGTAATTTTTCATTCTTGAACTCTTTTTAAAGACTGTTAAAAAAAAAAAAAATGAACAATTAAGAGTTTATTTATATAGGTGCACCATCATATTGTAAAATGAATAAACTTGCAAGAAAACAAACAAAAAAAAATATGTTTGCAGCTAACATTAGTTCTAATATGGATAAAAGACTTTTCAAAGACTTTAAAAATATATTTTGCTGCAATTTGAAAATGTATGGCCATTTATTATACTATTATGAAGATATTACTGTAGTACTACATATTATTATTTACATTATTGTATGCATACTTTTTTTATTTTTATTATTTTTTCTGCTTTGATATTTTGTATTATATTTACAGGGTGACATTCTAAATTTTTCAAAATCTTGTGAAGGGGTGATATATATATGGTAAAGATACCATATATATTCCTTTCAAAAAAATTAAAGCAATCTATATTTATGTATTTTATCAAATATATTTTCCCCTTTCTGCATAATCGTAATTCATATACAGTCCCGGCTGTTAAAAACGCGCATCCTTTTTATCTTTCTCTTTCAACGAAAGACTTTTAGTCAAAATCATGCATATTGTTTTTAAATTATCATTAACGTACTTATTCGGTCTCCCACATATCAAAAGAAATGAAATTATACAAGGCATAAAATGTTTTCCTTTTCATGGTCAGCTTTGTCTTGAATATTGTTCCAGATGTCTATAGCATTTAAACGGCGCCTTTGCTGCATTCCTCGAATGCCCTGTTCCCAAAACAATAATTAACGGTAAAATTCTTAATCTCTCTTTTTAGCCAAAGTGCAATCTTCGCCAAAAGATTTTTCCCTTCCAATGACGTCAATTATGAAGTTGATATGTGTATAAGTAACGGTTACATTTCCCACGCAAAAAAATGCGATTCTCTTGGCTTGAAATGTATCTCGCTTGGCGTGTTTTTCCTTGCGCCCACTTTCATATCGGATAGAACACTTGCCCTCTGATCTTCATCTCATAAACATCTAAAAATGTCTTGGCCCCTTTGGCCACCCTTTGGTCTTATAACGAAAAATCACCTTGATGTTCTTAAAACTCTTTGGATTACGTGAACTTGATCGGACCCGTTCAACAGCATTTCTGGATTATTCTTTGGATTATGTTTGTGTTCTTCACCCCTGACCTTAAATTTAAAATGTCACCTCACCAATATTCATCAGATTCATTTAAAAAATCTGAAACTTCGATTGATCAAAATCTCACTATTGTGGAAGATTCTGAATTGTGACATGTTTCTCCAATTAAAGACTATTAACTCTAATGATGTGATTTTCGTCTTCCTTGCTTCACCATACAAAATAAAAGGGAAAACTACACTCCAGTTTAGTACTTCAGTACCCAGGAAACGCACTCTGCGGATTGCCAAAACAACCAAGTGCCACTATACCTTCTTGTTTTAACAAATTGTTTCACTCCGTAAAAGTAAATCCTTTAGGTCTTTTCAAAGGATTCGCCAACTTTGACATCTTCTCAATAATCACCCCCTGAACTTACTTCCAACGATAAACTCTTTCATACCCACTGCCATAAAACTTTTGATTATAAAATTCTTAAATGCAATAAATGATGTTATTCGCATTGAAAGATTCCTATGTCTAGAGGGGGGCTCTAGAAGTTGCCAGGGGGGGGGGGGGGGCTCAGCCCATACTGCCCCTGTCTGGTTACGGTCCCCTGGGTC
This sequence comes from Maratus michaelseni, assembly GCA_963931845.1. Lineage (NCBI taxonomy): Eukaryota > Metazoa > Arthropoda > Arachnida > Araneae > Salticidae > Maratus > Maratus michaelseni. The sequence goes on from OZ007593.1 coordinate 383,340,704, forward strand.
GAACACTGCAACAAAAGAAGACTCTCACTCATTCTGATATATTACTTCAAATAAGGAGGAGGTAAAAATTTACTATAAGTTCTTACATCCCGCTCTTATTTCTCCATTCAATCTCTTTTTACATCTTCAAATCTGATTAACTTCATTCTTCTCTTAATACTTCTATCCCACCTCCTGCTGGGAATATTAAAGAGATGCCTAGCATTCTTAGTTTGACAATTCTTTAATAATATCTAATAATACCTTTAACAGTACCTCAGATGCCACTTTTTATTTTAATTGAATCAATTTACGAATAAATTTATTATAGGATTAATTTTAAACATTAAGGTTGGTTGGTTGGTTGTATAAGGTTTAATGCACAAGGTCCCATTGGGGATAAGTTGCGCCAAAGTAAGAGTTAAGAAAAAAATATAAATTTAAAAATTCATAACCAAAACCAAAAAGGAAACAAAGCTTAATGAGAAAATCATCTGGATGGGGGGTCACCCATTCAGATATAGTCATACAGTGTATAAAACAAATATTTTGAATTCTTAAAAAAGTAACGTATAAAAATAATACACTAAGAAATGCTATCTGAATGGGGTTACCCCATCCAGACATTGTTATAGATAAAACACACTGTAAAAAAAATTTTGTCAAATTAACGGGAAAAAACTGTCAATTTTGGAGCCAGTTTAAAACCGTTTAATTTACAGGAAATATCTGTAATTTTTTACGTGAAGTGACTGTTTTTTTTACAGTTTCATACTGTTATATTTACAGAGATAAACTGTTAATTTAACAAAAATATTTTGTGGTTTTTACAGAGAAAACCTGTAAATTTTACAAGAAAAATCTGTACATTTTACGAAAAAAATCTGTACATTTTACGAAAAAAATCTGTAAATTTTAACAAACTTCCTGTGTTTTTAACAGTTAAATGCTGTTATATTTACAGAGATAAACTGTTATTTTAACAGAAATATTCTGTGATTTTTACAGAAAAAACCTGTAAATTTTACGAGAAATATCTGTTTTTTTAACAGTTAAATGCCGTTGTATTTACAGAGATAAAATGTTATTTTAACAGAAATATTCTGTGATTTTTACAGAGAAAGCTTGTAAATTTTACGAGAAATATCTGTAATTTGTAACAAACTTTCTGTTTTTTTAACAGTTAAATGTCGTTGCATTTACAGAGATAAACTGTTATTTTAACAGAAATATTTTGCGATTTTTGCAGATAAAACATGTAAATCTTACGAGAAAAATCTGTACTCTTTGCAGAAATCTCCTGTTTTTTAAGACAAAAACAGGACGCTCTAAAATGATTGAAACATGCTTTAATATTTTATCTGTGGGAGATTCGTAGGCAATGTAAATTACAAAATTGTTCAAAATAAGTTAGAATACAAAATTATTTTGATGAAATGGTTTTGCCATTAATTTCAAAAAGTTACATTTGAAATTTTTATCTGATGCCTGGGTCTTACAAGTTATATTTAGGAAAGTATTATTCCTGTTCTGACAAGTACAACAGTCAAAATTGCATTATTCTATGACCAAAACACACAGAGTTACACTTTAGAGTTTATGAAATTTCAGAAGTTTCTGCCTCTAAACACAGACAAATGATTTTTAGTGCCAGAAAACTCTGAAATTTCATATAATTCCAACGTAGTGTACTTTGATTACAGAAGAATGGAATTATTACTGTTGTACCCGTCAGAGCAAGGAGAAAATATTTCTAAATATAACTTACATGAACCAGGAGCCCTATAAAAATTTAAAGAGTCACTTTTTCAGAACTAATTCATCAATATAATCACAATTCCTACTTTATTTTGAACACTTTTGCAATTTACTTTGCATACATATCTCCAACAGGTAAAAAATTAAAGCATGTTTCAATCATTTTGGAACATCCTGTATGCTTATTTATAAACAAATGTGCTAGCTTTTGCATAAAAAGGTGAACGTTTTGCTAAAAAAATAATTTGGTGAAAACTGCAATATATTTAAAAGCAACATTTGTGAATTTATCACTCAAGGTTGGTGAGGCATCCCCTTCTAATAAATAAAGTACAAAAATTTTTCAAAATATAGCAAGTATATCTTTTACATACTCACATTGACAATTTTTGATAAAATATTTAACACACTCACCAGTCTTTGAATTTGAGTAACTATTTCCAAATAGTAATTCTGCAACTTAATAAAGCAGAAATTACTACTTGAAATAGTGGTATAAAAATTCAAGGACATTGCGGAGCACACTCTTATTCCAAAACAAGAATTCTTGTTTCCTGACAAGAGAACGTAATTTTAAAAAAGAGAATTCTCATTTCCTGATGTAAATGCAAATGTGTGAAAATCACTTTATAGATGATTTCTTGGAAATTAGATTAGCTATAGCCTGTAAATGAAAATAAGAATAGCTACAGGGTATATATATATATATATATCAGAGGTGATTGTGGGTTCATGAAAAAATACCTGAAATTTTAGCGAGAAAACGTTTTTGTATGGAGAGAGGGAGGGTGGGGGGGGGGGGGAATATAAAATTTATTACATGGAGGTCAAATTATAAATTTTAATTATGTTTAGAAATCATATGAAATTTATATTTTAGTCTTATTGTATGAATTTAACTATCAGAATAAAAACAGAACTACGGTACTGTAAATGAAAAAAAAAAAAAAACGAATTCGGGTACATAACCCACAATCACTCCTAATATATATATACGTAAAAAATTTAAAAAAAAAAAAAGATTAAACATTAAAAAATCTCTACCTATATTTGAGTTTTTAGCTGATGTTCCTACTATATACTATACTCGTACCTGCCAACTAAGGATTTTTTGGCACCAGTAATTTTGAAGAATCTTCACCTTATTTAATTGTAAAAATTTGTAATTACATAAGATGAAGATTACTCTTCAAAATTACTGGTGCTAAAAACTAGGCAGGAGCTGACAGTTATCACTACATTATGAAAAAACACTATGCATTAAAATTAAATTTTATTTATTTTTAAACTGAAGCTACATCTAATAATCATGTTTTATAATTTTAAAATACATCAGAACAAACAAATTAAACTAAGACATTTATTATCAAATAAATAAAATACATAAAAATCATCTATCATTTCACAATCTGTGTGAAACACAATCATTACACAAATTAAGATGTCTCAAGTTTATGCATTATTTTTCCTTCACATCTGGATTCATCTTCAAACATTGGTTGAGATTTATTCCATAAAAAGTATCTGTAAAATAAATATATTTCAGTGGATTAAAATAAAATAAAAGATTTTTGTCTTTTTTTTACACATGGATAAAGCAACACATTTTAGCAGAGAAATAGTCATAGTATAGATATCACAATTTACAAATTTCATTTCTGAATGATTTAAAATCAAAATTCATAAATATACATGAAAATGCCAAAAATTTCCAATATTTTTAAAATAGCCAACTTGCTGCTGATTATAAATATTTTTTGACTGAATATAACCTAGAAACTGAAACATATTATGGTACTTTTCGGTTAGCCGGGTGCCAGTGATATATGTACATATATAAATATATATGTATATATATTCATACATATATGTGTATATAATATGTATGTACATATATGTGTATGTGTAGATATATGTGTATATATATATATTTGTGTAGATATATGTGTGTGTATATTATATACATGTATATATATCATTGGCGCCCGGCTAACCGAAAACGAAAAGTACCCATATTATTAACATGAAAACTTATTCTAAATGCTTTTCTGTTTTTATTATTATTAAAAAAAAAAAAAAAGTTACAGCAAAATTGAAAATCAACTAATTGAAAACAGAAACAATTTTTTAACAACTTGAATTTTTACACCCGTCAAAACACAAAATATAGGATTCTGTCTAAAGTTCAAAAAAAGTTTCATTGTTCAAACAATAGAAATTTAATTAAGTTTGTGTGTTCTTTCATTCTCTAAATTACTGCACAGTTTAAACTGAACTAAACCAATTTTATAGGTAAACTAAATTTTATAGGTAAAAATTTTTGGTCTTTATCACATTCGTTACTGCCATGAAATGAAGGAATTCAATCGATTAATCTTTTTGACTGTGAATTTATTTTTGATTAGAAATAGCTGCAAGACTTTTTTTATTCTATTGGTAGAACTTTAAAAAAAAAAAAAAAAAAAAAAAATTATGACACTTCCACGATAATTTCAAGAGAAATCTACCACAAAGAATTTTTTTGTAAATAATAGTACCAAAACAAATATAAATATATTCGGTAGTAGAAGATATTCGATAGCCCTGCTATCGGTCCACGGGACATAAATGTCCCGTCGTAGTCAAATACAAGAATATTTTACCCATTATAATCTGCTTCTGTTTAAATTATCAGATAGAAATTGACAATTTTCACCACCATTTTTTAATTCCTTGATTTTTAATAACTTTCACTAACTCTCTGCTGATCATTGATCAGCAGCATTGCACACAAAGTCCATGTGAATGTACTAGAGGTTTGTATGAACCAAAATTTTCAGACCCAGATCCAGACCGGTCAAGAGAAAGCTATTCTGAACCGATGTAAAAGCTAAAAGTTCAGTCCCATCCTGAGCGGATCAGACCCGAGCAGACTCGATGCCTACAAAAATTTCGAATATTTATTAGCTAGTTTTGTCCTACAATTAAAATTCTTTAACAGAATATTGCACACATATTTAAAGTACATTTCTTCCATGTACATTCTTAAAGGTACTTTCTTACGTACAACATTTTTCAGTGTATGTCCGCAAGCCATGCTATACGTGATTACAATATTAATGATCACATAAGACAATTCCATTCAAATGAAAACTTATTAAAATGAAATTGTTTAGAAGGAAAGAAAAGAATGATTAAAAAAAGCATAATTTTGAAGCTCAATGAAGGTAAAAAAGTAGATTTTAAAAAAAAATCGTTAATTTATTAAATCAAAATAAGTTTCTTAGTCAGTTTTATTTTAACAGCAGCATTAAAAGTTTAGTTAGCATTAGAAGTTTGGTTGGAAAAAATAGTTGGAATGAATCTCAACTATAATACTCCAACCATTGAATATGATTTACCTAGTTGAAAAAAAAAAAAAATATATATATATATATATATATATATATATATATATATAAACTTTCCTCTGTTCATAACCTTCTTAGATTCCGTTTCCAAATTCACCAAAAAAGAAAAAAAAATAGAGAAAGAGAAAACACCACATATTTTTAATAGCCACATTGCCGCGGAGAGATTGTCACAAGTAAATTTTGAAATAAAGGTCGTCTACATATTGAAAATTTGGCCAAAATTAAATTTGCAAATGGTAACGTCCCCTTCTAATATCATATTAGAATTTTTTTAATCAAAGCAGCCCGGAAAAAAGTATGTTGTGCTCCTTTTTCTTAAATATCAATAGAGTTATAAAACAAAATGTGTTAGGAGTTTATCCATAAATTTAGAAAAACAAAACTATCTTACAAAGAGATGTATCGGGAAAATTCAATTAGTTACCAGAAAAAGTATACAGATTTTTTAGTATAAAACAAACTCACTTTATACATAAGAAAATACCATAATTGCTTTTCTGGTTAGTCTCTGACATTTTCTTTCCTGTGTATGCTTTGAGAAAAAGAGGCCATCGAAAAAGTTTAGGCCATCAGAAAGTAAAAATTATCTATATCCATAAAAGCAATGATTGGAATGATGAACACTGATACCACATGTTTTTACAATTATGGTTTGTTTCTTGTGAAAATTTATGGCTATCATAATGCATAATCTTTTGAATATGATTTTATTAACATGTTTCTTAATTAAAAAAAAAAGTTGAATTGAAAAAAAAAAAATGCTTGAAAAACTTTTGTGTCGCATTAAAAAATAAGCCTGGTGGTTTTTGAGAAGATAATAAATAAAAGTATGTCACGTGAATTAACATTAGCATCCTCAAACTTTTAACTCATATAACTCCACGCAGATTTAAGAAAAAGTATAGAATCGGTTCCTTTTGACGGGCTACCTTGACTTAAGGAACTAAAAAATGGTGTTAAGGCTGCTCGTCAGTAAACTTCCCGATTCCTCTAGCTAATGTTAATCCTATGGGCGTAGGATGCATTCGTATTTTTAAAATATCTCCTCAGGAAATTAATATTTTTAACTTCTGTTTTCTTTGTACTGTTCTTAAAGAATGTCTCTTTTTTTTCTTAGTTGTAAATTTTTTTCTAAAATATATAATGTGAAGTGTTAAAATTTTATTCAGTTTCACTAGGATTTTAACACATAAAATATAAATTAAGCACATATTTCAGAAAAAAATTGACAACTAAGAAAAAAAGAGACATTCTTTAAGAACAGTACAAAGAAAACAGAAGTTTAAAATATTAATTTCCTGGGGAGATATTTTTAAAATAGGAATGCACCCTACGCCCATAGGATTAAAATTAGCGAGGGGAATCGGGAAGTTTACTGATAAGCAGCCTTAAAAGTGGGTGTTACCATTTTGAAGTTCGAATCAATACAATTTTCAACATGTAGATGATCCCTACTTCAAAATTTGTATTCAAATTTGAAAAGTAGACACATTTCCGAGTCGAACAGCACCTTTCGCATCTCTTTGCAACAGTTTGGTGATTAAACAGTATGAGGATGTTCTCTCGCTTTTTTTTAAATGAATGTACAATATCACTAGATTACAAAGGGAAAAAAATGCAGTTCCGACTTCACACGGTAAAAATAAATTCCCGGCTCTGTCAAAATCTGCAAGAACAACCCGAGCAAAGTCCGAGTATTTTGAAAGGAAATTGGCCAGAGTCTGCATAAACCTCTACTAAAACACACAACCCCCCCCCCCCCTCCCACACACAAAAGAAACAAACGAACAAACAAAAAAAACCTAATCCTTAGAGCGCACCACTGTGTATGTCATGCGGGATTTTTAAAAAGCCTATTGCATTGTAAGAAGTAATAATGTTCCCAATTTTGCAGATTTTTTTATTCAAAATATCTACTTGAGTTTTACTAGAAAATTCTACCAAAAATTACTATTCGAAATTTCAGGTCGACGAATAAAACAAAATGCGGTTAAATTGACAACATTGGAGGTAATAGGAGGTTGTTAACTAGATTGGAAGGAAAAGGCCTCGCAAAAGTTCTTGCACCCGGCCTCGCTTTCACTAAGGACGGCTCTGATCTGATGTAATTTTGCCAATGCTGTAGTTCTTCTGTCACATGCTATAGTTGTCAATTGTCATTCCTATATAATATTGCATTGTTCCATCTGCTCTGGTGAATGGGATTTCATAAACACCTGATAGTTGATATGACTATCAGGTCTATTTTCTTACAAACTATACTTTTTAATTTTATGGATGGTTTTGTGATAAGGCATATAATATTGAATTTGCAAAGTTTATATTTCAATCTTTCAAAGAGGCCAGGGAAATATTGTAAAGTGGATAACTTTGAATTTTGTTTATTGAAGTTTTTCTTCTCCATGCTTGTAATAATATAAACTTAGCAAATTCATATTTATTGATTTTATTATGATTTATTTAGTGATTTTATTATGATTTATTTAGTGATTTTATTACATGATTATGTACAGATAATTTTAATGATAAAATGTATTGATATATATCGCCAAAACCAGAAAAGATTCTTTCTAGTGAAGTTGTTGAAGTAGAAACATTTAAAAATCCAGCTGCAAACATAAATCTAAGGTGTGTGTGTGGGGGGGGGGGGGGGGGAATAAAAGGTCATTGTCAGAAGAAAAGGTTTTTTGTCTACAGATCGACAGTCTATTGCTGTTGAAAACTTCATTTACACTTATTTCACATGAAAAAACAAAACAAAAAAAAACATGCATAGTGATATTTTGAAAATAAATATCAGATATTTATTATGACAGAAATCTATTGACATACATCACAAACCCTCTTTAAAACGTTTTTTCAGACTCTGGTACACATATCCCTGGAGGTATATGAAAGACTTATAGGGAACACGCCATGTACAAAGAGTGGTTTAGGGTGTCTGCCCTCTATCTCCCTAATTCTTGTTTTCCCCTTCAGTAAAACTTCTAACATCTAGAATATTTTTGAATGGTAACAGCATAAAATGCTGTACAGAACTGGCACATATCAGAACAATAAAGTAAAGCAGGTTGATACAATGTCACAGACTGGCACAGAATGTGTGGCATCTGCGGCTAGGAGGTTGGTAGGTGAAAGGTATGTAGTCAAGAACCCCATCTATTCCAATAGGGATCAAATCAATTGCAGAGAAACTTTGAAGTTAATTAAAAGAAGTCAGCCCTTGTAAGTCCTTGTGGTGCTTTGTCAGATGACAGCTGCCCCCTTCATCATGTGCCTTCAGGAGCTTGTGTCCTGTTTTGGTACACAAGAGGATACTTGCACCAAACTTTTTAATCTCAAATGAATTTTATTTAAGAGAATTGACATATTAAGTTGGACATGTTTTTCTCCTTATATTTATACACTAACTAGTTTTCTTTTCATGCATAACTAGCAAGTCATAGATCAGGGTTGCAAAAAAGCCTGCTAAAAGTTTTTAAAAGCCACACCGGTGATTTAATTGGTCAAAATTAGCTTGTAATTTTATACTACAAATTTTTAACCTTCTCGCCACTGCAAACTGATATATCCATTCACTATGCTGTAGGTATCACAGCAATATTAGTGTTATTTAAAACCTAAATTAATGATTTATATGTGATGTAATCTTCCCAATTGGGCAAAAAAGTCCGGGCCAGGATTTGAACCTGGATCCCTTGACTGAAGCTGCCAATGCTCTACCAACTGAGTAATCCCGGATGAATATGGCTGAACTAATTCACCCAGTTAACCTTAATGGCCATAGCATCTGATCTGATATCTGAATTAGCATAACAGAATAAATCACAGGTAATGGAACCTCCAGTCCATTTAATCTAGTGTAATCACATTTCCAGCGTTTACTGGAGGTCCCATTACCTGTTATTTATTCTGTTGTACTGATTCAGATGTCAGACCAGATGCAATGGTCATCAAGGTTAACAGGCTGAAAAAGTTCATCCATGTTCATCCATATTCGTCCGGGATTTCTCAGTTGGTAGAGCATTGGCAGCTTCAGCCAAGAGATTTCAGGTTCGAATCCAGGCACGGACTTTTTCGCCCAGTTTGGAAGGTTACATCTCATGATTTTTTTACCAGAATAACTGTGTCAAAATTAATCTAATGATTTATAGTTTCAATAATTATATTCATATACAAAATTAAGTTTGTTATATAATGTTGGAAATATGTTTTTTTAGCATTTAAAAAAAAATTATATAGAAAACAGCATTACACTTTTGCCGTTACACTATTTAACGATATGATTTATTACTTAATTTTAAGGATTTTATTGAAAAGTAATACACTTTTTCCCCCTCTCAGATATTCAAAATCCTACCTAAAATCATTTTGTAAAAAAAATTCAATTTCTCGCTATTGAAAACAATATTAAGAAAAACATAGCATGAATAACTCTTTTCACTAGACATAAAAAAATTATACTTACACGTATTTTTTTTTTCCTTTAGTTGGACACAGCTTCCTGCCAAATCATCCATCTGTATATGAACTTGTTTTGTATATTTCAGGCCATGGCTATCCTGACAATTTCCAAGAATATTTGAAAAAAAAAATGACAAATTAATCTATGACAGTAAATATTAAATTAAAATATACAAATTTACACATTATATACATTATGTTTGTTACATTCCTACACTCTAGCATTTTTCTTCAAAATGCATTTAGATTTAGAAAAAAAAGAAAAGAAAATAGCCTTCTCAATAATATCAAAAAATAGCATCTGATATTCAGTTTTCACAAATATTTCTATTAGTTTAAGTATTGTTACCCCCTCCCCACTCTCAAATATCTCAGTTATTGTCTGCTTTCACAAACCCACCACCACCACTGTCTTTTACCAAGAATAAAAGCAACTGAGAAATGGTTATTTTAATTGCTGAATTAGAAGGAAAAAAGCCTTCCAAAAATCAATTAGAACCTGTATTTATAAAGGATTGGCTTGTATTAATTTTCTTTTCATATTTTCTTAATTTAACTCAACCTTCCGTGGCTTATTGGAAAAAATTTATTGGTGTTAATACAAAGTTTCCCCCAGACAGTTTCAGAAGGGTGCTGCACCCTGCATGCCCTTTGGTTTTCAAAATAGCACCCTTATTGCCCCCCAGTAAAATAATTAGCGCCCTTCTTGCCCCTCAGTAAAAAAAAATGTTCTTTCTCCTTTTTGCATTAAAAAAATTGCTTTCATAGTAAAAATTGACTCAATGTTGTCTTGAAAAGAGTGCTTTGACTTTTAAATATCAACAAAGGCTTTAAAAACCAAAATAATACCTTTAACAATTAAAAAAAGTGCCCTTAAGAATCCAAAAAGTGCCCTCAAGAATCAGAAAAGTGCCCTTTTCTCACCGGCAGCACCCTGCCCTTTTTCAAACCTGGGGGAAACTCTGGTTAATACCTTTGAGAATGTGCGACTAATGTCATCAATTATCTATACCTGAAATTTTAAATAGTTTCAAGAGAATGGAAAATAGATACAAAAGTAATACAGAAGGCTCCCTTGCATATTATCCATGCCTAGTAAGTACACTGCGCCAATAAAACTAACCTTTTCTTCTTCCTTTCCACATTGTAACTCTGCAGTTAACATTATTATCATGTAGTAACAATATTAAATGAAATTGCAGAAGCATTTATATATTATAACTATCTATAATATAGATTAGGGATGCACCGAATGTTCGGTATATCCATTCGGTATTCGGCCATATTGCCGAATATAAAATTATTCGGTCAGCCAAATATCAAACTATTTTAGCCTACCGACTATTCGGTAAGGCCGAATATTTCGATATTTGGCCAAACCGAATACTTCGAGAAACTTTTTTTTTAAATATTTTTAAAAATTGGTGGTGTACCAAGTAGTGCTTTGGCCGAGTAGCCAAGTACTCGGCCATTTACTACTCAGCCAAGTAAATACAGAGTAGGGGAGACCGGTACACAGTGGACCACTTTTTCAGTTAACATTTTTTTTCTCTTTAACAGACTGACCGATCTGTAAGAAAATATTTTTGAATATTCCTTATACCTTCTTACATCCATCATAATTTTCTCACAACATAGTTTTCAGTACATTTTTCAAAAAAAAAAAAAAAATTATATACACATGTAAAGTGGACCAGTGTACCCCGGAAGCACTGGTCCACCCACCGGGGTACAGTAGACCACTATTAGGTATTATCTAAAATACAATATAAATCTATTTTTCATTAATCTAATTATTTTTTGTTGCCCCTTCACCCACAAAATAACATAGTAATATAAATTTTGAAACAAAAAATTAATTATATTTTGAAAGAGCCTGGAATTTTCAAGAAATAATTTTGGGTCTGAGAGCCACATTATGAAATCATTGACATCAACAGCAGATTCATCTACAGTTTCGGGAGAAATAAACTGATTTCCATTCAATTTGCGTCTCATGAATCTTACTTGAATAGAATCATCAACAATTAGACTACAAGTTATATTTATCAAAGACAGCAAATACAAAACAAAATATTTCTTACTATGTTAAATAAATTATTTTTATTTGTTTACTTTATTTTACAGTTAAATCTACTTTAAAACAATCTTTCTTTATAGAAAATAAGCAATTATTAAATATTTTGAACATTCTGCATTACAGGAGCAGAGTGGATTGTGGACCACTGTACCCCATGTTGAAGTTCAATAAATAATCATATTAATATTGTTTATAGCTTTCTTTTAAACATATTAACTTTAAAGTAAAATAAAAACAAGTATCTTAGCTTTGCAAAAAAGCTGTTTTATTTTATTTATCTACAACCTTTAATTACTAAAAAAAACAAAAATATGATGATGAAAAATTTTACTTTTAGAAGCTCAAAACAACCAAATCAGGGTAAAATAGTTCAATCTGAGCTAAACATATTTTCTGAAGGCTATAAATAATCATTGCAGTGCCGTTGTCTATTAGGATAGAAGAGAAGCTTAAAAAAAATTTAAATAAATAAAATAGTAGGGGGTGGTCCACTGTACCCATAGGTCCAGTGTGTACCGGTTTCCCCTATATTTCTAAACACTGTTTGATTATCTGAATTATATAAAACTAAATTATGTTAAAGTACATTATTATGTTTGTTTACATCTTGAATTTATTTATTAAAAAAAACTGGTTTAAATCAATGATTTTATTTTAAAGAATCAATTGATTTAAATCAGCGAACCCTCTAACTAAGCCTTGAGAAGATTTAGAAATCTTGAATAGGTAGTTTAAATGTTTTTTTACCTTTCCTATTTTTAAATCTTAAAAAGAAAAGAAATAGAACAAAAATTAATTTTTTAACTAAATTTACAAGTTTGCACTTTCTACCAAGCATAAATAAAAGTGGTGAATTTTCCACAATCAGGGCACGTGCCAAACTCAGATATTTTAACAGAAATGTTTTAGAATTACAAGAATTGCAGTCGTGAAATTAGGCATGATTTCTAAACAGTTAATGTCTGTTCTGAATTTTTTTTTTTTTTTTTTACTTTTATATTATTCATCATAATTATTTATTTATTAGTGAAAGTCTCCAATTGCAACCACCTATTTTTAAATTTCTAATTTGTATGTGTGCACAGTGTCGATACTCTAATAAAACATACATTTTAAAAAATTAAGTTTGTTGAAAATAAGATTCATATTTTCTTGCTGATTCACTCGTAATTTTATCATTAGTGAAACGAATACCCTGCAATTTAAGGTGCAATTCTCAAATGACCTGCTCAATAAAACAAAACTTTCTGATACATTTTTCAATGCAATAGCATAAAGTTGGCAGGGCTAACTATTGAAGCAATTTGGAATCGAAATGAGTTTTCCACAATTTGATAAATAAATTACTTATCGAGTTATAAGCGATTCGTGTCGTATTTCACTTTTCTCGTGCAAACAGCATCAGGGATTCGATTCAAAATGCAGACTTTGACAGTATTTTCTGAAAGATCTTCTGCCTTTACCAAAAAATGGAAAACATCATTTGATTACATAGTTTCTGAATAAGAACACCTGCCAATTTTACATGTTTCCAAACAAAAATGAATTAAGAAATATGTTAAAAGTAGTTCTTTTGGCTCTGAGAACAACCTTAATATAACAATCAAGAAACATTAATAAGTCTATTTTAAGTGTAATTTTGCATTACTAAAATTTTTTATTATGTTGGTTATATTAATTTAAGATTTTCCATATTTTTTTTTTTATTTACACAGTGTCTTATTTTTAACTTGGTGTAATATTGGACAGTCTTTTTTTTTTTTTCCCCCTAACAAACAATTTGAAAATAACACAAAATATAATTTTCATTTCTTAAAGGATTCATTTATCTTTTCAGACTAATTTGGCATCATTTGGATAGTAAAAAACCAAGAACCTTAACTTATACATTGCCAAAAATGGTTGTCAAATACCAATTTTGTTCAATGTGGCCAATTGTGTTCAAAACAGTAATTTAATATACATAAAATTATTTAAAATGATAAATAATATAAAAGCAAACTAAAGCAATACAAAACATTAATTTAGTACATAATATAAAATTGATGGCTTTCAGCTACATATGGCATTAAATATGGTAGTTCTATTTCCAGTGATTTGTTATGCCAATCAGAACAAATGTAACAAATATACTATTATATTTATGTATTCTACTCTATTATATTATAGTTATAATGTGCGTATAAATATTTTTACCACTGCCTTTAATATGCCAACTATGAGATATTAACTAGGCACGTAACATAAAAAAAGCAAAAATAAATAAGTGTTACTGTAATTATTTCCGTCCCTCTTGTTGGTGCAGTGAATGTGACCTGGCCCAGATAATAAGTAACGATATTTTCTCTAGTTGATAATCAGTTTCTCAAAGTATCATTTTTTTTTCTGTGAAAACTTAAAACAAGTCAGGGGTCGATCCAGGCAAAATTTGGGGCCTATTTAGGGTCCCTTCACAAAAATCTATTTAGTAAAACAGGCCCCTTCACAAAAATCAATTTAATAAAATGGGCCCCTTCCAAAATTCCTTTTACCAAAATAGGCCTTTTCACAAAATTCTATTCCATAAAATCTTAGTATTTATTATTTTGTGATGTTTTAAATTGTGTAATTTGTAAACAAACAAGTTTGCCAGAGAGGAAAACTTCAGCAAAAGGATTTTAAAAAGTTTTTGTTTATAAATGCTTAGTTCGAATTTGATTAACTGAATTTCAACATTCGTTACAAAATGTTATTTTTCACAAAAATATAATAAATTTCACAAAAATAACCTTTACTTTTCACAAAATGGGCCCCAAGAAAAAAAACCTGCATCGACCCCTGCAAGTATAAATGTTTCAACTTTTATTGACTATATGACACTTTGTAGATACAGAACTTTTGCCCCTGTCAGTGACTTTTTTAGACATACCCCCTCCCCCGAATTTTTCTTTTTCCTCCTAAGCTTTATGTTTAAAGCTGAATTTTTAAATGTAGAACCAATAATTATGTGAGACAATATCAACTTAGTACAGCCATGAAAGAAAGATAAACTGTCTAATTTAATTAATCATTTATTTGCAGCTTTATTGAAAGAATCTTTTCTGGTTTTTGTTTAGCTCAGTTTAGACTGCACAATAGGTTAGAGAATTAAAAAAATGACACGAATTTACATTTACGTTCAAATTTGAATTTAAAAATATTATAATTTTGTTGTATAAATGATAAAATTTTCACAATACTTGATGCTGAAACCTTTATTTTGTTTTTCGATTAGTGCAAAAGGAAATTTTTTCTGCTTTCAATTAGTTGATCCTCACTTTTGTTGTAAGTAAGGGACAGGGGGTGGAGGAATAAAATTTTGTTAAATTCTCATGTTAAGTGCAATATATTATAGTTGCTAATTTATATTGCCATAATTTCCGGCGTATAATCCGCGGAATAAACAATTCTGTTTCAACACAGAAATTTTATTCAACGATTTAAGTCAAATATTTACAGCGATCTAGTGACATTTTATAAAATAAAATTTCTGGGTTGAAACATGATAATTTGATCCGCGTATTATACGCCGGAAAATACGGTACGTCTGAAAAAGTTTATAATCAGCAGTACTATTTTTAAAATATCGGACAGATATAAAAAAATAACCGGATACCTATATATAAAAATATCGGATATTTTATATATTTTCGAACCCTGAGAGATCTAATATTCTGCAATATATAACAACCGTACTTATAAAAGAACATTTAATTACATGCACATTTATAAGGAATGTGATATTTGTCAGCTTATGTGCTTGCAAGCCAAGCAATATGGAAGCTTTCATGATTCACCACGAGGTACTAATAAACATTTTAAATTGAAATATAATGAAAATTCTCTAGCAGATATGCTAAAGAGTTTTAATTTAGTTTGACAAGTATCATACCTTTCATTAGTTTAAAAAACGATGAATTTAAACTTACCTTTTAAAATCCTCATATGTCGGCAATACGAACGATCACGAAAATTCCGCGCTTTCAGGCTTCCTGTGTCGATGTAAACAAATCTAGCTGTTGCCAACTCGCATTTTTTCCCCATTCTAATATATGCTCGTGACGTCACTCCTATAAGGAAGTAGCTCTAGTCCACCGCCGATCGACGATTGGGATTTTTACGCTTTCTGATTATTTGTAAAATCAAATGCCTTTTAAGTCATTTCCGGTATTTTGGAGGATTATGAAGATATAAGAAGATATGATATAAGAAATTAAGATATATTATTAGATTATATAGAAATATTAGATTATATAGAAATTAATTAGATTATATTACCATAATATTTATTATATTACAGTTATAAATTAATTAGATTATATAGAAATTAATAGATATTATATAAGAAACCAAGTTCAACCAGAAATTACTTAAGAAGCGTTCGGTTTAACAACTAATCAGAAAGCATGATAATTGCAATCGTCTATCCGCGGTGGACAGGGAAATTATGCGTAGCCTCTAGAGCATATAACCCAAAGACATTTAAGATACATGTATCTTAAATGATATAGATGTATGGTATAGATGGTATAGATGTATCTTAAATGTCTTTGATATAACCATTTACTTGTAAGCATTATTTGCAAAATTTGAATAGAAATTTTCTGAAAATTAACATTTGAAATCGTGAAATAAAAACATATTTAAGTAATTTCGCTAATTTATATCGACATCAGATATAATCTAATTTATTTTAACGTTATATATATTTATAATAAATAAGATAATTAACACAAAATCATTCTGATATTCTAATGTAACGTATGTTTCTCAAAGACATTTAAGATATCTTAAATGTCTTTGATGTTCCTTATATTTTTCAGATCTATTGTACATATTTTAATAATTAGTACTGGTAGAATAAAAAAATCAGTGAATTCTTCAAAAGCTTAATGCTTTTGAAATCAATTGATGCGATTTTCAATATTTTCTCAATATGATACTTTTATAGGATCGAACACTGGAGTTCAACGTTCACCCCCCCCCCCCCGCCTCCACGCACACACATATCCGAGATTTACTTTTATATTTATTTCCCGAAAGTTTTTGAATTATATTAAATTCATTGTATTAAAATTATTTTAGTATTGTGAATGGAATTAATAACACTATATTCGCATGATGAATATACTATATGAGCGCGTCCAGTACTGTCACCGGTACGTAACCGGTAAGGTTGGTTAGTTACCAAAGCGTTCAGTGCTGCTAATCGATACGCAACCAACGTCGTTCAGAGGAAGTGACCGGTAAGGGACCGAACTAACCGAAGAAAAATCTTGGTTAGTTGGGTCACGTGATCGGTTACTTGAAGAATCGGGTATGATGATGTGATACAGAAGTAATTACGATCATGTACAGATGGCGCTACAAGTAAATAATACCATTTTCGTTCAGTAGGTCTGTCGACCGGTTAGAAACCGGTCACTTACCGCCCCGGTAAGTAACCGGTCACATTGGTCAATTCGGTTAGGTCTACTGGACGCGCTCTATGTAAACCATCCGACCACCGAATAGAATACCCCAAAATTATTATTTTAGTCTGTAGAGTTGTGCAAGGTGACGTGACGAACAAGTTTTTACTGCTGCTGTAGGACAGATATCGGTACTTTTATCAATGTTTTTTCTACTTGTGTGTCCTACAGCTTTTTCAACGTTTACTTTTATCAGGGCTACACTAGATACCGGGCTTGCTCATTCATTATCAGGACGTCACAAAAGGTGGCTGGCCACGACGAAAGATATACAGCGATTGGCACAAAACGATGGGCAAGTCGCTTTGTACCAATCGCTGATCGCGGTCAGCCACTATTTGTGACGTTATGAGAGTGAATGAGCAAGCCCGGTATCTAGTGTTGCCTTGCTTTTATCAATGTTATTTCTACTTCTGTGCCCTACAGCTTTTTCAACGTTTACTTTTATCAATGTTTTTTCTACTTCTGTGTCCTACAGCTTTTTCAACGTTTTACGGTAAAAGTCGTGATGTGAACTGGTCTATTGGACACATATAATATAGAATTATCAAAATACAACTGAATTATTGATTTATAAAGAGCATAAATAATACAGCATATGCTATACAAAAAAATTTTAATGGTTAGGCACTTATTTTTATTACTTTTAATTATTGTGTAGGGTAAATTCAAATAACGTCACAAATCGACTATTGGAGGTCAAATAACCTTTAGAAGGTAGTTGTGATTGGTAGCTTACAGGATTTTGGACGTGGCTGGAGGTCAACCGGGCAGTTTTGATCGATGAATGAAACGGTAATCAGCAGATTGCAACTTCCCTATACTTGACGAAAATGGACAAAAATTGCTTTTGGGTGCAATGGACCCATCTTGGTAGCCGGATGGTTAAAATTGAAAATTGATCCCCTCCCCTCCGAAATATTTTAGAAATGGGCAGGAACCTACGATGATAGAATATTATGTCCTATTCTGTCCTCCTAGTAGTCAGGGCACGATTAACTTCTGAAACTGGGGGGTGCACAGTATCATTTTAGGGGTCCTCTTTCATTCGGTAAAAGTTTTCTAAAATTTTCATACATGGTAACTCAGCAATGATACAAGCAAGAGTATTATTCACGAGACTAGCTTAGCGAAATTCATATATTTCATTAAACAGCCTTTCTTATGTTCTTTGTATTAACTTTAAATAAAAGTATATTTAAAGTATATATAGTTTGTGGATGTTCAGTTACCAGGGTGGTTTCTAATCAACACATCAGGATAACATGATTGGTGTTAACAGCCTGTTTATTTATTTATTGAGAACATACATCTGACTTGTGTGCTTGACATCAAGTGCCCGCTTATAAGTCATCGTCAATATACAGGGACGAGATAGCCACAAGGAAATTTACACCACCAGAGAGTTACATGCGGGAGCTCCACAAAGTGTGTGCAATGGAGCTGGCGGGAGTCCAACCCGCCGACCTAACTCCTACGCTCTCAAGCGATTAGCGGAATGGTGTCTTAACCACTCGGCCACGGAGGCCCCAACAACCTGTTAAAGTCACATAAAGATTTTTCTGTTAGATAAATTTTCTGAAGTTTATGACTAGCTTTATTGCATTAGACAAACTTGTCTTTCCACAAAAATTAAAAATCCAACGCAAAAAACTGAAAACGGAAATTAGAGGCTCTATTTTACAATCATTTTGGGGCCCTTCTTAAATTTTAGAGCGGAAGCACTTGCTTCATGTGCCTTTTGGGTAATCAGGCACTGCTAGCACTGCTAGATACCGGCTTGCTCATTAATTATCATGACGTCACAAATGGTGGCTGGCCGCGACCTACGTTATAGACGGCCGGTGCATGACGTTTAAAACGTCACATGGAGTGGATCATTTTTACACAGTGATTGGTGCAAAACGGTGGGAGCGCCGCTTTGCACCAATCACTATGTAAAAATGATCCACTCCATGTGACGTTTTAAACGTCATGCACCGGCCGTGTATAACGTAGGTCGCGGGCTGGCCGTGACCAAAGACGTACAGCGATGTGCACAAAACGATGGGAGCGCCGCTTTGTACCAATCGCTGGTCGCAGGTCGCGGCCAGCTACGAGGCTAACGAAAAAGAGAGGCTACAGCGGTACTTTACGCGTATCTTTTTTTAAAGACCGCGGGAATCACGTGATACTAGAATCCACCAATGCAGGTGTACGAGAAGAGTATCACGTCACTCTAGCGGTCTGTAAAAAAGATAAGTGGAATGCACCGCGGTAGCCTGTCTTTTTCGTTAGCCTCGGGGCCACTATTTGTGACGTCATGAGAATGAATGAGCAAGCCCGGTATCTAATCTTGCCCTGCTCCTAGCGCGACCTGCATTATACATGGCCGGTGCATGACGTTTAAAACGTCACATGAAGTCTATCATTTTTTACATGGTGATTGGTGCAAAACGGGGGGCGCGTCGCTTTGCACCAATCACCGTGTAAAAATGATCCACTCCATGTGACGTTTTAAACGTCATGCACCGGCCGTGTATAACGTAGGTTGCGCTCCTAGGCCGCCAAGCAGGTCTTGCAGAGGCTAAAGCCATATGTTAGGCCTCCCTGCTTGGTTGAATCTGAATCTGCTCCTAGGCAGGAACTAACTGACCATACGTTGACCGAATTTTTAGATGCAAAAATGGGGCAAATTGCTTAATATCTTCAGTTTCTTCTTTAAAACTAAAACTGGGAATGAATCGTGATTAACATATAAATTTTGGAAAGCCATAAACAAGGTTGTAGTGGGTAGCTGCCCTGGCTGGGATTTTAAAACAGGGTATTCACAATCAAAAGGATTGTAGTGAGTAGTTGCCCGGGTACCCGCCCAGATACACGCCCGGGCTGTGTTTAAAAAAACGGGGTTTTTACAACCATAAGGGTTGTAGTGGGTAACTGCCCGGGTGCAAATTCACAATCACTCAACGTCCTACGCACTTGTCGCCAACCTTTGTCGCCAAGCGCTTTGGCGAGAGAATGAACTTTGCGCATGGGTGGCATTTGGCCGGCAAAGTCAAAATCGTACAAGTACCGTTGAATAGATAGATGTTTTATTACAATTGTACATCCTACAACATTCCTCCTACCTTTTTACCTCGAGTTTTATCGTCAGCATTAACATGCTTTAAAAATAAATGAAAGCTTTCATTTCAAGCTTGGTAGCTTAAGCTACCAAGCTCATGAAAATGAATCATATCCTGTTTTGTAAATAGTTGCATTAAATAAACAACAATTGTTTTTATAAAGTAAGCTTAAAAAGAAGTAAAAATACATTTTATAATACATGATGTTATTTACATTTTTTACCTTTTATACTACTTTATTTAATCTCGAATAAACACGAGTACTGATTTATTATATTTAGTTAAACGCTTTTTCACTTTTAAATTATCCCCCCCCCCCCAAAAAAAAAAAAAATAATAATAATAATAATAAAAATAAATAGAAAAAAAAAATATATTTTAAAAAATCTAAACAGTTTGCTAAGCATTGATAGAATGAGATACATTCTAAAGGGATAATACAGCACTGCAATAACCCTAATTCAATAAAATAATTAGGATCGTTAAGATTTTACTTTTCAAATTCATCCTAATTAAGTATATATATATATATATATATATATATTTAAATAAATTTGTTAGTAGATTAGAGAAAATACCTAATTGAACATTCCAGTAATGGATACCAAATCTTAAAAATAAATGAAATTTTGTAAATGACCATTAGTATAAAAAAAATCCAGTTTTCTATTACTAACACCCCCTCCACCCCCCCCCCCCCACCCAAAAAAAAAAAATGCAAATTTTGTAAGAAAACAAAGAAGATATAAATGAATTAAGTAATTAAGTAAAACCATTTCTTAGTTTGTTCAGTAAAAATTTTACTGAAAGACAGTGGAACTGTTAAGCAATATTTTATGCTTGACTAATTCAACAAGATATATTGAATATCAGATATTGGGATAAGATATATTGTATATTCAATAAGATATATTGAATATTATTCTCTATACCTGGGTTTGAGTCTCGAATTGGTTCATCTAATGAAATAAAAGAGGGCAGCACTATACACTGATATGAAAAGAGATATAATACGATTTTCCTCCTTCTTACGGAAATGTATTTTGAGCGGCTGTAACTTTGAGGTGTGATGTCGAATGGTTTTTTTAATGGAACAAAAGCAAAATGAATAAAAGGTTGTTGAGTTTTGTATGATTTTCACTTATCTTATTAAAATATATTATTTTCACGTGTTCTGAATGGCGATAATATAAGATCGGATAAATTTTTAGTTATCGAATCGCCGTCGTTTGCTATACCACATTATAAAACATGCAAGGAAGAGTGTTCTGAAAAAATAAAAAATGAATTTTTATTGGATATTTTTTTATAAAGCAAAAACTTTGAGTGGGGGGTCCAAACTTTGAGTCCATTACTGTTATGTCACATTTACCCTATTTATCAATCAGCAACAAAAAACTTATCTTAGCATTTCCTCAACAAGTGATTAAGGTAAATATAATAAACTTTCATCTATTTATTGTGATCATTTTAAGAAAGGTAAAATTATACAGCGGATCTAAAACATTAAATAATATATATATATGCATACATATGTATTATAATTAGTCAGAAATACTTCTTACATAAACAAGAAATGCGCGGTCCAAGTGTCGAAGTAGTTTAAACCGTTTGCAAATTCGTATAAGACACGCGAATGCGTGCTACAGTTCATTTTTTCGCCAAACCGTTTGGCGTCAAGTGCGTAGGACGTTGAGTGTTTGTGAATTTGCTGCCCGGGTATCCACCCGGGCACCCGTCCAGCTACCCGCCCGGGCTGGGTTTTTAAAACAAAACTCGGATTTTTTACAACCCTGGCCATAAATCTCATAGGTAATTACATATTTCTGTACTACTAATAGGTTGTACTACATTATGAAAAAAATATCTTTAAAATGCATAACAAAAGTACTATCTCCATAATAGTTTTATATTGGCTGATTTATCTTTTCCAAATGTCATTGTCGTAGCGCTTCGCTGCGCATTGAATCATCTGAAGTTGAATAGCAAAATACCCGATAATTTTGGAACAATAAAAAACAACGGAAAATTTACAAAAAAAAAAACTGGGAAAATTGGGAACTTTTCGAGGAATAAACAAATTTAAGAAATTTTCAAGAAGAAAGAGCTGTTTACATAATATAAAAAAGTTTTCAGGTTTTATATATGATTTATACAATTGAATTGTTGTATTATTTATATTCTACGTTTGAGAACTAGTATCGAAATATTAACTTTTTATACAGAATGTAAGCTGAAAAAAGTAATTGTAAAGTCATTTTTGTAATATCTGTTTTCCTGCTGTCAAATAATTTATTTTTTACTATAATATCTTTCACAGCATTATTTCATGTTATTATATGAAGATTACTAAACCACTAAGTATCTATGTTCTGTACGTTATGTGTTTGTAATTTACATACAGAAAATGATGACTAGTATAGCTTATTTAATTCAATTTCAATGTTTTACGTGGAAATATTTAAAGTTTGTAAATTTTTGTGAATTTTGTATGTTTATTGATATTAAGCAACTTATCGATTGATAATTTGTACGATAACAGTATAAACGTATTTTAATCAAAATGCTTTAAAATATTGATGTTAGAATATTCCTAGTTTTCGGGAATATTTAAAATTCTCGATTTTACTTTAGATTCCCTGGGGAAATAAATAGTTTTTATGCCGGAATACACTTTTCAAAAGGCTAACAGCGCTAATCTCAAATCATAGTTCTCAAACAGTAGGATTTGTCCTATATGGTGTTAATTCATTAAGATTATTCTCCAGGAAAGATTTTGGAAATCCAAGAAAGGATATTATAAGGTTCCTGGGGAAGTCGGATTTGTGTACTTATAGAATTCAACATAAAAATTATACATAAAAATATTAATAGTCCATAGCATATTATTAGCATACAAACCAATCGATGCTCCGTATCAAATGTCCTACCTGAATTCATCCCTAATTCCATTGGTCAGTAACATTAACTTACATGTTTTTATATCAGAATGGTGACATACAGATTATAAAATGTGATTGGTTGAGACGATTTTGGACAAAAATGAATCGCGTGAAATGGCGAGACTGCCATTATTGCCAAATTAATGTTTTTAAACTTAATTCACATCTAATCGAACACGTCCAGGCGATTATCGCCATGTTTTGGAATCTAGGTTTGCTATAGTTTGGACAAAACCGTCTGTTGAGCATGTGCATTGTGAGTATGTCGGGACTCTCAAACAGAGGCACGGCACACTTCCTCTGCATGACAGTGGCGACACATGAAAAACATAATTTGATTGGTCAAGAGCAATAAGGTAACAGATAAACAATTGACGTAGTTTGAAAAAGTGTTCGCTAAATAAATAAGTTTGGTATTCGAGAATGTGCGTTATGAATGTTTTATGGACGATTTTAAGGAAAAATGCACCTCAAAACATCTTAGTGAGTCTAACATTGTTGCCAAGTAATTTTTGTTTACTTGTTTCACGTAGGGCTCGGTGCCTCTATATGAGAGTGGCGACATACGCTCAGATAGAAGTTTTTAGTTCAAAATATGGCAAATCAGAACTTGCCGATACTCGCCTAGACGAGTGAAACAAGTTAATAAACATTAGCTTAGCGATACTGACAATTTCAACCAGTTGCTTGGCGATTCGTTTTTGTTCAAAATAGTCTTAAACACGTTTGTCGGCACTTTCATAAACAGGTCCCCTAGTCTCAGGCAGGCCGCACACCAAACAGACAAGCGACAACGACGCGGCTCAAGGGGAAAAAATCTTCATTCCAACTAGCATTCCCTTCACTGAATCCCCACACCGAAAAGTCATGCGTCATGTCTCAACTTCCGCCCGTGATTTCAACCTATGTCTGATTCGTGTCTTTCGTAGCTCGGTTGTTTGATTTCTACTATCGACTTCGTTTGTGTTGCAAGATGGCCGCTACTAATAATACTCCCTTGTTACCTGAAACTTTCAAGTTTAACACTCATTTTTTAGGTATTATTGAAGAATATCCATGTATCTATGACTACACAACAACAGAATATTCGAATAGAAATACTGTGGAAAAAGCATGGCACGATATTTCATTCAGGCTGAATGCTCCATGTAAGTATGAAATTTCATATCTACTTCTAGTTAAATAGTATTTTAAAATGCAAATGTATTTTTAGTTTGTGTAAACTAATTTTGTTTGTTTTCTTTTGCTATAAATAATTTCAAGTCTTTCTTGCGTATGTACATGCATCTTCTATAAAATTTTAACGCGAATAAAATTACCGGGATCACTTTATTTTGTTAATATTTTTATTTGCAGAAAGGCAGATATTTGTCAAATTTCTCATAAATATTTTATGGTCACAAAAAAGGGGAATTAACATGAAATTTCCATGATTTTAATATGCATCAAATATGTTTTGACGAAAGCTTATTCAGTTTTCATTCAGTGTAGAAATTGTTGATTTATTTAATTTGTTTAGCATTGTAACAAACGTAAACAAATCTAATTTTTACAATCTGTGATGGTTTGTATATAGTAGTTTTACATTGTTCTTTTAAAGAATTCCAAATTAAATTTATCAATATCGCTAAATATAGAATTTTATTTTAGCTCCATAGAACTACCCAATCGAAAAATTATTTAAAAATATTTATTTGCAGAATGTTTTGAAGAGGGGGGAAAATCTGAACTTTCCACCATGGGTCTAGACAAAACTAATATGCAGTTATTAATTTATTTTTCCTTCTTAACTATATCCCTGTTTTTTCAGTATAATTCATATCTATGTATCAAACCATTCTTTTATTTATTTATTTTTAAGGATTTTCCTATCAACACTTGTAAATGATTAGTTGATTTGCTTAAAATTAGGTTTCATTCCATTTTTGTGGTCATTGCTTCTGTTTCACACCTACTTTTTTTAATTATTGTTTGACCTGTTGACCGTTGTTTCATATGTGATTATAATCAAATATGGGATGCAATCACTTATACAAACCAAGCATTTATTAAGAGTAACTTTTTTATAATAATAGAATGGGCAGGGGTCGGTCTAGGAAAAATTTTGGGCCTATTTAGGGCCCCTTCACAAGAATTTATTTAATAAAATATCCCCCTTCACAAAAATCTATTTGATAAAATGGCCCCCTTCACATAAATCAATTTGATAAAATAGGCCCCTTCACAAAATTCTATTCCATAAAAACTTACTATTTATTATTTATTTATTTTTTTGTGATTTAAAATGTGTAATTTGTAAACAAACAAGTTCACCAGAGAGCAAAAGGATTTAAAAAAGATTTTGTTTATAAATGCTTGGTTCGAATTGGATTAACTGGATTTCAATTTTCGTTACAAAATGTTATTTTTCACAAAAATATAATACATTTCATAAAAATAACCTTTACTTTTCACAAAATGGGTCCCAAGAAAAAAAAAATCTGCATTGACCCCTTATGGGGCTCTAAATCTGCCAGCCTGTATTTATATCTGTGTATTTCATTCGCTTAAAGGATTTTAATATTTGAATGGTTTAATCGAATGAAAATGTCTGTATTTTGCATTTCCTTTTTTGCTTTTGCATTAGTTTTATATTATACACAGTTGTGCATTTAGAGGGGGGGTGCAAGCACCCAGTAAAAGAAAAAAATTAGGAACTTTGTTCGGTGGTCACTGCCATAAAAAATGTAAAATAATTCTTTAACTTCATTTTTTTTTTTTCATTGTGCGCTACAAATCATTGGAAAATACTTGATTATTTGTTGATTATTTATCGCTGTTTTTGTATAATATATATATATATATATATTTAAAAATTGAGGAGTTTGAAATAATTTAAAATTCATATTTTGGGCAGTAGAAAAAATAGCAAATAAAAAATTTTGATGGTGATGATTAGTTAAG
This sequence comes from Maratus michaelseni, assembly GCA_963931845.1. Classification (NCBI taxonomy): domain Eukaryota; kingdom Metazoa; phylum Arthropoda; class Arachnida; order Araneae; family Salticidae; genus Maratus; species Maratus michaelseni. The sequence goes on from OZ007593.1 coordinate 383,366,858, forward strand.
ATTGTTAATTATGTTATTTTTTTGTTTCATCCTAATATTTTCCTTGCATTGTCCAGTTTAATTTTCTTTATTATTTTTAAGTAATAAAAATGTAATAATCAAACTGATTGACATATTTTTCACCGCTTATAACATACTTGTGTTCTTGTGTATATATTCTAATTTATATAGCATTCGATACAGGTTTTTTTTTTTTTTTTTTTTTTTTTTCTTGAAGCCGATTTTGTAAAAAACAAACAGTTTATTTTTGATAAAAATATTTTTTAATGAAATTTGAATCAAAGCATTTATTAAAAATAACTTCTTTAAACCATTCTGCTACAATTTTCCTTTCTGCTGAATTTATTTTGATTGCAAATTGCACTTTTTAAAACCTAACAACAAAATAAAAAAAATTACTAAGGGTAAGAATTAAGAAATTTTGCCTACTTCCAAATAAAATGTTAATTCTTTAGCCTTTTTGTATTATGCAATCACTACAAATCATTGAAAAACAGTTATTTATCTATTGTATTTGTATAACAAATATATATTTTTTTTATAAATGAAGAATTTTAAAATTCATATGTTGTGGAGCAGGCACAAGAGCGAATCACCCTTTTATGGGATGTGCGATTTTGAAAGGTTCATGTGTATATAATATTGAATCTGTTATGAAATGAAATGATTGTTTTCTTTTAAAATCAAAGATGATAATTATTATTATTATTTTTTTTTTTTTTGAGCCAAAATCTCCAACCACATGAGATGCAAGTGTACTGATTGCCCACCTTTATTTTTAATACTATGTACTTTCTCAAGACATTTAAATTCCTTTTTTTTTTTTAACTTAAAGTAAAATATTATTTTTCTGTAGTCTATTGTCTGTGATATTTTTAATTAAAAAATAAATAAACCTGCCTAGTCTGTCCAACTGTTTCATTAATGTTAAACCTTTAAATGTAACTAAATTTTTTTTCTAATGTTATATAAAATTTAAATAAGAATGAAAATAATTAAAAAAAATAGTGGATGAAATTACTGTTATTTTTTTTAATACTGTTAATAGTTTTATAGTATTTATACCATAAAATGGGAAATTTGTTTATTTCAGTGGATCAGTGCAAACAACGCTGGAAAAGTATAAGGAATTCTTTTCTGAGAAATTTAAGGGAAAAACCACCCAGCGGCTCAGGAAGTAGCTCAAGGAAAAAACCTTATTACTTACATGAGTACCTCCAATTTTTAGTACCCTTTACTAAACCGAAAAAGTATGTTATCTTTTGTATCTGTGTTACTTAATTTTTGAAACAGAAAAATGTTGCATAATCTGTGCTTTTACTTGGTGGCAGTTTGATTTAGAGATTTTCTTTATATTGTCTTTTTGCATAAATTTAATATTCTTTCTTATTATCAGTAAGAATGGAAATCATGTATTTGATGTCAATGAAGCTGTAGGCCAAAACAATGTAAAATAATCTACTGTAAGCTTCTTCCCAGTTTTAAGTAATATAAATTTCAAGTTTAAAATTTTTTAAACACTTACTTTAAAAAAAAACTATCTTTTTTGTTGCTTTTTAGAAACAATCAAAAGGTAATTTCCCACCAAATTGATCTCTACTTTTAAAATTTTCTCCCATGCATACAATATTTATAATATGTTATCTTTGTAGAAAAACAATAAAGGTAATTATTGTTAAATTCTTGCAAAAATAAGCCAACTGGCTGTGAAACTACAACACTAAAAATTTCAATTGCTAAAAATTAGAAGAAAAAAAATAACGATTAATGTGTCTAAGAAAATAATACTTGCAATATTTTTTTAATTCTTCACGGCTCAGCCTACAGGCACAGGTATTTCGAAGACTCAGACCGTCAGTTTATTGGGAATTGAGGAAGAAAGGCCTATTTGCTATGATGCGGCAGTTGGGACCACCCACTTCAAAATATACCTCTGACTGTAGGCTGAGCAAGCCAGGAATTTTCTTTGCTCTTAGGGTGGATCCTATAAAAAACTTGTTAATATAAAAGTTTTAGATAATATTAAGAGGATTTATAATAAATTTTAGCGGATTTGATATCTTTGGAATTGACAAACTTATGACTTTTATTCTTCAATTTCAGTTAAAAATTGCAGAATTCTGGTAAGACATGAGCTTCATTTTTACAAGTTTTCTTGTTATAATAGAATTTTAGAATAATCTAATTTTTTTTTTTTTTTTTTTTTTATGTTAAACCATTAATATATAATAAAATGCTTCATTTTCAGCTGGTTATTATTATTTTTTTCAGGTAACATGGGTTAATTTTAGAAAAGTGGTTTTATTTCAAATTCTCACTTAGTTGGCTGTCATTTTATAATAAAGTCATAAAATGAAAAATGCCCAACAGAAAAATCTTAGAACAAGCTGTAAAAATGTAGCCATGTTTAATTTTTTTAAATTCTTTATTAGACTTTATATAGAAAAAATTTCAAAAATTATATATATATATATTAGGGTGGGCCGAAAAAAACTTTTTTTATTTTTATTATTATTTTTTTTGATTTGCTATACCGCGGAAAACTTTGCTTTAGGGTTGCTTAGTAAAATAAAATGAAAAAAAAATTATTAAATTTTAATTTTAGCGGCAGAGCTGCTCAAACAAATTTTTTGGAAAGCAATAGTTTTCTTTATATTTTAAAAGCTATAAAAGAAAAAAAACTGCTATAGTGAAAAATCTTTAAAAGAAAGATATAAAAACAAATTTTAATAAAAAAATAAGCAAAATTACTTCATTTGAGGTAGCGCAAAGCATTTAAAAAATCCTTAGGTTAATGCAATCAAGTTGTATTCACTCAGTGAACGTTGGCCGGGTCTTTTTTTCTGTTGTGATTCACTATACCGAAATTAATCGCTATACTAAAATTAAAATTTAATAAAAAATTTTTTTCATTTTATTTTACTAAGCAACCCTAAAGCAAAGTTTTCCGCGGTATAGCGAATCAAAAAAAAAAAAAAGTTTTTTCGGCCCACCCTAATATATATATATATATAAATATTAAATATATATATATATATATATATATTTGTTTTGTTAAAGACAGCACAATAGTATTTATTACGAAATCTACCTAAAAACATACTCCCCTCATCTAAAATCTCAAGTCAAATACTCAATCAAATTTTTACACCTGTACATATGGTAATTTTTTTTAACCATCACAGACACACACGGACGAAAAAATGTCTTTCATTATTTTAGAAATGTGTTCTTGCTTAAAGAAAATTATATATAAAGGTTTTATATATATATATATATATATATAAAATATATATATATATATATATATAAAGGTTATATATATATATATATATATATATATAATACCACCTATTATTGTATGTAACAAAACGTAAACTTAAAAAAAACGTATGTAAACTTTAAAAAAACACGGCTCGTATATATAGTTCTAAACTTGTTTTTTGTCCAACTTTATTTTGAATATTTTAATCTTTTCATTTCAGACAATCAAGCAATTTAAATATTTCGCTGCCCAGTAGTGACACAACTGAGATTGCAGATGACGAATTTGTTGAAGAACGAGATATTGACAGTGGGGAAATCGAATTGGAGAATGTTGAGAGCGCTTCACAGGCAGAAGGCACTTCACAGGCAGAAGGCACTTCACTGGAAGAAAGCACTTCACAGGCAGAAAGCACTTCGCAGGCTGCAATGGCTGCTTCCACAAGCAGCCAGTATTCGGTGCATGCGGTTAATGTATTTTCCAGTGAAGATGCCCATGCAACTGACACAGAAGACCAGCAAATGCCAGATGTTGCCGAGTTGTTGGCAAACAAAAAATCTTATGGGAAAAGAAAATGTTCAATAGAAGATGTAGCTGCCAGATACTTTGCTGGTCGTGTAAATGACCAGGACAGCGATGGCATGCTACACTTCTTTAAAAGCTTACTACCCGATATAAAAAAAATTTCGGCCAAAAAAAAAAAGACAGTGCAAAATGGAAATTTTAAAAATTATTAATGAATTAGCGGAAACAGAAGAGGAATAAAATGTTTTATTGTTAGTTCTTTGTGCATTGTATTTTTATTTTTCATCTATATTTTAACTGATTTTAATTTTTTTAAGTGTTGTAAGTATGTGTACAATTTACCATGCTCAGAAAAAAGATTTTAATACAGCAGTTTTAAGGCTGTTCTCAAATCCAAACTGGTTACTTTGACTTATTTTTTAATTCAATTAGTTTGTATACTAATGAAATTTTACATTGTCTTAAAGCAATATGAACATTTATCTGTCATGTCATTCCGCATTGGGGAAATGTACATGAACAGTTTTTAAAATAAACATGACATGCAGAAACTTTTAGATTAATAGTTAATTTGTTATTTTAAATTTTGTATTTGACGGACTTATTGGACAATGATGAGTTCTTTGAAGACATTTTATTTCATCATTATGCTAGATTGTGAATAAATATACTTAAACACATTTCTTTGCCTTCATGAACAAATAACTCATCTTAGGTACTTTTATGTTAGCTAAGTGACAGTCATAACTCTTCAAATCTTGTTTTAATTGACATCATTTGAATTGAAAAAACTAATGATTTGAACAACTAATCATACATTTTTACAAATCCTAAATGATATTAAAAGATCTGATATGTTATATAATGTAAGTTTCTATTTTTGTGTGTAAAAAAAATAAATAGATATGAGATTCAAACACTTTTGACGATAAAAGTAACCTTTATATCCAATGTAACATCATAAGAATATTGATCATCAATATTTATGAAAAAGCAAGTTATTTCTGTGCTGAATAAATACTGCAATTGTGCTAAAATGATGTAATTTCACAGACATTTCAATTTGAGAGTATTCAGATTTAAGATTAGAGCTGGACGATATCAGAAATTTAATATCAGAGTCATCCTTAGCAAAAGCGAGGCTAAGTGCAAGAACTTTTATGAGGCCCTTCACTTTCAAACTTAATACCCTCCCATTCACACCAAACTTGTCAGTTTAGCCGTGTCTGGGATTTTTTCCTATCCATGTCATGTCGAAGTAACATTTTTCTTTTTTGGTAAATTAGTGGTATTGTAAATACAGTAGTGAACATTTTATAAATAAGCAAGTTTACACATATAAATTTTAATATGAAAATAATAATAACTCCCAACAAAGTGAATATTAAAGAGGTTTATTTTTTTCTGGGCTTGAGGCCCTGTATGGCCACACTTGTCTCACACCCTTAAGGATGGTTCTGTTTAATATCAAGAAGATAATATTGATGACACAATAGACTCCCTCAAATCAGTGTCTCGCATGAAAATGTTAACCATGAAAAATATTATCTCTAAGCAGTTTAGGAAGAACTTCAGTCCTTTAAAGGACCCTTCACAATTTTATCAGCTTAAAACATATGACCCTTCACAAAATTCAGAAAATTTTTCAATCTTCATTCTTAATCCTCTAGAAATGTGATGATTGTAGAATAACAAAACCTGTCACAAAACAGCTGACAGCATCAATGAATCTATTATCTAGCTGTATATATGTTTAAAGGACCTTATTAAAAATATTTAAATAGGAACCTAAATATAACAATATCTAATTCACAAAATTTTGATTATTTTTTATGACAATTTTGTAAGGTTTTTTTTATTTATTTTTTTTTATACAAAGGTTTACACAAACAGGATCGCATGAAAAAAATTGTAAGCAGACCCATGCAACTTCTTGTTAAAAATGAAAATCTGTTTGCAAAATTATTTCAATAATACCAGTAGGTTGAAAATTGAATATAAAATTTGAAACATGGATTTATTTTTATTGGCATAGCTGCAATTTGACATGTAATCAGATGATAATCTACAGAAATATTTAACTATTATTAGAAACAATTTTTGTTTTAATAACATGCAATTGATATTATTTAGTCTTTTTAAACATTTTTTCTCTCTTCTTTTTAATTAAAATATGGATTCTAAAACTTGTCTAACTATATTTAAATATATATATATATAAATGCATATGAATAAACATTGCAAAGAAAATTTAAATTTTCTGTAAAAAAATTCAGTTGAAAACATTTTTTATAAGCATTTAAAAATCCAGCTACTTTAAAACTTTTATTAAAGAAATATACATACGTATATATTACTTTCTTTAAAACTTTTATTAAAGAAATATACATAACGTATATATTACTTTGATATTAAGAAACTTAAACCAAAATGTATAGGGTTGGTTTATGTTTAGACTGGAAAGCTATACCAAATCTAAATATACGGGAAATGAACATTCTAATTGAAAGGAGGAAAAAAAATATAATATTGTAAATTGGTATAAATTTTTAAGGAATGGAAGATTTAAAAATAATATTTATAATGCCACAACTACAATAATTTGTTTCCTTAAAATGGCATAATTTACATAAGCAATACTATGTTGAGGTGATATTTAATAACAATTTTCTTTCAAACTGCAGTAATGTTGGTTGAAACTCATATTATTATAATTTTTTTTTAATTTTCTCTACTAGTAATTGAAGAAATGCAACTGAAAAATCATTTCAACAGAAACATGATATATTACAAACAATGGTGTTAAATTAAGCAAGAAAAGCTGGTAAACATATTTCACTGTAATATATTTAATATAAGTAATATAATTAAATGTGCGATAAAAATAAAAAATAAAGATAAATTAAAAATAAAAATTCTCCCTGTAAAAAATGTATAAAATATTCTTTTCATAGAATTTTAATTATATGTTAATGTAGATTAAAAATATAACTGTTTATTTCTTTGGTCGAATTTGAGTTTGGTGAAAAGTAATTTTGTTTATTCTGTACATACTGTATAGGCCCTTCCCAAACCAATGGTGCATCACAAGCTGTTTGGCATATACACTTCATTTAATGTGGAAATAAACAAATTACTGCATCCTGAAAAACTCAATTTTATCAATGATCATTATAGTTTCTTATTTTTAATTTAGCAAAGGATGGCTAAAAATATGAATTTTAAAAAATGGGCTACTCCACTCACGCAAAAACACTCTCTCTTTAATGTTAATCCTATAGGACAGTTGTTGAAATCTTTAAAATCAAAAAATTTAAAAACAGTGATTATAGAGATCAACCACAAAAGTATTAAAATGCAAAAGAGATATTGAAAAAAAATTCTAATAGGATTAACATTAGCAAGCGGGTGTTTTTGCATGAGCGAGTAGCCTCTTGATGTATCTCTCATTGAAAAAGAAAAAAAAAAAAATCTTGTTCGCTAAAACTGATATACATTGCTAATGCCAAAACGAATGTGTTTGCAAAAAAAAAAAAAAAAAAAAAAAAAAAAAAAAAAAAACACATCAATATCAGCAGTTTTAGATTAAAACTAGCCTGCGCCGCAGGCGCGAATGTAATGAAAAATGCTGTAAATTGACAACATTCCTATCCAAACACTGAGCTAGACATTCCATTATTAAGAATGCAGCTTGTAGTAATATATAGCACTCCACTGACACCTATACAGTGACATACTAAGTTTAATCTCAAAATGTAACAATAACTCCGGAATTTTTAAACAAAAATTTCAGTTTATGTACACAACCAAATGTATCGACTTATTTTCAGATAAATGTTATCGAAAATTCTAGTGACATTTGTGTATTAAACTTAGTACGTCACCATATAGGTGTCAGTGGAGTGCAAAAGGTTAAGTCACTGATCAAAATTCAGTCAACCTATGTTATCACATTTTATACCATCAAAGTTATAACTGAAATTCATTAAAATATCTTGATGTTAAACTTGAGAACAAATAAATATATTGTCCTTTTCTTACGTAGTAATAAATAACATTTTCTTTTTACATGTAAAGTTTACATGTGATAAGGTTGTTCATCAAAATTATGGAGCAATTGTTGAAATATATTTGACATCAAAAAGAAAAATCTTTTAAATAACACTACAAAGGATGTGAATTACTTTTCACTTTGCTAAACAGTTTACAACTAACAGAGTGAAAAATGTGTCCAGACTGGGGATCGACCCAGATACCCTGGTATAGCACACCAAGTGCTTTACCATTTAAGCCATCAGGACGACATCCAGTTTGGCATTTTTACTTATATACGTTGGAAAGGCTTGCAACTTCACAGCGCAAGATGGAATGTCATACATGAGCACACTACTACACATGAGACGAATAAATTCACAGCATCGCATAATATATATTTAAATTTCCAATTAAATTATCAGCAGGACTGAAACTACGCCTTAAATCTTTTAAATGACACTACAAAGGATGTGAATTACTTTTCACTTTGCTAAACAGCATAAAACCAACCGAGTGAAAAATGTTTGCAGACCGAGAATCGAACCCAGAAACCCTGGTATAGCGTGCCAAGTGCGTCACCATTGAAGCCATCTTGACGACATCCAGTCTGGCATTTTTCACTTATATATGTTGGCAAGGCTGCAACTTCGTAGCGCAAAATAGAATGTCATACACGAGCACACTTCAGTGGCGTACATGATATGAATATAATGTGCTCATGTATGACATGACATTCTATCTTGCGCTGCGAAGTTGCAGCCTTGCCAACATATGCAAGTGAAACATGCCAGACTGGATGTCGTCAAGATGGCTTAAATGGTGACGCACTTGGCGCGCTATACCAGGATTTCTGGGTTCGATTCTCGGTCTGCAAACATTTTTCACTCGGTTCTACGCTGTTTAGCAAAGTGAAAAGTAATTCACATCCTTCATAGTGTCATTTAAAAGATTTAAGGCGTAGTTTCGGTCCTGCTGATAATTTAATTGGAAAAAAATCTTTATTAAAAACTATATACAAATTACACAAAAATTAAAAATAATGACAAAATAAAAAAATTTAAACCCTCAATTTTACACAGTAGGAATTTTGCCATGGCACAGCATTGTGTGGTTTTATAAAAAAATTTGTCATCTTCTCTCTATTTCGAATGGCTGAATTTGTGCCTCTTCTGTTTTGTGATGGTTGCAATGGCTTACCAAACGGCGTCGAATTTTCCTTCTGAGAGGCACTAGACTTCTCGTATCTATATATGAAATTATGCAATATGCATGTTGCTTTCACAATACATTCGATTTTGCTGGGTTCACACCCCATTCTAGAGTACAGTACTCTAAATTTGGAAGATAGTCTGCCAAACGCACATTCAATTGTCTTCCTTGCTCTCGACAAGCGACCATTGAATATTCGTCTTTCGTTATTTAAATCCCTTGCTGGGTAAGGACGCAATATATTTTGAGTCAGTGGGAATGCTTCATCCCCAACAAAATAAAAAGGGAATGGATCTGTCTCATTGGGGAGTGGTACAGGAGCTGGTATTTTCAAGTTGTTGTTTTCTAGAAAATTTCCAAGTGGAGAATTCCGTAAAACTCCACCATCACTGTTCCTCCCATAATCCCCAATGTTTATGACCGAAAACATGCCATCTGCATCACTGATGGCCAACAGTACTATCGAAAAATGGCCTAAATAATTATAGTATGTTGATCCAGAATTGGGTGGCTTTCTTATTCGTATATGCTTGCCATCCAGAGCTCCAATACAATTAGGCATTTGCCATCTTTCTCTAAATTTGTTGGCAGTGGCAACCCACATATCCTCTGTCGGAAAAGGCATCAATTCAGGAGAGAGTATGTCCCAAATTACTTCGCAGGTTTCAAGGATTATTTCACCCACTGTTGTTTCTCCTCGCTTATACCCAAAACTTAGATCTCTGAAACTAGCTCCAGTTCCAAGAAATCTGAAATTGAAAAGATCAAATAATTTAGGCTTTTAGAAAATATAAATAATTATACATAAAAAATTATTTATGGTAAAATAACCCTAAAGCTTTTTAGTTTATAAAACAATAATCGATAAAGGCTGCTGTATAATCTTTACCAATTTTATCAGCTATTAAATCCTGGTATGTGGTTAATATGAAAGTATTGATTTTATTAATTAAAAATCTAAGTAATCAAATTTATTTTTTAAACTGCACCTGCTAGATTTTAATAAGAACTTTCAGTACTTTTCGGTTAGCCGGGCAGCAGTGAAATATGTACATATATATATATACACATTTCACTGGCGCCTGGCTAACCGAAAAGTAATGAACTTTCATTTAAAATACATGTATTACACACATTTAAAAAACGTGCCTTTCTTCCATTTCATTTAAAATACTCCCCCCTCCCCTAAAAAGATAAAAAATGTCATAAACCAAAACATCTCATTGTTGAAGAATTGTTTCATATTTACGTAAGCAAAAAATAAAAGTTGCTACTGGCCAGTAAAAATGTACTTGGCAAGGTTTGTGCCTGGTCACCATAAAAGTTAAAGTATTGAATAAACTGGTGTGATACTATAAACGCATAAAAAAATTCTTAATAACACCATAAAAATAAAGAATGTGCTAGACCTTTCGAAATTACTTTGTCTTTTTTCGTCGGGTGCAAAGAAGATGTGCGACCACTTGCAGTCTTGCTTCTGCCTTCAAAGTGATTACACGTCTTTTGCATCTGACGAAGAGGGACAAAATTCTTTCGAAAGGCCCAGCACATTCCTTATTTTTATGTTATTATTAAGAAATTTTTATGCTTTTACAACATAAAAGTACCCAATATATATATATATATATATTTATAAATATCTAGTAACTTCATGTGGTTAATAAATTTTTTTATATTAAACCATATTAATTTTTATTAATGTTTAGGGACTTGTGTGCCTAAAAGACTTCTCATTCAAATAGGGACAATTTTGTAGTCACAAATACATAAATATATATTATTTATTGTCTAAAATTTTGTATTAATTTCTGACAAAATAACTCTAAACATAAAAATACTATAAATATTAATAAAATTTATAATAGATATATATAGTAAATCTGCAGATCAGAGGCTACAAACCTTAATTCTGCAGTTTTATTTTTAAATAACTTTATTTATAATATCAAAAACAAAGCTCTAGTTTAATTTTTGTATTAATTAATAACTACAAGTAATATATCGAATAGTTTCAGCAAAATTAAATCTTCAAAATTGTAATGAGATATATGATTACATGCAGTCATACTTTAATATATATTTTTTTTATCCCCCCCCCCACACACACACCACCACCACATTGTTTCATTAATTTGACAACTAATTGTCTGAAAATCAGTATTTAATATCTTGTATCTGTTAAATTTATTTCCAAATGGCTATGTTGTTTCATTAGTATGCTTTCATTAAGTTTTGGTTTTAAATACAATCATAAGAAACAATTATCTATTACTTTTACTGGAATTTTGGATTCTTTATTTTATTTCTATTATTATAATTAAATTTTGATTCACTATGGAAAATATGACTAAGAAATGGAATGAAATTTGTTGACTTTTACAGGTATATTTTGCAGAAAATTCAGTCTAGCAGTGTAGTGTGTGCTGAACATTTTAGGATAAAAAAGTAGATAATATAGATTAAAAATTTCAATTTACCCCCCCCCCCCCCGCCGCAAAAATAAAATAAAAAATAAAATTGCTCTTCTAGTTATAATAGGAATGCTACCCTAAATAATCTATATATTCCTACCAAAAAAAACACGCATATCTATACCTAATTAAGTAGTGTTGGGTGTTTGACATGCAATAAAACAGTAATGCATGTTATAACATGCTCAGCAAATTTATTGCATACAGTTATTAAATGATGAATTATTAAACATTTATTAATACCGCTAATGTGTATATGGGGTAGATGTGCCAGTAATGGACACCCTTAAGGAATTTCTTTAAAAATTATTTTTTAATTAATAGTTATAATTGTTATATTCCACATTTCTTAATATTATATTAATCTACCAACAATATTTAACAATGCTCACAGTCACATAGTCACAGTAATAGATAATTGATATTATAATTGTATTTAAAAGAAAGCATATTAATGAAATAAGAAAAGCTGAATTTTTATTGGTTATTTTTTTATTAACCAAAAATATTGAAGGTGGCCCATTACTTGAAGGCGGTCCATTCATAGACCTTCAATATACTAGACCCCACATTGGTAACCTTTTCGTTGACAGACATCAGTGGTGGTGGTGGTAGATTTATTCCGCCAAACTGGTTTTTCTCCCGCCAAAATCTACGTGGTATTTCCCCGAATTTCCCGCCGAAACTTTATATTGTGTCTGTGCCTGTCTGTGCTGTTGTTGTTTTTCTAGAGATTGACTAATATTTTAAATTCAAAACAGTTCTTTTAAGAACTTATTAAATCAGTTCGTTTATATACATATATATATATATATTTTATATATAACAATATAGTTTGTTAATTTTCGAAATAATTTGGAATGTTTTCTTGGGAGAGGGGGGGGGGGGGGATTATTCTTTTTGTAAGATTTCTCATGTGAAATTGAGTTTATTACCTAAATATTGATTATTTATACATTTTTTTAAACCCATTGATATTGTATCTGGCAAAAGCATGAGCTTCATTTTTACAGATTTTCTTATTATAATAAAATATTAGAATATCTACATAATTTTTTAATTGTTTTTAGGTTAGACCATTAATAGGTAATAAAATGCATCATTTTCAGCTGATTACATCAGGTGTTTTTTTTTTTTTTTTTTTTTTTTTTTTTTTTTTTTTTTTGATAACATGGGTTACTTTTTAGAAAAGTGTTTTTTTTTCTTTTTCAAATAAGAATTTGTGATTAAGCAAGAGCTTAATTGTCTGCCATTTTGTAATAAAGTGATAAAATGTAAAATACTCAATATATTAAAATCATCGAACAAGCTGTAAAAATTTAGCTATGTTTAATTTTTAAAATTCTTTATTATACTTTATATAAAGAAAATTTCAAAATTTATTTTTTTAAGAGGACAGTACAATAAGTGATTCCTGTCATGTGACAACATTTTTCTTCTTTCAAGTGCTGCGGCATCGGAAATTCGGTTCAAAATGCTGACGGACTTTTCTGAAATATCTTCTGCTTTTATTGAAAGCCTCTTTTGATAGCAAACTAAATAAGAACACCTGCCAATTTCATACATTTCCGATCACAAATTAATGAAACAATTTCCTGACGGCTCGGCCTACAGGCACAGGTAGATTTTGAAAATTCAGATAGTGGGGCACCTGTTTATTGGGAATTGCATAAGAAATGACCTTTTTGCCATGATTCGGCAGTTTAGACCACCCACTTCAAAATCTACCTGTGTCTGTAGACAGGATTTTTTTTTCTTTCGTGCTATAAGAGTTGGTCTTATAAAAAAAACTTGTCAAAGTAAAAGTTGTAGATACTATTAAGAGGATTTATAATAAATTTAAGCAGATTTGATATCTTGTGAATTGACGAAGTTTTGAATTCTTTTCTTCTTAAACCCTATCCCCCCCCCCCCTTGAGGTCATTTTTAATGATATCAAAAATCTGTCATACATAAATTTTCGGCCCTTTTTCTAGAAGTATTAATAACTTTAAACGGATTCGATACGTATCATAATTAAGAAGCTATGGGAATTTTTCTGTTTTCACCGCCCCCCCTCTCTTTGGTTCAATTTTGCCCATTATCGAACTTGACCAAGATATTATGCACTTTAATTTTGTGTATCAGTTTGGAAAAGATTTGTGCAGAATTATTGAAGTTATCGTGTCCATAAAAAAGTGATCTAGATAGATAGATAGATAGATAAAAGTTTTGAATTGGGGGTGGTTTCGGGTTCTGGAAGTGATGATCGGCGTAGATCTGCAAAAACTTTTCAGAAAGTCCAACATAGGGGAGAATGTAATAGGTAGTATTTCTTACGAAATCTACCTAAAATCATAAGGTAGCCATTTTGTATTTGAGAAGGTTTTATAGCATCTAATTATGACAGCAAGTATTGTTTAGAAGTCAACATCTTCAATAGTTGCCGGTGATTATTATTTTCAATAATTGTAAAGAAAAAAAAAACACTTGAGAGTTAAACTTAATTTTTTATAGCATCCAAAAGTTGCAAATTATTTCTTCTCAGAAACTTATGCAAAATAATAGTTATTTTAACAGAGAAAAAATTACACAAGTTCTAACTTAGTAGATATAAAATATCCTGGAATTTTTATTTTTCATACAAAAAAATAAAATAAAAAATACTGTGCATTTGTATATATTTTTTTCTATACATGCGTATAATGTTATCTATCGATGTTTTCCTTTTGATTAAAAATATTGTAATACATTTATACTTTCAATTAAATATATATATATGTATGTATATATGAAAGATTGCCAAAAATATGCCTTTAAATTGGAACATCAAAAGCAAAACAAAAATTCTGGATTGCAGCAAAAATATGTTCTATAGAATGTATTGTTACATAAAGACAGTATGTGATTTCAAGTTTTCAAAACCTGTAAAATACATTATCAAATCAAATAATATTTTATAACATGCCACTGCTAACTTTCCACAAATTCTTCACTTTTGTAAGAAAAAAAAGATACTGTAAATACTGTTCGATTTTCTGTTATTTTAATAATGCTTGCTAAATTTAATGCATTTTTAGAAGAAAAAAAATACTGACATTAATTTGTTACAATTCGTGAAATGATTGTGTCAGATTGAAGCTTTCCAAGCAGAAATCTCGAAATAATTTGTGTTATCGTACTTAATATCTTATATCACTAATAAAAAAAATATAATTTAAGTAACATTTATTACAAGGACAAAGCCATTTTATAACATTAAAATAAAATACAGCAGCAAAAACAGAAAAAGAAAATCCATCCAGAAGATTAAACAATCCTCTTTTCACCATGGGTAGGACTCTCATAACTTATTTCTATCCTTTCCTTCCTCTTTGACATTAAATCCTAGAAGGAGCAACAGTTTCGTTTTGGTTTGTTTACGTTTATTTTTATTGCGAGAATGAAATCGAAGTTGCCAAGAAAGCGATCACCGCCAAAACAGACATTTTTTAAAGCGCCAATCCGACCTGATCCTGAAACCGGATTTTCAACAATATAACAAAGAGATGTGGTCTCTAGTAGATTATTCCTCTGAGGGTCCATTACTGGCACATCTACCCTATATTTAAATGCTCGCTTGAAATGCAAAATTTTGTTATGTTGAAATGGTAACATAAATATATGAAAAGACTAAAATTCTAACGAAAGAAAAGTACTGGCTTTATAGCACATAAATAACTTTTATATAATATATATATAGTATATATATTTTTTTTTTTTCGCTTTTGAAACAAGATTTAAATAGCGAGACCTGATTATTCCATAAATACAATTCAATTATTTTTAAAATACTATAATTTACAAAATGTAATACAAAAAGGCTTTATGTAAATTAAAAGAACTATGCACAGTTTGTTTTTTCACTTAACTCTAGTATTATTTAACTTAAAAAATTTCTTACCTCAAAGTCATTTGAAGACGCTCTTCTGGACATACAGCTAGTCTGTAATTCGTATCTTTCTTTGTGATGTGGCTCCCAATTGCAGATAACAAACGATGGAAAGTGTCTATTTCCATTCTGTGAAATTGGCGAAATTTGTGAGGATACTTTTTTAATTCTTTTTTCATAATAAAAAACGTTCCATATTCGGATTGTAAATTGTTCAGTGGATGAATCCAATATTTTCTTTTGGGTTTTTTTGCCTTGCATAATAATGTCAACATTAAAGCATCTTCATCTTCAGATGATAAATCTATATCCAAAACTTCATTTTCCGACGAATCATCCATTTCGGCCTTTAAATAATGTACCACCAAAATGTAAATAAACAAGCGCAAGTAGCAAGATACTTCTGACGCTTCAGTGTGCGGCTAAAAAGCTGTGAAGGCGATTTGCTTCTGTCGCGACTGACTTGTTGTTTCCGATCGCAGCGACATGTAGCGTGTATGAATGCAACATGCTTTCTTGGTGTGCGGCCTGCCTCACTCGTCTAGGCGCAGTCTCCAAATTCTGGAATATGGTTTGTCATAGTTTGGACAAAACGTATATCGCCATTCTTTCATAGAGTCACACTACTACAGCGACCTACGTTATACATGGCTGGTGCATGACGTTTAAAACGTCACATGGAGTGGATCATTTTTACACAGCGATTGGTGCGAAACGGGGGCGCGTCGCTTGGCACCAATCGCCGTGTAAAAATGATCCTCTCCATGTGAGGAGCGACTATGTATAGCGATTCCTCCTTTAAACAGCGCATGCGTCAACTGATTCTTGGGTTGCTTTCTGCCGTCGTCTTGGTGATGAAATGCCAAGCATTTTGGGGAAGTGTGTATAGCAGGCACGTGCTTTGTTGATAGAATCGGTTTGTGGTTAATCTGGCTCAGTGGTTAAAGCAAGGGATGTTTAAGGCTGTATTAGAGTTGTAATCGTAAGGTTGCGTATTCTGTACTCGCTGAAGCTTTTAGTGTTTTGTTTTAATTTTTACCAAATCAGTTAATAAATTCAACCGATCTTTATTACTTTTATTGTCAATTAGATAATTACATTAAATTTGAATTATAATTACGTTTAATTTTTTTATTTATTATTTATTAAATTTAAATTGTATTACATTAAATAGAATTTAATTTTAAATAAATTTCAGTAATTAAATTTTAAAATTAATTTAAACTATTTTTTGATAATTAAAATGAACATTTATTAAAATGCAATAATAAATCTCCTAAGCTTACGTTAAAAATATTTTTATGGTAGAAGTTTAGTAACAGAAAAATATAAAATTTGCAGAATTAATGTATTAAAGTTTTCATCTTTTAAAATTATCCTTGATTATTATCACAATTATTATCATTATGAAGATTTTTGATTTTTTCTATCTTTACTTATAAATTTGTTATCAGTTTTCTTGTAATTTGTATTTAAAATCAACTATTTTAAATGAAATTTTAATATTTAGTACTATTTATGAGATATTGTTAAATAATTAAAATAAAATACCCATTTAAATGCTATAATAGTATCTCTTAAAATGATATAGAAAACTGTTTTCATATAAAAGCCTCAAAAACTTATTTTTAGTTATACTGCTAGAAACTTAGCATTTATTATATACATCTGAGAAAACATTTAAAAAACTTTATACATCTTGTGATAGCAATCTCATTATTTTCTCATAACTTAACTAATTATGTCATATCAAATATTATATTCTTTTGGAATTTTTGATCATTTTTTGACTAAAAGTAAAAGTCTATTCACTAAAACAAGCGATAAATTACCAAACTAGTCGACTTCACAGAGATAAGATTATCGCCAAGCTGTGATGCATGCGCTGTTTAACTGAGGAATAGCTATACCTAGTCGCTCGTCTCCATGTGACGTTTTAAACGTCATGCACCGGCCTTGTATAACGTAGGTTGCGCTACTACAGAATACTTAAGTGATGGCATTTTGGCAAAAAAAAAAAAATTATTGGTCGAGAGGATTTTAGACAAAAATGAATTTCAAGCATCATAGCGAGACTTCCATTATCGTCAAGCTAATGCTTTTAGACTTCTGTCTATTTTCTAACCAAATCCATACTCATCTAAGCAGCTATTGCCAAGTTCTGGGATCTTGATTCTCCTAGATTGGACAAAAACTTCAATTAGAGCTTGCATTCTGTCAGGGCTACACTAGATACCGGGCTGGCTCATTTATTATCATGACGTCACAAATCGTGGCTGGCCGCGACCAGCGATTGGTACAAAGCGAAACGACAAAACGAAAGACATACAGCGATTGGCACAAAATGATGGGCGCGTCGCTTTGTACCAATCGCTGGTCGCAGCCAGCCACCATTTGTGACGTCATGATAATGTATGAGCAAGCCCGGTATCTAGTGTAGTCATGCATTTACTGTACACATGAGATGTGGTGATTTGATTGGTCTACGTTAAATGGTCTACGATATGATTGGCTTGCGT
Source organism: Maratus michaelseni (assembly GCA_963931845.1). NCBI lineage: Eukaryota > Metazoa > Arthropoda > Arachnida > Araneae > Salticidae > Maratus > Maratus michaelseni. The sequence goes on from OZ007593.1 coordinate 383,384,792, forward strand.
CGCCTGCGATGGTCGCTACGACAAAAATGTACTGATAGATTTGTTGATGGAAGTGTTTGTTTGTAAATATGTCCTTTCCTTATTGAAGACTTAAGCAGGTATACAGATAGAATATTTTACTATTTTTGAAACAAGATTAACCACCAGGAATCTGTATTCTGCAAAATTTTCTTAAAATGCGAAAATTTTGCATAAATACAAGCTTTTGATTGGCTAATCTCGCTTCTGAAATAGAGCAAAATCTTTCAGGATCCATGAATTCCGAAAATGCGCAAAATTTCCGTCCAGGCCGTATTTAAGATAATAAACTATAAGCTGAAGGAGCGTAGTATGAACGTTTTGACTGAGAATTCTCTACTTAAGAAGTTCTCATAATTTTAGTAAATGTATAGTGAAGTCCTGGCGACCCCTTGAATGATTTTAGCTAAGATTATTAACTCTTTTAGTATGAATGTGGGCAACGCCCCCTAGATAAGAAAGCCGTGAAACGTCTCACAAAAACGTCATACCAAGCAGGCACGAGACTAACGGAAAAGACAGGCGACCGCGGTGCATTCCACTTATCTTTTTTTACAGACCGCTAGAGTGACGTGATGCTCTTTTCGTACACCTGCATAGGTGGATTCGAGCATCACGTGATTCCCGCGATCTGTAAAAAAAAGATACGCGTAAAGCACCGCGGTAGCCTTTCTTTTTCGTTAGTCTCGAAGCAGGCAAAATAAAAATAAAATTTGAACAACTTCAGGGCTACACTAGATACCGGGCCGGCTCATTCATTATCATGACGTCACAAATGGTGGCTGGCCGCGACCAGCGAATGGTACAAAGTGAAACGACAAAACGAAAGACATACAGCGATTGGCACAAAAAGATGGGCGCGTCGCTCTGTACCAATCGCTGGTCGCGGCCAGCCACCACGAGGCTAACGAAAAAGAAAGGCTACCGCGGTGCTTTCCGCATATCTTTTTTTTACAGACCGGAGGAGTCACGTGATGTTCGAATCCACCAATGCAAGTGTACGAAAAGAGCACACGTCACTCTAGCCGTCTGTAAAAAATATAAGTGGAATGCACCGCGGTAGCCTGTCTTTTTCGTTAGCCTCGAGCCACCATTTGTGACGTCATGATAATGAATGAGCCAGCCCGATATGTACACCGTTAAAAATATCGTGAAAAATTACCTCTGTTTTTAAAGGCTCTCAAATTTCTGACCAATGAGAACACTCCAAGGGCGTTTATGTAGCATTCTCATTGGTCAGAAAATAGAGAGCCTTTAAAAACAGAGGTAATTTTTCACGATATTTTTAACAGTGTAGTGTAGCCCTGACAACTTGCATGTTTCGATTTCGATGGCTCGTGGAATTATTAACTATTAGTCGCAAAAAATAATTATTAATTCTATGAGCCAATGAAATCGCAACATGCAAGTTCGATTTTTTTTACTTTGTTTTGCCTGCTTCGAGGCTAACGAAAAAGAAAGGCTACCACGGTGCATTCCACCAAGGCTACACTAGATACCGGGCTTGCTCATTCATTATCATGACGTCAGAAAAGGTGGCTGGCCGCGACCAGCGATTGGTGCAAAGCGACGAGCCCGTCGTTTTGTACCAATCGCTGTATGTCTTTAATTTTGTCGTTTCGCTTTGCACCAATCGCTGGTAGCGGCCAGCCACCATTTGTGACGTCATGATAATGAATGAGCAAGCCCGGTATCTAGTGTAGCCCTGATTCCACTTATCTTTTTTTACAGACCGCTAGAGTGACGTGATGCTTTTTTCGTACACCTGCATTGGTGCATTCGAGCATCACGTGACTCCCGCGGTCTGTAAAAAAAGATATGCGTAAAGCACCGCGGTAACCTTTCTTTTTCTTTAGCCTCGTGCCTGCTTGGTATGACGTTTTCGTGACGCGTGTCACGGCTTTCTTATCTAGGTAGCTGAGAGAACTGTGGGCTGCTTATATATATATATATTTTGAAACTTTCACCAAGATTTGTGAGGGAGGCAATAAATAAAAAAATACATATAAAGACTTGAATGGGGGTGAAATAAGACTATTTAGTACTGTACTCATCCAATATTGGACATGACAGGGCTTTTAACCGATTCCAGACGCTGCGATTGAACCCCACTAAACAGATCGAGAGGCGCCGGAGCAAGTCCGGACCCCAAGCTAGGCCCGTCGCTTCATAGGCGAACAAATTGGAAACTTATAAAAGGTAACTTATAAAAATTCATTATACGGCTTTTGCAGAGTAAGGAAGGGTCAGAGTTAAGAGGGGTAATAGAAAAATATGAGATTGAGATTTGGCCCCAAAAACACAATTTTTGCATTTGGCTAAGGAAAGTTTTAAATGCTTTATTTCTTCCAAATAGGAAAGCTTTTTGAGGGCGAGGTAGGGCGGACGCGTGCAGTTGAAAAAAAAATTAATCTATAGATTGTTTTCAACTCTCTAGATGGATAGCTCATATATACATATGTGTGTGTATGTGTGTACTCGTCATGATAGTACTCGTGAAGGTTTGATAGTAAACAGCTATATAGTTCCATTTGAAATATATTTGAATTTTTAATTAGTTGCTTTTTAATTAATTAAGCATTGAAAACGTTATGAATTGCTATAGTGTCTAAGCAATTCCTAAAAATATAAGGCTAAAAATATGAGATTGAGATTTGGCCCCAAAAACACAATTTTTGCATTTGGCTAAGGAAAGTTTTAAATGCTTTATTTCTTCCAAATAGGAAAGCATAAAAGATAACATTTGACAAAGATAACAAGATTTGACGGTAAACAATAGATGGCACTGTCAGTCGAACCTACTCAATAAATGAAGTGAAAGAATTTTAAGATCAGTAGTTTAACTAATAATATTAATTGAATAGACAGGGCATTTGTTTGTACATACTACAAACCTCATTTTTTTTTGAAAAATATTAATCTTTAGTATTTTTTAATTTTTTTAATTACGCGGCCTTTAAAATTTACCACTAATTTTATTTTTATCAGACTCGCTCTAAAACACCGAACTTAAAATTTGCTGCATCCAGCTATACATATTTTTAATTGCTTGAATTTAATTTTATATTTCCATACATTATTAAGATAGTTTCTTTTATAATTCTTAGATGAATATTTTCCTTCTTTCTATTTTCTTTTCTCTTCTTTTTCCTTTTTTATGGGGAAAAAAATCCACATATTTTTCTTTACATTCTTGATAACGGTCATACAAAATATAACAAAAATTGTAGACCATTTCAATTTATTTAATCGATAATCACATGCAAAATTTTAAAATTTTAATATTTTAATACAAAATTAGATATTTGTAAAAATATTCTTTTATGTTATATTTTACTTAATTATTAAGCATTCGAATAATAATAAAAAAAGTACTTCTCCTCCTGAAATAAAATATGACTAATTATAACAAAATACATTCCAGAAATCATTCTAGCAGCAGCAGGAATAGAACTCATTTTCTATGGAGATAACCAGTTCGTAAACCGACGCTTTAAGCGACTGGGCTATCGTGACCTCGGTCTGTTAATCTCGAAAATTGAATAGGTTCTATATTTGATTTTACTCATATGCAGTTTTGTTCATTTTTGCACTGAATAATTCGTACTTAAATTTTTAAGCTTGTGCTTTAATATATACTAGATAGTACCCGTCAAGATTTGACGGTAAACAACTTAAAAATTGCATTAGTAATATGTTTTAATTTTTAATTACAGTAAAATCTCGTTACAATTAATCTCTGGAGACCACTGATTAAATTCGCTATAATGAAATATTCGTTAAAGTGAAAATATTTTTATACTGAAATAGCATAATATGACTATTTTTTACAATCCAAATTACATCGTTAAATTGAAAAATTCGTTAAATCGAGGTTCGTTGTAACGAGATTCTACTGTAGTTGATTTAACTTAATTAAGTATTGAAAACTTGATGAATTGTTATACTGTGTAAGCGATTCTTATAGATATAAAGCGATAGATGGTGCTGTCAGTTCAAACTACTCAACTAATGAAGTGAAAAAATTTTAAGCTTGTAATTTATAACCTATTATGCTTGCTTTTTAGCAGGAATTTAACTAAAAATATTAATGGAAATTTTCTATTGTCTAAACTTTTTTTTAACCTATCAATATTTAGTATTTTCTAATCTTTTTTAATTATGCGACTTTTAAATTTTTTCATTACTTTTATTTTTACCAGCCTGTCTTTAAACGGTGATTTCTTTTATAGTTTTTATATGAATATTTCCCTTCTTTCTTTTTTCTCTTCTTTTCTTTTTTTACGGAGAATAATCACATACTTTTCTTAGTATATAAACATATCTTCTTGGTAATGGTCAGACAAAAAAAAAAAAAAAAAAAAAAAAAGATAAAAGTTTAGGTCAATTTATTTTATCGATAACACATGCAAAATCTTTTAATTTTAATATTTTTAATATCAAATTAGTAATTATTGTAAAGTATTGTCTTAATTGTAAATTAGTAAAGTATTGTCAGGTGTTAAATTTTACTTACCACAGTCGCAATAAAAAAAAATAATAATAACAATACTGAGTATTTTCTGAATATTTTTAAATCACGCAACCTTTATTTATTTTTGACTATTATTATTTATTTATTCTTTTTTATGAGTCTTACTCTAAAACCACGATCTTAAAATTTGTTTTTTGCAGCTAACGATTTATAATACATATTATTTAATTATTTGAATTTTATTTTACATTTTTATACATTATTTAATTTTATTCAATTTAATCATGGATATCAACGTCATTTTTCTTTCAGAATTCCTGTTTGAATATATTTCTCTCCTTTTATTTCCTCACCCTTTTTTTTATATAAAAAATAATAAAATACTTTTCTTTGTATATATCTTAGTATATATATGGAATCTTGTTAATGGTCATACCAAATATAACAAAAATTGTAGATCAGTTCAATTTATTTAATCGATAATTACATGCACAATCTTTTAATTTAAACATAAAATTGGTAATTAAAAAAATATTGTTGGATGTTAAAATTTACTTAATTATAAAGCATTCGAATAAAAAAAAATTACAAATTATGTAACATCTCTTGAAGTAAAATAATAAATTATTGAAATTAATTATCTTATCGCCATTAAAGTAACAAAAAAAAGTCTTCCTCGAGCTAGCATCGAACCGGCGATGTCAACAGTCAGAACCACAGATTAAAACAGGTGCCTTAGACCGCTCAGCCATCCCGACCTCATGCTGCTTTGTTCTAAAGCTGGATATGTTCTACATTTAATATTATGCATGCGCATTTGTGTCTTTTTTTGCACTGAAAAACATTGATCTTAGCTTTTCGTTTTAATATAGAGGATGATACGATGATTGATATATTATTTTATTATTATTTTATCAAGAATGGCTTTTGTGGAGGGAGGGGGGAAGGGCTCAAGGAGAAAAAATACGTATTCCCACAACAATTACATACAGATATTTTAAAGGGTATAAAATAAAGACGAACAGATGAGAAATTAAAAAAAAATTAAGCTTTTTCATTATCTGTTCTTTATAGAGTAAGGGGGGCAGCTTTTTTTATATGCAAGTTATTTATGTACCGCTTTGAGATAATCTATAGATTGTATTTTCTTTTTAGCCAGTTCTCCCTGCTGGCTCATCATCCTTTGAAGAAATAAAGCATTTTTTTTTTTTTTAATTCTGTCAGTAAAGTATCATAATTGGGTGTTCGTTGATCAAACCTGAATATTTTATAGATTATTTTTCTTTTCTGTTAGAGCCCCCCCCCCAGACACACACACACACACACACACTCTAAAAAGGTTAGACAGTGAAAAATATTATCTTTTTAAAAGTCTCTGCTTTGGTCGTCTTTATTTCATCCCTATTTAAAATCTCTGTATGTTACTTTGCATTTTTTAAATGTCTTGACCCCCCTACCCCCCCACCCTTTTCCTAAAGGCCATTGGTGGCATATATACTTTCTATGAATACTCTTATAAATCCCTTCTGAAGATTCTATAAGGTATTCATAGTTTTCCATTTTTTTGCTTTTTCATCCTATCAAGTATAATTCCTGCAGTGTCCATTCCATTGGATTTTATATTGTCTTATCCTTTGTTTTTCACATGTGTTTAATTTGTAAATATATATCCAATCCATGTAGCGAGTTGAAAAAATATCCATTGTATTACCATTTTAATCCACCCCCCCCCCCCCCGCCAGAAGCTCCTTTTCTTCAAGAAATTAAAATTTCTTCTGCCAAAATATCAAAATTGTGCGTTCTTGTGCTAAATTTCAGAGTTTTATCTTATATATTTCAATTATCCCAATCTCAACTCTGCCTCCCCCCCTTATCCTAAAAAAGCCACAAAAAAAAAAAAAAAAAATAATGGAGAAAGCTTTCCACTTTGTTCTTTATTTCAATCTTTTAAAAACCTCTCTATGTATAATTGTTTAATTTTCTTGCCCCACTTACGCCCCCCCCCCCTCCAAAGGTCATTCTTGGTGAAAATTAACTATTGAAAACAACAATAACATACTTTGTAATATATATATATATATATATATATATATATATATCGCTGTGAATTTAGCGAATTGAAATAATGTATATATAGTATTATCTTTTTAACCAGCCTTCGCCTACCCCCCCCCCCCCCTCCTTGAAGAAAAAAAGCAACTAAAATTTCCCCTAGTAAAATGTCAAAACTGTGCCCCCCCCCCCCCCCCCCCCACCAAATTTCAGCATTTTATTTCACATTTTCTGTTAGTCTATAAATGAACCCCCTTATCCTAATCCCCATTTACCCTGTAAATAATGAAAATTCTCAACTTTATAAAAATTTCCCCTTTTTTGGCGGGTGTTTAAATGACATTGACAGGCAAACAGTGAAAATCAAAATGCGGTTACAGTTCAGTATTCTTTGCATCGGTTAGAAATAATAATAATAATAAAAACAGAAAAAAACTGTTTTTTCTTTTAAACAGCTTTCTTCCCTCTAAAAAATAATGGATTTTTTCTGTAAAAATTACAAAATCCGTATTTTTTACAGAAAAAAACTGTTTAAAAGAAAAAAACAGTTTTTTCCTGTAAAAAATATGGAATATAAAAATATTTGTAATTTTTACAGAGAAAAACCATTTTTTTTACAGAAAGAAACTGTTTTTTTAAAAAACAGTTTTTTTCTGTAAAAAAAATGGTTTTTTTCTGTAAAATTTACAGATTTTTTTTACAGTGCATGAACTTTAAACATTAAGAGTACATAACGGTGTTAAATAATATTAAATACATGTTCCGTGTTTGTCCCTAAGTTTTTAAAGACATTATAAAAATCTATTGGACATCGTAATTGAAAACAATTAATGCTAATTGTTGTAATAAAATTTTGAATAAATTCTAACAAATACAGAACAGCAGGGCAAAAATTTCTTTACTGATAAATGAATTTTTTTTTTTAAATGAAAATTTATATAAATCATGTCAGATTATATATTATGCTGAGTAAATAAATATTTAAAGAAGTACTAAAATAAATATTTCGCTGAAATAATGCCAAAGTAAGAGGAATATGAGAAAAAAAAATAAGAGAAAGAAAACGCAAAGATGGAAAGAATGTTTCATTTGTATGTTTCTGTTTTCAACATTTCTTTTGAAATTTTTATCAGGGTCGAATATTATAACAAAAGGAAGACTTGCACACTTTCTGATATACTTCAAAGTGGAGGACGTAAAAATTTACTACAACCTCTTATGCCTCCCTACAACCTCTTTTGCATCTTCAAAAACTGATTCACTCCGTTCCTCCCTTAACACTTCTCCTCCCCCCACCTCCTGCTGGGAATTAAAGAGATGCCAAGAAACGCGGCTTCAAAAAATTAAATCTCCAGTCTGAGTGCTTCGGAACATCAGCATCTCTTCGATGCTCTCTGTGCTCAATGGAGCGTGGGAAAAAACAGCAGTCCGAGGGTGTTATTGTGTCACGTGAACGGTTATCGACTGCTTAAAAGGGGTGGCTGTTTTTTAAAAAAATCGTCTGCTAATGGGTGATTATTCGAATATGAGAGTGAAGCGATAGGGTTGGGAGTCAACTGTTGGCCGTATCCGGTGTCTATGGGGTACATATTTAGAAAAACCTCGAAGCGGGGATGGTTATTAATGCGTCTTAGTCAGAAGTGATTGAAAATTTGTGTTTTTTCAAGTGAGTGTGTGTATTTTTGGATTGAGTGGAGTTTGGATTGTGGTGGGTTATGCATAAAAAAAAAAAAAATATCTGAAAGCATTATGCTTTCTTTTTTTCCATTTCGTTTTTGTTGCGGTGAATTACCCTTACACGATTATTTTGATAATATTTATGGTAAAATATGATTGTTATCTATATAAACCTATAAATTCAGCTTAGATTATTTTTTAAAATGGATTAAATCATGTATTTTCGGATGACTTCTTTCTAAGAATTTTTTTAGATGGCTTTAAAAGATTCAACAAAAAAATTGTGTGAAAAATTGAACGATGAAATAAATAAATTAAAGAAAAATACACGATTTTTATTAATTTTATTTTTATATTTATCAAATTTAGATAATTTTCTTACATATCCTAATTTAATCCCAGATAAACATACATTTACAAAAAAAAGTTATGATGGCCTTAATTGATTCATTTGTGATGTGTTTAAAAAAAAAAAAAAAAAAAAAAAAAAAGCTTGACTTTTTCTTTAAATTTATATCAACTTCAAAACATTTATTTTTAAACACTGAAACGGGATTGGTTATTGATGCGTGTTCGTTAGAAGTGATTGAAAAATTGTGTTTTATTTTCAGGTGAGCGTATGTTTTCATATAAAAATGAAGTTTGGATTGCGGGTGTGGGGTAAAAATGTGTACACATATGTACATATGAAGCTCGACTGATGTATTCGCCACATTAAGCTGGAATTTCCTCTTTGGTAATGGGTTCTAAAATATTTTTCTGATATTAAAGTGAATTCACTTTAGTTTTATTTAATACATTTTTTATCTTTAATTTAACTTCATAACAAAATCCAACAACAATCATAAATCCCTTTAGCGATTTTACTTTACATTTTCAAACCCATTTCATTGGAGTACTTATCTTCCATTAATTCATAAAAAAAATTCTCTTTTTACAATCTTTTCTTTAACTCAACTTGGTTTTATATGTAAACATGGAATTTTGTTATCGATTTTTCAATATTTTCAACATTCAACTTTCTCATATGCTAGAATTAAAAAACAATATGTCCACAAATATGTTCCCGATGAGAATACAACATTTTAATATTTTTATAACTTAATTATAAATTAATACATTACACTCTCAGAAATAAAACACCCAATTTTGAAGATTCGGCAATCCTTGAGCTTTATTTCGTTATTTTTGACAATCATTTCGTAACAAAGTCACGTGGTTTTTAACGAAACGCGAAACCTCAAATATCTGACGAAACGGCTTCCTCACTGTCAAAAATAAAACTCTCACTTTTGACGATTCAGCAATTCTTGAGCTATATTTCATCATTTTCGACAATCATTTCGTCTCAAAATCAAGTAATTTTTAATGAAATGGAAATTCTCAAATATTTGACGAAACTGTTTCTCCATTCACGGCTAGACTCATTGCATATTAAGGAAAGGCATTTTAAGCTGTTTACAGAAGGACTCGCTGTACCTCCTCAAATCCCGCAATTTTAGTAAGCAGATACATGTTTATGTTATTCCTGTCATAGTTTATTTTTAGAAAAGCGCTTTCAGTTAATACTGAATGTATGTAGTTATTGTTTCTGCATTAGTTTTTTTTTTAGCTGTTAAAATTTTCAGTAATGTTTATTATTATTTTTGTTGTTACAAAATCGTTCAAAAAAAAAAAAAAAATTCAAATTTTCAAAAGTTTTTTTTCATTTAAGAATTTTTTCATATAACAATCAAATTTAAAATATGCATAACTGATCCCTTCCCCACCCCCCCTCTATAAACAGTAACGTGTTAAAATCGTTGCCATCATCTAAAATTGATAAACTCTCCTCCAATATGCACTTAAAAATTTATTATTTCTGACCAAAGCATTAACTAGACCATATTCTAATCATTCATTTATTTATTAATCATAGAAAAACCATATAATAATCTAGCCTCATTAAATAAAACATGCAGAAATTATATATATAACAGCATCGATATAAATACAATCTACCTTCTAAAAATATAAGCACACAGCAAAATCCCGTAGATAGTTAAAATCACATTTACGCAAGGTCCCGTTGGCGAGGTAGGAAACGCATTCGCCTCCCACACCCATGGTCGCGCGGTCGAATCCCCTTGAAGACTTGAGATAAGCGACGCAATTTTTTTCCACTGTCAATAAGTACAGATGCTTCTAAAATTGTCAATAGATGGCACAACCGGCCTTTTTTTACGCTTTTGAACAAGCAATTTGACGAAATTTGTATCCTCAAACAAGTGAAGAAATTAATTTACACAATTTGACGAAATATTCGCTCGGAGCATTTCCCAGGAAACGGTTTCGTCAAAAACGGAAAAAAATTCGTGAAATTTGAATATCCATTTCTGACAGTGTAATTTTAAGTCATTTTCCTTTTATCCCTCACAGATTTTAAATTGCCAAATATTCTTGATTGTTACAATTGCATACGAGTTATGACAACAATTCGGTTTTCTGAAATCAATTATTTCTTCTCTCTAAGGAATATAGCACACTATGTCGTTATTTGTAGTGTAATTTAAAGACGAAATATAGTCACTTAGTTTATCAATGCATTCTAAGGCTGTTTTCTTTGTATAGCAATTGGTTTGGAAGGTTCTTCTGCTTCCTGATAGTTGTCGGATTCTATTGCTGGTCTGTTTTTCGCTTCCAAGTCATCAGCTAATGTTTTCTAAGTGTTTTTGGAAATAACTTTGACAAATAAATACGATCTAGTTTGCCTATTGTACACTTAAAGATGACGCCTTAAGGCTGTTCTGAAATCCAAAGAAGCTACTTTCAGACACATTTTTTTAAATCGTTTTTGTTCGGAAAGGCGTAAAATGGGCATGTGTTCTTATTCAGAAACTAATGTGATAGAAATACGTTTCCAATTTTTTGGTAAATGTGAAAGATCTTTCAGAAAATATTGTTAAAAGTTGGCGTTTTAAACCGAATTTCCGGATGAGACATCGAGAAAAGGAAGAAAACAGGTTGTCACGTGACACGAATCGCTTATAACTGGACAAAGTAATTTATTTATCAAAAAATGGAAAACTCATTTCGATTCCAAATCGCTTTCATAGTCAGGACTGTCAATTTTATGACCCTGCGTTTAAAAATGAATCAGAAATTGTGTCAGAAACAGAAAGCTTTGTGTTGATGAGCAGATCATTTGAGAACCACCTTAAGAACGTTCACGGGTAGATAAGTATTTCAAATTAAAATTAATTACTTACAGTTGCTATTTTCTTCACTATGGTCTATAAACAGAGTGGCTGGAGAAACTGCGATGCAACAAGCGGTTTACAATATGTGAAAAGATGCATGAGAATGGTCGGGACTTCTGAAACATGATGTAATATGCGGAGTGCGTTTTATCCAGGTCATTTACAAACGAGATTTGACTGTATTCAAATTGGCTATCTCTTATATGATATGACTTTGTCATCGAACATGGACTAATTGATTTATGATATTTTTGCAAAATTTTAGGTTTTATGTATATATAGAGAGATAGATAAATACACAATCTCATTTTTATACACAGAAAAAAATAAAAAAAACCAATTTGGGTCGAAAGATTCTTAGGTATGTGCCCAAATTGGGCCATGCTTGTTTTGGTCACCACTGTGTATCCATTTGGGGCGCTGTTAAATACCCATTTTCCAAAAAAAAAAAAAAATTTTTTTTTGAAAATGGCATATAAAATTTTCCTTTTTTTAGTTATATGATGAAAAGGGTTAGAAAGAACGAAAGAAAAAAAAAATGTAAAGGAAGTATCAGTACGAAATATTTTCCGCCGATATGATTGATCACAATAATTCAGACACCCTCTTCAAATATACTAGTGTTTTGTTAAAAACCGCCTCAATGATGCAAAGTACAAAAAGCACTCCATAAAAGTATGAACAGTATTCCTCATTGGAAAAAAAAAATATGAGAAATCTTGCTGCAACGCATGCTTCCCGGGTTACATAAAAGGGTTACACGTCTCTAGAAGTACAACAGGAAACTTGAAAACTTGCAGCTCGTGGCTCCATCATTTTTCATCAATTTTCACGCAGTAATGTTTAAAGGGGGCTCCAAAAATACGGACGCCGTTTCGTGAAGAGGGGTTAATTATGCACGTTGCAACCGGAAGGCAAAGTCACCTAGAGTGTGCAGTTTCCTTTATCTATTCTGAATTCAGGGGCCCCAAAGGGGTGAGAATATTTTAAACGACGATGATATTTGTGTTCTTTAGAAAGTGGGGGAGAAGAGGGAAGAGAAATAAAAATATCGAATAAATTCGGTGCTATGTTAACGTGTCTTTTCAATGCGTGAGAATTTTTTTTTTTTTTTTTTAAGTATTTAATGACGTACTTTTAATGCATTCAGAATTAACTGCTCTCGTGCAAATGCAATGGGAAAATTTAGGTGTGAAAAAAGAATAATAGTTTCTAGAATTGTAAAGAACGTGAAGTGAACGAAGAGTGGTGTTCGTTTAAAAACTGAATGTTTTAGTTTCTTATTAGTTATTTATTTATTATTATTTTTTTAAGCTAAAGAATTAAATTAGTAGTTCTAAAATTTTGTGTGAAATAATATTGAATTAATTTAATTTTTTATTGCATTAATATTAAAAATTAGTAAAGAATAATAATACAATAAAATCATCCATTCCATAATTTTTAGAAATTTACCTGAAATACTTGTGAGATATGCTTTTTTATTTTAATTTCAAAAAAGCTAAAGGCTTCGGCAATAAATTTCAAAAGTCAATTTTACATACCTAATAATGAAAATGAATTATAAAATCTTAGTATAATTTTACTTTCTTTTTTTTTAGCAGCAGAGTGAACTATTATTCTCATATGATGAAAAATATTATTACCAAAAATTATAAGACACCTCAATTATGAAAGACTCCTCAATTTAGATGTATATTTATTAAATTTTATTTCAATCTTGATTTTTAAATATATATATATAAGCTAATTCACGAGTAATTAACTAAAAATTTTAATTAAAAGTGCGATTTCATTTACGATCTATCATACTTTTCTTAAAATTAAGGCGGAGCGTAGAACTTAATTTTTTTTATTTAGAAGAATTTTGAAAAGCTTAAAATTTAAATTTTGAACCATGTTTTATTTTTCACATAACTGCTTGTCCGAATGTTTAATCTGGAATTTTTTTTCACCTTTTAGCGCAAAAATGTGCTCTGAAATTGCGTTATTAAATTGTCAAAATATATTTTTCTTTAAATTGTGTCATTATGATTTTTTAAAGGTGGTCCAGGGATAAAAATGATAAATCTTTTTATTTGTAAGAGTTTTGAGACGAGAATTTTTATATCTTACAAATTTAAATTTTTAATTTGTAAGCATGCTCGATTTTTGATATAATTTCTGAGCTGAGCTGAATGCTCAATTTGAATGTTCATTTTAAAATTTTAGGTGCAGAAAAGTTTCCTAATAGTTTGTCTTCAGTTTTAATGAAAATATTGCTTATAAAATTATTGGTAAAGTCAAACGTAAAAAAAAAAAAAATAAATAAATAAATAAAAAATAAATAAAAAATTGTAGTGTTGTACTACAGCATACTCTATATAAAAAATGGGTGTCCACAGCATTTACAGTTCTGTTGCTGGGACGTATAAAAGAATTCGAATACATTATTGTCTAAAAGCAGTAATTCCTTGAAGAGTGTTTAAAAATTTTTTAATTACTTTAAACATAACAAAATTAGTGTATATCTTGTGGTACAGTACATCTCGTTCTCATTGAAAAATAGTGAATAAACATAAAAATAAATAAATAATAAATAGTGCCATAGTTATTTTACCAGAGGGAAAAACAAAAGGGGAAAAAGTGCACAACATCAAGTAACTAAATAAATATGTAAGTATCTGTTTGAAGTACATTTTATGATACAATTTCAACTCAACAATATTTATAAATGTTTAGCATTAAACAATTTCTTTTCCCAAACGAAAATCTTTAAATATATATATATATATATATATATATATATAAACAAATGCATAAACAAATAAATCACCTAAACTATTTTTTTTTTTTGTTTTAATGGATGACACATAAAAAACATTTCTATGAGACGTGTGCTACGCTTTTATTTGGTTTATACTACGCTGTAGTTAAGGTAAATGGATGTATATGGATTGTGCTCTCCATTTACAAGGTCTCATAGAAGTATTTTGACATATTATCGCTTTAAGGTGGTTATTTCTTAAAGTACTTTTTAATGTTATAAAGTGTATACTCCCCAGTTGTACTAACTTTTAGCATGCTATACAGGGTTATTCTAAATGATGGACCCATTTTCAAAAAACTGTATTTATTAAAGTACAAATCCAAAATGAACAATCTTTATACCAATGAAAAGAGGAAGTTGCAAAGACATTATAAATGTTCAATGTGTCCACCGTTTGCTCACTTCTTGCGAACTCAAGAACGCAGAAGACATTGTGATCCACAGTAGCCATCTCACTCACAACTGACAGTGAAACGAAATCGCGCGCTATTGCCACGCGACCTCTACTGGCCGCCTCTGGAACCATCACCGCTTTGAAAGCCGTGCACTCAGTAACAGGAGATACGCTTTCTCGTGTGTGGGACGAGTTTGGCTATCACGTAGATGTTTGCTGTGCAGCAAACGGTGGACACATTGAACATTTATAATGTCTTTAAAAAAAAAAAAACTTTGAAACTTCCTCTTTTCATTGATTTAAAGATTGTTCATTTTGGATTTGTACTTTAATAAATACAATTTTTTGAAAATGGGTCCATCATTTAGAATAACCCTGTATAGTGAGTATCTTATCTATAATTCCTAGAAAGAGCCGCCAACAGTAATCCGAATATGACATCCTTTTCATTATTTGTATGAAGCGATTTAACTTGTAACAAGAAATAATTTTGTTAAAATCGAACGAAAGTATATTATTCTCACAAAAATGTCAAACATGGCTTTCCCACATATGAATTACTACTGCTAGAAAAATAGTTTTATAGTTCTTTGTGAATAATTAATAACATGTATACCGGTCAATGCCGGCGAACGTGGCGAATGTTTTTATGACTTAACGACTTTGGCAACAAAATTTGACTTCAAACATTTATTTTTGAAATCCCAGAAAATAAACCTCCACGATCTCCAGACTAGAATTATGAAAATTGTGCTTCATTCTCCGGTTAATATCACAAGATTTTCTTGGCAAGACAAAGGTATAATTAGCACAGGCCTTATGCATGCGACGCGACATTAGAAATAGATTCTATTCTTCGCAAAGTTTGAGTTTTTGCTGATTGCTTGAAAATTTAACTCTGGAGTAGAATCACTCTTATCCCTTTTGTTCTTCAAGGGAAAACAGAGTAAAATTACTTATTCTTCCATTACAGGTATAAAAACCGAGTTTTGTGCTATTCTGATTCTTTGTGTTCTGTTTACTGAATTAGACTATTTTCACGGATTTTGTAATATGAATTGTGAAAGAGAGGGGAAGAAAAGTGTCATGATTTATATTTGATAAATAAAATACATTTCTGCACAAAACTTTCTGCAGCGTACCAAAAGATTAGGATTTCATAATGATATTCTCTTTCCTAAGAAACTGTTGCATAATCTATGCATGTCGCATGAATTTTTGTTTCTCGATTATTTTCTAAAACTGAAATAAAATATATATATATTATTAGTTTTTTAAAGCTTAAACATAATTAGTTCCGCTATAATCCCTCTAACTGATATTCTTAATAATTAACTTTACATAAAATACAACCCCATTTGAATTCCTTTTATCTTAATTTGAAATCGGATCCGGAGTAAGATTAAATTCAAATTTCCATTATCTGTGTCATCCGTAAACTACTTACTTTATCCATAATCTGGAAGCATAAAGACATCGGCTGCACCTAATATTTCCTTTATTATACATCTTTTTTAGCTCCCTTTTATTTAACCTTTACTGTCAGAGGCACATCGTGAACAGCCAAAAGATGAAATTTATCACTAAAGCTTTCTTCAATTTTCATACGATAATTCGACGCTATTAACCAATTTCGTTATTTACAAAGCTGCATTCAGCGTACCAAAACATGAAGATTTCGTAATAATATTCTCATAGTAATGGAAAGTGTTTCATAATCTATGCGTCCCTGCGTGAGTTTCTTTTCTTGTTTCTCTCTTTTTTTAATTGAAATAAAAGAAAAAAAATATATATATCATTGAAGTTTTGAACTTTTTATGAAATGTGTTTTAAATTTCAAAATTTATATTTAAAAAAACTGCACTTATTTTATTCATTATTTTTTAAAAGCTGAAACATAATTAGTTCCGCTAAAATCCCTCTAACTGGTATTCTTAATAATCAACTTTACACAAAATACAACCCCACTTGAATTTGTTTTATCTTAATTCCAATTCAGATCACGAAAAAGATAAAATACAAACTCTCTCTTCATCTATCATCCGTACCCTGAAGAACTGGAAACATAAATTCATGAGCAGCGCCCAATACTTCCATCATCATACATTTCTATTTCCCTTTGATTTAACCCTTAATGTCAGACACAAAGTGTAAAGCCAGAGATGAAATTTATCACTAACGTTCTCTTCAATTTTCAGACGAGGATTGGATGCTATTAACCAATTTCGTTACTTACAAAGATGCTTTCAGCGAACCAAAAGATGAAGATTTCGCAATAATATTCTCATAATATTTGAAAGGGTTTCATAATGTAGGAGTGTTGCATGAATTTCTTTTCTAGTTTACCTTTTAAAAGTTAAATAAAAATTATGTATCATTGAAGTTTTGATTTTTTTATGAAATGTGTTTTAAATTTCAATATTTATTTATTTATTTAAACTGAACTTATTTTTTTCATTAATTTTTTAAAGCTGAAACATAATTAGTTCCGCTCTAATCCCTCTAACTGATATTCTTAATAATTAACTTTACACAAAATACAACCCCACTTGAATCCACTTTATCTTAATTCGAAATCAGATCACGAAGAAGATAAAATCCAACCCCCTTCACCCCCCGCCTTCGTCTATGTCATCCGTAAACTAAAGAACTGGAAACATAAATTCATCGTCAGCGTCCAATACTTCCATCATTATACATCCCTATCTCCCTTTGATTTAACCCTTACTGTCAGACACATCGTGAAAAGCCAGAGATGAAATTTATCACTAACGTTCTCCTCAATTCTCTGATGGGGATTGGATGCTATTAAGGAAGCCATTCAAATTCAATGGAAAGCACGATTCGGTCCTCAAAGTGTTAAACCCAGACGAGGGTCGTAAATTCCCTTTTTAAAAAAGGGTTCTTTTGGGCTTCCCACTTTTGGAGTTTTATGAGAGGACAGTAAAAAATTCAGAATCGGAAACAGTCCGTGGGTGGTCTTAATTGATATCGCGGGTGGGAGTTTTACGTCTTTGAAGAACATTAATTTTTTTTTCAAAAAAAAAAAAAAAAAAAGAAAAAAAAAAGGGTGAGTATGAGAACTGGAATTATTGATCGTCAGGTTTTTAATGCATTTGTATTAAAATATGAAAAAAAAGTCTTAATAAAGGGGGATAAGTTTGCGTCGAAGTAAGAAAGCTGAAGATTAAATAGGGAAAAGAAGAAATGATGATTGAATTTTATCCTGATTCATTTATCTTTTAGTTGTATTAAAATTTTGGTCATGTCTAAATGATTTTGAGGAGAGAATTTTAATGTTGTGAGAGAGGGAAGAACCGTTTGCGGAAGTTATAGCCGAAGATATAAAAATAATAAGTGAAGAAGTGTAATTCCTAAACGCCTGAGTTTTAATTATCCTCATGAAGTTTTAAAATGTGTCTGAAAGGAAAGTGGAAAGTTATTCAAGTAATGAATAATAATTATTTATTTTTTTTATATGCGTGGATTTAGAAGTATTTAATCACTTTTATATGTATGATTTAAAGTTTGTTACAAAATGAAGTTGATTCAAATGGAAATTGAAGAAATGTATTTAAATTTATGATATAAATGAGATTCAAAACATTTTGTGCTGCGGCTCTAATAGGAAAAAGCGAAGAAAAAAAATAGTGAAATGTAGAAAGATATTTATAGAAGGGGAAAAAAATAGAGAAGAAGAATTTATTGAGAGGACTGTCTCAAATAATACGAAGAAAGAAATTTTCTGCAAGTTACTTTCTTGTTTTATTGTTAAGCCATGAAGGTTTTGCCAGATTCTGAAAGTTACTAACTTATTTTTCTAGAAATTGATTGTTGTGTTTATAATTTAATATTAAAAGATGGAAAAAAATCTATATAAAAGTTATAAGTTTTTCAAGAAGTTAGAAAGTTAGGGGATTAAATGGGGAAAAGGAGAAATGATGATTGAATTTTATTCTGATTCGTTTATCTTTTAAGTTGTATTAAAATGTTGGTTCTGTCTAAATGAGTTTTTAGGAGAGAATTTTAATGTTGTGAGAGAGGAAAGAAGCGTTTGCTGATTTTGAGATGATATCAGCTATATAATATGAGGACATATAAGAATATCCCAAAGTGTGTAATTACTATACGTCCGCATTTTAATTATCATCCTGAAGTTTAAAATGTGTTTGGAAAAAAGTAACCATTTATTAAAGTAATCATTAATTCAGTTTTTTTTAAATGGTTGAATAAGTTGTATGTAATCCAATTTTTAGATATAAATGCTACAAAATGAAATTTTTTCAAATAAAATTTAAGAAATGCGTTTTAAATAACTAAACTTATAATGGGGAAAAAAGGAGAAAGGGGGTATTTATAGAAAGTAAAAAAAGGTTAGAAAAGAGGAATCTGATGATATTAACATCTAAAATATTATGTATACTTTTAATATGATAAAATTTAAAGAAAGCCTGTAGAGCTTCTTGATAATTTTATAGTTATGTCATATAGGCTTTACCAGATGGAGAAAGTTATAAACGTAGTGTTATAGAAATTAATCACCATGTTCTTAACGCATTATTATGAATCACATTGAGATTAAATATGTAAAAAGAAATGATGATTGAATTTTATTCTAATTTATTTACTTTAACATAATTTTGCTCTAATTCCTTTATCTTTACATTATTTTACATTATCTTCTCATCATAAATACAATTTTAACATCAAACCATTGATTAACTTATTATTATTATTATTATTATTATTATTAGTGAAAGAAGTTTATTATTTTTTTTTTCATTTTATTTCATTGAAAATATTGCAGATAATCTTTTGATTACCATTATCATAAAATTGAAAACAACGACTAAATGATATCTAGTAAAACATATCACTATGACGACATTAAAGGTACAAAAAAAAATGCATACATTTAAGATATTTTTTTGAATGGACTTAACCCTTCTTAAAAGCATAAAAATTTATTTAGCGAAAGTCACATTTTAAACTGATAAAACAAAGATAAGCTACTGAAAAAAAAAAAAAAAAAAAAAAAAAAAAAATTAGCATTACATTAATGCAAATTGAAATATTAATCTGATTTTTTTTCTAAATCAGGCGTCAAACCAACTTTTTTTTAATTTTTGCTTTTTTTAAATCTGCCAATTCAACAATGTTAAATAGAAACCATGAATTGGCAAACAAAGAAAACTGTGGCAGAGCACTGCAACAATGCCAACAAGGCTTTTTTTCAGGTGGATTAGATCCATGCTGTGATCAGGCGAATATCGCCCGCGTTCAGGTACTAACTCGTCAAGCTAGGCACTCGTGCTCGGCAGGTAGGGGCTTGGTTAGCGGTACATATATATAAAAAACCAACAGAGTTAAAAAGGGTCCAAGCCTGGATTCGAACCAGGGTCACTGGCATTACGCGACAATGCTCTACCACTGAGCTACCGGAACGATATCATGCCTGTCACTTTTCACTCTTATAAGTTAGCAACGCTGCAACATGGCAGCACAAGATGGAATGTCTTCATGAACCGCAACTTCTGCGGCAAGCATGAGACGCAGACTGCCAATTAATCCAGCATTGATGGTTGCGAGGCTGCAGCCTTGACAAATTAAAAGAGTGAAAAGTTGCAGGCAGGATATCGTCAATGTAGCTCAGTGGTAGAACATTGGCGCGTAAGGCCATTGTCCCTGGTTAGAATCCAGGCTTGGACCCTTTTTCACTCTGTTGGTTTCACGCCTGATTTAACAACAACAAAAAAATCAGTGTTTAAAATTTTAATTAGTATTTCTACGGACGTATACCATTTCTAAACACTATATATAATTAAATTAATGCTTAAAATATGGTAAAACATTTTAAAAGGCTGAAATTAGTAAAAAAAATTCTTGAAATTTTAAAATTAGTTTTTATTTTGTTCACTTAAAAAATAAATAAATAAATAAAATTTGTTGTTTTTTCTACTTAATTATTTGTTTTAACTTTTAAATCATCAATTTAAATTTAAATTCTATTTAAAAAATTCAAACCATATAAAATTTGTTTATGTTTTTGATTTAAAATCTTAATCAATATTTTTACCTTTAATTCCAAAATTTTTTATAAATGATAATCATGTTCATATTTGATAAAACTAAAACTCTAAACTTTATAAATTAAATTACAAACTAACGTTAATGTTTTTAAATTTAAGTTGTTTCTACAACAACAGCAACAAAAAAAAGATGCTGTAAAGCACAACTCAACAGCAAATTAAAGAGAAAAAATAGGAGGAATTAAAAGCAAATCATGACTTGCTGAAAGTTGGAAAACTTTGGGAATAAATTTTTCTTTAATCTCTACACATTTTTTTTATCATCTGTACAAAATGGTACTTACTTCCCCGATATAAAATTTTTGAAAGGCTCTGGTCTTTAAATTGAGCTGTATACGTTCTCAAACGAATTTATAGACTTAGGAAAGAGAAAATCGATAGCGCTTTAGAGAAAAGCTTAAGTGGACTTGAACATTTGTCCTAATCCAAGTATTTTTCGACTTACTGAAGTTATTGTAGAGTAAGTATCATAATGCGATTAAGCGTATGAAAAATGCAACACAGAGAAACATTTTTCTATTCTTTTGAAACTTAAGAAGTTATAGTCTGTCACAGTAAAAAAAGTACAAATATTTACTCTGCGGGTTAATATAAAAATTGTATTACAACTAACTAATGAATTTTATTTTTTGAGATTGTTATTCAATATTAATACAACTGAGATTACAAAATAACCAATAGTTTATTTTTCAATAATACTTGTAAATAAGCAAATAAATAAGTGGAATGCTAAAATTTAACTTAAAAATTCAAAAATTAAAGTTACTCATAATGTGTTTTATTAATTAAAAGATGAGAAAATTGTAAAATAGATTGATAAAGATACAAAAAAAATGTAAATATATTGTTTGAAGGTGCGTAAAAGCATACATAAAAACATTTAAAAGCACATTAAAGTCCTTTTAAAATCCAAACGTTTTCAACCGAACTTACTCGGTCATCATCAGTGAAAAACTAATAGTTAAGTTGAGCTGTTCTCTCTTCGCGTCTTCTAGCTTGCCCGGAACAAACCATTTTACTTCAAGGGTGTGGAATATAAGGTGGGATGTGAAAGGTCATTCAACATTTCAAAAACAAGTACAGGTTAATCAATCATGTATTAATCCATTCCAGACTGCGTGGATATCATATGATAATACATCGTTACAATTTCTTCTTTTAGATATTATTTCCAGAGACTCTCTTATGATAGCTTCCTGGTGATTACTTGTGCGTATGATATCCACGTAGTCTGTAATGAATTAATACATGATTGATTAACCTGTACTTGTTTTTGAAATGTTGAATGAACCATCTAAAGTAGAGGAAAAATATAAGGAATTTACATTTTAACGAAAATTGTACTTTCACAGACCAAAGTTAAATGAAAAGCATGATTTCGCCTCATTTATTATGTGGTCTAACAAAATTTGCAGCGAAACATTAAAAGCATTTGTAATTGAAAAATCTTTTTTTATAGATAAAAAGTAAATA
Source organism: Maratus michaelseni (assembly GCA_963931845.1). Classification (NCBI taxonomy): domain Eukaryota; kingdom Metazoa; phylum Arthropoda; class Arachnida; order Araneae; family Salticidae; genus Maratus; species Maratus michaelseni. The sequence continues at coordinate 383,407,017 of OZ007593.1, forward strand.
GTGATTTAAAATTGATATTTTAAGTTGATTTTGACATTTAATAGAAAATAAATATTTAAAAAAAATTTTACATTTTATAAAGTTACAAAAAATATTTAAAACTAGTATATAACTCGGGTAAAAATCTGACATATAGTTTATCTGCGCTGCATTTTCATAAGACTTCATACAAACAAACAGCATGGAGATTTTATTATTGAAAGGTATGTATTGTAGAAAAGTACATTTTAAAAATGACAAATGATTTCTACAAATAAAAATAATGAGGATTATTATTATTATTAATTTTCTTTTTTTATTCAATATTAAATGTTTAAAATAGTTCAAAAATTGGACAAAAAATAAAAAAATAAATATTAAAAAATAACCCATGTGCGAAAGTTTTTGTAAAAAAGTGATATCAATGAGTTTCTAAAGAGCTTGACTCACCACATAGCTCATTTTCTGATTATATACTAGTGTGCAAAACTTAAGCAACAAACACAAAATGCTAATTTCTGAACACGTGAGTACTCAAAAGGAAATTCTATAAACAGCAAGTGTAGAAAATAGGTACACTACCCTAACAGCACAGACAGTCGATGTGAAGTCTTCTTGAAATCACAAATGGTCACAATTGTCACAGTCACTACAATGAACAGAATTGTAATATCTTTCATTCGTCTCATTTTTACTCTCATTTGGTCACTCCACTGAACAGTCACCATGACTGCTGTTTTTGACGAGTCATCTTGTGAGTCTCATGTGACCGTCATTTTGACACTCCATTGTAAAGTCATCATGATAGCTGGTGACGAGTTCCCAAGTGACAGAAAATGAAATCATCTGGGGACTTTTCACAAAGGAGTGCAATGATGACTTCACAATAGAGTGTCGATCACCGGAAAGTCACCATGCGACTTCATTGTGACATTATTTGGCGATTCATCACAATACAATGCTCACAATGACTTCAAAGTTCAGTCTTCAACTGACAGAGACTTGAGAATCACAAGGTGACTTCATTGTAATGTCACCTGGTGACCCATCACAAAGCGACAGTCACAGTGACTTTTCAGTGTTAACAATCATTTGAGAGTAATAACAAGACAGTGAAATATCTCATACTTTGATTCACCGTAGCGATTGTGACACTTCTAACCATGTGTGACGTTACGGGAACTTCACATCGACTGGCCGTGCTGTTAGGGTAGTACCTCTTTTCTACACTTGCTCTTTATAGAATTTCCTTTTGAGTACTCGTGCGTTCATAAATTAACATTTTGTGTTTGTTGCTTAAGTTTTGCACACGAGTGCATAAGCAAAATTAAATGAAAATTACTCGGTACTATTTATTCCTTATATTTTAATTACGTTTCATAAGAAAAAAAATATATTTTATTTACGATGAAAACAAAATTCTAAAATTTGTTTGTATTATCTGCTGGTAGATGGCGCCAAAATATTTTTAAAAAAGCGTAATATAATACTGGATCGATCACCGCAAACCGTCCCTACGAAAGCTGTCACCGCTATTTCTGAAAAAAAGTGTTTACAGAAAAAATTGATTACAGAAATGTTGATATAGATGTTGAATATGCTGAACAGACATAATTTGAGGCAGAAGAAATTATCGTTTAGTTGTCATATGTTAGCATATGTTTTTCATTAAGCCTAACATAGCGTTTCGTTACGCTCGGGTCTCGCCATGGAAGTAGGATGACATGGAAGTAGCATCTCGAAGTAGCAGTGTTCCCATCTCCGATTCGGTCTACAGTATACTTACCTATACTTGGATTTGTCGATAGATGACTGCTAAAATCGTTTTTTAAGGTGTTAAACAAAATTCAAATATTTAAAAGCTTTAATATGCTTTTACAAATATTTTAAGAGCAGAATCGGATGTGAAGCTTTCAAAGAGTCGTTCATTTGTGATTCATTTGAAATTGTGATGCTGAATGGCAACAGTGTTCATATGTTTATATCTGGGATTCCGATGTTTAATCTGGATTTTTAATTAAGAACTTAAAACATTATAATAGGATATGATATACATGTTTTATAGGAAAATATGCTGAACAGACATGATTTCAAGTAGATGTTATCATTTAGTTGTTATATGTTAGCGTAGGTTTTTCATTAAGCCTAACATGGCGTTTAACTACGGTTGATTCGCAGACTAGAGTGATCGCGAGCGGAATGATTAGCAACACTTTCTTACCTTCGGATATTTTTATGAGGATAAATTTAAATATTTGTTGTTGTCTGAGAATACAGAAGATAGAAATGGAACGTGTCCCATATCTCCCTCTCTCTCTTTCAGTGGCTTATTCCTCCCTCCAAGTAGTATATTTAGTAAATGGTTTGTCACGTTAACCACAGTACTTTTTAGGCTTCACGTAATTAGTGACGTGTAAACACAGGATATGAAGAATTATGGCAAAAATTCATTATTTTTGTTTTACAAATTTATTTATTGTCAAAATTAATTTCAAAATATATTTTATTTTAATATTCGATCTATAAATATGAGAATGTTCTTCTACTATTGTTTAAATTCTTGTAATTGTAAAATTTATAGCATATATATAAATTGATTTATAGGTACTCTATCTTGTGTAGAAATAAAAATAAATAATGGTGTTTAGTTAAAAGAAAAGAAATGTGTTGTTCCACTCCTTCTGCCGTCCCACTTCTGTCTCCTCTCCCCTACCACTTTTCATTTATTTCCAATCATATCAAGCTATTCTGTCAAATAAATACAAGTACATTTTGTAATCCTTCCTTTTAATGGGAATACAGAGTGTTATTCTTTCATCGTATACTTTCTTTCATAAGAACCCCTGGATAGCAATGTCATGACCACTACTGGACTAAGGATTTTGTAGCAAAACACGAGATATTCTATTCGAAGGAAAGATTTTCTGATCCCCAGCAGTGCATTGCATCAGTATACTCATATTTTACCGAACAAAACATTCCATGTAACAAAAACGATGTTTCAGTTAAATGTGAATTATTATTAGTTCCAATCAGAAATTATACCAACAACATCTAACTTTTTTGTTGTTGTTGCTATTATTCTGCCATCAAAATTGAAGAAGACTCTATTCTCCGTAAATACAGTCGTCTAGATTCGTTGATTCGTTCTTCACTTTATATATATTTTTTATCAACAGGAAGATAGTTGATGATTATTTCTGTGATCAGAACAAAAGATCTTTTCAGGGATTGAACCGAAATATAAGCCGAGAAAATACTCAAAATTGACCAAATTTTTGAGCATCCATTTTAGGTTGAATTCAAAAACACATACATAATTATGTCTCGATAAACCTAAAATTAATTTAAAAATAATATTAAACTACAGTCTTTTAATGTTAAAAAACATACATATAAACAATTAAAATTATAAATGATTAGGCGTTTCGTGTACTTACGTACACCTCATCAGTACTACGAACCCAACTACAAAATCACTAGAACCAAAACAAGAAAAAATAGTTAAAGTCACAGTTTAGTTAAAACATTGTATTCTGCTGGAACCTGTACAGCCTCGTTAATTGGAGATTCAGATAAAACCGCCAGCCTTCTAGGTATCTAGTAAGATACGATTACTGTATACGCAACAGTTTGAACAGGCAATTTGCCCATTCTGAAAATCAGGCACATAGTCAAATTCCAATGCATGTGCAACCAATCTCCAGGTTAGAGTGTAAATAATTGTAGGATGTGTTGATCCACCTTGTCGATCAACACATCCTCTTATGAGAATCAACACATCCAACATTATGTGTTGACCCATCTCCGTCAAATTTTCGCCAAGCTTGTCGATACGTGGCGAAATATTGCCAAGTTTCGTGACAGAAATAGAACGCCATAAAAGAAGCCAACCTGGCGAAATCTGTATAAGTTTTTAAAATACCCATTGAAATTCGATATTGACTAAAACTGGGAATCTTCTGTAATCAGGTTCTACGCATTTTACCTTCGTGTGTTTGAAAAAAATTAACTAAATTCTTATAAACAAGGAATAGAGAAGCTACCTGTGCCTCCTGATACAGGGTGGAAGGATTTTTAAATAATGTATACTCATTGAATTCGATATATTTCATTTCTAATTATATTCATGTATAAAGTTTGAGACATTTAGGCTTGAAATAACCTGGACGACTCGGCTTTAGGGGATCAGATAACAGCTGCTACGGAGACTAACGAATTTGAGATCATTAAACAAACGAAAAAATAAATACATAAAAAGGAAAAGCTTACTTACTTATAGACACGAATGCTAGAAATTTGCCCAGTAAAAAATATGAAAATATCTTAGATGTAATACTATACTGAAGTGCACTAATTGAGAAGCAATTGTTTTTGATGTGCTGTTATTACAATAAACAAAAACATGGTGGAAGTCATAAGGTTTCTGGGCAGGGTTTAATTATGAAGCAATTGTTTTTGATGAACTATTATTATGAACTATATATTAAAATAAACAAAACATGGTGGAAGTGATTAGGTTTCGAGACTGAACAATGGGAAGAAAAAATAAGAATCTGTAACAAAATGGACTAATAAAATTCGTAGGGTTTTGAAGAAACCATTTTCTATCAACTGAAGAATAAAAAAATGGAAGGTTAAAAACAAAAGCAATTTCTGTACAATCCAAACAATCTTAAAATTCGTATGTATGATAGCTAAAAATTTTTAAAATAGTTCCGGAAGGGAATAATTATTTCTAACTTGTTTTTAATTTTAATTTAATTATTATTATTATTATTATTATTATTATTATTATTATTGTAGATTCATTTTTTAATTCTTTGACACAAACAAGCAACAACTGAAATAAAACAAGTTGGAAATTGTACGTCAAACTTAACAAATGAGGTGCATTCGTACTATAGTTTCCGTGAAATATATAGTTTCCGTGAAATTAATTATCGTATAATTATATCGTCTGTTATTATGATACGATTAATTTCCGTAATAAAATAAGTACATTTTAAGCTGGCAACATCTTATCTTTTGTTGACATTGACTAAAAATTCCAATGGGAAACTTAAGCCTAGCTTTGAAAATTTCAGAACTTGAAATCCATATTTAGATTATTTCTCCATTTAATATCTATTTCTCCGGAAACATCTATTCAAAAAACTGTCGGTAGATTATAGGATTGCTATAATTAAACAATTTTCTCAAACAATTTTTTTTCTTTAGCCGGGCGCAGTTGATAAATTATTTATTTTTTAACTGTATACAAGTACAAAAACAATGGTGTTCCTTATGCGCCAAGCTACTTTCTCCAAAATATGCTAACTGGCTGTGAAACTGCAACAACGAAATATTTTAAACACCAAAAAGTAAAATCTATAAATAAAAATAAAGAGTGTTATGTTTTTGAGAAACACTCTTTTATTTTTCTATATACGTGTATGCATAAGATGTACAAAACTGTAAAAGTAACCCCTTTTTATAAATCAGTTTTTTAATGATTCTTTTAAGATTTCTTAATAAATTTTTGCATTAGCAATACGAATTAAGAAAATTAATCTGTTTGAAGACTTACTACAAGTCAGTTGGAGATTTTTTTGGTCTGACTATTATATTTAAGCTGAAATAAAATTGAACGTGATAAGGTTTTCACATTTTTTTTTTCGGCCATTCCTTGATAATTCGAAATTACTCAATTTAAAGGCAGTATAAATCGAGAGCTACGTGTAATAATAATATTTTAATTCAAGGACCGTCAAGTAAGCCCCCGTCACTTGCTTTCTTGCCACCAATACTTGTATAAATTTAGATGTATAAATGTATATACTTTACACTTAGTGTTAAGTTTTTTTTTTTTTTTTCGTGTTTCGCTGAAGACGAATGATATTTCAGAAAAAGCTGACAAAGTTGGCATTTTCAATGGAATTTCCGGAGGCGACAGAGCAGGAAAGAAAAAAAACTGCCGTCTCGAGACAACAATCTCACTATCACTCAAGATGTAATTCATTTATCGAAAAAAAAAAACTGTTCGATTTAAAATCACTTCAAGATTCATACCTGCAAGTATCATGCTTTTATGGCTATAAATAAGTCAGAAAATATGTCAGGAAGTTTCGCATTGTTGAGAGGCGAAAAATATTTTTTTGAGGCCCGCCTTAAGGATATTAATTATAGATTGTGACAAAAAACAAGTTTTCAATTTGCACGCAGAGAAAATACAAAGCAAAACAAAGAAAAGAAAAGAAGAACAAAGAAAGTGTTTACATTTGTTCTTCTGAAATGTGAAATACAAATATAAAATGAAATACGCTGTGAACAAAATATTGAAGAACTCGCGCTAAAAATAAAAATAAATAAACAGCATTTTTGGGCTGTTTCGTTCTTTTCGGTAGATTTTGCTATCCCTTTCGTATTATTATTATTATTATTTGTAAATGTGTATCCATATCTTCCCAACATCTATATATGTTGAATTTTGTATGTTTATGCAATGTGCAAAATCTACCTACACACACAAACACATTAAAAGCCTATACACTAGTCACGGAAAGAAACGCTCAAGCTAATGTTAAGTCTATGGGAAGGTTCTTGCTCGATTTCTCGCTCGCATTTTAATATTTTTAAATAATTTTTTTGCATAGAATATCTGAGGTCGATCTCTAACGTTGTTAGTTTTTACTTTTTTGATTTTTGTTACAGTTTTTTTTTATAAACGGACATTTTCAATTTTGGAACCGGTTGAAACCGGTTCTGAAAGTGAAAGTACCCTTTTATAAAAAAAACTGGAACCAAAATCGAAAAAGTAAAAACAAACAACGTTGGAGAATGACCTCAGCTATCCTATGCAAAAAAAGCATTCAAAAATATTAAAATGCGAGCGTGAAATCGCGCTAGAACCTTCCCATAGACTTAACATTAGCTTGAGCGTTTCTTCCCGTGACTAGTGTAGGCTCTTAATAAATATAAATGTTGAGAAATGTGACCACGAGGATGGTCGAAATATACAAATAAATGCTCAAGTGATGGTTAAAAGAATAACTGTTCGCGGACAAATGTGTTATGTTTCATTCAATTGTCATTTATTTTTAATTATTGCTGTATTTTTCATGACTCATTTATTCATTCCCTTGAGCAGGGTTTGACAAATGCGGTCGCCAGGTCGCCACTGGCGACCAAATTATCTGTAGCTTTCTTATCTATGTGTATTGTCTGTGGCTTTTCTTTTTCTTTTTTTTTCCTTTCAAAAATTGACTTGAGAAATAAGCACAAACTGCACCCCCCCCCCTTTCCAATATTAAAAAATAAACTTAGAAACTATATTCAAACAAAAAATATTTTTAACTTAAATAAGTTCATTAAATACAAATTTTAAAATAATAAAATTAGAATTATTTGACTGACTTCTACAGAGGCAAGAAATTGTTTTTCTGATTCAATATTTCACCGATGCCTCTCTCATCACATATAGATTTTGCAACACTCAACTATCTGGACATTTGAAGCATTCGGTAGTCAGTATTTTCCGAACATGGCGGTTAATTCGACCTTTACAGTATTTATTTTTAATTTTTCAGAAATATATAATTTTGATAATTTTCATCAGAAAATTTAGTTTATGTTTTCTTTCTAAATTATGTACTACTCTAAATTATGATTTTTATTATTTTTTCTCAATTAATTCCTAAACTTTTATCTGCTTGAATCCCCGTAAAACGTTCGAATAGTACTCTCGTTTATTCAAATAATGACGTCTTCTTCTCATATTCACTAATGTAGAAATCTCAATTCTTATATGCTTAATTTTTTCCGCTTTCATTTTTATTATCCGCGGCGTAGAGCGCGCACCTGTAAATTTCGATATTTTTTTTTGTTTCAAAAGGGTGCGTTATATGCCGGAATATACGGTAATCTATACTAATAAAAGAAAGTTTCGCTCTATGTGTCTGTCCGTGTATGTCAGCGATGGCTAGCGAAATCTAGCGCACCTAGAAGTCTGAAAATTTCGGTAAGGATAGGGATAGGCCAAGGCACCCGAGGCTCATATTTTTTATATTTTGATAATTAGCCGAGATATTAATTAAAAAATCATAAGAAACTCGTCTGTTTCTGTGGGAGCCGACAAAATCGTTCACGCATGCCCAGAACCCGAGTTAGGCATCGGGAGGAAATGAAGAACCAAACAGGAGTTTTTTTGTGTTATTTCGTAGTTTTAAATTGGCTTAATTGTACAATACATCGTTGTTAATCCTTTGAAGAAAAATTTAAAAGGGTCGTTTTCCCGATTAATGATTTTCTCCTTATGGCAATGCCCCCAAAGGGCGCAATTTTAGAAGTACCGACAAACTAAAAATATGGTCTTAAAGATGAACGTTCTTCTAATTGATGGTGTAATCGGTTTTAAAAAATACGAATTATAACTCTCTCAGAAATACCGGCGGACGCAGGTCACATCTCACCTCACGGAAACGATCTTTTTTTCTATGCTAAAAGTAACTAAACATCCGTACTTTGATACAACCTTTTTAGAGCATTTCGGTAGACAAGACTTTCATTACCTACAGAAGTTTCAAAACTTTCGAACGTGTAGAAATATTATATATATATATATATATATATAATTATAATATCTATGAATTTCAAAAAACATATCAAGTTCTATTCTACATAAATCTCCAAAGAGATAATCAATGATACTGTGTATACAGAATACCACATAGCTAATAATTAACATGTGCAAACATAATATTACCATAGCTGATGCTTCAATGGTAATTGGCCAAATTTTACTCATACCAAAAGAATATTGAAAAAAGAAATAGAGAGAAAGGGGGAAAAAAAAAATTATAAATTGGAGTTGCAATTAAGTAAACACAAATGGATTAACAAATTAAATATGAACCATACACAATGGAAAATTGGACCACATGAGAATTAAATATGAATTGGACATGGAAAAACACATGCACATGTACTCATCAGCCTGGATGCACCCACATGTGTTTTAAATAATAATTCAGTGTTTCATAATTCTACTGGCATAATGCTAAGATCAGTAGAATCATCCAGGTACACTGAATTATTACCAGACAACAATTGGAAATATTAAAATTTGGAAATATTTAAATAGGAAATAAAAAAACATTAAGAAAATACAATATATTTCACTCACATCGATTATCCAAAAAACTGTAATTAACACCTCACTAAATTACCACGAGATAACAGTTTTGAAATAATAAAATTGGAAATATGAACGCGTAAAGTGTAGATAAAATATTTTACTCACAATAATTATACAGAATCCTTAAAATGTCACAACGTCTACATAATATTCACATCCACATGGCAATGCATCATACATGTTAACTAAGTCGAGTTGAGAGAAATGATTTGTAAGACAAGTTGAGAGCACACTTTTTTTAAAATACAACCCCATAAATGACACCCAATCACAAAATGATTCAAAAACACTCAAAATAATTCTGGTTTTAATACACTTATAACAAATTTATATCCGTGAATATATATTACTCCATCCAATTTTAATTCCTGAAAGTAAAATTAATATACAATCAATAGCTCCCTCTATAGTTAAATTAAATATAATATTAACAGTATTATCTACAACTACCTGAAAGGTAAAGTGTCGCCATCTATTGGTATTATAATAGTTCATAATTAATATTTAGTTAAATATCCACTTTATTAGTTACATACTCACTTCATTAGATTTATTTATATAAATAAACTTTAAAGAACAATACTAACTTGTAGTTTTACTTAAAATTCAAATAAAATATAATACTACTATATGAATAAATCTACACAGAATTAATTCAACTTGCACAGCATTTCAGATATTCTTAACAAGAATATATTATGTAAAAGAAATATTATTTTAATTCAAATTATTTTTGCTGCCATCTGTGTTAATCCACTGATATTATAGACATTTATTAAATAATTAATGTTTTATTTTTACTACTACTTAAATATATATTAGACTTGTTTTTAAATAATTAATGTTTAATTTATACTACATTGTAAATATATTTTATATTTATAGATTAATTTAAATATCTAATTAAATAATTCATAAACAATTCAAAATATCTCAAAATTTATAATGTTGATAATTAATAGTATTACTACTGTTTTTCAATCAAATTAATGCAATGCAGTAATTAAAATACTTGTTAATTTTAATTATTCATAGACAAAAATAAAAACTATATATATTTATTTTTATATATATTGCAAATAGATATATATATATGAGTTATAATCAACAATGTTATCATTGTATAATTTAATTTGTTATTGTATAAGTTAATTTATAAATGTATGAAAACTGCACATCAATAATACCTTAAACAGAGGTGATCGGCAACGCACAATCACAACTATACAAAGTATAAATAATGTTCAATCAAATATTAAATTTCCTAATATGTTATAATTGTAATTATGTATGTTATATTTGTAATTTTCTACATAAAGTGTATATAATGTTCAAACAAATATTAAATATTAAATTTCCTAATATGTTATAATTGTAATAATGTATGTTATAATTATTATTTTCTATATCTTTTGTTATATGTTATCGCACACTAAAACAATAATTTATTACATACCATGTTTATATTTAAATTATATAATAAATGTTATTTAAAAGAGTTGATGATTGAATTTATCATAAAAATAGGATATCCATATATTTTTGCTTGATCTCGAATATATCTAATATTTTTGTTTTTATTTATATCTGAGCATAAGTATTTTATACGATGTAGATAATTGATAATTATATTTTTATAAACAGATTTATGTAAACATGAAGCATAATTGGTAAAAATATTTACTTTAAATGGGAAATCAAATCTCTTATCATAAATATCAAAAATTAATTTATAATTATTAGTAATATTAATTTTTAAGTCAAGAAAGTTTATATTATTATTAATTAAATCATTTTCGCTTAATTTAAGCTGAGTAGGATAAAAATTGAGTGGTGATGTGCAATTTTTTTCATTGAAATAAAATATGATAATGTCATCAATATAGCGATAAAATACATAATCATTGTTCGGACATATATTTCTTTCATAATAATATAAGTAAAGGTCAGAGAGAATACTAGATGCGGTTCCGCCCTGCGGAATTCCCTGGCATTGTTTATAGATAATATTGTCATATATAATGTAATTATTATACAATGTAAAATTTAGTAAAGTTTTAAAAAAATTTACTGAAATATGTTCTTTTAATTTTAATTGAGATTTGAATTCTTTAAATAATATACACATTGTTTTATGTAAGTCTTTTATATCAATGTTATTAAATAAATCATTAAAATCCAATGTTTTTATGAATTTTACCGGATTGATATTATGTATTTTATTAATGAGTTGAAAACTATTTTTTAGGCAATGTTGGTTATTATGTTTTAGCGTTATATCATATATCTGCTTTAAAATATTAAGTAGTAAATTGCTTGCATTTTTATTATATGTGTTACAACCGATGGTAACAGTGCGAAATTTAATAGGATTTTTATGAAATTTTGGAATTATAACAAGATAAGGATAATTAAAATTATTACATTTGATTTTTAGTAATTTGTGATAATTTAATAATTTTCTGTTATTTATTTCAATATTTAATTTAGTTTTATTAAAAATATTACTTGTGTTGATTGCATTGTGAATTAACACTTTATAGTATTCTTTACAAATGATAGCATAATTATTTGGAGATTTATCTACATAAGTAATTATAAATTTGTTTTGTAATTCTGATATATGTTTATTTATGTTTTTAAAAGCTGCATGTGTAATATGATGATAATTTTTTATAATTTCATTTTTTAATTTATCAATTACAGAAAATCTCCATTCACTGAAATATTCGATTGGTTTATTGTAATCAACAGCAATTTTATATATAAACAAATCAATATCTTGAATAAACTGCAATATTATGGATTTGATATTACACTTATATGGAAGACGAAATTTAGTGCCATTATGCATTAAGTTTTGTAAAATAGGTAGTTCTACAATATTAAGATCACCAGTAATGATATGACCATGTGTTGTATTTATATACTTTTGATATTTTGGGTCATTACAATAACATGGGTAATTCTTTGAAGAGACCAAATTTTTTGCAAAAGAATTGTAATTAAAAATTTTACGTCCAAGTGTGCGATTATATTTATATGTCTTGTGAATGGTAAAATTTTTTATTGGAAAATTATTATTAATGTTGTTTATTATATTGTGTAAATTTATATTATTAAATACATGATTGGAAAAATTTATAATTAATTGTGTATTATTAGTTTTATATTTAGGTTTATTGGAAAGACTTGTATTTAATAGGTTTGCTCTATAATGTAGAATATCATAAAAGATATCACAAAAATGTGGAGAATATTGATTCTTTTTAAATACCTTGAAATATTGGTTTATATATTTCTTTTTTATACTAAAAACATGTTTTCTTATAGCAAGCCAACAATAATCATTACAAAATTGTGCCTCAAGATTATCAAGCTCCTGTTGAATCACAATATCATCAGTGAATTTTTTGTTATTATGTTTACCTCTACCAGATCTAGAAGTTTTTTTTAAGTTTGAAAAATTTAATCCGGAATAAAGATTTTTATAATTTTCATATTTAGTTAAATCTGAAAATACAGGATGTGATTTTTTGTATACTAATTGATTTAATCCATAAGGATATGTAGTATTAAAATGTCTTATATATTTAGATTCTAGAAAAAGTCGTTCAGTAAAATTTTTTTGTATTTTAAGTATTTTAATAGTAATATTTTTAAAATCATGATTTTTGAAATGAGTATATTCAATATTATGAGTTGTTTATATATATATATATATATATATAAACGTGAAAGTTGACGTGGAGTTGCTCTGATTCGACTCATCTTTTCACTATCAAATATGCATATTTTTTCATGAAATTCTTAAGAGAACTTGGATACAGTCATATTTATAACCGATTAAAATTCCAGAGAGTTCGTAAGATGAGAACTATTTTTTTAATGTTGTGTTAACGTGAAAACAAACAAACAAACAAAAAAGCGTGAAGAAAACATATTTCTTTTACAACTAGATAATAATATTTTTTCAAGATTTTTTTTTTTTTTTAACGGGCTGTAAACCCGTTATATTTATAACCGATGAAAATTTCAAAGAGTTTCGATAACGAGAACTATTTTTTTAAAACTATTAATGACCCTACGTGAAAAAACAAGAAAATGTCTTCTTACGAGCGCTTTTACCACTAAATATCAATATTCTTTCGCGAATTTTTCATTTAAAAATATCATCTCATACAAAAAAAGGGTTATAAAATCATACAAACTTGAGGTTTGTTTAAATGTATTATCACGGGCCCGGGCAACGCCGTGCGTGTCAGCTAGTTATGAATAAAATTTGTTTTTTTTATGTGATTTTCCAACTCGACGTTCACATTTAGGAATATTGCCCGGTAAAAGATTAACATTTTTGCATTGACGTTAACCTATGTATTTGACGCAACGTTTTTAATGTTTACATAACGGAAAATGTCGTGAAAAATTTTAGCAGAAGAACTTCTACGTGGCGGAATCTAATCGATTGTTTACTTTAATCTTGACTCTACTACCCAAAAAGGTCATAAATATCGTTTCCTATTCTTTATTTATCTCAAGCTTCTATTTTTCTTCATACTATTCCGTGTTCAAAGCACTTGAAAGTGGAACCATTAAAAAAAAAATCCTAACTCTTATCAAATTCAAACTAAAACCAAGATTTAACAATAACGTCAGATATCGACCTTGCGTCTGCTATGTTTTATCTTAGGGCGGCAGCTGCGGTAACAATAGGTTTTATGATGATTCATTTTACCTCCGCAGAAAAACGACGCAACTAAACCAGTGGGTCCACAAAAAAAAAAAAAAGAAGAAGACAAACAGAGATAAATTAATAATTTGTATGAATCACATTTCTGTGTCTTTAATTATTGTCGTACTTTATTTGTGCGCTATTCTTTAATCAAACTGTCTTCTTTGTCATAGATGTGACCTATATTTCACGCTAACGAAAGAAACCCTCTAATTATTAAATTTAGATATGAGATGTACAGAAATATACTAACATCTATTTGCAATTGTAGAAAACTAATCCATTCATTTCAATCACTTAATATTTTCCACTCAAAGTAAAATAAATAAATAAAGAAAATGATGAAGCACGCAGATAAAAACCCAACGATAATTTTTCTCTCATCTCTTAAAACAAGTGACCTAATTTATGACTCTTAAGTTTCAAGTTTATCAAGCAATAGAGATTTATTACCTCGTTATAATCGTTCTCTTCTAATAATGTGAAATATGTTTATAATTTGTTATTTGTGATTATGCCATTATAAACTTATTACAGAACTAAAACATTTTAAAAGGACAATTATTCAACGTCAATTTGTTTCAAAGAAATGATGCAACTTTACTCGTAACTTTCCAAACTTTGTGAAAATGAGTCAGTGTATTACTATCCTTCATTCTGTAAAGTCACAGGAAAAAATGTTTCCTGATGTTAAAATTAATCTAAATGTAAACCTTTTAAAATTTTAAGTAATGTAAAATATAATTTTTAAAATCAATCCAAACGTGAACTTATTTATTCAATGTGAATTGTGCATTAATATAATTTTTTTTACAAGTCTTATTTCAACAGTGGTACATCTACACGATTATTCAAGAAGTGTTTATAATAAATTCTCAAATAGTTGAAATATATAAACCAGTGGATATTTCATAAATTGGATAGACCTTAGAAAAGGTAAGCAATTCCTTTTCTTTCTGCATGTTGAAGACCAGAGTTAATTTTAATTTGAAGAATTTAATATTCTGATGTTACGCGCTTACCTCGTTGGCCTCGCCCCTTCAACAGTGATCATGAGACTGATGAATATATGAACTCAGAATTTATTCTTAAGGATTAATAATTGACTCTAATTAATAAAAATAATACTCAGCTCTTATGCTAGATTAAAAATTCAAGAAAACATAATTGAATTTAATAAACTATTTAAACTAATAAAACTTTAAAAAACTGTATAAACAAGTTCTCCGAGATGGCGACAATAAAGGAAATGCAATTAGTAGATAAATTAAACAATAATAATTATTCTATATGGAAGTTTAAAATTAATATGTTGTTAATTAAGGAAGATTTGCACGAACTCGTAACTCAGGAACCCCCTACACCAATTAACGAAGATTGGAGAAAAAAGGATGCAAAAGCTCGCGCTTTAATAAACCTGAGTATAGACGATACGCAAATAGTTCATGTAAAACATTTAGAAACAGCAAAACAGACATGGGATAGTTTAAAAAATATTCATGAGAGAGCCAATTTGTCCAGTAAATTGTATTTGTTACGAAAATTGTATAGTGCAAAACTTCCCGAAAATGGGAACATGCACAAACACATTACTAATATACTGGAAATAAAAGATAAGCTCTCCGCAATAGGAGAGAACATAACCGACTCGCATTTATCTGCACTTCTATTGTGCTCGTTACCTGCGAGTTATAATACTCTAATAACAGCTCTCGAAGCCCGAAATGAAATTGAATTAACTCCCGAATTCATCAAGAGCAAACTTACTGATGAATTTAATAAACGGGTAGAAAATAGTGAGCAAGTTGAAAACTCACAAAAGGTGTTTAAAACACAAAAGAAATACACTCAAGATTATAAAGGGCAAAACAAATATTGTACCTACTGTAAACAATCAAATCACACTTACAAACAATGCTGGCATCTCAAGAACAGAAACACACAGACCACTACACCTAAAACACAATACAAATACAAAAAGTACACATCGTTGTGTTTTGAAAATACAAAAGGTGATAGTAAAAATAAAATGAATGAATCAAAAACAGATGAACAGGTACAAATAAATAAAAGTGAACATAAAGATGCAGCATTCATAATTGTAAATCCCGCTAATAAAACCTGGTTAATTGACTCAGGAGCGTCTTCGCATATAGCGAACGATAGGGATATATTTACAAAATTCAACGATACTGAAAAAACTACAGTAACAATTGCTAATGGGAATACATTAAATTCTTACGGAACCGGCGAAACACAAATAATGACAAAGACATCTGATGGATGTATAAATAGAATTACACTTAAAAATGTGTTATTTGTTCCACAATTGGAATCAAATTTAATTTCCGTAAGTAAAGCCACAGAACATGGATATAAAGTATTTTTCGAAAATGAAAAATGCATACTATCGTGCAATGGAAATATATACTTAGAAGCATTTAAGAAACATAACTTATATCAAGTTGAAACACTAGAAGAAAGTTCTCAAAATAAAATAAACATTGCACATGATTGCAGAAATAAAGATTGCCTCGAAATTTGGCATAAACGCCTTGGCCACAGAAATAATGAAAGTATAAAAGAATTAGTCAAAAATGACTTGGCCAGTGGGATAAAAATAAATAACTGTAATCATAAAACAAACTGTGAAACCTGTATAAAAACAAAGTCAACAAATGCACCGTACTCTAAATCTATCGAAAATAAAACAACAAAAGTATTAGATTTAATACATACTGATTTATGTGGGCCTTTTAAAACACCCACAATAGGAGGAAAAAATTACTTCCTTACATTCATAGATGACAGTTCTAGATTCACAGTTATTTACTTATTAAAAAGTAAAGATGAAGTTTATGAAAAAATAAAAGACTATGTACAAATGGTCAAAACCAGACAAGGAAAATATCCGACGGCGATTAGATCGGATAACGGTGGGGAATACATAGGAAATAAAACAGAAGCCTTTCTAAGGGAACATGGTATAAAACATGAATACACAGTTCCATTTTGTCCCAGCCAGAATGGCATTGCTGAGAGAAAAAACAGAAGTTTAATTGAAATGACACGAAGCCTATTATCCGAAGCAAATTTACCTCATAGGTTCTGGGGTGAAGCGATAAATACTGCTAATCACCTCCAAAATAGGCCCCCCACTAAATTGACAAATAAAACGCCATATGAAATTTGGTTCAAAAGAAAACCAAATCTCTATTATTTACGTGTATTTGGCTGTAAAGTATACACTTACATAAACAAACACAAAAGATCTAAACTAGATGACACAGCAGAAGAGGGTATCTTCATGGGCTATGATAATAATACAAAGGGATACCGCGTTTTCACTAAAAATGGTGAAATAATAATTTCCAGATCTGTAAAATTTCTGGAAGAAAAACTGAACAATTTAAACGAGAAAATTAATGATCACGAACAATTAATTGAAGATAAAAAATACATTGAAATAGAAATAGGTGACACACCCTGTACACCTGACGCGCCCAAACAATCAGAAACACATCAACCTCGTAGATCTGAAAGACAAAACAGAGGAGTACCACCTCAAAGATATACTTCCGACAATTTTATTGCTTTAGCAAATGATTGCGATACAACAGAACCTGAAAACTGGAAACAGCTTATCAAAATAAACAATCCACTAGAAAAGAAAAACTGGCTTAAAGCCACTGAAAACGAAATACAATCGTTAATGAAAAATAATACATGGGATCTAGTCGATCCTCCTCTTAATAAAAGAATCATAGGAAGTAGATGGATTTTCAAACGAAAAATTGATAGTTCAGGAAATACACAAAAATATAAAGCACGTTTTGTTGCCAAAGGTTTCAGTCAAAAATATGGGGAAGATTATCAAGAAACATTTTCACCAGTAGCACAACATTGTACCATCAAAACATTTCAGCAGCAGTAAACATTTTAAGCAGAAGAAATGAGAATCCTCGCGAAAAAGACTGGCAAGCCGTAAAAAGAATAATAAGATATCTATATCATACTAAAGAACTAAAATTAATAATTAACACTAATGAAGAACCAATATTAAAAGTATTCGCTGATGCCGATTGGGCAGGTGATACCAAAACCCGCAGATCAACATCGGGAATATTATATATGTTGGGCAACAACCCAATTCAGTGGACGACGAAAAGGCAAAGTTGCATTGCCTTATCTTCAGCAGAGGCTGAATATGTGTCCGCAGCACATGCTAGCCAAGAAATAATTTGGTTATTGAAGTTACTTGACGATCTAGGCTTTCCACAGCAAAAACCAATCACTTTATATGAAGACAATCAAAGTACCATAAAAATGGTTGAATCAGAAAAATTCACGAAAAGATCAAAGCACATCGACGTCAAATTTAATGCCATTAAACAATATAGCGAAGAAGGCATAATTGAGTTAAGATATCTTCCAACAGAAAAAATGATAGCTGATGCACTTACCAAACCTTTACCCAAGCCTCGATTCATCGAACACAGAAATTCAATGAAAATATTAGTTAATCCCCATGAACGGATTAAGGGGGAAATTGTAGAAAACTAATCCATTCATTTCAATCACTTAATATTTTCCACTCAAAGTAAAATAAATAAATAAAGAAAATGATGAAGCACGCAGATAAAAACCCAACGATAATTTTTCTCTCATCTCTTAAAACAAGTGACCTAATTTATGACTCTTAAGTTTCAAGTTTATCAAGCAATAGAGATTTATTACCTCGTTATAATCGTTCTCTTCTAATAATGTGAAATATGTTTATAATTTGTTATTTGTGATTATGCCATTATAAACTTATTACAGAACTAAAACATTTTACAAGGACAATTATTCAACGTCAATTTGTTTCAAAGAAATGATGCAACTTTACTCGTAACTTTCCAAACTTTGTGAAAATGAGTCAGTGTATTACTATCCTTCATTCTGTAAAGTCACAGGAAAAAATGTTTCCTGATGTTAAAATTAATCTAAATGTAAACCTTTTAAAATTTTAAGTAATGTAAAATATAATTTTTAAAATCAATCCAAACGTGAACTTATTTATTCAATGTGAATTGTGCATTAATATAATTTTTTTTACAAGTCTTATTTCAACAGTGGTACATCTACACGATTATTCAAGAAGTGTTTATAATAAATTCTCAAATAGTTGAAATATATAAACCAGTGGATATTTCATAAATTGGATAGACCTTAGAAAAGGTAAGCAATTCCTTTTCTTTCTGCATGTTGAAGACCAGAGTTAATTTTAATTTGAAGAATTTAATATTCTGATGTTACGCGCTTACCTCGTTGGCCTCGCCCCTTCAACAGCAATTTCCTGCAATGTAATAAATAAGAAAAAAAAAAGTCGAAGAAAAAAGGTTCGGAAAAACTTCGATGGGAAACATACGTCTGTTCTCATATTCAAACAGGCTCTTTTCTGAGAAATTTTTTAATATATTTTTGTTTGGAAATGTATGAAATTGGCAGGTGCTTTTATTCAGAAACTTTATAATCAGTTTTGCCCCTTTTCAGTAAAGGCAGAAGTTCTTTCAGGAAATGCGGTCAAAGTTGGCGTTTTGAACTGAATTTTTGGACGTGACAGCGCAGGAAAGAGAAAAAAACTGCCGTGATGAGACAATAATTGCCTATAACTTAAGATGTGATTTATTTATCAAAAAAAAAAAAAAAAAAAAATACTGTTCGACTCCAAATAATTTCAATAATCATGCCTTCAATTGTCATGGTTTTACGTTTAAAAATGTGTTAGAAACTTTCGCATTGTTGAGTGGAGGAAAATAACATTTTAAGAACCGTTTTGAGTAAAGTAAATATCATGAAAACGCATGTTGAAAAAAAAAAAAGTACTTGTATGTATGCATAGACATATGATCCATAGACGCTGATCATCAAAATAGGAATTCAATTGTTTTTATCCAAAAAAACTTGCAACAATCAAAATTATAAAATAATTTTTATCCACACATGAATAAAAGTTCCAAATATCAGAATTTAAATACCTAAAGATTTTATGTTTTCTAGTAAGTAATAAATGTAGTGAGATTTGTATAAGTAATAAATGTATACGCATTTTATCAACGTTAATTTTAATGCATCATAAGAAAAATGCATGCATCGTAAAGATGCATGCGCGCAATATACCTTATGTTTTCTGCTTGCGAACTAACCACGTTAAGCTGGATTAATTTTAACACAATTATTCAAATTGGTAAAGAAATCATACGAGCTGTAATTTTCCAACTGGACGTTAAGTTTTGAATTTATAATTTATAAATGAGTTTACAACTGTAAACTTTTAGTATAAGAGAAAAGAAAATGTGTATTTTATATATAATACACAAACACACACTCACACAAAAAAAATCATTAATATTATTGTTTCAGCTTTAGCAGTTACTATATAGTTACTTCTTTATTATAGTTCTTCGCTACTATATAGTTATCACTTTGTCAAAACTCAAAGGTATACTGACGAAATATTATTTCCATGAAAATATTTAGTAAGTGTTTGTTTTCTGTTTTGCTGTCATAGTCTCACATCACACTGTTAAAAATTTGCAGCAAACTGTTTAGTCATTCGACCGTTTTTATAGAAAACGTTCACATAACCGTAATTTAACTCTATTCTGACCATATTATTGTCTATATTATGGTGAGAATAGAGTTAAATTACGGTTATAAAGCCGTTTTATATAAAAACGATCGAATGACTGTACTGTTTGCTACAAATTTTTAACAGTGCATCTCATATTTGTGGGTTACCCCTCAACTTTCTCAAGTGGACAACATACGGATGTTCAGGTTCAAAAGAATCTCATTGTCCGCATTTGCTTTTCTAAAACGGACCTTGATCTTCATTTTCCTCCATCCCTTTTCATATTACCAGGGGTCCGAACTCTCGATGATTTTTCTGAAGGTCAGATTTAGGAAAAAGACAGGTTGTCTCCAAGGCGATCCCCTGGATATTCTGCAAGACGCCCCCAGCAACTGTGCACAGATATTTTCCAGTACCAGGGGTTTGAATAAACAAAACTTGCTTCTGGTTAAAGGTCATAAAAATCAGCTGTTAAGAAAAACATTGAGGGTAAGTTTGAAAAAAAAAAAGGCTCAAGTTGAAAGCTTTATATCATTTATTATTTTTATGGGATATTGATGTAGAATCATTGATAAAAATATGCTGTATATTTGTATAATTTGTTAAAGGTATAAAAAAAAAAAAGGAAAAGTCATAAATCACACATAGATTATGAGTCACTTTCTAACATTGCGAAAATATTTCACAAAATCTTCAATTTTTATTTTATTTTTTTTTTTTTTTGCTAACATCAATTTTAAAGAGACTAAAAGGTTATTGCTGAAGTTTCTAATATTTCAGCAAATGATTTGAAATTTTACTCAACCATATGGTGTGGATAAATAATATCTATACTTTTGTTTCGGCGTGAAAATCTTGTGACTCCATCAAACATAATCTGGACTAGTTTGGATAATTCGGTTCCTATAAATTAGAGAAGATTTTTGCCTCAAATTTTCTAACTAAATGTTTGGTGCTAAATTTTGGCGCCAAATTTAAAAAATCGTCTAATTTGTCGCTAAAGTCAGACTCTATACTTGGCCAATACCTTATGTTTATTACTCACATATACATGACAAACTACTTTTACAGCAACAAAAGTGTATGTGCAGGAAATCTACCATTAGCATTTATATAAAAGGTACATTACGATTTATGGTTAAAATCGGTTGCGGTGCATTTTAATAATGTTATGATACTTCAAACATGATGTGATTAAGAAGGAGCACTGCATCTGCACTACAACATGTTTTCTGTAGATTATGGAGTGTGTAGCAGGCATCGTTGATTTACAGAGACGCACAAAAGAATTCGGTTGCAGGACTGACTATGATCGATATTATGAACCGATATTATGAATCGATATTATGATCGATATGAACGTATTTGTTAGAAGTACGTTTTCGAATTTTTAACTTATCTAATTTTTAGTGTATTATGTGATGTATATAAATCATATAGATCACACGTAGCTCTTCACGACAGAATTCGTATACGCATTGCTGCATATGGACAGCGTTTTCTGAAAATGGACTTTTAATGCATTATGTATTTCTTTTTAATTTCTTAATTAGAAACCTCGTTTCATTGTATGAAAGAATGAAATTTCTTAATAATATTTTTTTAGTGTTGGAAAGTATTTCATAATCTGTTGCTTTTCGTTCTTCTTTAAGTATGTGATTGGCCCTTCTCCAAATGGTTTCTGAAGACAACGGGACAAGGTTTTGACAAAGGTTCCACTGTAATTTCAAAAACGTTTTTGTTATACTAGAGCAGCTTTCGCGCAGTTTGTTTAGAGTGCGTATATATGTATACCGGCTGCCCTCAAATGGACTGACTGATTTTAAAATTCAATAACATCCAAACGGTGACATGTATTAAAAAAATTCGCAGACTCGTCACGTACCGGTTGGCGGTTGGGAACCACTGTTCTAGACGACTATTAACACTATTAGAAATTACGTTAGATAAAAATATTCAAATTTAATCATTTCTTGCGGCATTCTTGGGAGCATGAAAAAGAATGATAGGTCACAGCCTGCAATTTCAGGCCGCAAGATTTTGTGCTAGGTTGGCCACCCTTGCAATATAGCTAGAAAAATTGCTTTTCTATTTTGTACAATCTTCGGTAACTGCAGAAAACATTTTACTAGGGAGTGAAGAGTTGGTCTTGAGAAGTATAAACCCTGGGTTCGAGGTCACCCTGACCGTGACTTGAGATAATAACAGCCCCGAAAACTTGAGATGACTCACACCTTTTTCGCTGCATAGAAGGAACAAAGGTTCGCGTTCAACCCTGGTTACTGAGTTGCTAAGCTCTTACTTTTTTTTTTTTAGGTACCCCTATGTTTATGAGTCATAAGGTTTTGTTCTATATTATTTTAACACAGGTCTCAATCTCATCACTGTTACTCGTATCAAGTATATCAGTTTTTTCCCCTCTGTCTTTTTTCTTTTTACTCTCTTATACTCGATCACTACAATACAACTTAATTTATAAGAGATTCAGCGATATTGCAAGTTAAATTTCTTATGGCCTCATCTCTTATGGGTTAGTTCCTTGGTATTTTCGTCTGGGAGGGGTTTTAACCCGTTATTGTCCATAAAAAATACAAATAGTAAAGCAATTTGCTGTTTTAAAACGTAAAAAGAAAGTGTTTCTTCCTTTGGTCAATACATGGCATGTGAAAACCAACATAAAGGAAAGCATGAAGAGCCAGAATACTTTTATCGTACTATTCATCATTTCATGGTTTCCTAAAAGTGCCATTTCTTCAGTGCTGAATGGAAAAAAGAGAAAAACGATGAGAAAGAGAGAGACAGAAACTCCGGGAAGAGAGAAAGAGAGAGGCGGAAAAACAGAGAAAAGAGTAAGAGAGAAGAGAGACGGAAACACAGAGAAGAGAGAGATGGAAAAATGAAAGAATATTAATTTCTCTACCATTTCTCACTTTCTCTTTTTTTTTTTTATCTTGCACTATAGATGTTAAGAAATTTCCTTCTTTTTATTTGACAGCATTCACTCTGAATATTTGTGCATAGCACAATAATTTTTATTTTTTGACTGTTTCATATTTAACTATTTCTGATTGTGGTGTTTTAACTCTTTGTATACTTTTTAAACAGACACTTTTATTGAGTTTAGAATGTTAAAAGTATCTGTGCTTGAAAACTAAAAACAATTAGTAACTTTTGAGGATAATATTGACACACATCATTACTTGAAATATGCTTAAATGAACAGAGATTTTCTGCTTTATCAACACATTTTAGGCGGAAGAGTTTGTTTCGCTAATTTGAACCTGGATCATTCTTTCGAAAATGTCCATTTTCTGTACCAAATTTCCTAAAAATAAAATAAAATAAAATAAAATAAAATGAAGAATATTTTTATATTGCTTTTTCCAGATCTGGAAAAAGATTTGATTAATATTGCACTTTTTCCCCCATTTTCTAAATTCTATGTTCTTAATCTTGTTGTCCACAGATTAAGACGTTTCTTTCATAAATTATTTCTAAAGCATCAAATATTAGATTGGTCTGATTGGTGCTGTTGAATTAAGTTTTCTGTAGTTAACATATGTTACTCTATTTAATTTTACTATTTTATATTCCTTTTAGCTTAACGAGGAAATGATGGTGTGATCTTTAGTTCATGTTTTTTTCCCAGTTTTTTAAGAAAAATTAACTTTTTACAGATAGGCTTGTAGCTTATTGCTGTATACAAATCAACAGCCATAGCAACTGTTTTTCCACTGTTTTTTTTCTGTAGTTTTTGACTGCTGTCTTCAGCTGAGCTTTTTAGCAGTTATTAATTTTCTGTCCGGCAGACATGACTAAATTTCTTGTGATACTTATCAAATAAAATTATAGATAAACAATATTACCCTTTGAAATTAAATCTCAGTTTAAATTTAAAAAGCACTGACTGAAAAATAAATAATGTATCATGAAAAAATAAAATAAAATAAATCTACTTTATAGGGAAGTTGCAATCAGCTGATCAACCATTGTACTTCAATTGGAGGTTAGGGTAGTTAAACCAATCAGAACTGCCTATTTGTATTGTGTGACCTCCAACATGACGTCTATTGCAACTGCCCTATAGACTCAATAAGCGGCACAAATTATGGCTGTGACAATCCATAGGCCGGATTTTTTTAATAGTGTATGACCTCATTACGTATTTATATAATGAATTAATATCTATTAATTAATAATTTACACATTTGGTATGGTTATACTACATTTTTCCATTATAAAATTTTTTCAATTGCATGTACTTTTATTAAATAACTATTTTGTGACACCCTTTTGTACATTTCTAAGAGAATGACACCCACTCCCGCCATGTAGCTTTTTCTATCTAAACTATCTATTTGGAAACAGCATTTTTAAGAACTTTCCAATTACAACAGTTTCTCAAATTAAGAAGGGAAAGCAAGCAGTAAATCTAATTTAACGTTGTCAGTGGCTATTCTTTTATTTTCGCTTTAAATAAAATGAAAAACGAGATACAAATGCTTTTGCCTAAAAAAAAATGTGTTATTAATGTCTAAATGGCGGCAACAGAGTCAAAAAATATTGTCGAAAATTTGTGTTAGGCGACAAAAATCCTAGACATAACGTATCTTGTTTTTCTAATGTAAACATATGTACAAAACTGCGTCCTTCCTGCGAGCAGCTTAATTTTGTTAGATAAGGTTTGGATAAAAATCATCGGTGGCTTTGATGTATTTGGTGCCTGATCTGATCTTGGAATACAGCCATACATATTTTTATAAAATTTCTTTTAAAACTTTTTGGGAACCAAGATGTTCTGATAAGAAAAATATTTGTGAGTATTATTTTTACTTAGAAGATAGCACCCGGGCTCCCAGTGTTACATTTACATTCGGTCAGGTGTAATAGATGGCCCCTACCCCCTTGAAAAATCTAACAGTTTTTTACATTTAATATGTTTTTTTAGATTCTCTTAAAACAACACACAAAAAGCATTTTTATACTAAAACTGTCAATAACGTATTTAAATAAAGTTTTGAAATTTATTAAAAGCGGTACTTTCATATTATCCACATGTCAGAGTTTAGCCTAAGAAATCGCCAAAGATTTCTACTTACAAGAAACTACTTACAACAGCTTTTAGTTAGCTTTCAATACAAAAAAGTATAAAGCTACCTATTGCAGCCGTTCGGAGGAAAGCAATTCCGGAAAAATTTGGTATATTTTCACCGATCATGACCCCCAGACCCCAAAACCACCCTCCGTTCAAATGTTGATTTATATATATATATATATATATATATATATATATATATATATATATATATATATATATATATATGACCTATGTCATGCGATAACGCTCGTATTTATAAATCAATTTTGATGAAACTAATTGTGTGTATTAAGCTCATCAATGTCTCGACCGAGTTCGTTGGCCAGCTTGGTCCGCCATCTTGTTTCAAGATGGCGGCCACTTAAAGATTTAAAACTAAAATAAATTTACAAAAAAGTTAAAAATTCAAATTTATTTTTTAATTAAGTGTTAGGCCTTGATACAAGGATTCCAGAGCATTTTTTGTTTTACCTCTATCTTAAAAAATGGCTGAGATAGAGCAGTTTGAAATTCTAGGGTGGCTGACATTTTGAACACATTACAAGACAGCACATTGCAAAAAAACAACGATTCATGTATGAGTTTTAGTGAACGCGATTTCTCGCAAATTATTTTCTTTCATTGTTGTAATCCTTTTCCCAATCATACGCATAAAACTATATATTCATATCAGTTAGCGCCAATTTCTCGCCAAACTTGGCGACATTTGGCGAAATATTGCCAAATTTGGCGACCAAAATAAGTCTTCATAAATGAAGCCAACTTGGCTATAGCTCAATAATTTGGCGAATTTCTTATTCAAATTCAGTATTAACGAATCTTTTGTAAACGGTTTCTTTGCATTTTAGCTTGCTGTTTTCGAGTAACATTAGCTAAAATTTTAAAACGAAGATATAGGAAAGCTACTTTTTCCTCCCGGTACAGGCCGGAAGGACTTTTTTTAATCCTGATTATTTCAGTGTTTAAGCACGTAGTTTGATTACTTATCTGTTAAATTTGTGTTCTATTTATTTTATTATTATATTTTATTGATGAAGTCTTAATTCCGTTATGGAATATTTGTCGCAAACAAATACTGAAATATTTATATTGTTTTAAATGCAAACGGGTTAACCTTCCTTAAATTAAACATCCTGCACGTGCTATATATAGATTTAAAAAAAATCATGCTTGAACTTTATTTTAAAACACCTAAAAAATCAGTAAACCTTAGTTTACAAGGCGAGTAATCATCTATTAATATTATGCGGTTAATTAAATGGCCATAACGCACCGTCACTATTTTTTTCCTTATTCGATAAAACTAAAATTGTGCTATGTTTAGTAAATTAATAAATTTCCGATAAAAGTAAAAATGATTGATAAGGTCGTTGCCTCCGTCGGCATGACGTCAGCATTACTCGCGGATATGTTTCTGATTTATAGTCTTAATTATAGTAGTTTATAGTAGTCTATAGTAGTTTAATTACGTCTTATCGCTTTTAATGAAATCGGAGAATTTCGATTTTTATATATTTTTTTCAGGTAAATGATCCCAACTGTGAACGTGAACATTTAATTGGAAAATCATTTAAAAATTAAATTTTATTCACAATGGCGGGGGGGGGGGGATCGCATTTATAACTGAAATAAGTATAAAACTAAAAATAGTTCAAAAAAATCTTTTATAAGCATTCAGTGTTTATCTTAAAATTCACGCCTAATTTCATGACTGCAATTCATGTTGTTCCAAAAAATTTGTGTTTTAATACGTTAATTTGGCGTGAGTATGAAAAATTCTTAGATTTGATTTAAGCTTCATAGAAAGTACAAACTAATGAATTTATTAAAAAATATATAATTTTTGCTCTTTTTTTAAAAAAAAGATATGGCAATAGGAAAGAAAAAAAAAACATTATTTAAACTATCTATTCAGGATTTCTATATTGTTTTTTCAACTCATAATCATAATATAATACTAAACTAATAAGTGATTGTAGTGTATTAAAAAAATACACTCTTATTTTTTATATTTCATACTTTTTAGTGCTTGAAATATTGCGTTGTTGCATTTTCACAGGCAGATGTGGGTAATATTTGTGCGAGCGTGGTTTGGCGCGCAATTAACAAACTCTATTGTTTTTAAAACTCACAATACTTGTCACCGTAAAGAATATTTAGCGATTTGTCACCCGTGGCTAGCTGACGGTAAAATGCCTTAAAATTAATTTTTTAATTTATAATTAATTTCTAAGCACATTAAAATGTATATTACGTTTAAATGCTAAAGGTGTAAAATTTACAACTATAATATATGTTAGGGGAACCGTCGGTAGCGTAATAAATTTTCTTATTTTTATAAATAGTTAAATCAGTCTTCAAATTTAATATACATTTTCATCTTTTGATATGTTAAAGAAGTTTGTTCAGCTTACCTGAGATTTTCCTTTTTGCGCTGAATATACCCACAGTAGTAATCCAAAGTGTTGTAGCGATATTTATCTGATCCATTGATTCACTTATATTGGAAGAATAATAAATAGTATTAGTAGAAAATGACAATTGTGTAAAATAAACAGAAGATTCATTTTCCTTTGAATATAATATAATTCTTGGCTAGATGTACATGTTTTAAGTCGCGTTTGGAGGCTGCGTATAAGTGCTCCAATTTTACATTATATTAAATATATTTACATCATATATGTACAAGAGCGTCTTAACTGCTCAGAAACATTTTGGGAACTGAAGGGAATGTTTTTAAGTTCTGTGCACACGCGCGTGATAACAGCTGTAGTTTTGAAGTAGGGACATCTGCAGTATTTCTCCACTTAGTTAGTTTCGACAGTCTCTGGTTTTGTTCACTGTTTTGCATCTGCGGTTGTCACTTAAAGTACTTATAGTTAATTGGGTTCTGGTTTTTAACATGTTCTTATTTCGATCATTCGCTGCACGTGGAGATTATTCACTGCATAAAAAAGGTTTCTCCGTCACTCCCCCGTAATCTCCTGTGTGGGGAATGGTTGAAGATTCAGTTTCTTACGGTGTTTCTCGTACACAGGTTTGGGAGTGGGCTTCGTGAGAGTGTCGGCTGTCATTTCTTCAGTGGGGCAGTATTGTAAATCAATTTTTCCTTCTTCTTTCATAAGTTTGATGTTGTGGAAACGTACACTGTTAAAAATTTCCGTTCAATGTTGAACCATCACATGGTTCAAAGTCAGCAAAAGTACCAAAAGATGGTTCGATCTCTATTTCAAAACCCCTTTTTTTGGTGAATCCTGGATTATGGTTCAACGTTTTACCATCCGATAGTAAATCGTTGCATCCAATCACAGATCGCCCGCCATTGAATGCGAATCTGCTTCTGCCGTCCCTCACCCGTCCGCCACGTCAGAGTTCAGAGTTCGCTTGCACTTCACGTGACTGCGTGCGTAAAACCTCGTGTAGCTGTATTCCGGAGAAAAATAAGCAAGCACAAGGTATTTATTATTATTATTATTTGTTTAATCTTCACAATATATATGTATTTATTTATATTTTTAACTATAATTTGTGAATAAAGTATATTACTTTATTAATCCTTAACTATATTTCATTTTTTTTGCTCAGTTGATAAAATGTAATTTTATAATGTGCCTGTATTAGGCCTAATTGAGTAATGCGTGTTTGAATTTATTTATTTTCTTTTCGTATAGTTTGCGTATCAGATATAATTTATGTTCTGGATTAGGCACTGATATTGTGAATTAATTTTTGCTAACTAGCTGAGCGTAAAGTTATTACCAGGTTAGGAGTTTGATTCGTCAAGAACTTCAATAGTACTATTTACATTGTAACGTGTATTTGAAATCTTAGAGACCTGTTGCTTGATTATATTTGATTTCTAGCGTAAACTAATATAATGTGTTGAAATTTTTATATGACAGTAATATTCAATTGTTGAACATACAGGGTTCGGTGATATGTATCAATGGATGTATATCATGATCAGGGGTCGATGCAGGTTTTTATTCTTGGGGCCCATTTTGTGAAAAGTAAAGGTTATTTTTGTGAAATTTATTATATTTTTGTGAAATATAACATTTTGCAACAAAAGTTGAAATCCAGTTAATCAAATTCGAACCAAGCATTTTTTAAACAAAAATTTTTTTAAATCCTTTTTGCTGAAATTTTCCTCTATGGTGAACTTGTTTGTTTACAAATTACACATTTTAAAACATCATAAAATAATAAATAAATAATAAATAGTAAGTTTTTATGGAATAGAATTTTGTGAAGGGGCCCATTTTATCAAACTTATTTTTGTGAAGGGGTCCATTTTATCAAATTGATTTTTGTGAAGGGGCCCATTTTATCAAATTGATTTTTGTGAAGGGGCCCATTTTATTAAATAGATTTTTGTGAAGGGTCCCTAAATAGGCCCCAAATTTTTCCTGGATCGACCCCTGATGATATACTATATTAGGTATTTATTTTTAAAATATCATGAAGTTTGATATTTTCACATATTTGATATTTATTTTCAAAATATTGCGTATAATATTTTTGATATTATACGCACGAAAGTACATTTTATCAACTTAGCAAAAAAAATGAAATATAGTTAAGGATTAATAAAATAATATACTTCATTCACAAATTATAGTTAAAAAATATAAATAAATACATATATATTGTTAAGATTAAATAAATAATAATAATAATTTCAACTTATTACCAAAACATGGTTCAAAATATTACCAAAACATGGTTCAACCTAGTACCAAATCATGGTTCAACCTATTACCAAACAGTGGTTCAACCTATTACCAAATCATGGTTCAACCTATTACCAAATCATGGTTCAACCTATCACCAAACAGTGGTTCAACCTATTACCAAATCGTGGTTCAAACAAAGCACCAAAGGATGGAGAAAGGTTTTACCATCCCATGGTGGCAGCTACACTTGTACCATCTTTTGGTGAAACGTTGAACCAAAATTTTTAACAGTGTATGTCGATGTGTTTGGATCGCTTAGTATCTTTATCGTTTTCAGTCATTTTTATACAGGACATATTATCCTCAAAAATCGTGATGGGTAATTTTTGTGGAATGTTGAGATCGTTAAGCAAGTTTGTTATCCAAGTTAATTCTTGTGCTGCGTTGCTAGCTGAAACGTATTCAGCTTCGGCTGACGAAAGTGCAATGCAATTTTGCCTTTTTGTAATCCAGTAAATCGGTGATTTTCCTAGCATGAATAGATTTCCTGATGTTGATTTACGTGTTTTCAAGTCACCTGCCCAGTCTGCATCGGCGTATGCTGTTAGGATGGGCTTGCTGTTTGCGCTAAGAGTTAAGTTCAAATTTTCTGTAGTTTTAAGGTATGAAATGATTCTTTTCACTGCTGTCCAGTCCTTTTGGCGTGGTGTTTCATTTCTACGACATAATATGTTGACTGCTGCGGATATGTCAGGACGCGTGATTGTTGATATGTAAAGTAATGTGCCTGTGGCTTGTCGATATTTCGTGTTATTAGGTAAAAGATTATCATCGTCTTCAAGTCTGTTGAATCCAGCAATCATTGGTGTGTAATGAGGTTTCATGTCGTTTAAATTCAGTTTTTTCACTAGTTCCTGTATTTTATTGTTTTGATTTAGGTAATATGTATCATTGATTTTATTAATGTTTATTCCTAGGTAATTATTCACTTCTCCTAAGTTTTTTAGTTCATATTCTTTCTTAAGTTGGTTTATTGTTTCTTCGATGTCACTGTCCTTTCCTGCTATCAGGATATCATCTACATAAATGATGATGTATATCGGATTTTCTTGATTTGATTTAAAGTACAGACATGGATCATTTTTGCTCTGTATGAAATTATTGTTTGTGAGTGTTTCCGATATTTTGGTGTACCAGGCCTTTGCGGCTTGCTTAAGACCGTAGATGGCTTTTTGAAGTTTACAAACTTTTCTTTCATCGCCGGGTTTAATATACCCGTCTGGTTGACTCATATAAACAGTTTCAGTTAATTCACCGTGCAAGAATGCTGTGGTAACGTCAACATGTTTAACGTTCAAACTTTTGTGCAATGCAGAGATGAGAAATGCACGTATTGTAGCGTGCGAAACTACAGGTGCGAAGGTTTGATCATAGTCAATCCCGAATCTTTGACTATATCCTTGTGCTACTAGACGCGCTTTATAGCTTTGAATATTTCCTAAATTGTCCTTTTTTAGTTTAAAAGTCCATTTTGAGCCGATAATTTTTGTTCCGGGTGGTGGATCTGTTAAAGTCCAAGTGTTATTTTTTCTTAGGCATTGGATTTCATTTTGTGTTGCTTTTATCCAATTTTGTTTATCATTAGGATTTTTCATTTTTTCGATATCTTCCCAATTTTCGGGAATGTTTTCAGATGAACTATTTATGAGACAAACATATCTGTCAGGAGGAACGCCTCTATTTGTCCTATTAGACCTTCTTGGTTCAATTGGTTGCTGTTTGGGCACGGATGGTGTCTCTTCACTGTCAAGTTTTATTTCTAAGTGATTTTCATGTCTATCCGGTAATTGTGTATTGTCATCGGATGTTTTTGTGGTGATTTGTATCTCCTCAATGTTATCTGAGTGTACATTTTCATTCTCAAGAAATTTCACCGTTCTCGCTATTATAATTTGTTTTCCTTGTGTGTGAATTCTATAACCAGTCGATCGTGTATCATAACCTACAAACGTTCCGGTTTGAGCCCTGTTATCGAGTTTTCCTCTATTTACTTTATCGACGTAAAATAGCGCTTTACAACCGAATGTTCTTAAGTGTTTTAAATTCGGTTTAATTCCTTTCCATAATTCGTAAGGTGTTCTGTTGTTGTTTGCTTTAGTTGGGAGTCGGTTTTGTAAGTATGTTGCGGTGTTTATGGCTTCACCCCAAAAATGTTTGCTTAATTTTGCTTGTGATAGCATACTTCTAGTCATATCTAATAAACTTTTATTTTTTCTCTCCGCAACTCCATTCTGGCTCGGATTATGCGGGACAGTCAATTGGTGTAAAATTCCGTTCTGTTTTAAGTATTCATCGATCTCTTGATTTACATACTCACGACCGTTATCCGATCTAATTTCCTTAGGTTTTTTACCGAACTGATTGTATATCATCGTTACGTACTCTTTTATCTTTTCAGCAACTTCGCTCTTTTTAGATAATAAATATATCGTAGTATATCGGGAATAGTCATCAATAAGAGTCATAAAATAAATTTTTCCGCCTAAAGTCGGTGTATCTAGAGGTCCACACACGTCACTGTGGATCAAATCCGCAATATTAGTAGCTCGATTTGTTGCTGATTTAGGATACGGCATGTTAGTTAATTTAGTTTCGATACAAGTTACGCATGTTTTATTTTGATGTTTACATTTTCCTATCTTTATTCCGTCCGCAATTTGATTTGTTATCATTGATTTAATCGCGTCATAATCTCTGTGACCTAGTCTGCGATGCCAGAGATCTATGCATTGTTTGCTGTCACAGTTATACGTTATGTTTACATAATTTTGTGGTTCTTCCACATCGTCTATTTCCTCAATAATGTATAAGTTTTTCTCATTTTTCGCCCTAATATATATTTCTTCATCAAAGATCAAATCGCATTTATTATCGTCGAAGATTAGTTTACACCCGTTCTTAGCGGCTTTACTAACCGAAATTAGGTTCGACTCTAAGTCTGGGACATAAAGCACTTCGCGTAATTTCGTTAGTTTTTCTTTTCCTTCGGGGGTTAATGTTTTTATAAAAACTTCTCCTGAACCTAACGCTGTCAGTTTATTACCATTCGCGATCGTTACTGAAGTTTTATTATAATCAATAAATTTACTAAATAGGCTTTTATCATTACAAATGTGCGAGGTAGATCCTGAATCGAGAATCCAGTTATTTTTGACTACTTTTTGAGTGATTAATGCTTTATTTTGCGTCTGATCATTTGCGTATTTTCTTTCGTTTGGAACTTTGTTTTCCCTATGAGTTTCGTTTTTTTCATAACATAATGAAGATGAGAAATTCTTTTTATTTTTGAATTGATTGTTACGAGGATTTCCGGATTGTACCGTGTTTCTGCTCTTGTAGTGCCAGCATTCGTAAGTCGAATGATTTTTCATTTTGCAGTTGTTACAATATTTTTGTTCTCTTCTATTTTCAGTGTGTGTATATCTCCTATTTGTTTTAAATGCTCTCTCATTGTTGTTATATCCGCTATGTGATTGTTCTGACATTTCATGTCTACGATTATATTCATCAGTTAATTTGTTTTTGATAAAATCAGGGGTGAGCTCATTTTCCGGTCTCGCCTCCAACGCAGTTATCAAAGTATTGTAACTGGGGGGAAGAGAACACAGAAATAGCGCGGAAATATGTGAATCGCTAATATTTTCTCCAATGGCATTAAGTTTATCTATAATTTGCAAGATATTAGTGATATGTGAAATCATGTTTGCACCCTCAGCTAATTTAGTACTGTATAGTTTCCGTAACAGGTAAAGCTTACTAGATAAATTGCTTCTCTCATGTATATTTTTCAGAGCTTCCCATGTTAATTTTGCAGTTTCTAAGTTTTTTACATTTACGATTTGAGAATCATCGATGCTTAGGTTAATTAAAGCTCTAGTCTTGCGATCTTTTTTGTGCCATGCGGGATCGGGTGGAGCTGGTGGATCTTGTACTATAATGTCGTCGAGTTCCTCTTTAATCAGGAACATCTGCATCTTGAACTTCCATGTACTATAATTTGTAGAATTGAGTTTTTCAATAAATTGAGTATTTTCTTTTATCGCATTCATTTTTTTCTTTTTTTTAGTGTTCTTTTATTTATTATTATATTTTTAGAAATTTGTTAAATTATCGTTTTTGATACTGGGATAATATTCTTTTTTCAGAATCAGTCTTTCATAATCTTTGTTAGGGGAACCGTCGGTAGCGTAATAAATTTTCTTATTTTTATAAATAGTTAAATCAGTCTTCAAATTTAATATACATTTTCATCTTTTGATATGTTAAAGAAGTTTGTTCAGCTTACCTGAGATTTTCCTTTTTGCGCTGAATATACCCACAGTAGTAATCCAAAGTGTTGTAGCGATATTTATCTGATCCATTGATTCACTTATATTGGAAGAATAATAAATAGTATTAGTAGAAAATGACAATTGTGTAAAATAAACAGAAGATTCATTTTCCTTTGAATATAATATAATTCTTGGCTAGATGTACATGTTTTAAGTCGCGTTTGGAGGCTGCGTATAAGTGCTCCAATTTTACATTATATTAAATATATTTACATCATATATGTACAAGAGCGTCTTAACTGCTCAGAAACATTTTGGGAACTGAAGGGAATGTTTTTAAGTTCTGTGCACACGCGCGTGATAACAGCTGTAGTTTTGAAGTAGGGACATCTGCAGTATTTCTCCACTTAGTTAGTTTCGACAGTCTCTGGTTTTGTTCACTGTTTTGCATCTGCGGTTGTCACTTAAAGTACTTATAGTTAATTGGGTTCTGGTTTTTAACATGTTCTTATTTCGATCATTCGCTGCACGTGGAGATTATTCACTGCATAAAAAAGGTTTCTCCGTCAATATAAATTAAAATAACTTTTATTAGTTGTTTTACATGTTTCGACTCTTTCCGAGTGATTTTCAAAAACAAAATGAGAATATTCTAAAGCTGCGCGGGCTTTGAGGTTATTATTTTCATGTACTTTTTTAAAAATTACGCACGTTATCTATTATTTTTTACCTGATTGTTTATTTTCATATATTTGACCATGGAATAATTCTAGCCACAGTTTCGGTAAATTAAAAGATGCCGCATCGTTACATATTGTATTTTTGCGCGTGAGTATCTCTATGGTTTCTCTTATTATGGATGGATAGTAATAAACTGGAGGGAAATAGTATTTTACTTTCATTGAAATTTATTTGGATGGTTTCTTCTTGATATAATCTTGCCAGGGCTGTAGTTTTTCTATTGTATTTAATATCAGCTATATGCTATAAGATATGAAAATAACAATCAAGTAAAAAATAATAGATAACGTGCGTAATTTTTAAAAAAGTACATGAAAATAATAACCTCAAAGCCCGTGCAGCTTTAGAATATTCTCATTTTGTTTTTGAAAATGACTCTGAAAGAGTTGAAACATGTAAAACAACTAATAAAAGTTATTTTAATTTATATTGTAGTTGTTAATTTTACACCTTTAGCATTTAAAAGTAATATACTATTACAAGGTGTTATAATTTATTATATTGTCACATTAAAATGTACCATTGTCATCGGAAACACACCTGTGTATGCAACTTTTACACATCTATCATATCGGGAAGTGATTGAAAAATCGATTACAAAATTCCATCTTTACATACAAAAAACCAAGTTGAATAAAAGAGAGTAAAATGGCTGAAATATTTGAGATAGAAATTTAGTTTCAAAAAACGACCATTTTAGCCCTTTTTCACAGTGAACAATTTAAAAAATAATGTATAAGTGAAAAAATCGACCCAATATTTTACAAATCGTTAGGCAATGTTAAAAGGATTCACTGATGATTGATTCACTGTATTAATAGCCTACATCAGTCATGCGAAAAAACGCACAAGCTATAATGTTAAGTCTATGGGAAGGTTCTTGGCAGGTTTCTCGCTCGCATTTTAACATTTTAAAATTTTTTTTTTTTTTTTTGTTCCAAAATTGAAAATCTCCGCTTATAAGAAAAATGTAACCAAAATCAAAAAAGTACAAACTAACAACGTTAGAGATCGACCTTAGCTATCCTATCCAAAAAATTCATTTAAAAATATTAAAATGCGAGCGAGAAATCCGCCAAGAAACTTCCCATAGACTTAACATTAGCTTGAGCGTTTCTTCGGCTCGCGAAGAAACTCAAACGCTAATGTTAAACCTATGGGAAGGTTCTTTACAGATTTTTCGTTTGTATTTTAACATTTATAAATGATTTTTATTATTTTTATTTTATTTTATTTACTTATTTATTTATTTATTTTTGCTTAGGATAGCTGAGGTCGATCTCTAACGTTGTTAGTTTGTACTTTTTCGATTGTTGTTGAAAGTTTTTTTTTAAAGCGGACATTTTCAATTTTGTAACCGGTTAAAACCAGTTCTGAAAGTGAAAGTACCCCTTTATACAAAAAACTGGACCAAAATCAAAAAAGTAAAAACCAACAAACGTACATTTAAAAATATAAAAAATGCGAGTGAGAAATCTGTAAAGAACCTTCCCATAGGTTTAACATTTGCGTTCGACTTTCTTCGCGTGACTAGTGTAGGCTCTTAAACAGAACCTAAGGAATTATGAAAAGTTAAGTTCTTACATTAATTTGTTAAATGCTCTTGTTCTCAATTCAAAACATTGACCTATAAATGCAAAATTAGCTTGCATAAATTGAAAAATCAAAAATACAGGTTGCTTTCTATATAGTGTATTACAGAATACAGATAATAAACATAAATTTTATTTTATTTTTTCAAAAAATAATTTTTATTTAAATTTACAAATCTGTAACTTAAGTTATATGGTTTCTTATCCGATCGCGAAATCCCATATTAACCTTGGAAAATTTAATTAGATGATTATTTATTACCTGATATAATTATCGGGAAATTATCAGAT
Source organism: Maratus michaelseni (assembly GCA_963931845.1). Taxonomy (NCBI): domain Eukaryota; kingdom Metazoa; phylum Arthropoda; class Arachnida; order Araneae; family Salticidae; genus Maratus; species Maratus michaelseni. The sequence goes on from OZ007593.1 coordinate 383,444,248, forward strand.
GAAATTTCGAAGCTTTCCGGCACTAAAAACATACACTGTAAAAAAAAAAAAAAAAAAAAAAAAAAAAAAAAAAGGGTCGATCTACTAAAAAAATTTTAGTTTTTCTGACTGATTTTTGCAATTACTAAAAATTTGTTTGTATTCTTACTCAGTTACAAGAAAATCTGTAAGAATTACTAGAAAACAGAACATTACTAGAAAAAAACTAGCAACGATTCCGGTTTATATTACCGGTTACTAAAAAAATCTGTGGAATACAAATATACTAAAAAATTAACTAAAAATATACTAAAAAGTAACCTCAGGATTTTTTTTTACAGTGTACAGACGTGCTGGAAAGCTGCGAAATTCATAAAATTCAAAGTATCATTTAACTAGATAAATTTTTATCGTAGAAGAAGGGAGTTTTTGCTGTTATACTTGTCAGAGCAATGAGAAAATATGTCTAAATATTACTTCTAAGTCCCCCCCCCCCCTCCCAAAAAAAAAAAAAAAAAAAAAAAAAAAAAAAAAAAGTATTACTGTCTACGGGTAGGAATTGCTTAAGGATAATTTTTAATTGTCTTATGCATAAATTATGATGCATGTGGTGCATAAATTATATAGATCATATACAGGCTTACACAAAATAATTCATAATACTACACTGTTAAAAAAAATCTGAAATTCACGGGTATTTTTTTCCTGAATTTCACAGAAAAAGTCCTTTTTTGCGACAAAAGGGTATTTTCCGTTAAAAAACAGAAAATTTCCTCATATTTCCTGAAAACAACGGAACGGACGGAGACGAAAGGGGATAACGGAGATATTCCGTTATCTTATCTGCTGCATATTTATTTTCAATGTTTAAAAAACTGACATGTTGTTGCACAGAAAAACTAAAAATTTAATAAATTAAAATTTCGAGTTTATTTAAAAAAAAAAAAAAAAAAAAAAAAAAAAATAGTGCTTTCGAATTAAAAAAAGTAATAATTTTCCCATTCTTTTAAAATTATTTGCAATTTATTTTTTAAAGTTATAAGAAAATATTCGCACTTAAAATATATTCTAAACAAGAAGATTAATATATATATATAATAGTTAAATTAAGTGAAAAAAAAAATCTATTTTACTCAAAAAAGCAACATATAAAAATAATGCTTTCAAATAAAAAGAAAATAATATTTTTCTCATTCCTTTAAAATTATTCGCAATTTAGTTTTTAAAGTAATAAAAAGTACTCGCACGGAAAAAATATTCTAAGCGAACACATTTAAAAAATATATAATAGTTGAAAAAAAAATCGCTTTTCTTAAACAAGCAAACATTTTTTATCGAATTTAATTCAAATATAATATTCATATTTTACTCTAACAATCAAGTTAAGAATATATATAATTCATGTTTTTATCCTGTATTAATATTACAATTTTAAAATATCAACATCATCTCATAACGAAATCTCCTCGCAATTAACTTCAAAATTACCAAGCTTCTAAACCCCAAATTATGTCTGTTCTGAGCCGCCATTTTGAGAATTTCCAAATGATCCATTCAAACTGCTAATCTAGCAAGCGCCCGCTGGTCAAACCGGCAAGACGCTGGACTCGAGGTATTATCACCCCTGGTTCAAAACCCAATGTCGACCAAAAGCTGTTCTTGACGTATGTCAGATAGTAAATACTCCCGCAAAGTCGACAGACGGCAGCACCAAGTGAAATGTCAAGATTTTTTTAAAACCGAGTTTATCTAAAACGGAAAATGTCCTTTTCTGTCAGTTCTACGAGGAATATTTCCGTGATTTCTGAGAGCGTTAACGGGAAGTTACCGCTTCTGCAAACGGCGATTTTCCTTCTTTTATTTTTCAAAACGGAAAATCTACTAACGGAACGGAAAAAGTCCGGCAACTTCGCTGCCAGTACTTTTACCGTGAATTTACGGATTTATTTTTAACAGTGTATGTATGAGTGTATTTGCTTAAGGGTGTTTTTTAATTGAACTATGCATTTTCCAGCGGAACTATACTTACATGATTACGTATACAAAGAGATGTGAGAAGACTAAAAATAAATTCATGTACAAGGTAATGCAAAGTACTGGATACATTACCGTCTATGGATTGTAATTGCTGGAAGTGCATTTTCAGTTGTGCTACGCGTTTTTTACATGAATTAAATTTTAGCTTAATATGTGGTGCTTATAAAAAATCTGTAGATTATATACAGGTCCAAAAGAGTTCGACTATTTTTCGCACGGCGGACAGTAATTGTTGAAATTCGTTTTTAAATGTGTTATGCGTTTTCTATATTGTTTACATAGATATCTTCTTTCACCTTATTAAAGAGTGAAGTTTTGTTGCAGTATTCTGAAAGTATCGGAAAGTGTTTCATATCATAATCTAAGCTTAATGCATGATTTTTCTGTATTGTTTTATTTTATTTTAGGCACTGTCATCTTTCACTTTGCGATTAGCGAATATTTTACATATATAATTACGATATAATAAACAGTGTGATTAAACTGACCGATGGCTTTAATAAAAGAAATTTATTGTAAATGTGTAACTATGCAACATTGAATAAGCATTTTTATAGTGTAGAGCTGATTTGGGTATTGATATATAGTTTTTATTTGAAGGATTGTTTGCATCTATTAAGATTCAAAGTGATCGTAAAGAGTTGTGGCAGGAGTACATTTGCACGGTAGTTGTTCCGCAAAATCCAGCAGGTACGTATTCCTGTAATGGAAGAAGATTAATCCAGAATTAAGTCCAGTCATTTGTATTCTTTGCATACTGAAAGTTTTTATTTCTCCAAGATAAGAACACTTCAAAATAATATGGGATAGAACAACTCAAAAACATGGGATGGCCTCTCAGTCGATTTTTGATTAGAACTTCACTCAACGAGCAGAGGCGGTAAAGTGATTAAAAATCGCGGTTACATTTTAACAGCCAATAATCGAATATAGAGTCATGGCGATTGCCAAAAAATGCCAAAGAATAATAGAAAAAGATTCGTTAATGTTAAACCAATGGGGGTGGTTTGAATTTGCTTGGCGCGACATTGAGCTACCAGGAGCGCTGAAAACCATGAATTTTATAGCATTAACCCTTATGGGAAAGGCCGAAATAACATCTGCTATTACATATATGTTTATCAAAAGCAGGCGTCGGAGATCTATAATGTTTAGGGTATTACATATAAGTGAAGTGCCACAACATCCTTTGTTTTTATAAATTATTTCATTTTGAACGCGGAGTAGACATCTGGTGAATGCTGATATTAATTCTTTATGACTATTGCACTTTTCTTTTCCATTTCATTATTTTATTTGTTATAATATGTGGTCGCTTTGATAGGAGAAAGGATATGAGAGATTGCCTAGCAGAATAAAATGAGTTTAAATAAAATGACTTTGTTCCTTTAAGAATAATGGGATTTAAATTTGGAAAGAAGGGATGAAAAATAAAATATAATTTAGAATATAAATTTAATTTAAGACATATATGATTCAACATCATATATATACACCCCGACAATAGATGAAAAAAAAATTTTTGAGTGTCGCCATGATCCTATATGTAAACAATTACACCATACACGATACAAAAACAATATGCAAAGAAAAGGTACAATAAACAACACATAAAGTTATAAATGTAAAAAAAAATGAGCTCTTAAAATATGTGACTGATCAGTTCTATTTGGACATTCATTCGTCCATATTCATATAATAATCACAACAAAGTGATTTTCTTTTCATATAGCTCACCTTGGAACTTTCATATGTTCCTATAATTCAATAAGTAGATAGTAAATAGGTGAGTAAGTAATGAGTAAGTAGTAAGTAAGTAGTCGACTACATTCAATCATTTTTTTTTTAAAGAAAATTGTTCTGCATGCTATATAGTTACTTCACTAGTGAGATCTGTGTGAAAAAGTTCACAATTTTTTCTTTTTCTGAAAGTTCACTTTATAGTATTTTTTTTTTATGTGCACATGGTTGGTCTATCTCAATTACCAACTCTCAATATGTCATATGATGATATACGCTTGCAAGCAACAATAAAATACACTTATATAAAATAAAAAAAATACATATACACATTTTCAGAACTGTAAAAGTTTATATACATTCATATAAAATAAGCAGACCAATTTTTTTTCTTTATATTATGAAGGCCAAGTAAGAGCATAACAAGAATTATCACACTTTTAAGATTAAACGAAAGATAAATTGAAAATAAATTAAAATTATCTCTTTTTTTTTAAATTTCTAAGTTTTGAAGAGAAAAAATGTAGTCAAATGTGAAAACACCAATTGCAGTGGAAAAGACATATTTAGTGAATGTGAGTACATAACCTGAAAATATCCAAATTTTTAAGGATTTTTTTTAGCATTTTGTAGCATTTAAAATAAATTGAACCAATAGATAAATAAATGCTATAAGTTAACCAAAACATAAAAATTTTAACAACTGTAAATTTTGCAATATGAAGACCAAAAATATATCTCAACTTGAGATTGCATTTTTCTTAGTAGAAACAAAAAACCAAACTTTTTTTTTTTTTTTTTTTTTGTATCTTTACGATGAGGAGAAATGAGAGTAAAAATCAAATATACGAAGGCATAAATATAAGCATATGTTATACAGAGAAATTTATAGTAATAATTTATTTGTGTTGTGATAAACAATGGACTGAAAAATGTCTGTGTAAACATTAATTTTTTTATAGTGGCAATGCTAGAATGTGTAACAATGGAATACGACACTGAAAAGTAATATTAGAAGGACTTTTATAAGATATTAATATGTACCTAACATGAACTGTTTAAAATTTTGAATGAACAACCCTAAAAACTTTTTTTTTTTTTTTTTTTTTTTTTTTTTAGAAAAACGAGAAACGTGTAGTAAACAAAATGCAAAAGAATATCGTTAATTTGTAGAAAACCAATAATTACACAATTGCACATGTAATATGTATGTGTATGTAAACAACTTCAATGCAAGGCCTACTGCAAAGAGAAACGTAACCTTTGTAGAAAAATATGCTTTGTACACCTATGTAACTGCAGCAAATCTTGCGAAGTTGTCGTGGGAGGAGTGTCATTCGCAAATATCCACAATACCCAAAAAGAAAAAAATTGTATCATTGTAAACTTTGTACCATGGGTACCAATGAACATACAACAACGACACTGTGTGAAAATGTAGATAAATATGTGAAAACATATTTAAAAATGCAATCGGTAACCAAATGGAATTTGTTAAAATTAGAAAGAACAACATCCAAAAGTATGATTAATCTGACAGTTGAAAATTTTTAACACTGCATCCGTGAAAAATGGAAAAATATATACGTTCATGCACAAAATCAAAACGTAGCTTTCTAATGAGTGGAATTGAAATGAATGAAATGCCAAAGAAAATATTAGAAAACTGACAAAGTATTGGCAACAATTAAATTGTGACAGATAGAAAGAAACATTTAAACTTTAATGCGGAAATCTAAGTAGCAATTACGGCTTTAACCACTAAAAGAAAACAACATAGAATCAAAAATGCAAAAAATTAGAATCAATCAGCGCTTTCTGCAGATAAGCGGTGAATGAAGAAGACACCTAAACGTACTTATTGGAAGAAAAAGTAGGATATCATAAATTGTCATTAATCGAAGAAATATATCCTATGAATGTGCATACCAAGAGTTAAAAAAAACGAACAAGTGAAGTGTATTCAGAAAAATATATTCGATGTGTTTTGAATAACAGTGAATTATTAAAAGAGAAACTGGCGAGCACAAAAAGTAAACATGTCCTGTAAAATGAGAAAATTCATGTGTGAATTTAAAAATAACGCTAGCATGCCAAATTAAAAATTAAGTCAAATTTAGCAATAGAGATTCTTTTTGCCTGACATAAAATTGAAATGTTTTACATTCAGGTGAAAATGTAGGGTGATTTATATTAAATGACTTTCTGTGAGTGAGATTGTGGGTGGTGCAATTAATGCATCGTGGAGTGTTTTTACAATTAAGAAAAGAATGACTATCACCACAAATTGCACAAGCCAAATCATTAACACAAAATTTGGCAACGTGATTTAGCTTCTGACAATGAAAACAGCGTTTTACCTGAACAAAAGGTTTAATAACATAATCCTTTGCATTAATATTTAATATTCCACGTTGAATTAAGATAATAGCTATGTGAGGTGTAATTTTAATGACCCAATTAAATTTTTGTCCTTGTTTTAGCTTACATTTTCTTTCGAAATGTATAGAAGGAATAGTTTCACCAGTATTGTCGTGAATAGCAAACATAATATCCGTACTGTCTATATTATCCCTTAAATTTAGCAATATAATCCTTATGTTATCAGATATGTCATCATTATTTGTGATTTTGTGTTTACAGAGATCTTCAATATATTTTGGTAATGAAATAATGTTATTACATTGACTTTTCCTAGAAGTGGGTTCACATATGTTTGACATGTTTAGTGTCTGAGTTTCGACTTCCATTTTATCCTTAAATGCCAAATTTGTATTATCATAAACAGTATTATCCTTAATATTAACTAGGTTGCAAGGTTTTGTCAAAGTATACTTCATAAAGTCACATTGAATAACTGCATCAGAAGAATTGGATTGTTTGGACGCGGACAGTACCTTTACTCTTTCTATTAACTTTTTATTCACCTCAAATAAATTATCTTTATCCTTAATTAATTTAGTGCATTCATTCTGAGCATTCTGGCATAAATCCATCAAAATATTGCATTTAAATGTTATTTCTTTTTGAAATGCATCAAAATTTTGAATGAAGTCAGGATTAGGATTTTTAAGAAAAGGCTCCATTAATGTATGCATTTCAGAAATTAGTGTGCCAACGAATTTATCTAAGATATTTTTCAAATTTTGTAACGTTAAACTACTAAAAGCATTATATTCCACCTTGAAATTTTCAGGAGTGCTGTCAAAATTCGCAGAATCAATCTGTAGAGCATCAAAGTGTTGAAATAAATTTTGAAAAGATTTGCAACCCTGAAATTTCCTACGTGACCTTCTACCATGCATTTTGGAAAAAATCTGCTCTAAGCAATCAATTATCAATAAGCAAATAAATAAAATAAAAATGAAACTTCTTTAGATTCTACTTCTTTAGAATTAATTAAATAAACAAGAAAAATTCTTGTACTTACCCATACATATTATAATGATCATATCAATAATAACAAAATACACAAAAGAACAAATATAAAATTAGATTTTTAACACATAAGATATTAATTGCACATTCACATTAGGAATGCGAAAAAGAAAAAATGAGGATAAACAGTGATCCTGTATAACATATGATTTCTTATTTTCTTTCACTTTATTGATTTTGCTGACAAAATGAGTTAATGAGCTGTTTGCAATTGTCCTATTATCAGGTATTAATAATTAAAGATCATAAAATTTACCTTTTATCTAAGCTGTTCTGATAATAAAATTAATGTTATTTAAAATTATCGTATTAACTCAAAAACTGACAGCAAGGAATTTCTCAATACTTCACTAATGTATGAAGTTGTACTATAGACAAGTAAAATAATTAACTAGCTGTCAAACTATAAATTAAAAATTAAAAACTCACTATAGGGTTCAACACACACTTACCAATACATTTATATACATACACAATATATACACTTACCAATAATTCCGTGAGTAGTAATATTCAAAATCTACAATATGCTCATCAAATTTTAAAACTATGAAGACATACAGTTAAAACAAAATTTTTTTGAAAATTACTGTGAATAACTATGCAACGAGTCCTATATTCACTGAATCATTAGTTAAAATAAATTCAAATTATGATAGCAATATACCAACATAGAATAATGCAAAAATATATGTGATCAGTTTTTTGCTTTTTTTATCATTTCTGGAGTATTATATTATCAAAACCTCTTTCAAAAACAAGGCTGAACAGAAAATAAAAATTTCAGTAATCTGAAAACTAATATTCTTGCATTTCAGTTCTAAAACACTTGAAAAGTAATAAGACACATTTCTAAATATTGTCAAAAATATCCTTAAATATTCAAAGAAAATATATGAGCATGAGAAAATAAAATTCAAGCAAGAAAAATGTTTAACGAATATTTTACGTATAAATTTAGACTAAAACAGGTATGAGTTGAAATAAAACGTAATAATAATTGTAAAAATATGACATACATTTAATATTTTTTTTTTCATACTCATAACAAACAAACCTTTACTGCTGAGAGAAATTGCATCTCTTCCTTTATTTCTTTGTTTGCTGAAACACTGTTGTAAATGAAGACAATAAAAATATTGTGGAACTGTTTTTTTTTCTACCACAAACAGTCTTAGTAAGAAATGCATTGAAATTAAAAAAAATTAGGTGGAATTCAACGTCATATGGAGACACCCAAAAATTAAATGTAACTAATGTAATTTTTTTTATCCTTGAAGAGGTACCGTCATTTTTTATTATAAAATCCGTTGCACACAAATAGTAGCAGAAAGTAATATTAATCGCAGAAATAAAATCAGAAAGTGAACACAACGACGTCGATGTTTTAATCTTCTAGGTGAGTCGTTCTTTAACTAATTTTTTAAAGTGTTAAAAATTTATATTACTAGAAAATAAATCTAGTATGTGGGTCACACTTGAAAGAAAAATCGTCCATCGTAGTAGGTCGGCTTCGGAAGGAGAGTCTGGCAGACGGGAGTAAAGGTTTCTCATATTCACTGACTAAAGCGCATATCAGTACTTATCACCGCTTGGGATAATTCTCATCGGGTGCTGGCAATGAAAAATTTCTCCGGGCCGGTAAAATTTCACATGCGGTCGAGTGATCAAAACCTGCTTTCACTTTCTTGCGATGGAAAAGCAACAGATGTAGAGTTCTGATATTCCATCCAAAAACATTCAGATACGGGAGGCGTCATAAACTAGTAATTCACAGCGGGCGATGGAAGCGAATAATCCAGGACGGTAGCTTGTACGTGGACGGCAAGAGGTCAGAGTCCGCTATCCTTTCACACGGGTGATGGAGAAAACAAAATACGTTGGAGATCGGTAAATAAAGTCTAATTGATTCATAGGCGATGGAGAAAATTAAATCAGGAGCCGGTGAATGTTTATGAAGAATCACAACATCATAGTCTTTTTGCATAAAAATACAGCTCTAGGCTAACTTTTATCAGGCTTTTTTTTCGATGCACAATATTCACTAAGAAGCAAAAAGTGATTGTTATATTCAAGCGGAGGCCATCCCGAGTTGTATAAATATCCCATACGAATCAGCTCTTGAATACCTTTCGGCACCACATATATATAGTGTTGAGCTGATTTGGGTATTGATATATAGTTTTTATTTGAAGGATTGTTTGCATCTATTAAGATTCAAAGTGATCGTAAAGAGTTGTGGCAGGAGTACATTTGCACGGTAGTTGTTCCGCAAAATCCAGCAGGTACGTATTCCTGTAATGGAAGAAGATTAATCCAGAATTAAGTCCAGTCATTTGTATTCTTTGCATACTGAAAGTTTTTATTTCTCCAAGATAAGAACACTTCAAAATAATATGGGATAGAACAACTCAAAAACATGGGATGGCCTCTCAGTCGATTTTTGATTAGAACTTCACTCAACGAGCAGAGGCGGTAAAGTGATTAAAAATCGCGGTTACATTTTAACAGCCAATAATCGAATATAGAGTCATGGCGATTGCCAAAAAATGCCAAAGAATAATAGAAAAAGATTCGTTAATGTTAAACCAATGGGGGTGGTTTGAATTTGCTTGGCGCGACATTGAGCTACCAGGAGCGCTGAAAACCATGAATTTTATAGCATTAACCCTTATGGGAAAGGCCGAAATAACATCTGCTATTACATGAATGTTTATCAAAAGAAGGCGTCTGCGATCTATAATGTTTAGGGTATTACATATAAGTGAAGTGCCACAACATCCTTTGTTTTTATAAATTATTTCATTTTGAACGCAGAGTAGACATCTGGTGAATGCTGATATTAATTCTTTATGACTATTGCACTTTTCTTTCCATTTTAATATTATTTTTATTATTATATGTGGTGACTTTGATAGAAGAGCGGATCTGAGAGTGCCTAGCAGAATAAAATGAGTTTAAATAAAATGACCTTGTTCTTTTAAGAATAATGGGATTTAAATTTGGAAAGAAGGGATGAAAAATAAAATATAATTTAGAATATAAATTTAATTTAAAATATATATGATTCAACATCATAATTTTGTACAAATATTTTACTGTTATTATTATTTACAGGGCATCCCTTACAGACTTCTGAACTTTAGCATAAAATAATTCCTTAACTGTAATTAATATAAAGGTAAAATAAATGAAATGTTTATAATGTAATTCATAAAAATTGTGTATAGTACTTTTAAAAATAGTTCGAATTTGAGCCAATAGATGGCACTGCCTCAAACTGTAAGATTACCGAAATGTCCAAAAGTTCAAAACGTACGCACACACACACACACACACACACACACACACACACACACAAAAAAAAAAAAAAAAAAGAAACGCGTTTTAACAGCTATTTAAAATTTATATAAAAATGAACGTGTAATTTTCTAACGGTAATAAGTAGAATGTTTTATTTCATTTTATTTTTGCGCTTCAGAATGAAGAGTATAAACTGATTTTCCATATACACGTTTACATATTAATTTGAGTATTCTTACAGGTTAAGATAGTTTAGCACTAGCAATTGATAAATTGTGAACTAATTTAGTAGAGTGAGTTAGTAAGATAGTTTAGCTTTCTCAATTGATAAAATGTGAATTAATTTTAAAATTATTATAAGCAAAATGATCAGCTGCTTTATAAATATTTCTTTTTCCTTTTTATATTTTATATTTTTAAAATAATTTAGGTGTCTATTTTGGAACACTCTGTATTGTGTTTCATATTATCACATGCGTATTCTTTTATTTGTGCATCTAAATCTAAAAATAAATTCTCAAACTATTCATAAATTCATTGAAAATATAGATTATGTAATAATTACACTAAAATAGCTTATTAATATTTTCCATGTGCTTCTTTCATAAAAAAAAACAAAATGGGATTGCTAAATTATTCAACATTTTCTGATTCATCACTAACCTTAATTAGATCGTTCAATCTTACAGGAGAAAAGAATTGGTAAGTAAGTGCGAGGATTTGAGTTTACTTGCTACCAATATATTTTACTATATTCATGACATCCATTTACTCTTTGCGATTTCATGACAGTATTTCAAATGTTTTTATTCGCTTATATTGTCTATTTTCCTATACACGAATGTATACGTCTAATACATAGGTATAAATAATATTAACTCACCTTTGTATAAATTATAGTTTATAATTTATATATTTACAATCAGCCTCAATTTTCTTCGAAATAAATGCTTTATTCTCTCAAATATAGTTTTTCTGAAATATCTTTAACCAAAATTCCCTGTGATAAAAAATATATCCAAAATGTTAAGTATTTTATAAATACAATACAAAGGGACCAACATTTACGGAAATTCTAACAATAACAATATTTGTGAAATTTATTCTGTAATATTAATTAATTTACTTATTTATTTACTTATTATGGTTTAGGTACGATTTCGTTCAAAAATAATGTGAAACTTTTTTTTTTCTGTCTCTAAATACTCTATTTATGTGATTATTTATAATGAATACCGAAATATTTTAATTTCAAAATTGGTGCTTTTATTTTTTTTTTAAAGTTAAATCGATGAAAAATTGGTATAAATTATAATCTATGCTTGAAGCGTCATTTTCCTTTCTTGTATTTTACTTTAGTCTCTGTCATCTTTCACTTTGCAATTAGTGAACAATTTTTCTTTTTTGTTCATTTAGTAAACAGCAGGGCTTAATTTCTAAGAAAAAAAAAGTACCTGAGCCCTAATATTCTTTAGTACTAACACCCGTAGCGTATCGCTCTCCTCCGCCGTCACTCCAGTCTGCATATTTATATTTCATACATTATTTTCAAAATGTAAAGTATTTTTATACTAGGACTTCCCTCAAAGGGATTAGTCTGAGTGATATTGCTGAGAATATAGAGTTAACAATTACGATTTAACGAAAAATAGCAAATTAAATGATATAATTACAAAATATCAGATATAAATACACTGTTAAAAAAAAAAGGAAGAGATGTATGTATGAACAACGTTGAACATGTTGGTATGTTGTGCCATGTTGTCATCAATCTCATACCATGTACCATTGGTACGTTGTGCCGTACCTATGTTATGTCATGTTATATCATGTTGTGCCATGTTGTGCCGTGTTATGCCATGTTGTGCCATGTTATGCCATGTTGAACATGTTGTATAGAAACATGTTGTATAGAGAACTTCAAAATTATAAAATATGCCAATATTTTCATAATTGAGTTTTTATCATGATTCATTACGTTCCTCCAACTCATATGACGTTATATTCACCTGCTGACGTCATATCTACCGTTCATCAGGTTTGTTTTCATAATTTTGTTTATAACATTTGGCAAATAATCTCGTTTTCTTAAGCGCGAATTGGGCAAATTGCTTGTCTGTCTTTCTCTAATATCTGTATGTTTCCCTATGCGTTCTTTTATTAAAAGTATTTCTTTAGTCGTCTCTCTACCTAATTGTCTGTCTCTCTACATGTCTCGCTACCTCTCTGTATATTTATCCACCGGTCTTGCTACCTGCTCATCTGTTTCTCTAACCATCTGTCTACCCGTCTATTTATCCATCTAACTACTCGTTGTTAGAGTCTGTCTAGCCATGTCTCTATCCATTTCGGTACCCGTCTGTCTCTCCGTCTCAGTACTCGAATACCTGTGTCTCTACACGTCTGGCTACATGCCTCTCTACCCATCTGTCTACTGTCTCTCTACTCGCCTGTATCCCGTCTCACTATCAGTCTGTATTTTTCTACACGACTGTTTACCCGCATCGCTACCCATCTGTCTATCCGTCTCTATACCTATATCGCTTCCCGTTTTACTACCCCTCTGTCTACCCGCGTCTCTACCCATCTCTGTGTCTCTCTACCCGTCTCGCTACGAATCTCATTACCCGTCTGTCTACCCGTCTCTCGACACGTTTGTCTGTCTATATATCCTCTCTCTACCTGTCTGTCAACTTGTCTGTGTACTCATCTCTTTATCTACCACGCTAACCGTCTCGCAACTTTTCTCTCTACATGCCTATTTACCGGTCTCGCTACTCCTCTCCTTACCCATTCGGTACCCTTCCTCAATCCTCTTTTTACATGTCTTGCTACCCGTCTGGCTATCCGTTTCTCTACCCGTTAGCCTATCTATGTTGCTACCCGTCTCTCTACTCATCTCACTAACCGTCTGTCTACCCGTTTGTTTACTCGTCTCTCGCCAACTTTCCAAATATTTAAACAATTCATTTAATATACAGAAGCCGTTTATCTGTTATTAAATGCAAACAGAACTAATTTATCTAATAAGTGTAATCAGATGTAATTTTTTTAAAATACCTACGTAAACAAGCATAATAATCCATCAGTTTTATTTTCATAGTTGTTTATATCATTTGGCAGTAAATCTCAATCAGGGGGGGGGGGGGGGTCTTCTAAATATATACATTTGAATTCAAACTTTACCTCCATGTTTATAATAGTGTTGTTTGTATTATTAATTAATACCTTGTTGACCGAGCTTTATTCGAAAAAAATGTCAAATATCTCATCTACAGTTTTCTCTAAACGAAACTTCCGTAATCAGACCCAAAGCCAATTGGAGCATTTAATATTATTATTGTTACTTTTATAGCGTTAAAACAATATCGTTGCAAGCATTACTCTTGTTTCAGACCAACCTTTCTTGTGTATCTGAATGAGGAAAAGTTCCGTATCCTGTGCCGGTTGGCGCGATTGGCGAAAAACTTAAAAATGGTGCCAAAAGGCTGTTTTAGCATCTTACCAAATTTTTCAAGAGAGCGGAAAAACATGTTTTTCAAATATATACAAACATACGTTTATTAAATCATGTTTTTGCGCCATTTTAAAAAATTAAGTACGATGCTAAAATAAAATTTTTTCGCCATTTTCGCTATTTTAATAAGTAATGAAAATACATAAACAAACATATTTAACAAACCTAATAGGCATTTTTGTCATAAATAATTGTTACTCTCAGGGGTCAAAATGTTAACAATTAATAAACGAACAAAAAACTTACCTAAAATAATTTGTGGGAATCTCAGTAAAGAAATATGCACAGCTAATGCTATTTATTTTAAGATATAAGTAGCATTTAAAATCTTAAAATAGAGAATACGACAAATATATCAGGTATTACAAAGAAAAATATTTATGTTTTAAATTTTAAAAAAAAGGTGTTTTGCACTCTTTTTTTTGGAAATTATATTTTAAGTAAGTCATTTTAATCGAAACATGAGCTATTTTATGTAACTTCTTTGGTTCTTGTAATTTAAGTTATTCCGTCATTAGAATATATTGCAGAAATCAAATGCAAATAAGTGTTACTAAATGTCTTACAAATATGTGCAGGCTCTTTTTCTTTCAAAAACTTACACAGACTTTTATAGAGAGGATCCGATACCATTAGAAAAACCAAACATTATCTAATAAGAATCACCATGAATTTTGAAAAAGTTTCGTTTGAATTCTGATCAGAGTTCTTTCTTATCAATAAAATTTTGATGTTATATCAGCTTCTGACTACATTCCCAACTGTCGTTACAATTTAATATATATATATATATATATATATATATATATATATACAAAATAGAAATATATCTACAAAAATATATTTACATAATCTATATATGCAAAATATAAAATTTAGAAAAAGTAAGCCAAAGGCTGAAGATCGCAACAACCACATCGAAACACTTATCACCAGAAAAGAACTTGCGAAATCTACCGGCACAGGATATTATGAGAACTTTTGCCTTTAAACAGAATATTAGCTATTTTTCTTGTAATATGGGTGGTTATAATATAATTGTTTCATTTCACATACTACATACCATTTGATATATTGGTACTTTTATGTTAACCTGACGCAGTTGATAAATCGCCAAATATGGTTCCCATAACATTTTCATATTGCATTCATTTCATTTAAATATAAACCTTTCACTCATTTCATTTAAATATAAACCTTTCACTCATTTCATTTGAAATACATACATTAGAAATACATGTATTTCACCCATTTAATTTAAAATACATGCCTTTCACTAATTCCATTTAAAATACTAAAAAATAGTAGGAAATAAGAAGAAATAATGAAATAAATCAAAACATTTTATTTAAAAATCAAAGAATTGTTTCTAATTTACACACGTGAAATTAAAAAAGTGCTACTGGTGAGTTTTGCGCCAAATCCATAATACTAAGTTATTGCGGTTTCTTTTCTTTCAAACAGAAAAAATTCCAGATTAATTTTCCATTTTTATTAAATTGAAATATGTTTCATTGCCCTGATTATTAGTGCGTGCATATTTTTTGCTCCATGTACTCCATGACCTTTTGAAATCCGATTGTCTACAAATATCTCCCGCCGGTAAAAATGACGTACGCACTAAATTTCGTGACGTATGTACTTTAATTGTTCTCTTTTATCTATTTTTTAATATAATTTCCAAACGGTTTGAAATTTATTCTTGGTAATAAATAGATGTCGTTGTTACCTTTATAGGTAAATGCTGTGGAAATTGGAACGACATCCGTCAAATATTTTTTCAGTTATGCTTGACGAAAGGTTTTAATATCCATCGTAGCTATATATGGGGCAAAGTAATATTGCGCTGTGTATGAGTCTTCGTTTTCGCTCAGACAATTATTAGAGGGCCCGTGTGAAGATTTCGCACTGAAATCTAATATTTTTTAGGTACTTCTCTATTATCCCGTGGTCTACTTTTCATAACAAAAAACTACCACCGAACTAAGATTAAACGCCAAAAATGCAGTTCCACTCCCATTGACTTGATGTCAGAGGCATTATACGTGTTTGTTACGTCATCAAGTGGTTTTTAATTCGACATTTGCGTGTATTTGTCATTATGTTTTACTGATTTAGTTGTTATTTTATTAATTAAAATAACAATTGTGTCCTTAAATTCTTATATTTTATTTATTAATTTATTTTGATATTCCAATGGCAACGTTCTCCCGTTTATTTGGCGATAGTTTTTTGTTATGAAAAGTGGTCGACGGGATAATAGAGAAGTATCATTTTTTATCAATATGTAATATTTATTAGATGCAGGTTTAAACTTCTAAAGAAAAAGTAAGGATAAAAATATCTGTAAACAATATTTAGTTTTTTGTCAAGCCAGAATATCATCTAATTTATTCCATCAAAGTTAGAGTAAAAACTGATCCAAGATTGCAAAAGGCACGCGCGAGAAAAAAAAATTAACAATCGTATTTTAACTGCATTAGAGGATGACGTCATTCGCTTCGGGAACGAGGCTAACGAAAAAGGAAGGCTACCGTGGTGCTTTACGCGTATCTTTTTTTACAGACCGCTGGAGTCACGTGATGCTCGAATGCATCAATGCCGGTGTACGAAAAGAGCATCACGTCACTCT
The DNA here is from genome assembly GCA_963931845.1 of Maratus michaelseni. NCBI lineage: Eukaryota > Metazoa > Arthropoda > Arachnida > Araneae > Salticidae > Maratus > Maratus michaelseni. The sequence continues at coordinate 383,460,894 of OZ007593.1, forward strand.
AGCGGTCTGTAAAAAAAGATAAGTGGAATGCACCGCGGTAGCCTGTCTTTTTCGTTAGCCTCGCTTCGGGAAAAACAGGGGACATAGAAATATAATTCTAAACATTTCCATTTCAATTTCGCTTTTTAATCATAAATATAAAATAAACCCGTGCGGTGTTTTTTATAATAATTGCTAAGCATCATATAATGTGGTATTTTTTTTATGGCAACAATAATTTGAGGAAAACCTTTCTTTCATGAAAACAATGCCGATTTAATTTTTAATTTTCAGCAAATTTTAATTAAAAACATGTTTTAACGAATTGTTAAGTGGGCTATGTCAGAAGCCTGTTCAAAATCCTTTCATATGCTGTCTGATTCGTCGTTCTGCGTTTCGTATTTTCTTAGGAAAAGGGATGTTGACAGGAGAAATAATATATATGATTATTTTTTAGCAAAATAAAAAAATTAAATACAGTCGAACCTCGTTAACGCGAACACTCAAGGAGGAAACTTTTTTGTTCGTGTTATCCGAACTTAAATACTTTACCTACAACTAGACGGGACAATCGGAAACAGTTCGTGCTAAGAGTAATTCGCGTTAAGCGTGTTCGTGTTAACGAGGTTTGACTACTATATTCTCTGCGTATACTAAGCTATCAACTATTCTACTTTTTAGTTATTATTACTTCCAAATAAAAACCTTTTCCGAATCTTAATGTTAATTAATCGCAGAATTCTGCGATTAAAAAAGCTCAGGATTAGGATTCACAAAAAATGAATAGTTCGCAGCTATGCAGAATAGAAAAAGACTTTACTCTTTATTCTGATCAAAATAGCATTAAAATGATTTGAAATGAAAAAAAAATTAAAATTTGGAATTTAAGACAGATTGAGCTCGAGTCTGCCGGAACCCGAAGACTGATATAAAAACTGAGCCCGTATCATCTCCAACTCTTACGTGAGCGACACTTTACGTCATTTATTAGTGTTTTGATACAAAAGAAGGCAAAAGATTGGAGATGGGAGGAAAAGGAAAGGATAATTTAGGATTCGTTTTTCGGAAGCGTTATTGCACTGGGCTCCGGAGCGCAGTGTTTATGAGCTCCGGTGAATTCTGGCCAATATTTAAATATTTACTAAAAACAGAGAAGTACCGGAGCTGAGCTCCGGTGGGCTCCGGCGCAAATTAAGCCCTAGTAAACAGTCTGAAAAAACTAACCGGTGGATTTAATATGAGAAATGTATTGTGAATGTGTAAATATTGCCCTATTGAATAAGTATTTTGTACAAATATTTTACTGTGATCATTCTTTACAGGGCATCTCTAAAGATGTCTGAACATTAGCATTAAATAATTCATTAACTATAATTAATATAAAGCTAAAAGAAATGAGATGTTTATAATGTTACACATAAATTTTGTATACAGTATTTTAAAAAATAGTTCGAATTTGAGCCAATAAGTACTGCCTCAAACTGTAAGATTACTCAAACTAAGTTCAAAAGTTCACAATACAAACATTAAGTAGTAATTTAATTTAATTTAATTTTATTTTATTAAACTGATTTCCCTTATCCAGGTTTACACATTAATTTGAGTACTTCTTAAATGTTGAGATAGTTTAAATAGCGGTTAACCAATTTTGTGAAATTGCTGAAATCAATATTTAATGTTCAAAATATATTCATCTATTTTTAATGGGTAAAAGACAGTGTTTGATATATTTCAGATAGTCTTAGTGTATCAGTCATAAAATATGTACAATGAACCAAAAAAAAAAAAAAAAAAAAAAAAAAAAAAGAAAGAAATCCTCATGTTATTTTATCACCGACCAAATTATCGCACAGACATGCGAAAGGTACCATTCGACTGGAACTGTGTCTTCTTTTGGGATGTGAATACAAATTTTGAAATATACATTATATTTTATAAATATTATATTCTATAAATATTTTATAAATATAATGTATATTGAAATATTCGTTATAATTTTCATGGAGGGACCACATGGAAAGGATGGATTGTGATCGCATACCAAAAGCAGCCTTTAATTATAAATCAAGGGGGAAAAGAGACAGAGGAAGGCTGCGAAAGAGATGGATTGAGGCCGGAACAGGCTTATAGCCTTAAAACATGTTTTGGGATAATGATGAGGATGACATTATATTTTATATTATATTTATGTCTACATATTAAAATTTGTACCCAAATTGATTTTTCAAATGGTAACACACATTTTTGGCATCCCATTTGAGTTCCTCGGATCAAATCAGCCCGGGAAAAGGTATAGTTTATATACTTTTTTAAAGTCACCATACAGTTATTTTTAGTTTTATTTTTTAAAGATGACAGAGTCCATAAATTTCGGTACATAAAATTAAGATCTTACAAGGAAAAGCACCCAATTAGTCAACAGAAAAATTATACAAAATATCTAAATATAAAATGAACCCACTTTACATGGAATTTTTAATTTGGTTATTTAAAAGTTATTCATATTTAAATTATTTAAAAGTTATTTATATTTAAGTCATTTAAATGTTATTCATATTTAAATTATGTAAAAGTTATTTATATTTAAGTTATTTAAAAGTTATTTATATTTAAATTAATTTATTAAAGTTACTTCAAAGTTTTTTATATATATTATTATTTAAGATATTTTAAAGTTATTTATATTTAATTATTTAAGTTTTTTAAAAGTTATTTATATTTAATTATTTAAGTTATTTAAAAGTTATTTATATTTAAATTACTTATTTAAGTTATTTAAAAGTTATTTATATTTAAATTAATTATTTAAGTTATTTAAAAGTTATTTATATTAGTTATTTAACTGTTTTTTATTTCGGTTTTTAACCTCTTTAAACATGCTCGGATTTAGGGGGATGCTTCGCCAATATCGCTTTTCCCCTCCTCACTCATAAAACCCCATGTTAATCAATTACAAAATTTAAATAGGTGATTACTCATTATCTAATGTAAATATCAAAATACGATTTTCAGTAGACGTAAAATAATATCACGTTCTAAATTTAAATTGCAACACGCATTAATAATTATTTTAAATATATGTTACTTGTTATTTATTTACAAAACAGATATTTAAAAAAAAAATCACATTAAGACATTGTTTTTGTGTTTTTATAAAAAATGAATATTAATTGCAGAGTGAAAAAGCAATTAAAATTAAATTTTGATCTATTTGTGCGAGAAAACATTTTCATCTGTCCCAGCAATATTGAAACTTGACACCGGTCTCGCCACAAATGCTATTGGAGCCAAAAATCCACGAACTTATTTCAAATAAGCAAGAATAAATTTTACACTAAAATATGTGATAATTAAATAAGATTCTATTATTTTCTGATAATTAAACTAACTTTAATAATTTTGTTAGAGCTCGACACCGATTGCTGGCTCACTTGTGAGCGCCCATTCATAGTTCGTCTTTGTTTTATTGTCGCTAGAGAAATGCAGGGTAGAGGTCTGCACGGGCCGAAATTTCCAGGCCCTTGCCCGGCCCGACCCATACAAGAAAATTTGGCCCGGCCCGGCCCGATACAAAAATTAAAAGTTCGGCCCGAGCCCGGCGAAGCCCAAACAAAAAATATATTGGCCCGGCCCGATTTAAAAGTTAAAAGTTAGGCCCGAGCCCGGCCCGGTCCGGAAAAAAGTTAAAATCTCGGCCCGAGCCCGGCCCGGCCCGAGTGAATTTCTACAAAACATAATTTTTACGTCGATTTGGTTAAAAATTTGCCTCGTAGGAGGAGATCTAACCAAAAATTCCTATCTTAGCCTTTTTGTTTTTCATGTTTATAATCTTCATTTTTATAGAGGTGCCGCAAGCTGGAATGTTTATTTTTTTAATAAATCTCTATTTGTTGTATGTATGTGGTTAAGTTATGATCAGTATTGTTAATCCATATTCCATTTATTGAAGTGTTAAAAATCAGAAAAATGCTATACAGTAAAATCTTCTAAGATGGAATTGCATAGGGAAGAAAAAAAATTAGTTATAGACAATTTGCCTTCTTATCAGGTGTAAATGTATTATATATTATTTTCTTACGTATTAGTATATTCATTTTTAATGGATCGACACATTTTTCAATTTAAGACAGGATTCCGTCATAAGCAGGTTCTTTTTCACACGTTTTACTATATTTTAATTTAGCCATATTTTAATAAGTGTATAAATCTACTATTCTTTAAAAAGAATAAATTTTAATGTTTAATTATAAAATAATGGCGATTTAAAAATGTATGCATGTTTTGCAAAGGTTTTTATGCCAGATCTTATTTTATTGACCTTCGAACGGACCAGGCACGCCGAGACAATGATTTTCATACGGTTCAAAACCAGGACTAAAAATTTTGAGGCGTGAAGACTCGGAAGAATGAAACCAGTCCCGGCTCTGTACGGAAAAAATAATTTAAGGCACAGCCTTATCCTTCAGGAAAAAAGTAAGGCCCGGCCCGGCCCGGCCCGAGCCTTCAGAAAAAAATATGGCCCGGGCCCGGCTCGGCCCGAGTGCCGTGAAGAAAAATAGGCCCGAGAAAAATAGGCCGAGTACGGGCTTCGGGCCTTGGCCCGGCCCGTGCAGATCTCTAATGCAGGGTTTGCCTCTATCTCCTCTCCTTATCGTCCTAAACTTTACGAAGAATAATAAAATGGTTTTGCGGTTTCACATACTACAATGCTTTGCATATAGCCAGGCATATAGAGTCGGTGAGATTTTCGAAACGCAACTAATTAGAGAGAGGGAGGTATAAATGGGGAAAATATGGAAAAATACTTAACCCATTCCCTGCTAATGGTGCTTTTTCGCAACATTGAAAATAAAAGTGTATGAAAAGAAAACCTGCCAAGCTACCACTATTTTAATATGTTAAAATATAATTTATTTAATGACAAAAACTTTGCTATTAAAGATACTATGGCGTTATTTCGAGTCCAAGTGTCTTCTGGTCGTTTCTGAAGGAAATAAGCATAATAACTTTGCATCGTATAACCCATAGTTCTCCTCCCGTGTAAAGATGCATGGCAAGAAGAATAAATAAACAGATGATTTCCATGGAATGTTTTTTATTCTAAGAGAAAGAGAGTTGAAAGTTTGAGGTGGCCCCCTCGGCACTCAGAACGCAGTTCACATCATGAAAGTTTAGATCTTCTCCGTACCCGAGATAAAAAGGATCTGCTCTAATTTTTACAATACATTCGCCGATGCTTTGTTTTCCACACCAAATATACATGTGTATCGCACATTTTTCGCCAGAAAGAATTTCGGACAGTTAGGCATCTGGCATATTAATTTACAGGGGGGAATGAATCAAAGGAGTGCCATGCCTGGCTACTTATTGCTATTTTCGTAATTTTTGAGCAGCAAACTAATGAATGTTATGAGAAAGAAGTCAGACGTGGCTTTCTGTATATGAATTATTTGATGAGCATATAGAATTTTGGCAGTTGGGAATTAATTAAAGACAGCATTTACATTGAAACCAGGAAGTTAATATTCTGCTTGGTCCAAAGCGTAAATGTAAAAACGTTTTGAATTTATCATTAAGTTTTCCAGACAGAAAGCAAAGTTTGAAAGGATAATGAAAATATCTAACGTACATATTGAATAATTTTGCAGCTGCATTTTTGCAGAAAAGGAAGATCATTTTTGCGGTTAGAAGCCAGACATAAAAATGATAGAAAAGAAACGCTAATGTATTTGATGAAATATAATTGCTTTTAATCTTTAAAATGGAAAGGGTTTAAATAAAAATTTAATTAATCTTTAGGAAACATAAGAGAACTATAAATTTTGAATAATAAAGAAAATATGTATATGATCTTCATCATAGATACCGAATATTATCTTTCAGAATTTTTGGTGGCAAACGAATTTCAGTAAAAACATTGAAGACTCCGCCCATATAGTTTCGAACATATCATATTCGGAAAGGCATCCATTTTGTTGCTTCTTGATAGAACTGTTATCGTCTTTTTAGCCCCACGTAGTGTCGGAAAGGTTACAACTCATAAATAGGTAGTTGAGATCTATTTGTGATAAGGGATGGGCTGGATCTGGAATCAGGTGGTAATTGAACTGAGCAGTGGAATTGAAACTGACTGTTTTCGAATATTTGTTTGGCCGGCTGGGATAGATGTTAATTTTTCGCTCCGTACGAAAGGGCAAGGGCCATAAATTTGTAACACGACTCTGCTTTCTTCCTCTGCTGACTTTCTAATGTATCAGAAGAAAAACAGGAGAGGGGAAAATTGTTATTTCTATGACGTTTTTGTGTCCTGGTAGAATTGGTTTATCATACACTGACCAATGAGACCTACCGCAGTTCTTCAGGTCATTGAGCTGGGGTAGCTGGGTCAAATGGTGCAGTCATTACATTTATTAGGTGCTCTATAGTAAACAATGCCCTCGGCGTCGAGTGATTTGACTCGGTTCGTTCTGGTGTTCTGTTGCAAAGAGGTGGTCTTGAAGCTCCCTGCTGTTCAAGTGAGAAACTGATAATGACAAATGCATCCGACAAATGGTTGAAGATAAGCTTTCTTGGCCTTCTAGCGAGTTCGGTGATAATTGCATGCTTTTTAGCATTATACATTGCAATAAAGCTGTCAGAAAAAGACTTCAGATAAGCTTCTTTCTTGTACGTCTCAAGTCAAATTGCTGCCTGTGTCTGGTTAAAAATTCTGGATTAAATTTAATTTGGCAAACAATGTTCTCGGCATCGAGTGATTATTACTGTTTCGTTCTGGTGTCCTGTTACAAAGGGGTGGTCTTGAAGCCCCCTGCTGTTCAAGTAACGAAACAGATAATGACAAATGAATGCGACAAATGTTTTTCCAGAATCTCGATAAGCTTTCTGGCCAGACTTTAGTAATAATTAGATGCTTTAGTGAAATAGATCCATCAGTACAAAAATCTTGAGATAAATTTCAGACCCCATGTCGAGTTGTTCTGTCGATAAACTGCCGGTTGATCTCATTGGCATTTGGAAGATTTCATTCCTCACCCCATTAGATATTTGAGATAAATGGAGTTCTGTTGACCACCTGCATATTTAACAGCATGACTCCTTATTCAGCAACTTTATTTTTATACTAATACAGTCACGGGCGTCAGCAAAGTGGGGGATGGGGGAATTTGCCTTTCCTTGGATTTTAAAATTTAACTAACTAAATTTTCTTTTTCTCTAATAATTTAGAAAATTAAAGGTACTAAAATTTATTCTTCAGACGTGAATTGCAATAATTAAACGCTAAAAGAAAGAGAAGCTACGAATTTTTCACCTGAACCCACGGAAGTAAATTTTTAGTTCTGGGTTTCTTTGTACATTCATGTGTTTAAAGTTTAGCTTTAATGGAGGGCGACGAAAAAAAAAAAAAAAACCAAGAACGAAAAATCATGCGTCAAGCATAGATTATATAGCACTTTCCAACGCTACCAAAATAGTTTTACAAATCATACCGTTTAATAAGCTAAAAGCTAACATCTAAGTAAACAATTTAGAAAACGCATAACATATTTAAAAACATAATTTCAGGAATTTCCAACATATACAATATTCGGAAAAATATCCGAATACTTTTATTCAGCCCTGTATCGGATCTATAGATTTGTATATATACTACATAGGATGATAATTTTAGTTCACTTAGGAAACGCGTAGCACAGTTTAAAATTCTCCGTCTGGAGTTTGTCAATAAACAGAAATGTGTTCGCGAACTTTTGTGCTGCCCTGTATAGGATCTACAGAATTTATACACACCACGTAATAGACAAAAAGCCAGTTAAAATTAAAATCGCGTTCAATAACTTAAAACGCCCTTCCAGGAATTATTGTTAACAGACAGTAGAGAATTCTTTTGCGTGTCCCTGTAAATGAACGATGACTGCTATACACACAATATTCCGTAGTAAGTCTCTTGTAATGCACCTTAGTGATCTATATAAATTTCAATGCGTTTAAAATAGTGAAACATTACTTAAATAAACCGCAGACGATTTTTCTCCATAGACGTAATGTAACGGAATTATTTTTACTGTCCCTGTAAAGTAACTATAAGTGCTATGCACACCCTGTTCCATATTAAGCTTCTTCTAATGCACCTTAGTAATATATATAAATTACAATGCGTTTAAAATAGTGAAACATTATTTAAATAAACCGCAAATGATTTTTCCCCATAGACCGCAATGTAACGGAATTCTTTTGAGTGTCCCTGTAAAAAAAGTATAAGTGCTACACACTTCCGTTGAAATAGGGAACATGCTATAGATAACGACAATAACATATAAAAATTGCAGAGCAATCCGAGCATATTTACGGGAGTTAGAGCACGGACAGACGGCAGACGGCCAGACGGCAGACGGCCAGACGGCCAGACGGCCAGACGGCAGACGGCCAGACAAACCGAAGTCATAAGCACTTTTCAACTAGGTTGGAAAGTGCTAAAAAGATAAATATATTGTTCAATTCTTCTATTTAAAAAATGCTGCTAGAAATTTATTTTTGTATATTTAACATTTTTTATTTCTTATTTTTTCTGTATTGCTTTTTAGTATGTTGATATGTTTTAAAAATTGCCGTAGACGGGAAAAAGGGGAAGTGGGGGGGGGGGGGGCTGACGAAATATTTCTTTGTTAAGTTATTTCAAATGTTTATTCTTCATTTAAAATAAAAATGAGGCTAAAGTTGTAGAGCACAGTCACATCTATTATTCAGTGTAGCATATTTCATACTTTTTAAAATTCATTGGTACGTTTTGCGTTCGTTAATAAAAAATAATTGCAACTGCTTTTTTTGTATGTAAAACATCCTTTCGATAATTTTACGATATAAATCTACCTATTGACAATATAAGTATAAGGTAATAGCTAAGATCTTCGTTAGCCAAAATAATAAAATAATGTCTAGTTACCAGATTCAACCATATTTAAAAAGAATTAGGCAAAAATATACTTTGTATATATTCTTCAAATTAGTTCATTTAGTGTTCAGGTAGCAATGCCACGCACATCCTCATTTCAAACTGAATTTACTCTAAAGAATAAGATATATAGTAGACAGATATCAATGTGTGGAAATATGTTACGATTAATGTACGCCAATATAAACGTAGAAATTTACAGTTTGAAAAAAGGTCCATGATAAGATACTATAAAAAAATTACTAAAATTTAATAATAATAATAAAATTATTCTTTGTATTTATTTTAATAAAAAAATTCGTTAGAACAAAAAGTTTTTGCAACACGAATTGTGTGAAAACCAACAGTAAGTTACTAACTGAATGGCAAAGTTTAAATACATTATTTATTTTGAGAAAAAAGTGTATGTGATATCGTTCTTTAATGTTTTTGTAATGAAAAAAAAAAAAAAAAAAAAAAAAAAAAAAAAGACTATTTGCAAAAAAATAAATCGAAAAAAATTTTTTTTTTCCGTGCTAAATAATGAAAATAAACCACTGCAAACGTTTGAGGAAAAAAAACTAATTTAAACTAAATTAAAGAACGTATATACTACACTCAGAAAAAGGAATTGATTAAAACTACAAAAAACATTTTTGTTGAGTACATTTTGGTTGTTTTAGCAAAATTGGACTAAAATTGAACCATTTTACTTCAATTAACAAAACATTTTTGCTGACGATACAATTTTTTTTTTTTTTTTTTTTTTTTTTTGGAATTGCAAAAAAAAAGTGGTTTTCAACAAAAAAATTTTTTTGTTGATTCAAACAAAATTTCCATTGACCTATATTTAAACAAAATTTTTCTTTAAATATGGGTCAATGAAAATTTTGTTTGAATCAACAAAAAAAAATTTTTTTTTTTTGCAATTCCAAAAAAAAAAAAAAAAATTATCGTCGCAAACATGTTTTGTTAATTAAAGTAAAATGCTCCAATTTAACTCCAATTTTGCTAAAACAACAAAATGTACAAAAAAAATATGTTTTGTAGTTTTAATCAGTTTATTTTTCTGAGTGTAAAACAACGCATAGCCGAAAATTACTTGTTACAATACGTCATGCCGTGACTTCCTTTTTCCCCAAAAAATTTCAACCCGAAAAAAGAGAGGGGACTTTAGGGATCTTTTACAAATCAAAATACGGATCCGAGATAAGGAGTGTCACACCCATTCATGCGTGCATAACTCTCTTCGCGGGTTCAGGGGTCAAAAAGGTTACTGAAGCGGTCTGGTATAGTCCTTTTTTGACCATTGTCCAAAAAATGAGTATAGAAACAAAGAACTTCAGCGAGCAAAAATGTGTTTATTTTACTTTTGTTTGTCGCAAAATATACCTAACATCCAAAGAAATGTATTGTTTCAAATAAAGATATGAATGGATGTTAATAAAGCTGGGAATAAGTAAGCTGTGTGTGCGTGCGTGGTCAATCAATGGCGATATCTCATTTGACAACAAATACTGTAAATATAAATATTGTAGAAAATAAAATAGGAAAAGGTTTCCGAATTAGTAATCTTCTTAAATTTATTAATATTTGTAGAAATTTGCAGAAAATATCTCAATAATTTTCTCTGTATAGTAAAAAAAAAAAAAAAAAAAAAAAAAAAAAGCAGCTGATGCTGATGCCGCCTTAATTAAATATTTTGTGATTGGAGGTGGCTTATATTAAGAAAACTATTGCATATACAGGTTTAGTAGTTTGCTAAAAGAAAATTGGTAGTTTTATAGAAATAAAAATGTTGAAGCAGGTATTTTTTAAATCGAAGAATTCTTTTAAGCGCAATGTTGAAGTCGATCGAAGAATTCTTTTAAGCGCAATGTTGAAGTCGATCAAAATAATTCCTGTAAAAAAGAGATGCGTTAACTTGCCCCCCCCCCCCCCCACACTTTCGAAAATTTAAATTTCAAAGATACCAGGCATTAGCTCTCAATTAGCTCTAATTTGCTCTCTAATATTAGAATTTGCTCTGGTTATGGTACCGCGATATTCCAATTAGTATGGTGGGGGGGCTAAGTTAACGCCCCCCCCCCACTTTCGAATATCGAAATTTCAAATATGCCAAAATTTAGCTCTCAATTAGCTCTAATTTGCTCTCTAATATTAGAATTTGCTCTGCTCCTGATGTCGAGATATTTCCGTTACAAGAAGGGGCCGAGCGTTAATTTAGCTCCCCCCACCCCCTTCACTTTCGAATATCGCAATAAGTAAAATCACCGTTTTTAAAAAAATAACTTTAAACATCAAATTTCCACTTGATCATTTAAAAAGAGTTCATATTCATTTGCACACAACTTCTCTATGAAAACGAATTTTTGCAGGGGGGTTCTTGAGTTTCGTAAGTACTTTTAGCATTCCTAGCAATTACATTCATGATAGAAATCTAGGCATTCATGCATTCAACCTCTTTTTTTGGAGCCCAAACCCAATGACTCTAAATGCGAACCCGAGTCCGACAGTAGGCAGCAGAAAATCATTAATAAAATTTTAAAATTGTTACAGATTTATTTTGTTATTTAAATATATATATAAATATATATATATACATAAAAATAAATATTAATCCTAAATACGCTTTCACGTTTCGTGATTTTTCATATTCCTGAAAATCTGTTTAAAATAACAAATTTGTTATTTATACCCAACTACTGGCAGAAATTAAAATTCTTATATTATTCTTTTTAATATAATTGTACAACTATGGCAAAAAGGCGTGAATTATGTTTCCCAGTAATTTTGGAAAAGGATTTCAAACAGAAAGAGACGATAGACAAAGGATATCTCACGTCTTTTTTATGTTATTAACACTGACCATGCATAGGCTTCAAAATCAGATAGAATATTTCCCCTTTTGTCCCATCAATAACAACTCAATTCCATTTCAAACAAATTTTTAAATGAATTTAAAGCACCTTAAGAAACTTAGAGTACATTCTTGTCTCTCTAATAGCAAGTTTTTGACGGAAATTCCAATTAAAGGGTAATCTTCTATTCGGAATCAACTACTCTTCAATCGTCAGATAATAATAAAGTACTTTAAATTTGCAGTAAACAACTTTAATTATCTCGTCGGATATACCAACTCATAAACTGTTTTCAACTCAGCTAAGTACATGGAATAAACGCCCACGTGAAAGAATGATTATCACGTGCTATCATGTGTTTTTCCCAGTGACGTCATCCAAGGCTACCAAGGACATGAAAAAACTCTTTAGATTTTTAGTCAGTTGTTGTGTGAATTTCTTTATAAAATGTAGCGTGTGAAAATGTCAGAGCGATGTAAATGCTCTGTGTAATTATGTAATCAAAAAACGTATATTAAACCTAAATTTAATCGAAAGGAAATACTCTATTAATTCTACAGTGATTATTCAACGAAACTAATTTTATTATTTTGCAGAAGTGATCTTATAGATAATCCGGAATACTCTAACGGATAATAATATACGTGAGGAAGTTGCAACACGTCACCAATCTATTTATTGGATTTAACAATTTGGATACTCCAAGTGCTTTCATCGCCCAATCAGGTAAGCGAATGCATGCTTACTTAACTCTATTTTTGAAGAAATGTTTTTATACAATTAAAGAAACTATTTTACACATTCAATTAACTGCGCCGCCGACAGATTATGAAAGACTGATAGTATGTATTAAATAAAAATTTTAAGCACATTAGCTATATGCTGAAAAAACTCGCTTTATATAAAATAAAAACGAACGCAAAGAAAAGCGATTCGTATTAAATTAAATTGAATATCTTTAAAAATAATTAAAGATAGAAAATAAAAATGGCTACATTTAAAGAAAGCCAATTCATCGAGAAACTAAATTCGAGCAATTATTCCAACTGGAAATTTAAGCTCGAAATGCTTCTCATTAAAGAAGACTTATTCGAAGTAATAAGTGATCAACCACCAACTCCTTTAAATGAGGATTGGAACAAAAAAGATAGAAAAGCAAGAGCTTTAATTAATCTAAGCATAGATGACGCACAAATTGTGCATGTAAAAAATTTTACCACAGCCAGGCAAACCTGGGAAGGTCTCAAAAGTACGCATGAAAGAGCAAATTTGAGTAGCAAACTGTATTTATTACGAAAACTGTACAGTACTAAACTGCCCGAAAACGGTAATATGATAAATCATATAACAAATATTCTACAAATAGTAGATAAATTATCCGCCATAGGCGAGAATATAAATGACTCACACATATCTGCACTATTTCTATGCTCATTACCGCCCAGCTACAACACGCTTATCACAGCATTAGAGGCAAGGCCCGAAGCCGAATTATCCCCAGATTTTATCAGAAGTAAACTCATAGATGAGTATAATCGCAGACAAGAAATGTCTGAACAAAACAACAGCTCTGAAAAGGCATTTAAAACACAAAGAAAACACACTTATAACGACTACAAAAGAAATTCAAAATATTGCAGTCACTGTAAGATGACGAATCATAATAATAGCGAGTGCTATCACCTCAAGAGCAGATACACACAGCACAACAAAAACAAACACACATATCAAAATGTGAATAACTTTAATAATAAAAACAAAGCTAAACCTTTTACATCATCACTATGCTATGAAAACACAGAGAATTATAAAGAGAATACTGACTGTCACGATAACGCGAATGATCAGAAAATAAGCTCAAAAACTAATCAATCAGAAGATCGCGTACTAATAACAGAAAAATTAGGAAAACAAAACTGGATACTCGACAGTGGCAGTACCTCACACATTGCAAATGATAAAAGGTTATTTGATAAATTTAACAATTTTGAAAAATCATCAGTCACCATCGCAAACGGCAACAAACTCGAAGCATTCGGTTCAGGCGACGTTTTAATAAAAACGAAATCCCCAAATGGAGAAATAAAACGCACAAGACTACAGGAAGTCCTATACGTCCCAGAACTAGAATCCAATTTAATATCCGTAAGCAAAGCAACTAAAAATGGATGCAAATTAATCTTTGAAAATGACAAGTGCGATTTAACGTTCGACGGTGAAATTTATATAAGAGCGAAGAACAAAAATAATTTATACATAATCGAACAAACAAACCACTCAGAAAATGCAGAAAACTATGCAAACGTCACACTAAGCTGTAATAATAATAAAGAATGTTTAGAAGTATGGCATCGAAGACTAGGACACCGTGATTATGAAGCAATCAAAACAATTGTTAACAAACAGCTAGCTACCGGAATAAAAATTAAAAACTGCAGACACAATAATAAATTATGCGAAACCTGCATCAAATCTAAATTAAACGACGCGCCATATCCAAAATCGGCTACAAATAGAGCAAACAAAGTTCTCGATTTAATACACAGCGACGTCTGTGGACCTATAAGTACACCAACACTAGGAGAAAAACAATATTTTCTCACATTCATCGACGATTACTCGAGATATACAACTATATACTTACTATCTAAGAAAAGCGAAGTAATTGATAAATTAAAAGAATACATTGCAATGGTAAATAATCAATTCGGTAGAAAACCAAAAGAAATAAGATCCGATAATGGAGGAGAATATAATAGCAACGAAGTAGACAATTATCTAAAGGAAAACGGGATATTACACCAATTCACAATTCCACACAACCCGAGCCAGAACGGCGTGGCAGAAAGGAAGAATAAAAGCCTACTCGATATGACACGTAGCATGCTTTTAGAAGCAAATTTAAATAAACAATTTTGGGGAGAGGCAATACACACAGCGACATATTTACAAAACAGATTACCAACAAGAGCGAACGACAAAACTCCATACGAACTATGGAAAGGTATCAAACCTGATCTCAAACACTTAAGAACCTTTGGATGTAAAGCATTTGTTTACATTAATAAAATACATCGAGGAAAACTAGATAATAGAGCGCAAGAAGGTATTTTTCTAGGTTACGACACACGTTCCAAAGGATATCGCATACACACAAAAGACAAACAAATAATAATTGCCAGGACTGTAAAATTCATAGAACATGAAATAAAACACTCAAACAACATTGAGGAAGATTCAAATCTCGAAGAAATCTCCACTGATGATAGAAATCAAGAAGAGAAGAATAAAAATTACATTGAAATTGACATTAACGATAATGAAAAACAACCATGCGAGTCCAAACAAACACAAATAGAACCAAGAAGGTCAAATAGATCTAACAGAGGAGTACCACCAGATAGATTTGTCTGTTTAGTTAAAGACACACAATCAAATGAACCAAAGAATTGGAACGATATCATGGAAATGAAAAATCCCCACGATAGGGAAAATTGGCTCAAAGCCACCGAAAATGAAATCAAGTGCCTAGCTAAAAATAAAACTTGGACATTAGTCGATCCGCCACCAGGCAAGAAAGTGATAGGTTCAAAATGGACTTTTAAATTAAAACGCGACAACCTAAACCAAGTGCAAACCTATAAAGCACGACTCGTGGCACAGGGATACAGTCAGAAATTCGGAGTAGATTATGACGAGACCTTTGCTCCAGTTGTCTCTCATACCACAATCCGTGCATTTCTCATAGCAGCATTAAATCATAACCTTAAAGTTAATCATATCGACGTGAATACAGCGTTTTTACACGGAAACCTACAAGAAGAGGTATACATGAAACAGCCGGAAGGCTATATAGCTCCAAATCAACAAAACAAAGTATGTAAATTACAAAAAGCAATATACGGGCTCAAACAAGCCGCCAGAGCATGGCACACGAAAATCTCCGAGAGTCTTAAAGCATTAAATTTTGTACAAAGTACATCTGACTCATGTCTTTTTATACGCGAAAATGGTGAAAACTGGACATACATTATAGTATATGTGGACGATTTGTTAATCGCCGGAAAAAACGAAGATATAATTGAATTAATAAACAATCTCAAAAGGGAATATGAATTGAAAGATTTGGGAGAAGTCAATAACTATCTCGGAATAAATATAAAAAGAGACGATAAAAATTTCTACTTAAACCAAAATTCAAAAATTGAAGAATTGGTAGATAAACTCAATCTTCAAAACGCAAAACCTTACAGCACACCTATGGAAGCAGGTTACAATCGACTCAACGATGATGAAAATCTATTACCTAACAATATTAAATTCAGACAAGCAACGGGAACATTACTCTACATCTCAACATTAACCAGGCCAGATATTTCAGCAGCGGTCAATATACTCAGCCGTAGAAATGAAACCCCTCGAGAAAAAGACTGGAAAGCAGTCAAAAGAATCGTAACATACTTAAACAACACAAAACACCTCAACCTGACGCTAAGTTCGAAAAATAAGCCTATTCTCGAAGTTTACGCAGATGCAGATTGGGGAGGTGATCCAGAAACTAGACGATCCACCAGCGGAAATATATTTATGTTAGGAAAATGTCCCATACATTGGACAACGAAAAGACAAACATGCGTTGCTCTGTCATCAGCAGAAGCTGAATACATTTCTGTAAGTAACGCAGCACAGGAAATACTATGGATGATAAAACTCCTGGAAGATTTAAATTTACCACAACAGAAACCCATAACAATATACGAGGACAATCAGCCATGTATAAAAATGGTTGAAAGTGAAAAACATACTCGAAAAAGTAAACATATAGATATCAGATTCCACGCGATAAGACAACTCAAGGAAGATGGAATAATAGATTTAAAGTATTGTCCCACAGAATTTATGACCGCAGATTCACTCACAAAGCCCAACCCCAAACCTGAATTCATTAAACACCGAAACAATCTGAACTTACTTCCTTATCCTACATAGAAGATTAAGGGGGAGTGACGGAAATTCCAATTAAAGGGTAATCTTCTATTCGGAATCAACTACTCTTCAATCGTCAGATAATAATAAAGTACTTTAAATTTGCAGTAAACAACTTTAATTATCTCGTCGGATATACCAACTCATAAACTGTTTTCAACTCAGCTAAGTACATGGAATAAACGCCCACGTGAAAGAATGATTATCACGTGCTATCATGTGTTTTTCCCAGTGACGTCATCCAAGGCTACCAAGGACATGAAAAAACTCTTTAGATTTTTAGTCAGTTGTTGTGTGAATTTCTTTATAAAATGTAGCGTGTGAAAATGTCAGAGCGATGTAAATGCTCTGTGTAATTATGTAATCAAAAAACGTATATTAAACCTAAATTTAATCGAAAGGAAATACTCTATTAATTCTACAGTGATTATTCAACGAAACTAATTTTATTATTTTGCAGAAGTGATCTTATAGATAATCCGGAATACTCTAACGGATAATAATATACGTGAGGAAGTTGCAACACGTCACCAATCTATTTATTGGATTTAACAATTTGGATACTCCAAGTGCTTTCATCGCCCAATCAGGTAAGCGAATGCATGCTTACTTAACTCTATTTTTGAAGAAATGTTTTTATACAATTAAAGAAACTATTTTACACATTCAATTAACTGCGCCGCCGACAGTTTTTTTGTCACTCATTTCAATTTGTGATAAAATAAAATAAAATATTTTATCTTGAACTCACCCAAGCCCGAAAACTGGCATAAAATTTATAGACCTAACCCGTTTCGTGCCCAAACTCGGATTCCAACTGATCCCGCTTCATATCTAATGCATGCTTTATAAAAGGAAAAAAAAAAGTACAAATTTTCAACGTTCTGTAAAATGGTAAATCGATCATTTATTCATACATATGTGTAGATGTTTGAAGATTTTGCTCAACAACATAAAATTTTCTGACACATACATGCACATTAGTCCGTTTTAAATATAAATATTACTGAAAACATTTGAAATCGAATAGCATTTTTCATTTTTTGATAAATGCATGGATTAAATATTGAGTCATAAACGATTTTGTCTCATGACGATGCATTTTGGACTGTCGCATGCCTAAAATCTATTCAAAAATCCAACTTTGATATACATAAAATAAGTTTTTAGCATTCAGTCAATTGATAAATCCATATGTGTTTGTGATTAACTTTTTTTTTAAATTCATAAACTTAGCATAAATCTAAAATTATAATTTCTTTAAATTTAAGATTTTACTAAGTTAATATTATCATTTTTGCGAATTTTTGCTTTTTTCCTTTATTTTTAAGAAGGTGTTTTTAAAATTTCATAACTGCTTATTATTTCTATTTACTATTATTAAAAGGGAAAATTTATGCCTAGGAATTTAATATTTTGAAATAGCTTTGTCTTTGATTATTAATCTTTACATATCTTTATGTCATTAGCAAGGGCTTCAAATAACAAACATTTCAATTCAGAACAGAATGTTTTGCGGAAATATGGAAGTTAGGTACATTATTTATCAAATATTGTCAATGTAAAAAAAAATTTCAAAATAAATACATTTATTTTATTTAACATTTTCTTAATTCCTTTTTTTTCCCTAATTTTTGGAAAAATAACTTTTACGTTTACAAAATTTAAAGTAGTGACAAAAATTAAATTTTACCAAAGTTTAACGAACATATCATTTACTGAAATCAAATTAATTGCAGTTGGCCATTTTACTAGTTGAAATGGCTTAACAAAAATATTTTTAAGGGAACAAAAAAACATTTTATAAACGTTTATGCCATTATCGGTTAACAGAATAAATAGAAGGTAAAAAAACAATAATTCTCGTAATTATTAAAAAATAATTTTATTTAATAGTTTTATTTTCAAACCATAACCATCTTCTGTTATGACGTCACATTTTTATAACACTCAGTATAAAACATTTTATGTTGAAAAAAAAAAAGCATTCTGTAATACTCTCACTAACTACAATTTTTTTTATTGTATCAAAAAATATATACATTTAATGATTAAATATTCTAAAAGTAATGATATGTATGTAAAACATTTCTAAATATCATGACTAACTTTTTAGTTCTCTTCTTCATTAAAACCCTCTTCAATTATGAATCAAATTGATTTATGATTATTTTAATTCTGAATTGGAAGTGGCAATAATGCTAATAATTTTATTTTTAAACTAAAGTTTATCAATAGCAAAATCTTCAAACATACACACACATGCATGGATAAATGATTGATTTACCATTTTACAAAACGTTGAAAATTTGTGCGTAATTTTTTTTTCTTTTATTAACCATGCATTAGATATGAAAAGGGATCAGTTCGAATCAGAGTTTGAGCGCGAAACTAGTTAGGTCTGTAAATTTTATGCCAGTCCACAGGCTCGGGCGGATTCAAGATAAAAAAATTTAATTTATTTTATCACAAATTGATAAGAGCGAAAAAAAAACTTGCTATTTGAGAAACAAGAATGTACTCTAAGTTTCTTAAAGTGCTTTAAATAAATTTAAAAATTTGTTTGAAATGGAATTGAGTTGTTATTGATGGGACAAAAGGAGAAATATTCTACCTGATTTTGAAGCCTGTGCATGGTCAGTGTTAATAACATAAAAAAGACGTGGGATATCCTTCGTCTATCGTTTCTTTCTGTGTTTCTTTGTTTTTGTTTCTTCCCTTTTCCAAAATAATTGAGAAACATAATTCACGCCTTTTTGCCATAGTTGTACAATTATATTAAAAAAAATAATATAAGAATTTTGATTTCTGCCAATGGTTAGGTATAAATAACAAATTTGTTATTTTAAACCGATTTTCAGGGACATGAAAAATCACGAAACGTGAAAGCGTATTTAGGATTAATATATATTTCTATGTAACGAGATATATTTAAATAACAAAATAAATCTTTAAACAATTTTAAAATCCTATTAATGATTTTCTGCTGCCTACTGTCGGACTCGGGTTCGCATTTAGAGTCACTGGGTTTGGGCTCCAAAAAAAGAGGTTGAATGCATGAATGCCTAGATTTCTATCATGATTGTATTTGCTAGGAATGCTAAAAGTACTTACGAAACAAAAAAAAAAACCCATGCAAAAATTCGTTTTCGTAGACAAGTTGTGTGCAAATGAATATGAACTCTTTTTAAATGATCAAATGGAAATTTGATTTTTAAAGTTAATTTTATAAAAAGGGTGATTTTGTTCATTGCAATATTCGAAAGTGGAGGGGGGGGGGCTCCCCTCGGCCCCCTTAACGCTTGGCCCCTTCTTGTAACTGAAATATCTCGATACCAGAAGCAGAGCAAATTCTAATATTCGAGAGCAAATTAGAGCTAATTGAGAGCTAAATTTTGGCATATTTGAAATTTCGATATCCGGAAGTGGGGGGGGGGGCTAGCGTTAACTTAGTTCCCCCCCCCCCCACAACATTCTAATTGGAATATCGCGGTACATAACCAGAGCAAATTTTAATATTAGAGAGCAAATTAGAGCTAATTGAGAGCTAATTCCTGGTAACTTTGAAATTTAAATTTTCGAAAGTGTGGGGGGGGGGGGGGGGTCAAATTAACGTATCTGTAAAAAAGTTTTATAGAATCAGAAACTATGCATAGACATTTAACCATCTTTCATAGGCACATACTTGATTATTTTTTAGTAATAAATAATCGTTGTATATCGCAAATTTGTTATTTTTTAGCGAATTTATAAAGCGCACTACCATTGTGACTGACACAAAGCTGAACTGTGGCAAAAATCAGACCTTGTAATAATCCTACAAAGAAAATAAGAAAGAAAGAAAGAAAATCCCTGGAAAGATACTTTTCACAGAATTTTCTAGTTGTTTTTGCCTTAATACCATTTTATTGGTCAGTGGACATGAAACATCAAATAATACTAAACCTTGCTCAGAAAAGCAATAAAACGATAAATTTTACTCCAACAAGTTCACCGACAGCTCTCGCCGCAGGCTTCTTTCGCGTACCTTCTAAACCCCTCTTTCTAAACCCCTTCCATAGCAATAAACCTGTGAGGGTGGGGCTCGTATTTGTCCATTTCAGACCTGGAAGATGACAGTATGAGAGTCCTACACAACCCCCTGTATTTCACTGTCTTAATTGCTTTCCACTGGTAAGGAATTTGACTAGAATGGAACAAACCACGTCATGCAATGCCACGTATAAAATAAAATTTCTGATGTTATATTTAAACTATAATAAGAATTTCTTTTTAAATCTATACACTTAAGATAATTTTAAATGAAATTTAATTTAAATAAGCAAAGCAAGCAGATTAAGTAATCATAATTTAATGGAATTTTATGTAATTGAATTTTAAGACCGTGAAAATTATGAAACAATTTCAAAATAAAACTAGATTGAAGTATTTAATCAAATTATGTTTAATGAAAAATCAACATACTTTTATAATTAATAATTTATATGATTTGTGTAATAATAATAATAAATTATTAAATCTTTTAAAACTTTAAAAAAAGAAAACTTTTGCACTGACTGTTTTTTTCAAAAGCAAAGTGTACTATGAATTCAATTCAATCGGTAGATGCAGCGTTTCTTAAACATTGTGCCCCAAAAGTGTCCGGGTATGTCACCAAAATTATTAAACTGCTTTTATGATTTTAATATAGTCTCGAAATTTCATTTATTCGTTTTTTTTTCATTGACCAATAAAAATCAGATGTTGACCTATTAAGAAACAATTACACCACAAAATTTCTCTTATTTTTTTCAATTATCAACCTATATTGGTAACTAGCTGTTACCCGTGACTTCGCTCACGTAACATTGAAAAAATAATAAATGCATTAATTAAGCAAAATATTTTACTTACAATAATTAAACACGTAAATAATTAACTAACCTTTTATCTCATTTCATAGAAAAAACAATACGGTATTTCTTTGTTATAGGGGCCATGACATAACTCAGTTTAAAATAAGTTAAATTTTGTGCCAAATAATCTCGAAAATGAAACTGCAACCAATCGAAAAAGGAGGGCCAAATAAAAGCGTGGAAATCGACGAATTGGGTAAAATCAAATGTCAATTTTACCTGATAAACTATTTTACTTTTACTGATTTTGTGAAACATTTTAACAGCTATCCTTCAAAGATAAGTAATTTGAAATAGTATATACTTTTTCTTTAAATTCAATTCTTGTGAAGACGGAGTAATAATTTGTACACCTAAATGCAAGCAACTTAAACTTGCCTCCTTAGTTTTATTGATAGCTGAAATAAATTTTGATTTCTAAATGACAATATGCGGACAGACTATTTTTATTCTGCAGAATAACTTGATTCCTAAAGTTTGAATACATGGAAATATATTTTTATTTTTCAAAAATTTTACTTATCAAGATTTTGTTTCCACCATCTATTTAAATTGAAAATAAATTCTTTTTTCTGTTTTAATGAGAAAATGGCGTGAAAAATATATTAATCCATTTTATTTCTCCTTTTTATCCACAAAAATGAAGTAATTTAGTTACCGTTTTTAGAGAAATTTTGCTAACATTTACAATAAATAAATAAATAAATAAATAAATAATAAAACAAATAAATAAATAAATAAATAAATAATAAAACAAATAAAAATAAAATAAATAAATAAATAAATAAAAAATAAAATAAAATAAATAAATAAATAAATTAATAAGGAATTTAATTCAAAATTTTAAATTCTGTGAGTTTATATGACATCCTCCGATCAATGATAACCGGTTGTTAACTAAATCGCGTTGCGTTCGATAATCTAAGAGGAGTAGTTGCGAAATACAAACAGATGAGATTTTAATATAATAGATTCGTGTTCATTTTTCTTTTTCTAATAATCATGATGTGAATTGTGGCAGAAAACTCTCATCTGTATGTAACTGATATTTTCGGGCTTAATAATCAGTATAGCGCGGCACTGTACCTTGATGATAGATGGCAGTTCGTTCAGCAGGTAGTAAGCAGCGTATCTCGAATAGTTAAACAAATATTTCAATTTTTCATTTTAAATATAGCGTGAAACTCATCTACTTTCTATACTTACTAATCCGTATATTATTAATGTATAAAATTGATTCATGCTCCTTTAAAAACATATTTGAAAATTCCCGTTTTATTTTAAATATGACGTCACTTTGTTCCCAGAGAAATCTCTTTTTAATGATATAATTCTGGTTAATTTTCTTTTCCTGTCAATCATAACGTGGATTTTGGCAGAAAACTCACATCTGTATATAACAGATATTCAAACTTCTTAATAAGTAGCGATAACAAATATTTCAGTTTTTCATTTTAAATATCACGTAATTATTCATCTACTTTCATTATATACTGGTTTTCATGCTCCTTGTATTATTACGAGTATTTGAAAATGCATGTTTTATTTCCAATATGATGTCATATTTGTCCAAGTCAAGGAAAATTCTTTTCATAACTCCATGGTACACAAATCTTTTCTTAATAATGTAATTATTGGTCATTTTTTCTTCTAATTATAACGCAATTTTTGCTAGAAAACCTCTTCTCAGCGTAACCGATATTCATGCTTCATGTATAATAACAAATACTCCATATTTTCGTTTCAAATATTAAGGCAATTCATCTTCTTTTCAATTCTTTTTAATTTTTATTTTTCACGTGCAAATCGTTAAATTGAAAATTAGTTGTTGAGGAAAATATTATTCCAGGCTTGGTATTTATTGGCACCGATAATGCTTAGCAACGTAAAATGGTTAATTAAATTTTATAGGAAAAAATATTCATTGACTCTCTATGAAAATAATGAAATTTTGAATTATTAAGAAAAATATTTGAAAATAATAAATAACACCTACCCTATGTTCATTTCTGGGTTAGAATAAATCTATATGCAAAGATACAGGGTTATTAAATGATCCGTTTTGACGTTTACTTCAGCCAAACAGTCACACACGCAATCGCATTTATAATATTATTAGGATTATAATGGAGATTATAATGGAATACAATTGATTTGTTTATATTAACTTTTTGGGTAAAAATGATATCTTAAATTTTAAATAGAAGAATATTACTTATGCGAAGCAGTATATTCAGTAATTAATTAAAGTTAAAGGGCGATAAATGAGGGATTATGCTGCACGGAAAAGGCATCAGTATGGCTGGCTTTAGAGGAGAGTCGAGGTTGGGTGATCAACCACAGGGCTTGTTTTGGCAATTGAAAAAGTACGTAAATCACAACGCTGGCAAATAAAACATGATGCGATTTTTAAAATGTGTTTTTAAATAAGTAGATAAGTAAATCCAGCGAGATTTGTTTCCAGTGTCCCCCTCTCCATTCCCAAACGTTACCTGAGTAGAAACTTGTATGTTTGTCTCATTTTGTGCTTTATAATTTTCTTATTTCACTTTCAAGTTGGTGATGAGATTTTTTTTTTTTTTATTATTAACAGCACTGAAGATTTTATTTAAAGAAGAAGAAAGAGAAAAAGAAGGAAAGAAAAAACTGTTTCTCAGTAGTATCAGAAATATCTAAGTTGACCTACCAAACATTCACGCGCTTTTTGTTGAAACCCCTTACTTCCCCCCCCCCACCTGCACCTTCTTCGTGTCTTAACATTTCTAACCACCCACTGAGAACACCACAATGTTCGGTTGCCGGTGAAATCATTTTCTGGTTCTATGCCAAATAATCTCCATTCCAAAATTCTTGGCTCACTCTCTAGCAAAAATTGCTTTCTCATAGT
This sequence comes from Maratus michaelseni, assembly GCA_963931845.1. Classification (NCBI taxonomy): domain Eukaryota; kingdom Metazoa; phylum Arthropoda; class Arachnida; order Araneae; family Salticidae; genus Maratus; species Maratus michaelseni. The sequence continues at coordinate 383,485,431 of OZ007593.1, forward strand.
AACGAGTTAAGAATGTTCAATACATTAATTTAAAAAATGTAAACTATATATGACCGGCAGCAGAAAAAATAGATGAAAGGAGATTTTCTTTTCCTCCGCATGTAATTAGTAAATTCACAACTATAGTTTTATAAAGTAATTAATTAACAGCTCCCTCCTTAAAGGTATGGAGTACAACAGAAAAGTTACTTCAAGAATCGTTTTTTTTTTCCTTTAACACTTAAGTTGAGAGGACTTTGCGAGAAATAGATACTAGTTAAAAAACACCAAGTATTTTAATTTACACCGATAAAAGCCCAGACAGACAAAAACTCCAACGGAGTAAAAAAACCCTACTGGAAAAGAGCTCTGTAGGCAAGAGCCGGACAAAAGTCCTGCTCTATTAGACAAAAGTACTGCTCTATTGGACAAGAACCCTATTTTGACAATATTCGTTTGCAGCAGTGTTTCATAACTTTTTTTTTAATATCACGACACACTTGAGCCGACGGACAAAAGTCCCGCTGTATTGGACAAAAGCCCTATTTTGACAATATTAGTTAGCAGCAGTGTTTCTCAACTTTTTTTTTTTTTTTTTGTTATCTTACGACACAGTTGATCTGACGGACAAAAGTCCCGCTCAATTGGACAAAAGTAATATTTTGACAACATTCGTTTGCAGCAGTATTTCTCAAACTTTTTTTTTTAAATCTCACGACACACTTGATCCAATGGACAAAAGTCTCGCTTTATTGGACAAAAGCCCTATTTTGACAACATTAGTTTGAAACAGTGTTTCTCAACTTTTTTTTTGTTATCTTACAACACACTTGATCTGACGGACAAAAAAGTCCCTTTCTATTGTACAAAAGCCCTATTTTGACAACAATAGTTTGCAGCAGCGTTTCTCCACCTATTTTTTTTTTTTTTTTTTTTAATCTCACGACACACTTGATCCGACGGACAAAAGTACTATTTTGACAACATTCGTTTGCAGCAGTAATTCTCAAACTTTTTTTAAAAATCTCACAACACACTTGATCCGACGGACAAAAGTCTTGCTCTATTGGACAAAAGCCCTATTTTAACAACATTAGTTTGCAGCAGTGTTTCTCAACCTTTTTTTTTTTTTTTTTTTTTTAAATCTCACGACACACTTGATCCGACGGACAAAAGTCCCGCTCCATTAGACAAAAGTACTATTTTGAAAACATTCGTTTGCAGCAGTAATTCTCAAACTTTTTTTTTTAAATCTCACGACACACTTGATCCAATGGACAAAAGTCTCGCTTTATTGGACAAAAGACCTATTTTGACAACATTAGTTTGCAACAGTGTTTCTCAACTTTTTTTTTTTGTTATCTTACAACACACTTGATCCGACGGACAAAAGTTCCGCTCAATTAGACAAAAGTACTATTTTGAAAACATTCGTTTGCAGCAGTAATTCTCAAACTTTTTTTTTTAATCTCACGACACACTTGATCCAATGGACAAAAGTCTCGCTCTATTGGACAAAAGCCCTATTTTGACAACATTAGTTTGCAACAGTGTTTCTCAACTTTTTTTTTTGTTGTTATCTTACAACACACCTGATCTGATGGACAAAAAAGTCCCTCTCTATTGGACAAAAGCCCTAATTTAGACAACAATAATTTGCAACAGCGTTTCTCAACTTTTTTTTTTTTTTTTTTAATCTAACGACACACTTGATTCGACGGACACAAGTCCCGCTCAATTAGACAAAAGTACTATTTTGACAACATTCGTTTGCAGCAGTATTTCTCAAACTTTTTTTTTTAATCTCACGACACACTTGATCCAATGGACAAAAGTCTCGCTCTATTGGATAAAAGCCCTATTTTGACAACATTAGTTTGCAACAGCGTTTCTCAACTTTTTTTTTTTTTTTTTTTTTTTTTTAATCTCACGACACACTTGATCCGACGGATAAAAGTCCCGCTGAATTGGACAAAAGTACTATTTTGACAACATTCGTTTGCAGCAGTATTTCTCAAACTTTTTTTTTTAAATCTCACGACACACTTGATCCAACGGTCATACTTCCGTTGCACACTACTATTAGGATGATTGCTAAACACTAGAAAGAAATATATTATTTTTTTCAATTAATTTAAAAATACAAACAAAAGAGCTTTGCAATTGAGAAAAAATCAACAGATTATAATCATTCTTTTATTTTATTTATTTTATTTTTTATTATTATTTTTTTTTTCATTGCAATTATCTGCTATCTCTTACTTCTGTTAACTTTTCCTCATCAGTTACACACATAAATATTTACTGACACGCATGCACATGCACATTGAGCGTAAAACAGTCATTTCTCTTCTAATATACAGAGATATTGTGTCAAGCACTCGTGGGTTGATGTGTTCTTCAAAATTTGTGTGTGCATAAATATAAAGTTTTATTTTTTTCCCTCAGAAATCATTATATTAATCTGAATATGTGATCCATTTTTATAATTTCTAAAAAGTATTCAGGCACTGAACCTCATATAGTAAACTGTAGAATTTCGAATGTTGCATTTTGAAGTTAAGATACTTTTGTTACTTCGTAACATCTTGATAAAACTGTACTGAAAATTTTGTGCCATACCTGAGGTCCTCTGACGGCACACCGGTGTGCCGTGGCACACCTGTTGAGAACCACTGGTTTACAGAATGTAACTTGAAACATTTCAACTGCTTAATGAGCACCTTTCAAACTTAATTAGTCTTCCATAGTATTACATTTATAATAAAATTCTTGAGAGCTATCCCCCTCTTTCCAGCTCCTCTTTAAGAATCAGGTAAGTTTTCAATTATGACTTATGTGATAAGTATTATTATTTTTTTTTCTAGAAGTCTTAGTTCTTATATGAACATGATACGGAGGATTTTTTTGTTTCAAATTCTGTCCCCAAACAACGTATCAAAAAATCTATCACGGTCTTAGAGATAAAATTTTGCAGATACTGAGTCTCAAAATACGGATAACATTTTTAAAATTTGGCCTTTGTCTTTTTGCGCCACTGAATTGGTTTTTCACTTGCGCCATTTGGTGGCGTAAAAACATAATTTCTCTACATCTATCACGACCTCAGTGATGAAATTTGGCAATATGCTGAATTTTAGAACATAAAAATCAGATACGGATGCTTTAAAAAAAATAATTCGGCCCCTTCTCCACGGAAAGGAATACAGTGTTGAATTCAGACACTTTTCTCTGGGAGGGATTTATGGAGCTCCGGGGCGGGACATTATAGAGTTCCGGGGGAGGGGGGGGATTGCACTTTTTGACCATTGAAAATATAAAATATTAAACCTTCCCGGGGGGGATGTCCCCCGCCCTCCCCTCCAGGCTATCCCCTGAATTCAACACTGAAGGAATGGGTGAGTGCATAAACGTATCTAAGAATCTATGATGGTTTTGAAGATAATTTTTGCTACACGGTGTCTAAGAATATAAAACATCAGATCGGATGATTTATTTATTTATTTATTTATTTTTTTATATTCACCCATTTTGCCCTTAAAAAGGGAGAACATGTCTTCGGATCTTTCTCGGCATTTGTGATAAAATTTCTGAGATGATTGTCAGGCTTTCACGGGCAGCTGCAGGCTTAGAACTATTGTTATGTGGTATTATCTTTTTGTGTGCTTATCTGCAGTGTACTGTAAAACTTTAAACTAATGTTCCTTTCCGAACTGAAATCTTAATCCGAGTAGGCGAGTGACCTGATATGTGAGGAAGGAATGTTTAGTATAGTGTAGGGAGTTTTTCTATTGTAAATGTAAGTGCATAGATAAGACAGACTTCACCCAAGCTCTAAGAAGACAGATCCATCATAAGGGGATTACGTTCTGTCAAGGAACCCTTGCAAATAGAGGAGCAGCCCCGTTTACGAAGAGTGCTCTGGGGATGACCGGAGAGAGAGAGAGTTAGTTTTAACGTGGGAGTGAAGCGTGTAGGTTGTTCAGGGAATGAGCTCTGAGACACGTGTCTTGAAAGAGATCTCTTGGAGTGAAGAGATAAAGTGTTTGTGAGATTAATAGTAATCTCTGGTATATGAATTAATTAGCGTAGTTTAGCATCACACAGATCGTATCTTCTGTATTTGATTTAATGTGGAACCGGATCAACTATATTCGAGTTTGTAATTGTAAATATCGTCTTGTTATTTGTAAAGACTGTGTAAATAAATTATTCGTTTAAGTTTAATTGAAAGAGATCGTCTTTTTCTCAACATACTTCTCCTAACGTGACCGATATCACGCAATCATATCGGTGGTGGCAGCATATTAAAATACCGGATTATTCTTCAAAGTTGGGTGGACTTAGAGGGAATCCTGCAATGATGATTCTCAGAACATAAACACCAGATAGGGATTTTTATCTGAAATTAGGCCCTCTTAGCCCCATTTCATTAGGCCCCATTCTCAGAGAAAAGGATGCGTAAACAACGTATCTCGAAATATATTATTACATCAGCCATACATCGGCCATATATGATAAATATAAATACTTATTTAGGAAAAATGTATTTTTTGATCTCCTTTACTATAAAAGTACGAAATATTGATTATAATTATAATCAATGTAGGCTAAAAACTAATTACAAATTTCTGCATATATATAATATCCATCTAAATTCAGCCCTTTTCTCTTACGGAATTGGAATGAGTATGACTTGAATGAATTGAATTAAAAAAATGGAGCTAGAATTGTAAAAAAAAAAAAACAAAAAAAAAACTAACAAATCGTGTTTAGTTTATGCAAAGCTATGTTACTTACAAAAGGGAAAAAAAAAATACTATATACCAATATATTTATTAAAAATAGACACATATTTTAACCCAACATAAAACAAATAAGATAAAACCTCCTGACTCAGAATATCTGCATGGCTGCTTCTCATTTTTGTCTATTACAAATTCATTTATATTTTATTATTATACAATTATTCATTTATTATTCTTTTATGCACAGTGTTTGGAAAGAATTCATTATCAAAATATATAAAATGACTAATAAAAACAGAAGTGCTGGTTCGAAAATGACTCTGCAGGTTTTGTTTTGTGTAGTAGTGCTGATAATAATATTAGCCTCCGATGGAAATCACTATTGCATAACAATAAAAATGCGAAGGAAGGTTCTTCAAACAAGACGTAAAAACAGTTATTTTCCGCGTCGTGCAATCTGTTGTCTAGGCAACGAAGGCACGAAGAATGTGTTACTGGGTTAAAATAGACTGGTTTTTATTTACCCTTTTTTTATTCTGCGGTGTATCCTTTAGGTCATAGACCTTGAATTGTTATTTGTTTCTTTACTAAAGATTTTTTTTTACGTAAAGTTACGTACACGAAAGCTATGTGGAGCAAATTTATTGTTTTCCCTTTCCTTTGTGTTGTATAAATTATATAATACAATTAATCTAGAAAGTGTAACACAAGTCTTTGCTAAGTTGTCATTTATAAAGCGACAATATTATTAAAACGAAGTGGAATTCAGAAAGGTTTTCTAGCAAATAATGTTTACTATGTATAAAGGTTAAAACATACTATGTTGTGCTAAGCGGTCTCTGTCTTTCTGTAAGGCGTTTTCTTTCATGTGGTAAGACGGTATGTTTCATGTGTTTAACCTTCCTAGCACGTCTAGGGATCACCAGAGGACGACATCTCTTGGTGCATTTATTCTCTGCAAGTCATCTTGAGATGGACATAACTCATATGACTTCCATTTCTTTTTCAATGATTTTGTGGTCATCGACAAAAGAAAGAGTCGTTGACCAACAGTCATCGCCGTTCCTTGCTTGATCTCTGAACTTTAGACATGCTAAGAAAGTCATAAAGCATCAAAGAGTCCGATATACCACAACAGACGTATACCGATCAGGTGACATTCCGTCTGTTTGGTCCTTCTGAGAGGTTTATTACTGCTTCTTTCTTTTTTGAGACTCCCCTTTCTTTTGTTGATGAACACAAAACCTTTAGAAAAGAAAGGACAGTCGAATGATTTACGACTTTCTTAGCAAAAAGCACACAAACGGACCTTAGATTGTAATAAGTAACTTTTCTCTTCAGAGAGTTGTGTGCACTAATATTGTTTGCTGAAATATTATTTATGATGGTGCCATAGGAATATTTTAATATTTAAATTGGCTCCTACGGGTCAACCATTTATTATAAACAAGAAATTACAATGGGTTAACAAAGTGTGACACCGTGTGATGGGGCAAGAGGGATGGATTAACACATCGCGACGTCGCATCTAAAATAGGAAAACAAATATAGTATAAGCAGTGTTTGCAAATAACGTAATAAATTTGGTTTATGTATCAGAACGTAAATTTTTCCCCATTCACTCTCTTTTCCTCCGAATGATTTGAAAATGAAAAGTCAATCCCGAAAACCGTATCTCAAGTATTTTTCCCTGTTTTTCCCATTTATATCTCCCTCTTAGTTGTGTTTCGAAGATCTCGCCATAAAGGTAAATTTTACGTATATGTAGAAAAATGCGTATTTTTACTCAAGCATTATCTATATTATAAAGCAAAAAACATGCCCGTGCGTACTGCTGACGTTATATCACCGGTGGCAACGATACATCATTGTATTAAAAATGTAAGATATAAGCAACCCATTTCCCTTTTTTCGAAAATGTAATTACTTAAAAACATCACATAATTTTAATTTTTACATCTTCGATTTGAGAAAAAAATGCACTTTCATATTGTAACGATTCGAATTTTCCATTTGGGAAATATTCGAAATGGAACAACCTTAAATAACTACGTTGCAATAAGTGATTTCAATAGCATAAAATAACATAAAATATACTATGTTTCGGTGGAATTCTAACAGAAATATCTATTAAATAAAATTTTATTAAATGAAAATTCACACTATATTACTCCAAAATTTGTTTTCAAACAATTTGGAAAACCTTATACCGTCACACTTAGTCTATGTGTTAGGTTAAGAATGGAATTTAACTTATTTATTTTTATTTCCTTTTAGCTTTCAAACATACCTTTGTAAATTATTATTTTCGATAATAGTGTATCAGCCGTAACCAGATGTAATTACTTAAGAACACAATGGATAAATTTTCATAATTAGTATTACTGCATTACAGTAAATGATTGCAATATCAAAGGCGTAAAAAACTATTTTCGTTACAATTTTAACAAAAAATATTTCTTAAATAATTTTTTTTAAACGATAGGTTACATCATATCAGTTTTCAAACTCTCCTGTTTTGAAAAAATCTTATCCAATCACGCTTATCATCCAGTAGTCCGCAGGTGTTAACTTAAGAACAGTATTTAACTTATTCATTGTTATTTTTTATCGTTCATATACATACTTTTATTAGTGTTTTCAAAAATAGTTTATCAGTCATATCCAGGTGTAAATACCTAAGATCACGATGTTGAATTGTTTTTAAGAATTCCTCAAAACATTGATAAACCTATCTGCAGTGATTCATCACTGAAGAAGCCATTTTAATAAACAAGAATCGTATGATGATGTGGGAATAATCACCAATTTTTATCAAAATCGCTTTAATGACTCATTTATAAAACTCGTTGTGAAAAAACAGTTTTGAAACGTCTATAAAAAGAAAGGAAACATTTTGGTTGATTTCTGCTGTTTATTTTTGGGACTTGTTTATTAGTGAATATTTAAGTTATTTGTCCCTTAGGATCTATTAACCGTTATTTTATCTCTAATTATAGTCATTAAAAATAACTTAACGTCACAAAATTATGTGATTGTTTTATTTTATTAGAGTGAGCTAAATTTTGCAAGCAGACTATTTTTCGAAAAAGAAAAAAAAATGGTGTACAGTTACAAAAAAAAAAAAAAAAAAAAAAAAAAAAAAAAAAGAATCTTATAGATTGAAAATTATAAATAAATCCAAACTATATAAGTAGTATATAGCAGGGCCTTTGGAACACTTTTCATACTCCACTAAATGCAAATATTTATCGATTTTTGTAAGATTTTGATCAAAAAATTTGTTTGTTAAAATATGGAGTATTGTGACGATTTCCATCAAAAAGTGTGACTGATTCGTGAAAATATGTACATTTTTGAACACATTTTAGAATGCTAATATTTTATGACTTTTTATCAAAAAATTTGACAGTTGCCTATTGTAACGATTATTGTCCGATTAAATAATCATGATTCGCGAAATGCTAATATTTACCGATCAAATTTTAGAAAGATTAAATAATAATGATCCACCAAAAGCTAATATATAGCGACTGATCAAAAAGTTTGACTGACACAATTTTTGAATAGTCTACGAAATGCTAATAAACAACCTTCCTCTGGTCTAATATGAATCACTATATTGAAGTCTGAAATAAAAGTTAAATGATTTTTATCCTATGTTTTAATGGCTAACCGATTCTTTCTTTTTACTTACAATTATCAATACTATTCTGGTAGTTCGATAAAATTAAAAAAAATAGTTTGACGTGTCAAAATGAACACGTCATTGACAGAAAAGAAATTTGTATTTAAAACTGATATATTCAGTAAATATTATTTAGGGAATTCGATAAATGGTGCATCCGATTATTGTAAGATTTAAAACAAATTGCAGGATTAAGCTTTTTCTAATTCATAATCATAATAGCCGTCATTATTTTTTCCTTTAAAATGAAAGATATAACCCCCTTTATTCAGTTTTGTTATTGCATTTTCAGATATTTTTCCATGACTCTTTTTAAGAAAATAATCTTTTTCTACATCATTAACTTCCAATCTCGCAATAGTCGTATTTCCAAATTTAGTTTGAATTTTCTTCAACGAAATCAGTTTGTATTTCCCTTTCTCTAAATCTTTTAACTTATGAGTTACAGGGAACGATCTGAGACTGTTGAATTCTTCCATTTATTCAGAAACATTTTTTGAAAGACAATTAAACAGTAAAGTACTTATCACAAAATATTGTAACATTTATTTAGAAAAAAATTTGACGTCAAATAAAAAATTGAAATGTTAATTAAAAACCGTAGATATATGATATCCATTCCCAGTCAACTTTATCTTCAAATTCTTTTAAAAAATCTTCGGATAATACCTGATGATAGGAGATCCCTTCCTAGTAAACTTTATTTTGAAATTCTCTAATAAAATCTTCGGATAGTGCCTGATGAAATGATATATAAAACCAGTCAACTTTATTTTGAAATTCTCTAATAAAATCTTCGGGAAATGTCTGAAGAAATGATATACATACCCAGTAAACTTTATTTTGAAATTCTCTAATAAAATCTTCTGATAATTTTTCATTCTGTGATATACAATTCCAATCAAGTTTATCTTTAAAACTTCTTATAAATTCAATGGGTAATTTCATAATATTTTTACTTAAATGAAAATTAAGTTTATTGATATATAATGAAATAAATGTGTAAAATTCTTTACATTGCGATTAATCTTTGAGCCAACACCATTTATATAAAAGCATTTTTATAAACACTGTTACTTTTCGTCTTTATTCAAAAGTTGTCTTAGTTCATTAATAAATCGTATTAAAATATTTTTTAATTCGAAAATTTCATCAATTAATCTTTCCCTATGTGGTTCTTCTTCTTCATAATAATGGCCAAATTTTTTATTTAATTCACCCAGTTGAACGGAAAGTATTTTTTTCCAATTATCGTTATAAAAATTATCTGGTAATTGATCAAACTTATATTCAATCAGATTACAAAAATCTAGTCTATGCATATATTTTTCTAAAAACCTTTCACCAAATGTTTGAAAACGGGCTATTTGCAACCAATTTAGTCCTGCTTCCAGTTTGCACATAGTATTTTCTGAAAGCTGTTGAAATTGGGATACTTTATGTAAATCTAATCTTTCATGATAGGTTTGAATAAATTCGTCAATTAAAGTTTGATATTGAGATATAACAACCCAATTTATATAATTCGAATGTTTTAGTATAAATCCTTCAGACAGCTTTTGATTCTTAGATACTAAATTCCAATCGAATTCTTCTTTATATTTTTCTAGAAATTCTTCTGAAAGTTTTTGGTGTATACATATAACATTCCATTCAATATAATCTATGAGTTCTTCCATAAAAGATTCGGATAATACTGAATATCTACAAACTAACTTCCAATTGAGTTGATCTTTCAAATTTCGTAGGACATCTTCGGATAAATTTTTAGTTTTAGAAAATTCGTCCCAGTTGATATCCATTTAATAACGAACCTATTTTAAAAAGCAATTTTTTCAATATGCATCCAAGGTTTTAAAGTGATTGGTATTTTGGATTTTATCCAGACTGTAATGATTTCACCGCGATTTCCATTGACAAAACAAGTTTCATAATTATCACTTGTCTCTCTGTGTAAAATTGTTTTATCTCCGAATTTAAGTTCTATTTCTGTATCGAAATATCTACTATTATCTATTAAATATATAGTAATTTTCATATACATATTTGTAGATAATCTCATATCCTTATTCAATAAGTTAGAACTCATCAAGTCGAAATTTATTTTGGTAAATTCTTTTTTTGTAAAAGTCTGAAAATCATCTTTTATAGTAATCCAGATATCTTTATTGTCTACATATATTTTATTGACTACGTCTTTATCGTTTTCGGGTTCTGAAACATTTGTAATTATTTTGTTTTTTGCATCAAATTTATCATTTTTTAATATTAACGCATTTTTTTCTAAATATCGCTTATTCACAACATTTTTTGCATCTAATGGGTCTGCAACATTGCCTATTCTTTTTCCTTTAGCATCGTAAGCTTTTCCGTCGATTAGATGTAAAGTATTTTCATCGAGTTCTTGTATTCTCTCAGCCGTTTCTTTTGTGAAAGTTACAAAATTACTGTCATAATTAGTATTATTTTTGTCTATAAAATCTCTTAATTCAAAATGATTATTCTCTATTTTATTCAAAACGAAACGTTTAGTGGTTAAATCTAAATCATCGATTGGACCTGAAGCATTTTTTAATATTTTATTTTCCATATCGTAATGACCCTCGTCTGTTAATTTAAAACCTATACCGGGTGGTCCGATAGGACCTTTTCGTACAGGATTATCATACGGCGGATAATAAACAGCCATTTATAAAGACTAAAAAATTTTATTCTCCTAAGGTTTTAATCATAGTAATTTCTTTTTTATTCATATTTAATATACATTTCTTTCTTACTTCTAAAATATAGTAAAATACATATTCTTTGGTTGTTTCTTTTTCTAATTTCCAATTGAATTCTATTCTCAAATTTTCCAGAGTGGTATAGTTTACATGATTTGACAAATCAAAATGAATTATGGGATATAATTTACCGAAATCTGAGTAATTTACCATACAACCGGTTTCTGTGTTTAGATTATTGAGACCTGATTCCAGAAAAGATTCATATAATCTATTATATTCCTTTTTACCAAAATCCATAGTATATCTCTCTGCTGGTAACGGCGATCTGTTAATCATCAACCAACATTCGATCATATCCAAGTTATCAAATATCATATTATTTTTTTTAGGATTTTCATTTCTTTCGAAATATTGCGGTATTACGAATAATCTTAAAACTTCATCGGATGTAGCAGATATAGAATCAGAACCGCTTTTATATTTATTAATAGGACTAGATCTGTTAATTTCATACTGATTCCAGTTTATTTCTATATCCGTGTTAGATAATTTTAACTCATTATAGAGAATCTCCGCTCCATTTTTAAAGTCGACGTATCTCACCCACAGCGCTATGTCTTCAATTTCTACTTTATAATCTGGATTTGCAGCGTCTGTATAAATCATATTTCTGCTATCGTCTCTTTGGAATTCCAGTCTTATTATGAATCCAGAAATGGCTTTTTTATATTCTGCGACAAAATCAAAAATTTCCTTTAAAGGCGTCCATGTTGTAACTGTATTGCTGTTTTTCGACAATTCCCATCTTTTTTTAAATCCTTTATTGTAGTTTTCATTTTTTACAATTTTTAATTTATTGACGACATCTGTTATAGGGGTTGTAGCAATTATCGTACCATCGTCTTGAAGTAAACTTTTATTTCTATCAGTACTATCACTGGTATCTGGATAAAAACCTATATTGGTGGCTTCAGATGTTGAATAATCTCTGGTATAATCCTTCAGTCTCTTAACCTGTAGAATGTAGGAGTGATAGTCTCCAACTGATTCGATTATTTGTTTACCTATCTGAAGTTTTACACCTTTCATAGAACATACAGCTGCAACATTTTCATCATTTATAGATGCGCCACTGGATTTTACAATTTTCCACTTTGTCTCCAGATAACTCTCCGATAATGAAACAGGATCATTGGTATCAGTAATTTCGAAATGAAACGTCGTATTTTCTTTTTTGTCATTATGGCTTGTACTAGGCAATCTTATTTTTTTTTAATTCGCTACTTTTTATATCGTTATTATAATAATAATGAGTATCTCTCAGATCATAAATTTTTTCCATTTATTTAGGAAGAATTTTCAGACCTGTTCCTTTCATCTTTTTTGAAAATATTTCTTTCAATATGTCAGCATCAGTCAATTTGTCAACAACTGCTTTTTCATTCAATTCTACTTTTTTAGCCTTAAAAAATCCTTTTCCTTGAATTCTTTTACTTTTCCTATATAATCTGTGTTTATTCATTTATTTATTGAGAAAATTTTAGTTAACATCAATTGATATATTTTTTCAACATAATCTTCTTTTTCACCTACGACTCTAAAATTATACTCAATTAAACCTTTATTTAAATCAATTAATTCACCATTTTGATTCGTAACTCTCATCCTTATTCTGCGAATAGAATCCCTATTCACAGGATAATAGATTAAATTATTGAATTCTTTCGAAATGATAACACCCGGTACATCCCTCGGGGTAAAAGAATAAATAACTTCTGAATTATTCTGGTTGATTAAAGATCCATTCACTACATCACAATGAATATATATAATGTCATTTCCGTTGGTTATATCTGCTATATTTTCACCTTCTATTACAGTCTCTTCATCATGACTTTCGTAGACCTTTTTTTCAAAGCCTATTAACTTATGAAAATTGCTTTTTGTTAAGTCGATATTCCAACCTTTAGTTAATTTAATAAGCATTCTTAGTCTAGATTGTATTCTACCAAATTTTACCGGAGGATCGTCTGAACCAAACGCTTTCATTACATCTATATTTAAATCTTCAACATTTTTATTACCGTAAGGAATAGTGATAGATTTAACATTATTCTCATCTGTGTATACGTCAAACATATTAGTTTTATCTGTTATGTTAAACCATGAAACGGTCATAGTAAAAGATTGCAATGCTAATTTTTTTAATTTAAGAGGTTGAGGAAATTCAACAGTGAAGTCCTCTGATTTTTCATGACTTTTTGGTTTCAATTTGATCATTTATTAGACAGTAAAAAATCTTTAAAGATGAAAAACAAACTCTTCGTTATAATCGCTAGGCTGTTGAGTAAATGAATTAAGTACACATTCTGGACATTTACCTTTATTTCTTTCCTTTATATATTTCATACAAAATAATCCACAATTTACAGAAGTAGGTTTTTGTAAAAAACTATCATTGTGAGCTATATTGACTTTTTTATTGGACAGTTTAAGAAATTTCATAATATTTTCGGGAATATATTTTTCTTTGAGTTTAATATTTTTATATATATATTCCCCAAAAGGATCGAAATATTCTACATAGTTATATTTTGGATCATTATAGTAACAAACCCAATGTGTTCCAGGACCCGTCGAAATATCTAAATTAATAATCCCACTTTCAAAATTTCCAATCTTTTTAGGAAGTAAATCGGAAGTGAAAACACCCCTGAATCCTCTTTCATCTTTCATATTTTCTTTAATCGTTTCATCGGATATACCCAATTCTGTTACCGGGATTTTTTTTTTTTAGACACTGACGCTTTTAGACCCGATCCTTTGTTTTCCCAAGGCTGAAAAACTCCAGATCCCGATATTTTATCGAGGATTTTTTTAGTTCCCCAACCCGCCGCACCGCTCGCAGCACCGAGTCCTAGTGATGTTAAAATAGGAATTAAAAAGGGTAAAAATCCACCATTTTTATCTAATTGAGTTTTGCTTATATTTATTCTTTTACCTTTGCTAATCTGATTTATCTGTGTTTTGGTTAAATACATCTCATAATTGGGAGTTTTAGAATTGTCTATCTGCAGTGTCAGTTCTTCTTTTTTTCTGAGCGCTGATTTCAGTTTACTAATCTGCCCGTCACTCAAATGAATCTTCTTTTTTACATAACTCATTTATTAGGCAGCAAAATCTTTAAAGAAGAAATTGATTGTATAATCGTTCTTTATCTCCGTTAGTTATTTTTTTAGCTTTAATGAGTTTGTCTATTAGCAGTTTGACTTCATTTCTTAATTTTTTTCGACTTGCTATCTTGACATATTTTATCCAATAATTCAGATAATAAATCTAATCCTTTTCCCACTTTCATTACTTCACTACCTTGAATTGTAGTTAATCTACCCAGATATCTTTGTAGTTCCTCTTCGTTATTTTTAACAGCGTCTAATTCAACCTTTTTCTGACTTAATTCCTCCTCTGAAAGATTTCTAGCCCTATTAATTGTACTTTGTAAGTTGCCTTTTTTCCTCGATAATTCTTCTTTTAACTGTTTTGCCTTTGCATACATTTCATTTAATTTTTCTTTATTGTCTAGGAGTTTCGAAGGTTTGTATAATTGTACAGATTTTAAATAATTAATATCTAAATTTTGATCAACATTGTAAGTAAGTGGTGGTTCTTTATATAATTCTTTGACATCTTCGATCGCATCAGGAATAATTCTAGATGATTCTGCAATAGGCTGTAAAGATATATTTAATTCGTCCAATTTATCATTGATAGCTTTAATATTTTCTTTTCTACTTTTATCCTGTTCTTCTAATTTTTTAGTGACAGGTTTATGAAATTCAGTTAAACTTTTGTCTATACCTAGCTTTCTATCACGCTGTTCTTCATTATTTTTTCTAATATCTGCTTGTAATTTGACAAGTTTTATTGCATTTTTTAATTCTTCTTTTTGTTTCTTATTTCGATCTTTTTCTAAATCGTTTATTTTATCCATTTATATGATTTGAAAATAGAAGCGACAGCTTCGCCGTCTATTTTTACTGACAGCTAATATGCTTTTACTGGCAGTAATTTTATTTTTACTAGCTGTAAATTTTCTCAGTAAATAAATGATTAAAATTAAAGATTACACAGAACCGGAAGAATTGCCAGATCCTAAACAACATCGTTTTTTACCCAGACATCCTTTCAGATTATTAATAATCGGGGCATCAGGTTGCGGAAAGACAAATTTACTAATAAATTTATTAAACGGTTTTGAGAATCCTAGTAATTTAAGATTAGATTTCGACGCTTTATATTTATGCGCAAAAGACATTTCTGAGCCAAAGTATTCTAAATTGCAAGAAGATTATACACTGTTTGAAGGTGTTGAAAGAGACGATATTTTAAAATGTAAAAAAATAAGTAAAAATAAAATAAAGGAATTATTAAAACAGTATGATAAATATAAAAAGAAAGTACTATTTTCTTCAGATTTGAGTGAATTTATTACTGTTGATGATCTAGATTCCTCAGAAAAAAATCTTGTTGTGTTTGACGATTGTGTTACAGAAAAAGATCAGAAAGTTATAGAGGATTTGTTTATAAGAGGTAGAAAGAAAAATGCATCCATTATTTATTTAACGCAGTCTTATTACTCAACTCCTATAAATATTAGAAAAAATTGTAATTACTTCATATTTTTTAAGCTACAGCCTAGGGAAATTAATCAGATAATCAGAGAAATAGACGGAAATCTTACAAAAGAAAAATTTCTAGAAAAATATAATTCTTGTAAGGGTAATTTCTTTATGCTAGATTTAGTAAATTCTGAAATGAGATACAGAAAAAATTTTGAACCTATATAAATGGAAGAATATTTAGAAAAGAGATTATATATTTATCGGAAAAGTTACAATTTGTATCAAAAGATAAGTATTTCCTTATCAGTTAGCAAATTTATGTTAAGTGCTTCGGGATTATCAGCTTTTGCGTTCATACCCCTCGCTGCTTTGAGTTTAAGTTCTGGAATTGTAGAAGTCATTGAGAAATCTTTAAATATTTTGGAACGAAAAGAAGAATACAAGCAATGTTATAATTTTTATAAACAACAGTTAAATTTATTGAAAGCTAAAAAAATTTCAGAAGAAGAAGTGTATGTCAGAGAACAAGATTTTATAAATAATTTAGTATACTTCCCAATCGAAAAGTATGTGAAAAAAGTACAGTTGAATGGATATAAATATTCTTCTTAGAAAGCGTCAGCTTTTTGCTGCCTAATAAATGAGTTGTAAAAGTAAAAAATTTGGTGTTACGTCTTTAACTAAAAAAGGTAAATTTAAAGGCGGATGTTTAAAATGCGGACAAACTGGATCGGGTCTTCTGAATAAAGTCATTAGTAATTTACCTTTCGAAATGCATTTACCTGGCCATAATTTCACAGGCCCGGGGACACAATTATTATGGGGGAAAACACGATTAAATCCAGATTTAACGTATAAAAATTCGTCTAAACCTGTTAACAGAGTGGATGAAATTGCATATAAGCATGATAAATGTTATTTAGAAAATAAAGATACAAAAAGTAGAAATGAAGTATGCGATAAGAATATGATTGATGAATTAGATAATATTCAAAATCCTACGATTAGAGAAAGATTTGAAAGAGGGATTGTAAAACCGATTATTCAAGCTAAAAAAACTTTCGGTATGGGAAATACAAAGATCTATTGTTTAAAATGTAAAAACCATACAGAAACAAAAGATATTAAAGATGCAATTTCTAAAAATAACAGGCCAATGATGAAAGGTATTTGTCTAGATTGTGGTTCTAAAAAGAGTGTTTTTTTAGGAAAACCTTAGGGATGAAAGATCCTAAAAGTATCTTAGAAAAAATATATTATCATCCTGAAAGTGGTTATTGTGGGATCAATGAATTAAAACGGAAAACAGGTTTCAGTCAAAATCAAATTACAGATTTTTTACATAGCCAAGATGTTTATACCAGACATAAGCCTTTAATTCGTAAATTTAAACGAAGACGCATTTATGTCAGTCATATCGATGACCAATGGCAAGCAGATTTATTGTTTATCAAACCTTTTAGTAAATATAATAACGGAACTAATTACTTATTGACAGTGATAGATATATTTAGTAAATATGGGTGGGCCATACCGATAAAAAGAAAAACAGGACAAGAAGTAACTGAAGCATTTAAAAAGATATTTAAAGAAAGAATTCCTGAAAAACTGCAGACAGACAAAGGATTAGAATTTGTAAATAAGTTAACTTTAAAATTATTTAAAGATCATAATATTCAATGGTTTACAACTGAAAATGTTGAAATAAAATGTTCTGTTGTCGAACGATTTAACAGGACAATTAATAAAAAAATTAGAACCTATCTAGCTGCCAACAATACTAAAAGATATATAGATGTTTTGGATCAATTAGTTAAAAATTATAATAATACCAGGCATAGGTCTATCAAAATGACGCCTAGCGAAGCGAGTAGAGAAGAAAACGAATCTGAAGTTTATAAAAATTTATACGAAGAAAAAATAATAAGAAAACCGAAATTTAAGGTCGGCGACAGAATCAGAGTGTCGAAATACCAGACTGCTTTTACCCGCGGATACCAACCTACTTTTACTGAAGAACTTTTTATCGTTTCAGAAATATTAAACACTGATCCGATTACTTATAGAATAAAAGATTTGAATGGCAACGAAATAAAAGGAACTTACTATGAACCGGAATTAGTTAAATATAATAAAAAAGACAATGTGTATAAAATTGAAAAAATAATAAAAAAGAAAGGCAATAAATGTCTAGTTAAATGGTTAAATTATTCCGACGAATTTAACTCTTGGGTTGACGAAAAAGATATCAAGTCAATCCGCTAAAATAACTCCCACCTATGCAGGGTATAAAACTCCCGTCTATGCGGGGATTTATCAAATATAATTATGTTATTAAAACAACTCATCAAAACTCCCGCCTATGCAGGGTATAAAACTCCCGTCTATGCGGGGATTTATCAAATACAATTATGATATTAAAATAACTCCCGCCTATGCAGGGTATAAAACTCCCGTCTTAGACGGGACTTTTATATCAAGTCAATTTAATTTTTCCGCTATAATATCAAAACTCCCGCCTAGATGGGACTTTTTCAAATATTATTATGTTATTAAAATAACTCATCAAAACTCCCGTCTAGACGGGACTTTTATATCAAGTCAATTTAATTTTTCCGCTATAATATCAAAACTCCCGCCTAGATGGGACTTTTTCAAATATTATTATGTTATTAAAATAACTCATCAAAACTCCCGTCTAGTCCCGCCTAGACGGGACTTTTTCAAATATTATTATGTTATTAAAATAACTCATCAAAACTCCCGTCTAGTCCCGCCTAGACGGGACTTTTTCAAATATTATTATGTTATTAAAATAACTCATCAAAACTCCCGTCTAGACGGGACTTTTATATCAAGTCAATTTAATTTTTCCGCTATAATATCAAAACTCCCGCCTAGACGGGACTTTTTCAAATATTATTATGTTATTAAAATAACTCATCAAAACTCCCGTCTAGACAGGGACTTTTATATCAAGTCAATTTAATTTTTCCGCTATAATATCAAAACTCCCGCCTAGACGGGACTTTTTCAAATATTATTATGTTATTAAAATAACTCATCAAAACTCCCGTCTAGACGGGACTTTTTCAAATATTAAAATATAAAAAAGCTATAATATCAAAACTCCTACGAGGAAATGCATTACATTAAAATAAGTTTAAATAAATGAATTGTGACTTTTTTAAAGACGTTTTAATAGATGATTCTAACTTAATGGATTCTTTTGACAAAGAAAACAAATGTCAAATACCTGAAAAATATCTGAAAATTTATGATCAAATGAAAAAATGTGAAATAATGTACGATTCGGACGGTGAATATTTTACATATAAAAATATAGATGTTTTTTTAAGCGAAAGACGCAAATCCCGAATAAGTCGTTTTAAAGCATTGAAATGGAAATTGAAGTTAAATATTCCATATAAAGCTGAAGAAATGTTTATTCAGTTTCTAGACTTAGTGTACTATAAAAAGTCGATAAATTACTTATATTTCATAAAGAAAATATTAGATTATTATAATATTGATAATAATTTGAAAGTAAAATTTAATAAGAAAAACGAAGACATTTGGAATAGCTTTCTAAAAAATGTTTCTTAATAAATGGAGCTGTCTAAAATTTGCAAGCATTGTCAGATGACGAAACCTTTAGACCAATATTATACTCGATTTCGTTACGGCAAAACGGAACATTACGCTAATTGCAAAAGTTGTCATTTAGCTATGAAAAATAAAAAAATTGATTGCGAATGTGGTAAAAAATACACTTTAGCTCATAAAAAGAGACATTTAAAAAGCAATTATCATATCAAACGAACGTCAAAATAAATTTATGATGTTGTGTTTTAAACTGAACGTATTTTTTAGGTTGCATTTTAGTTGAAAATATTATAGTCAATGTTGTGTTTTAAATTGAACGTATTTTTTAGTTGAAAATATTATATTAAATGTTGAGTATTTATTTGAAAGTATTATACAGAATGTTGTGTTTTAAATTGAACATATTTTGAATGAAAGTATTATACAGAATGTTGTGTTTTAAATTGAACATATTTTTTAGATGAAAATATTATATTAAATGTTGAGTATTTATTTGAACGTATTTTGAATGAAAGTATTATACAGAATGTTGTGTTTTAAATTGAACATATTTTGAATGAAAGTATTATACAGAATGTTGTGTTTTAAATTGAACATATTTTTTAGATGAAAATATTATATTAAATGTTGAGTATTTATTTGAACGTATTATACAGAATGTTGTGTTTTAAATTGAACATATTTTGAATGAAAGTATTATACAGAATGTTGTGTTTTAAATTGAACATATTTTTTAGATGAAAATATTATATTAAATGTTGAGTATTTATTTGAACGTATTATACAGAATGTTGTGTTTTAAATTGAACATATTTTGAATGAAAGTATTATACAGAATGTTGTGTTTTAAATTGAACATATTTTTTAGATGAAAATATTATATTAAATGTAAAGTATTTAGTTGAACGTATTTTGAATGAACGTAAAATAGAAGTGTCTGATTATGACAGTGATTTTTCGGCTAAATAAATGGGTAATTCAAAAAGTACAAAGATTTTGACAGGTAATTGTACAACTGAAAGAATAAATGTAGATTGGAATCATACCTTTAATGTCCATCCTAATGTTCATATAACGCCTGTATGTAAATACAGCGAACCGTTTTTTGTTAGAATAACAGAAATAAATAAAAACGGATTTCGATTTGAATGTTTAAAATTGGATGGCGAACCTGTAGAAAAAAATTTAGATTTCTTTCAATGGACAGCAATTAGTCCTTTTGAGTAAACGATGGAATATATTTTTTAATAGTTGTTTTCAGAAATTCATACTTTTAACGACATTCATTTTAAATAGCTTAATCTAAAATTACCTGCCAGTGGTCTAATTTAATGAGCATTTATAGATAGTGGTCGCTATTAAAAATGGGTAGCAAAAAGTATTTATAAAAATGTTTGTATATAAATGGAGGAAACTCTAAGATTGATATCTGTTTCAAAAATACATATTTCAAAATTAAGGCAGGTCGTAAAACTGTTAAATATACACCAACCCCAACATTGTAAAAAAGATGATTTAATCAGATTGATAATAAGATATATAAAAAGAACAGAGGAATATAAATATGTTTTAGTAGATTTATTAAAATTAGATGTCACAGATTATTTAAATAAAATAAAGACAAAATTTATCGAAAATCCTAAAAAAAGAAATAAAATGAAAAAAATATTCGATTCTTTTGATTTAAAATTTAACAATAACACAGCAGAATTTAACCCAAAAAATAACGAAGAAAAAAAGATAAAAACAGTGGTAAACCTTAAAAAATTATTTCCTGATTTATATGAAAAATTGAAACAATTTATAAATGAACCGAAAAACCGTCCAAAACTTAAGAAACTCTTTGATTATTACGGATTGAAATATAAAGATGAAAAATTGATCAAAAAGACAGAAAAAAAAGTCAAATTAGAAACAAATTTGGAAAATCTGTTTAGACCCGATTATGAAATTGTTGAGAAAGACAAAAAATTTGTAAAAAAATTTAATACTTATAGATATGTTTATAAAATAAAACAAATAAACAAACTCACACCGGGCCAGTATTACAGTATCTTAAAAGATTTATTCAGGAGAGCAATTGGAAAAATTGAAGGAAAGGTTGATATTATAGTACACAATCTCGATTTGACACAGCCTTTTCACCCTAAAATGATGTCAACGAAAGAAGCCTATGAGACCTATTTAGATGTTTTAACGCATAAAATTGAATACAAAGAGTTGGATATTAAAGATTGTGAATTTATTTTTACTGTCGTTGATTTGCCTAAAGGAGGTAAACCATCGAAATTTCTCAACGATAACGATATTGTCGATAAAAAAAGTATTCTTCAAATTAAAAATGACGATAATATCTGTTTGGCTAGATCCATCGTTACAGCCTTAGCTATTCTAAATCGTAAAATTTTATGCGAAAAATTGAATCTAGAAAAACTTACAGATTTAGATGTTAAATACATAAAAATGGGTAGAAAATTACAAAAAAGTTTAGCGATAAAATTGCATGAAATGTGTGATATTCCGTTAGAAATGTGTAATTTAGAGCATGTTAAACAATTCGAAAATTTTTTAAATATTCAAATAACTATATTTTGCAGAGAAAATTTTAACGAAAGAATATATAGCGGCGCCTATAAATCTAATTCTAATTGTGTTTACATTTTAAAAAATAGAAATCATTTTGATGTCATTACAACGGTTACAGGATTTTTAGGAAAAAACAATTATTGTGATTATTGTAAAGTCAGTTATTATAGAAGTGATCAACATAAATGTTCTTTAAAATGCAATAGATGTTTTAAGAAAGAGAGTAATTGCGAGGGAGATGATATTCAGTGTAATGATTGTTTTAGATCTTTTAAAGGAAAAAACTGCTTCGAAAATCATAAAAATGAAGAAGTCTGTGAAACACTGTGGAAATGTTTAAAATGTAAGAGAAATATCAGTAGAAAACAAAGAAAACCGAAAGATCATAAATGTGGAGAAAGACAATGTCAAAACTGCAGAAAGTGGGATTCGGAAGATCATAAATGTTATATACGAAGGAAAGAATCTAAGGGGGGAACTTGTAAAAATATCTGTCCTAAAAATATAAAAGACAGAGAAGAATGGTGTAAGAAATGTAAAAGGTCAGGATTTACAGAAAAATATATGTTTTTTGACGTTGAAACGAACCAAGAGACAGGAAATCACCAAGTCAATCTAGTCATAAATCATGATTTTAACGGAAAAGAAAAAATATTTCAGAATGAAAATGAATATTGTAAATGGCTATTTCAAAAGAAACATAGCGGTTATACAGTATTAGCGCATTATGGAAAAGGATTCGATTTTCAATTTCTAGCTAAATACTGCTTTAAAAATAAAGTTAAAGTGTTTACAATATATCAAGGAAATAAACTGATATATATGCAAGCAACCGCTTATAATATAAGGTTTATCGATTCTATTAATTTTACACTGATTCCGTTAAGAGAATTTCCTAAAACATTTGGACTAACGGAATTGGCTAAAGGTTATTTTCCTCATTTGTTTAACACTATGGAAAATCAAAATTATGTAGGAAAATATCCTGAAAAATACTATTATGGTTATGATACTCTGACTTTAGATCAAAGAAAAACTTTTGATAAATGGTATAAATCGGTAAAAAATGAAACATTTGATTTCCAAAAAGAAATTATAAAATATTGTAGGTCTGATGTTGATATTTTAAGAAAAGGATGTTTAGAATTGCGAAGATTATTTCTAAATATTGCTGATATTGATCCTTTTAAATATATCACTTTAGCTGGCGTTTGTATGGCTATATACAGAGATAAATTCATTCCAGTGAATACAATAGCGATTGATGAGGAGTTTATTCCAAAGGATCAATACAGTAAGAAATCGATCATTTGGTTAGACTATCTGTCTAAAAAACACACTATCAAAATACAGCATGCTTTAAACGGTGGTGAGAAAAAACTGAAATTAGGTGATAAGATTTATAAAGTAGATGGTTTTTATAATAAAACCGTTTATCAGTTTCAAGGATGTCATTGGCACGGTTGTCCTCGCTGTTTTACAGAATCCACTGTCAATCTTCAAAATCAGATATGTATGAAAGATTTGTATGAAAGAACTCAAAAAATAAATAAAAAAATAAAAGATAAAGGATTTGAATTGATTGAAATATGGGAATGCGATTTTGATAGTGACAAAGAAATTAAAAAATATATGAAAAATGAATGGAAAAGAGATTTTGTAGAACCTTTAAATCCTAGAAACGCATTCACCGGCGGTAGGTGCGAACCTACCAAATTAATCTACGAAATGAAAGAAATCGAAAAGGGTAGATATATCGATGTTTGTTCACTTTATCCAACAGTGAATTACTTTGATTACTATCCTGTTGGTCATCCGGTAAAGATTTATAATCCGGAAAAATATGATAAAAATTGGTATGGTTTGATACAATGCAAAGTACTTCCACCTAGAAAGCTCTATCATCCTGTTTTACCTTATAAAGGAGAAAAATTAATATTTAGTTTGTGTAAATTATGTTCAAAACCTATAAAATGCGAAAAGAAACAATGTAAAAAATGTTATGATATGCGGAATAATGAATGTAATCATACGGATGAGGAGAGAGCTTTTACTGGTACGTGGACAACTACCGAAGTTGAACTGGCTATTGAAAAAGGTTATAAGATTTTAAATATCTATGAAGTTTGGCATTTTGAAGAAAAATCTAATATATTATTTAAGGATTATGTTAAAATGTTTTTGAAAATCAAATTAGAAACAGATGATAAATGGTCTGAAAATTTCAAAACTGAAAAAGAATATAAAAGGTGCGTAGAAAAGAAATTGGGTATAAGGTTAGGAGAAATCAAAGAAAACCCAGGAATGAGATTTATATCTAAAATTTGTTTAAACTCTTTATGGGGAAAGTTCGGACAGAGAAAAAATATGAAACAAACAGAGAATGTAACAGAATTGGCAGATTTTTATAGAATTATACTGAACGACCGCATTAAAGACTTGAATATCATATTTTTAAATGATGAGTGTGTGCAAATGGATTATAAGATGAAAGATGAATATGTCAAGAATAACTTTAATACGAATATTTATATAGCAGCTTTTACAACCAGTTCGGCTAGAATAAGATTATATGAAATGCTTGATAAATTAGGAGATAAAGTAATGTATTACGATACAGATAGTATTGTTTATATCGATGATGGCTCCAATAAAGTAAAAACGGGCTGTATGCTAGGCGAATGGACCGATGAATTAGGAAAAGATAAATATATGAAATCGTGGATATCCGGAGCTAGTAAAGATTATGGTTATATTCTGAACGATGGTTCTGTAAAAGGAAAAGTAAAAGGATTTAAAATGAGTTATGAGAGCGAAACTAAGCTCAATTTTGACGAGAGAATGAAAACAATAACGGGGGAAATTGACCATATAGATGTAGAAATAAACCAATTTCAGATACAAAAAGATAGAAATATTAAAGTGAATAAAATGAATAAAAGATATATGTTTGGATATGATAAAAGAAGAATTTTAGATAACTTTGATACTGTACCCTTTGGATTTTAAACCGAAGGTCCTGCATTTATAAAAAATGTTTTATAATAAATGGACGATGTCACCCTTATCATAAATGTTCAAGGTTTTATACTTCCGTTCAAATCTATAGCGAGAGAAATAAGCTGGGTTCATTTAAAACAGGAAATAGGTGAAACTATTTCTGTATTTACACCTAACTATGAACTAAGTGATCAAGAACTTGGAATAGTTCGTAGATGTACTAACGATGTCCATGGTTTAAGATTTAAAAGATATTCTGACAATAAAGGTTTATGGATCAGTAGTGACAAAGTAAAAGATTATTTCATACAATTGCATCAGATATACGGTGGGACATTTGCTTTTAAAGGAGGCGTTTTTCTGAAAAGTACTTTTGAAGAATGGGGAATTCCTATAAAAATATTAGATGTACCGAGATGCGTTAGAATATTAGGACCTGGATGTTCTATGTACAGATGTCTATACTATAAAAATTGTCTTTCAAAAAATGTTTCTGAATAAATGGAAGAATTCAACAGTCTCAGATCGTTCCCTGTAACTCATAAGTTAAAAGATTTAGAGAAAGGGAAATACAAACTGATTTCGTTGAAGAAAATTCAAACTAAATTTGGAAATACGACTATTGCGAGATTGGAAGTTAATGATGTAGAAAAAGATTATTTTCTTAAAAAGAGTCATGGAAAAATATCTGAAAATGCAATAACAAAACTGAATAAAGGGGGTTATATCTTTCATTTTAAAGGAAAAAATAATGACGGCTATTATGATTATGAATTAGAAAAAGCTTAATCCTGCAATTTGTTTTAAATCTTACAATAATCGGATGCACCATTTATCGAATTCCCTAAATAATATTTACTGAATATATCAGTTTTAAATACAAATTTCTTTTCTGTCAATGACGTGTTCATTTTGACACGTCAAACTATTTTTTTTAATTTTATCGAACTACCAGAATAGTATTGATAATTGTAAGTAAAAAGAAAGAATCGGTTAGCCATTAAAACATAGGATAAAAATCATTTAACTTTTATTTCAGACTTCAATATAGTGATTCATATTAGACCAGAGGAAGGTTGTTTATTAGCATTTCGTAGACTATTCAAAAATTGTGTCAGTCAAACTTTTTGATCAGTCGCTATATATTAGCTTTTGGTGGATCATTATTATTTAATCTTTCTAAAATTTGATCGGTAAATATTAGCATTTCGCGAATCATGATTATTTAATCGGACAATAATCGTGATAAAAAGTCATAAAATATTAGCATTCTAAAATGTGTTCAAAAATGTACATATTTTCACGAATCAGTCACACTTTTTGATGGAAATCGTCACAATACTCGATATTTTAACAAACAAATTTTTTGATCAAAATCTTACAAAAATCGATAAATATTTGCATTTAGTGGAGTATGAAAAGTGTTCCAAAGGCCCTGCTATATACTACTTATATATAAATCTAAAATGAAGTAAATTACATTGATTGTTTTCGTTCGCATAGAATTTCCGGTGCAAGCAGTAACTTCAAACACAATCTATATAAAAAAAAAATCTATTTTTTTCGTGTCCCACAGTTAAAATACACTGTAAGTGTATTTTAACTGTTTTCACTACAGTAAAAGATTACAGAAACGTTTTTTGATATATATACTATGTATTGTACATATACATATAAATTTACGAAAACTCAATATAACCTCGGAGAGACCTATAATTTTTTAAATATTTCTCTTGTCTTCAGAAATTTTTAAGAGTAAAAAATCGCAGAGATCAATAGATTTCTGAAATTTACAGAGAGTCTTTCCCCAAATTTACGGTTTATTTCAGAAATATTTTCGTAAATGTCGGAAACCTATATTTTTTACTTAGTTATTTTCTACATGATATTTGAAGATAAAGGGAAGTTTTCTAAAATCTTGGATAATTAGCATGTTACTCCGAATTTTCAAAAACTTTTCTGTTACATTCTAAATTTTCACAAACATTTCTGTTACATTGAATTTTCACAAACATTTCTATTAAAGTAAGAGGCTACTTCACTCAGACGAAAACACCCGCTCGCTAATGTTAATCCTATGGAGGAAATATTTTAAGATACCTCGTTCGCATTTCAATATTTTTAAATGATTTTTTTTTTTTTTTTTTTTTTTTTTTTTTCATTGGATAGCTGAGGTCAATCTCTATGCACGCTTCTTTGTACTTTTTCAATTATTTTGATTACAAGTTTTTTTTTTTTTTATTAAGATACTTTCACTTTCGGAACCGGTTTTGAAAGTGAAAGTATCCTCAATTAAAAAAAACTGGCAGCAAAAATCGAAAAAGTACAAAAGAGCGTGCATAGAAATTGACCTCAGCTCTCCAATGCAAAAAAAAAAAAAAAAAAAAAAAATCATTTAAAAATATTGAAATGCGAACGATATATCTTACAATATTTCCTCCATAGGATTAACATCAGCGAGCCGGTGTTTTCGTCTGAGTGAAGTAGCCTCTTCAGTGTGCCCAAACGTGGTGATCCGAAAAGGTTTATACCTTTATCAATCAATGTAATGTAGTACAGACGCAAATAAACGGATAAATGTATGACCCATAAAAACCGAGATTAAATTAATACAATATCAAAAAATACACGCACAGAATTAAAGAAAGAAAATAAGTATTATATTTTAAAATATCTTTTCTCAATTAACATTTAAGGATCTCGTTGCATAGATCACTTTTCAAAGCAGCTGATGAAGTTATTTTCTGAAAGCTATTTCACTGAATCCTGTACAGCTTGAAATAACGTCAACATGTGTAGAAAATTTTCTTCCACGGGGATTCAACTGCAATGTGTTTCTCTTTCAAATCGCACTGCCATCTAAAAATTGTCTACTCACCAAAATACCTATCTTTGTAATCTTGCTTCATTGAATCAATTGAATCTGAAGTTGTTTTTGCCCAAATAGCACTCCCTAGGAGAAAAATCAGTGCATATGCTAGCATTATATCTACTGTATAGCGTTCATCGAAGAACCTTCTACATATTGTTTTCCTCAGTTGCTTTGAAAAGTTGACAGGACGATAGGGCCATTCAATATCTGAAGAGAAATACTTTACGCAGACTAAAGCATTCTTTTACTTACTAAGATAATTTTTTACAAAGAAATTTAGAAAGTCGTAATCCTCCCCCCTGTACCTAAAAGGGAGATAATTTCTAAAATTTTCAAATCAGCACATATCTCGTATGGAAATATTCATTAATACTTTAACAAAATGCCTAATTAAGAGACGTGACACCGCTATTAGAAGGGACATGCTTCCCCGCTCCTACCTCACACCCGCTCATCTAATTCGAAAATTGGATGTGCCCCTGATATCGCAGGGTATGCAATACAGTCATGGCATTAGATACCAGACAACAAAATGGTAAATTTTACTTTAAATGGGTACAAAATGAAATGCTGAGACAAACATAATTTTTTTTAATTTTATTTTTTATCTATACTATTATTTAATATAATATTTTTTATCTATTCTATTTTTAGTGATTACCTACATTTTTCTTTCAATATTATCTATTACTATTAATTATATTGTTTATTACATTATTATCCCCTTTAATCTTACACCTTAAATTATAACTTAATCGTTAGTATATTGCTCTTCTCTTTGGGAACAGATGGCAGCACTGCTATTTGTTCTTATTTTAGTGATTGGTCTAAACTACCAAAATAAAATAAGAAAATAAAAGAAAAACTGTCTTATTGGAAAATGTTATCAATATGTCCGAGTGGCTAAGGTTAATAAATATATTTTTTTATTTTTATATTAAAAGATTTATTTTGTCTGCTGGTGACTAAATAGAAATTTGTGGATGGGAAAATGTTTTACTGTTTTAAATCAACAACTACTTGGTAAGCTTTTTTTAACATCTTTCTGTAATCTGGGTACCTGTACTTTTTCTACAATCGGAGTACAATTCCCTACAGTAAAATTGCAGAAAAGCAACATGTGCTTCTTAAAAAAAAACAAATTCTTCACATAAAGTTTAAAGAATCGCAATTTTACGCATTAAGAGATTTTTATTTATTTATTTAACATTTGGCTTTGATAAATTTAAATAACATAAACTAAATTTTAAAGTACTATAAATGGGTTCATATATATATTTCTGTAATAATTTAATATTTAATGATGTTTAGAATGGCTATTTAAAACACAGAAAACTTGTAAAAGCTTAACCTGCTATAGTAGAATTCTATAGGAAATGGGTACTTTTATATTTTAACACAACACAATTGTAACAGACGATCTATTTCTGGTCTATCTGTGGTAAAACAGAATCTCCCCCCTTCCCCCGATTCCCATTTTAATAGGTTTTAGTCTATTTTGGTAATTTTAATTATTGTTAAAAAGGCGTTGAAAATGTTACATCCGATAATATAATGTCCAGCTTATAATATATATGATGCAAGAGCTTGTTTAATGTATTTTGAAATTCAAAGGTATTACAATTATATATATATACATATATATATATATATATATATATATATATATATATATATATATATATATATATATATATTTATAATTGCAATACGTCACGTTATCACGTTATATATCACGTGTCACGTTTCCAAAATAATATATATATATATATTATTTTGACAAAATAAATATTTCTAATAATAGCTATTCCGGCTTGATCGAATCATAAAACATAATTATCTTTTTCTTTTCTTTTTTTTTTTTTTTTTTTTTTTTTTTAATCGTTGTATTAAGATCCTCTATTACTTTTAAACAGGTGCATCAAAAATACTTCTAATACCAAGTCATACATAGTCAAAAGCACTGAAAAAAAAAAAAAAGAAAAGAAAAAACGCCGACAATCGGTAAATTCTACTAATTGCTTTTTAGTAGTGTCTGTATCAGATAAAACCCTTCTTAGCAGAGATTATGATTTCTGCTAACCCACTCCCTACCCTTTGCTATTGCTGCATAAAACATCAAACAGCTTTAGACTTCCGATAAATCAAGTTGTAGCACCATTCTAACAATGCTTTATCTTATTTTTCGAAGTCCCTTGTGATAGTGATATTTTACCAGCTTCTGAGAACAACACAATGGGTCGCACCGCTCAAGTTATCAAGATTTGTCTAAAAATATGCTTGTGATAGTATTAAGAGTGAGGGTACTAGATCTAGATTATCGAGAGACATGTTTTTAATTATAGATTATGGGATAAATGTCGAATTTAAGGTTATTAGATATCATATTTTGAATGGTTTTTTTCTTTCTTTTCCATACGTGTTTTGACAAAGGTAACATGAAGAATCACGAAAGAAATAAAGGATTATTTATATCATTTTCTGAAATAAAAAAAAGACTAATTAATTAGGAATTATATTGAATTAATACAGAAATTATTATATGGGCGCACGCAAAGGCTGCAAGTGAGGGCATTTCTCTTAGCATATGGATTTTCAAACTTAATTAATTAAACTTTTTTTTTCTCTCACGATTTCGAGGGGAAAAAAAAGTAAGAATTTTTTTTTTTGCTGTTCTCAAGTGATTTCAAATAACCAAACACCAAGAGAGAAAGAAACTAAAGATTTTTCGTCAGGTAGGCTCTCCCCCCTTCACGTGGAAAACAATTTATCAAGATTTATCTAAAAATATGTTCTTCATAATATAAAAGAGAGAGGGTACTAGACTTAGATTATTGAGAGACATGTTTTTAATTATAGTTTATAGGATAAATGCCGAAGTTAAGGTTATTAGATATCATAATTTGAATTTCCTTTTCTTTTCTTTACTTAAAAAAAAAAAAAAAAAAAAAAAAAAAAACTTTTCATTGTGAGTTTTGACAAAGGTAACATGAATAATCATGAAAGAAATAAGGGATTATTTTTATCATTTCCTGAAATAAAAAAGACTAATTGATTAGGAATTAAACCGAACATATAAATTATTGTTTGTGTGCCTGCGAGATGGGCAAAAGAGGGCAATTGTCCAACCTGGATTTTCAGAGTTAGTTAATTAAACTTTCTTTTTCTTTCGTAATTTCAAAAAAATAAAATAAAATTTGCTGTTCTCAAATGATTTAAAATGATTAAATACTACGATTATTATTATCATCATTATTATTATTATTTTGACGTTCACGTGTTAAAGAAAAAAAAAATCTTAAAAGGGGTTTCAGAGATTGGAACACACTTTATGAAAAATAAATAAATAAAATAAACTATTTCAATGCATACGTTTGAAAAAAATTTCGTACAATATTATTTTTAGATTTTTAATATGTCTTGTTTATTACATTTCTGTATTGATCTTTATGTTGATATGTTTAACTAGGACTTCCCTCAAAGGGATGAGTGATATTGCTGAGAACATAGAGTTAAACAATACAATATAAAGAAAAAGAGCAAATTAAATGATAGAATTACAAAATATCATTATAAATTCATATACACTGTTAAAAAAATAGAAAAGAAGTGTGTTCATCAAGAAAAGTGAAAAGTGTTCATCAGATGTGTTGTCATAATTTTTTTTAACATGTGGAAAATAATCTCATTTTCTTAAGCGCGTATTGCGCAAAACTTGAAAAAAAAAAAAAAAAAAAAAAAAAAAAAAAACGCCGGATCTTTTAAAACTCCAAGCTTTTTAAAGTTACGTAATTGGATTTGCAGCCAATAGATTATTCCATCAAGCGTGGCTTAACGCAAATTTAATTTCATTGTTGTACCTTTTTTTTGTGTGTGAATTTAAAAATTTTCTTCCTTGATTATATATCTATTATTTGTATAAACGTTTACAGAAACTCTTACACTTCAAACCACATTGATAGCATGCTTTGCTACAAACCAGATTGCAAAACTATAGTCTAAATTACTATTAAAGTACACAAAAAATCTTTCGATGACTTCTGTAAAATAACTTTTACATTAAATCTCCATATCGGCAAAATTGAAAAATTATATATATTTCAAAGTTAAGCTTAACAGATCCTTCTTGATTATTCTCTAGGAGGCTCTGCCTCCTGCGCCTTTACTGCGTCAATCCGCAGACTTTTCTTTTGCCTGTCTGTCTGTCCACAATCTGTCCATTTCCCTATCCGTTCTTCTGCCCGTCTCTCTAACCGATTGTCTATCTCTCTACACGTCTTGCTTCCTGTCTCTATATTTCTCTACCGGTCTCGCTACCCGCCAATCTATTTCTCTAACCGTCTGTCTATCCGTCTAACTAATTGTATGTCTAGCCGTGTCTCTATCCACTTCGCTACCCATTTTTCTATCTGTCTCACAACTTGTCTATCTGTCTCTCTACCCGTCTGGCTATACGCCTCTCTACCCATTCTTCTTACCCATCTCCGTCTCTCTACTCGTCTGTATACCCGTCTCACTATCCGTCTGTTTTTGTACCCGACTCGCTACCAATCTCATTACCTGTCAGTCAACTCGTCTCTGTACTCATCTCTCTACTCGTCTCTTTATCTACCACGCTACGCGACGCGCAACCTTTCTCGCTACTTTCCTGTCTACCGGTGTCGCTACTCGTCTCGTGACCCATCTCGCTACCCCTCTGTCAACCCTCTTTTTACCTTTCCCTCTAGGCGTCTATCTATTCGTTTCGCTACCCGTCAGCCTACCTATATTGCTACTCGACTCGCTACCCGTCTGTCTACCCGTTTGTTTACTCGTCTTTCTACCTCTCGCCACCTCTTCCCAATATTTAAACAATTTATTTAATATACAGAAGCCGTTTATCAGTTATTAAATGCAAACAGAAGTAATTTGTCTAATAAGTGTAATCAGATGCATTTTTTTTAAAAAATACATACATAAACCTGAATAATAATTCATCAGTTTTGTGTTCATATTTGTTTATATCATTTGACAGTAAATCTCAACTTCTTAAACCTGAATTGTCTCAAGCTTTTTAAAAAAACCACAAGGTCTGTATAACTGCAAAGTACCCTGAGGGCTAAATTAGCTACATGTTATTAAATTAAGTGAAAGTTTCGTTATCGCGTTTGCAGCCAATTGCTTATGTCAGAAAGCGTGGCTTAACGCCATTTTAAATTCATTACTGTAACTTTTTTTTCTTTTCTTTTTTCTTTTTCTTTTTTTTTTGGGGGGGGGTTGGGTTGGGTAGGGGGGGAAGGGTTTCAAATATATACATTTAAATTAAAACTTTTGCCTCCATACCATTAGTGTTGTTTGTATTATTAACTAATGCCTTGTAGACCGAGCTTCATTTGAAACAAATGTAAAAGACTTCTTCTTCAGTTTTTTTAGGAGAAACTTTCGTAATTGGGCCCAAAAATATCATTATTGTAACTCTTATAGAGTTAAAACAATATTGTTGCTAGGTTTACTCTTGTTTGAGACCAGCCTTGCCTGTGTATCTGAATGGGGAAAAGTTTCGTATCCTATGTCGGTTGACGAAAAAAATTTTAAATGGTGCCAAAAGGTAGTTTTAGCATCTTACAAAAATTTTTCAATAGAGCGGTAAAACATGTTTTTCAAATATTTACAAACATACGTTTATTAAAGGATAGTTTTGCACCATCTTAAAAATTTAAGCACGATGCTAAAATAAAATTTTATCGCCATATTCGATATTTTAATAAGTAATGAAAATACATAAACAAACTTATTTAACAAACCTAAGAGGTATTTTTGTGATAAATAATTGTTTTTGTCAGGGGGGGGGGGGGGGTAAATTTTAAACAATTAATAAACGGCTAGTAAATAATAAATAGCATTTAAAATTTAAAAATGGAGAAGTGGTCCGTATAAAAATACAAAACATAACATTATACGCATGATATATGTAAATCTTTTTTTATTTTTTAATATTTCCGAAGGCACAGATAAAAAGGTAAAAATCTCTTTTCCAAATGCCAAATAGAAAATATAGAAAATAGAATGCCAAACATACAAAATAGAAAAATATCTGCAAAAAAATATATTTACATAATACTACACCTGCAAAAAAAAAAAAAAAAAAAAAAGATTTAGAAAAAGTAAGCCAAATCCTGCAGATCCCAACAATCACATCGAAAAACTTATCACCAAAAAAGAACTCGCCAAATCTTACGGCACAGGAGATGGATTTTTCCTTCTGAATGCAGAATATTAGTTTTTTTTCTTGTACGATGGGTGATTATAATATAATTTTTTCATTTCACATACTACATACCGTTTGATATATTGGTACTTTTATGTCATCCTGGCGTAGTTGATAAATCGCCAAATATTGTTCCTATAACATTTTCATATTGAATTCATTTCATTTAAATATAAAACTTTCACTCATTTAATTTAAAATACATATTCCTTTCATTAATCCCATTTAAAATGCTAAAAAGAGAAGAAAAAAAAAAAGAAATAATGTCATAAATCGAAACCTTTTATTTAAACACCAAAAAAAAAATTTTTTTTTTTTATTTACACACGCGAAATAAAAAAAGCTGCTATTGCTGAGATTTGCGCCAAATCTCTAATACCAAGTCCACCAAGTTATTGCGGTGTTTTTCTTTCAAACAGAAAAAAATCCAGATTAATTTTCGATTTCTACTAAATTGAAATATATTTTATTGTGCTGAATATTGGTGCGTGCATATTTTTTTGCTCCATCTACTCCATGAACTTTTCAATTCCGATTGTCTACGAAAATCTCCCGTCGGTGAAAATGACGTACGCACAAAATTTTCGTGACGTATGTACTTTAATTGTGCTTTTTTATTTGTTTATTTAATATAATTTCCAAACGGTTTGACATTTATTCTTGGTAATAAATAGACGACGTTGTCACCTTTATAGGTACCTGCTGTAAAAATTTGAACGAAATCCGTTAAATATTTTTTGAGTTATGCTTGATGAAAAGTTTTAATATCCATCGTAGCTATATATGGGGCAAAGTAATACTGCGCTGTGTATGAGTCTTCGTTGCACTCAGACAAATATTATCTTGCATTTAGGATTCTGGCAAAAATTTCTAGGTTTATTTTATTTTATGTTTATATTCTTCAGAAAAGAAAAAAAAAAAGAAAAAAAGAAAAAATATGGCCTTGGCAGCAGACTACAAGCACGTCCGTCCCAAAATTAAGTCCCTCGATCTATTTTGCTATACGGGTGCTGATGAATTATTGCATTATTACTTATAGTACTTTAAAAAAATAATAAAGTTTTTATAGAAATATAAGAAGTTCTTTTTGTTAAGGATAGTTTAATTGCTTCTGAGAACAACCCAGTGAGTAGCACCGTTCAAGTTATCAAGATGTGTCTAAAAATATGTTCTTCATAATAATATAACGAGTGAGAATACTAAATCTAGCTTATTGGGAAACATGTTTTTAATCATAGGTTATGGGATAAATGTGAAATCTAATATCGTTTTACGAACAAGATTTGGCTTATTTCTAATGTTTTGAGAAATGAAATAAAGAATTATCATAAAACAAATCAGGGATTATTTTTATCTTAGTTTATATTAATATTAGAAAGATGTTTGTGTGTGTGTGTGTTTGTTGGCGATCGCTAGGAAATCTATTGCTCGTAGAGGTCTGCAATTTTGGTTCCAGATACAGGAAGACAGTTTCCTAATACTAAACTCCTAGATTTTCGATTTTTTAAATTAGATATTTTGTTATGTTTTGTTCAAGTTTGGTATTTCCCCGATTTTCCATTTTCGTCGGCAATTTTGAGCCGCTCATAAAAACAACCAAAATTCAATCTTTTAGTCCAATATATAAAATGTCCTCTTTTCAATAAAGTTTATTACGCATTCACACACAGATTTTTTAATTTTACGCGATTTCTTTTTAAAGTAACCCGCCGAAAATTAGAACTTTGTTTTTTATTAACCAACTAGCTGATCCGCCGGCTTTGACCGGAAATCAGTAACTTTCCTTTGCGGTTTCGATAAAAATAGTCATTTTCGGCGCGCATTCTGTTCTGAACAAACCTCTTTCCGAACGAAACTCCGGCAGTCGTCCCCGCTGCCCTAAGGCACTGTATAGCTGTAATATCGTTTTGTTTCTTTTTTCCAAATCATTTTACTTAGTTATCTATATCTTAATTAGTTCATGTTAAGTTGAATGAACCAATTATCGTTGAAGAAGATTCCAATCATTTTTTAGAACACTTCGATCGAAATATGAAAATGACATAGGCCGATCACTTTCAACCACCCTATCTCCCATACCCCCACAGCTACCGACATGCAACCACCATTAGTGCATGATGGGAGACTCGAGGCTACTACCACACACAAACACCAGTGGTATGCATTGAGTAGTTGTAGCTGCAAAGTGAAATATAAGGACACACACGTCTATATGAAAATATCCTAGGACGACCACTTTCAACCGCCCTATCTCCCATACC
Organism: Maratus michaelseni; assembly: GCA_963931845.1. NCBI lineage: Eukaryota > Metazoa > Arthropoda > Arachnida > Araneae > Salticidae > Maratus > Maratus michaelseni. The sequence continues at coordinate 383,521,766 of OZ007593.1, forward strand.
CCCACAGCTACGGATATGCAACCACCATAATGCACGATGAGAGACTCGACGATACTAACACACACAAATACTGGTCTGCGCGCTGGGTAGTTGTGGCTCTAAAGTGAAATATAGGGACACACACGTCTCGCTCTCTCTCTGTCTGTATATATATATATATATATATATATAGAGAGAGAGAGGGGACCTAAATAAGCAGATTTCGTATAGGAATGTGGGTGCGGAAATCAAGCGTTGAGGCAGTAGAGGGCGCTGTTCAGTTTGGCGGATGAAAGCGCTTCGCTGGTTTGAATCGCCATTCTCCGCACGGATTTCGAGCAACATCCATCGTTACATCAATGTGGAGCTTGCCGAAATGCATTTCATGTATGAGGCTGTGCAAGGAAATGGAGCGGCTGCTCAGAGGCAACTATTCCCGAATAGGAATCTGCGGGATCGCCGAACATTTGAGCATCTTCATCGGTTGTTGTGCACGAGTGGATCATTTTATGCTTCCAATCGTAATACGGGCACTGGAAGATATCGCAGAATTCCTGCAGTAGACGAAGAAGTATTACGCACAGTAGAGGATAGTCCTTCAACAGACTCAAGAGTCGTTGTACGTGCGCATCCTTTGAGCAGTGTAGGCTTAAAGTTATATTTTTGTGTTTTCCCAGCTCCTCATTTTATTTAATAACCACCACCACCATATAAAAGCTTGCTTCTATGTTTAGTTTAATTTATTTTCTAAGTATCTTATTTAGTTAATCATTTTTAATGTTTAAATTCAATAGTCTGGTACTTACAGCAAGTGTGCATGCTTGTTTACCTTTTTCAGCATATGGTTGGGTGGTTGGTAGTGAAGTTAACTTTCTGTTACTTTTTAGTTAACCTTTTTCTGATTTGTTGTTTCTTCTGATGTCATTCTGACACAGTGATGTCATTTTGTTCTAGTGGGTGTGTCTATCACTTATTGAAAGTTATATTTACTAATTTGGCAACATTAAAATGCAGATTTTGTATTGTGTTTGAAGTATATATTTGGGAAGTTTGTAGTTTGACAAGTCAGTTCAACATGTGAGTAGCTTTTGCAAATAGGTCTTATTTTGAAGATGTTTTTTTACTTAGTGTTTTATTTAGTAGCAGGTGACTACTTGTTTTTTTTAGTGTATAAAATATTCAGTTAATATATGCAGTATAAATGAACTATGTTTGGACTTCAGAAATTATTGAAAGTTTGACTTATTATGTGCCTGTGATGATGTATCTTCTAAAAGATGTGTTTGCTACCTATAACCTACAGTTTTAATAAACCCTTTTTGTTTCCTTCAGAAAATGTTGCAATTATTTTAGCCTCCATCATGCACATAGTTATTTTAATTAAATGGTAAGCAGTGTGGCTCAAGATATTGTGGGGGAGGTGTTATCTAACCCTACAATGTGGTAGCAGAGCGTGGTTGGGCGCTCTGCTTACCTTTACTGCTTTACCTTTTATTTTGTGGTGCTGTATTTTGTGATAAAATGAGTAAGATAACTGAGCAGACTCTCTCTTTCCCTAAATTGGGTAATGATAATTGGAAGGCATGGAGGTTCAGCATGGATATGATGCTAATTAGCCAAGGCTTAGAAATTTATACTTCTGATAAAGAAAAAGGTAAAGCAAAAGCCGATGGAGGAAATATTGAAAATTTTGAGGAGTATATGAAGAAAAGTAAGAAGGCATTGGCATACATATGTTTAAGTTTGACTGAAGAGATCAAAAGTGTAGTTTTTAGTGCTGAATCATCTTTTGAGGCGTGGCAGTTATTAAAAAGTGCTTATGAACCTACGTCACGTGCAAGAGTTGCTCACCTTCGGAGAAAGTTCATAAATACAAAGTTTGAGGCCAGTGATACTATGAGTCAGTATATTGGAAAAGTTTTGGAAATAGTTAGAGATTTAGAGCAAACAGGAAAGAGTGTGCCTAAAGATGAAATTGCTTTTCAAATCTTAGAAAGTTTACCGCCATCTTATGAGACCCTTATATCTCGTCTTTATCAATTGGCTGATGATGAATTCACTGTGGAAGGTCTTCGACCATTTTTGCTTGCTGAATATGACCGTTTGCAAAATAAACAGATCGATGACCAAGATATATTCAAAAATCAAAATACAGCTCTAATGTCTTCTAGAAATTTTTCGACTAATACTATACCAAAGGTCCATCCTCCTAGTGCTGTGAATTCAACTGTGCAACAAGAAACCCGAAAGTGCTATCGGTGTGGTCAAGTTGGCCACTTAATCAAGAATTGTAGACATAGATCCCAAACCAGGAGATTAAATCAGTATAGACCAAGATTCAGATCAAGTTCAAGGAAATCCCAACTGCCTAATCAAGCTTTCTTCGCATCCGCCCTATTATCTGATGGACCTGAACTTGAATTTATTTTGGATTCTGCAGCAACCGATCACTTCAGTTATGATCGATCTCTCTTCTACAATTTCAGAGAATTAGAAAGTCAAGCTGTTATAGCAAAAGGAATTGCTGACATTTGTGGTATAGGGGACATTGACTTACGAGTGAACTGTGGTACTGTAGTAAGAACTTTTACTTTAAAAAATGTGTATTATGTTCCTGATATGGTGAGAAATCTTCTGTCTGTTAGAAAATTAACTGATAAAAATTTTAAAGTAAAATTTGACAAATGTAAGGCTATAATTTTTAATCCTGATAATTCTGAATTTTTAACAGTGCCTTTAGTAACTAAATTTTATTGTATTACTGCTAAATGTGTGTCTAATGAATCGTGTGCTTATGTTGTTAGAAATAGTAAGTTAAATAATTGTTCTAATGATTTAGTGCTATGGCATAGGCGTTTCAGTCATTTAAATGCTAAAAACTTGATAAAATTTTCAAAAACAAATTATGTAACTGGACTTAAAAATTTATCCGGTGAAATGGGGTCATGTGAAGTTTGTAATTTAGCTAAAAGTACTAGAGAATCTCATCATGTTATAGATGATATTAAGACAAGTGGCATTTTAGAGTTAGTGCACCTCGACATTTGGGGACCAGCTCCTGAACCTTCCTTAGGTGGGGCTAGGTTTTTCTTGAGTTTAGTTGATGATTTCTCTAGGTATGCACATGTATACATTCTTAAATATAAAAGTCAGGCATTTGATTATTTCAAGCATTATAAAGCTTTAGTTGAGAAGCAGACAGGTCATGTAATTAAAAGACTTCGTTCTGATTGGGGTAAAGAATTTGATTCTAATCAATTTGAGAAATTCTTAAAAGATGAGGGGATTAAACATGAGCACTCGAATACGTATTCGCCACAGATGAACGGCATCGCGGAAAGATACAACCGTACTTTAATGGAGGGAGTTAGAGCAATGTTAATTCAGGCAAATTTACCTAAAGAATTATGGGCTGAAATGGTTTGTACTGTAAATTACTTAAAAAATAGATACCCTCACACTAAATTGCATGGGAAAGCCCCTCTGAATGTTTGGAAAGGTGGAAATTTTTCGGTTAAGTACTTAAGAGTTATAGGAAGTACTGTTTTTGTTCATATTCCAAAAAGGTATCGTAATAAATTAGAGGCAAGATCTAAAAAGGGAATTTTAATTGGCTACGCCAGGAGCACGAGAGGTTATAGAGTATGGTTTCCAGGGACTAAAGAAGTGCAGGAAACTAAACATTTGAAAATCATTGAAAATGATTTTATTTCAGAACCAGTTAAAGACTCTAGCAATAGAATGGTTAAATTTAAAGTGCAAGATGACCCAGTTGAAAATACTTCTTTTTCAGATTGGAAGAGAATTGAAAAGGTTAGAGAGTCAGGTAGTTCTGCAGGTCGTGTAGATGTTTACTACTATCCAGAACCTGGTATTAGGTTAAGAAGTAAAAATGATGTGAAGGATTATTGTAAGAAAAAGGGTCTAGTTTTTAAATCTGAGGAATTTGATTTTAAACCACTTAAAACTAATTCAGATCCCTCCCAGCCTGAAGTTAAACCGAAAAGTGACTCTAATTCTAAACCTGTAATAGAAACTGATGAAGAGGACTTAGAATCTAACCCAGAAGCACATTGTGCTGAAATAAAAATTCCAATTAGTTTTAGTGAGTCCCAAAATCTTCCTGAGAAACAAGAGTGGGTTAAAGCTATGAGTACTGAACTTAAAATATTAAAAGATAGGGAAGTGTATGACCTTGTAACCCGTCCTGAAAAGAGTAAAGTTCTTGGTACAAAATGGGTATATACACTGAAAAAGGATGTGTCAGGTAAAATTAAAAGTTTTAAAGCTAGGTTAGTAGCGAAGGGATTCCGACAAGTTGAGGGAATCGATTATTTTGACACATTTTCACCTGTCATAGCTTTTCCACTTGTTAGATTTTTCTTTATTGTACTTGTGGTTCTAAAGGGATGGTTTAGCCAGCATATTGACGTGAAAGGTGCATACTTATATGCAAAATTAAATGAACAAATTTATGTTGAGCAGCCAGATGGTTTCCGGGAAGTTGATGAAAAGTATGTATGGAAACTTAACAAGGCATTATATGGACTCCACCAGGCTGGCCGCGAATGGTTTAATGAATTAGACAAAACTTTTAAGGATTTAGGTTTTGATAAAGCATTGAATTGCAACTGCATATATGTTTATAAATTAAAAGTAGTAATTCTAGTTTATGTTGATGACTTAGCAATTTTTGCAGAGAATAAGGAAATATTAAACCAAGTAATTGAATTAATAAAGTCTAAATTTGAAATAAAAACTTTAGGTGAAATTAGAAATTTTCTAGGAGTTGAATTCGAGCAACGTGAGGGGTCTTATGTACTGCATCAAACTAAATATATTGAAAGAATTGCAGAAATTTTTAATGTTCCTAGAATAAAATGCAAATTGCCGTTAACACCAGGAACAGTGTTAAACTTAACGAATGAGGGGGAACAAATAGATGTCCCTTACAGACAGTTGATAGGTTGCTTGTTGTTTTTAGCTTCTAGAAGTAGACCTGATATTCAATTTTCAGTTATTGCTTTATCTCAGTTTTCTAATAAGCCATCATGGGATCATTGGAAAAATTTGTGTCAGGTTTTGCAATATGTTATTGATACTAAAGAATTGAGTTTAAATCTATCTAGAATTTCAAATTGTAATATTAATGTCTATACTGATGCTACATGGGCTTCAGATTTAGTTGATCGTAAATCAGTTAGTGGTTTAGTAATTTTTGTTGACCAAGTACCTATTATATGGAACTCTTCTAAACAGAAATGTGTTGCCTTATCAAGTATGGAATCTGAATATGTTGCTTTATCAGACTCAGTCAAGGAACTGTGTTGGTTAACAAGAATAATTGATGACTTTTCCTTTTTGAACTTAAACTTAACTAAACCAACAATTCATTGTGACAATCAAAGTACTATAAGTTTTTCTAAAAACAATATAGAAAATACAAGAACCAAATATATTGATACACGTAGTTATTTTGTAAAGGAAAATATTGGAAATTTTGAACTTAAGTATGTATCTAGTAAATGTAATGTTGCTGATGTAATGACAAAAGCATTGTCAAGTGAAAAATTTTTCTATTTTAGAAAATGGTTGTTTGGCTAGGCAGAGGACCTGGAAAAAAGGGGGCATTTGTAGGCTTAAAGTTATATTTTTGTGTTTTCCCAGCTCCTCATTTTATTTAATAACCACCACCACCATATAAAAGCTTGCTTCTATGTTTAGTTTAATTTATTTTCTAAGTATCTTATTTAGTTAATCATTTTTAATGTTTAAATTCAATAGTCTGGTACTTACAGCAAGTGTGCATGCTTGTTTACCTTTTTCAGCATATGGTTGGGTGGTTGGTAGTGAAGTTAACTTTCTGTTACTTTTTAGTTAACCTTTTTCTGATTTGTTGTTTCTTCTGATGTCATTCTGACACAGTGATGTCATTTTGTTCTAGTGGGTGTGTCTATCACTTATTGAAAGTTATATTTACTAATTTGGCAACATTAAAATGCAGATTTTGTATTGTGTTTGAAGTATATATTTGGGAAGTTTGTAGTTTGACAAGTCAGTTCAACATGTGAGTAGCTTTTGCAAATAGGTCTTATTTTGAAGATGTTTTTTTACTTAGTGTTTTATTTAGTAGCAGGTGACTACTTGTTTTTTTTAGTGTATAAAATATTCAGTTAATATATGCAGTATAAATGAACTATGTTTGGACTTCAGAAATTATTGAAAGTTTGACTTATTATGTGCCTGTGATGATGTATCTTCTAAAAGATGTGTTTGCTACCTATAACCTACAGTTTTAATAAACCCTTTTTGTTTCCTTCAGAAAATGTTGCAATTATTTTAGCCTCCATCATGCACATAGTTATTTTAATTAAATGGTAAGCAGTGTGGCTCAAGATATTGTGGGGGAGGTGTTATCTAACCCTACAAGCAGCCGCTCCATTTCCTTGCGCAGCTCCATACATGAAATGCATCTCGGCAAGCTTCGCATTGGTGTAACGATGCATGTTGCTCGAAATCCATGCGGGAAATGACGATTCAAGCCAGCGAAATGCGTTCATCCGCCGAACTCAACAGCGCCCTCTACTGCCTCAACGCTGGATTTCCGCACCCACATTCCTATACGAAATCTGCTTATTTAGGGCCCCTCTACCTACCTTTACATTTTTCACATATATTTTAGGACCACCCTGTACATATATAGATAGATAGATAGATATAGATTACTATTTGTCACTCAATCTTATATTTTATACCCCTGTATGAATTAAACAATCGGGAATCGATTATAAAATTAAAGTAAAAAAATATATGAAATTGTTTTTAAAATTGATTATTAAAGAAAGTAGGGCGATCGAATTTTTTTTGAACGGAATGAAGTTCCAGCAAGCGAAAAGGTGGACGAATTCGTTTCTATGGCAACTTTTTATTTATTCCCAAAGTTGCCGATTAGTGGCTTCTTTTTTAATTCGTGGCTCTGGGGGAGTATTCATTTATGTTTCGCGCCTTTTTCGACCTTTTTCTTTTACCCTTCAGGGGGCGCGTTTAAATTTTACTCGACAAGGCGGAATTTTGGTGCAGAGTAGTTACGCTATAAAAATTCAAGACTTTTCAAAACAGGAGTGAGAGGCATGCAATTAGAAAGCAATAGTAGAAAACACTGAATTTCAATTTCGGTGCCATTTGTAAGAAGAAAGTTTCGGAAAAAAAAATCATATAATAACTGTAATAAGAGACATGTTGGAAGAGTAATTATACATATCAGCATTAAAAATTGAATTTCAATTTCAATGTCATTTGTGAGAAGAAAGTTTCTGAAAAATCACATTTGTCGTAAAATTTGGAATAGCACACCCGCTGGAAGGTTAAAGTCTTTAGCGGGTATAAGTACTCCACCTCCCATGGTGCACCAGAGAGTCATGTTTATTTTCACACAATCGGAATTATTTTTTTTTTTACAAATAAAAATTGTAAAACTTTTTATAGTAATTCCTTGGCAACGCAGGTTGACTCTGCTAGTTTGAGATAAAGAAGACTAATTCATAAATAATTATATTGAATGGGCTCAGAAATTATTGCACGGGCATCCGCAAGTGAGGGTAAGAGAGGACAATTGCCCGCTCTTGAATTTTGAAATTTAACTAAGTTTTCTCTTTCACTCATTATTTTGAACACACAAAATATTAACTCAAATTCAAGCAACTGAACTCAAATCGAACTCAAACAATTGAAAATAATTAAACACTAAGAGAAAAAATTAAGGATCTTTCGTCCGATTCGATTGTTCGAGGCTGGGAGCAGTGCTCTTCTGAACCCCACGTGAAAGACAATTTTTAATTCATCTTTTTTACTTTCTTCTATCTTTACAAGAAAGAAAGTACTGGATTCATGAAAATTTTTGACTTCTGGTTTTCGACGGATTTATACGTTTTCGAAGGTCCTGAACGCACGATTTGACTGTTTTTAGAAAATGTTTGTCTGTGAGTCTGTCTGTCTGTATGTGAGAAAAATCTTCTGGGCGCTCTATCTCAAGAACTAATGCACGAAATTTAATAAAAAATTATATTCAGTTAGACCTTAATATAAATTGATGCTGATTAGTTTTTGATGTGAATCGCCCAATAGGTGGCGCTGTTATGCTGCATTTTTCATGATTTACGTAATTCTCTATCTCAAGAATTAATGCAAGGATTTTCATCAAACTTCAAATTCAGTTGGACAGTGACAAATGTTTTTGATTAGGTTTTGGTGCAAATAGTACAACAGGTTGCGCTGTTATTCTGCATTTTTCAGGATTTACACGATTTTAGCGATAGTCATATCTCAAGAACTAATGCACGGAATTATAAAATACTCTAAAAGATTCTGGTATATAATAATAAATTAAAAAATTAATTAATAAATATAAGTATAATAATAAATTAAAAAAATATTTACTGCCTTTAATTTGGAAAGTAATATAACTAAGCACTAAAGGGCGCGATTCTAAATTTGCAATCACAGGTTAAAGAGTTTGTATCTCATTACTGTTACCGACAAAAGAACTTTTTAATTTTACTCCTTTTAGGTAGATTTCGTAAGAAATACTACCTATTACATTCTCACCTAAGTTTGAAATTTTGAAATTTTTTTGCAGATCTACGCCGATTATGACTCCCAGAACCCAAAACCACCCCCCAGTTCAAAACATTATCTATCTATCTATCTATCTATCTCACTTTTTTATGGACACGATAACTAGAAAAATTCTGCATAAATCTCTTCCAAACTGATACATAAAATCAAGGGGCCTAAAATCTCGCTCAAGTTCGTTAATGCGCAAAATCGAACCAAGGGGGGGGGATGGGGGGCTTTTTGTGAAAACAGAAAAATCCCCATAATTTCTTAATTATGATACGTATCGAATCCGTTTAAAGTTATTATTACTTCTAGCAGAAGGGCCGAAAATTTATGTATGGCAGATTTTTGATATAATTAAAAATTGCCTTAAGAGGGGGGGGGGGGGAGGGGGGGTTAGAAGAAAAAAATTCATAACTTCGTCAATTCCCAAGATTTCAAATCCGCTTAAATTTATTATAAATCCTCTTAATATTATCTAAAACTTTTATATTGACAAGTTTTTTATAAGACCAACTCTTATAGCGAAAAAAAAATCCCTGCTGGCTCCGCCTGCAAACAAGTTAGGTTTCGAAGAAGGCGGTTCCAACTGCCGCATCATCGCAAAAAGGTCATTTCTTCTGCAATTCCCGACAAACAGGCGCCCCACGGTCTGCGTCTTCGAAATCTACCTGTGCCTGTAGGCCGAGCCGTCAGGGATTTTTATATTTATAATCTCAATAAAAGCTGCCAGAAAGGGCTTTAATCTATTCAATGCATAGTCTTAAACTATAGTTCAAGTATAAAAGAAAAAAAATATATACATTATTTTAGAAGTGTGAAATGTCTAAGATTTTCATCTGAAATACAACTATGCAAAAAGAGATAAATTTGATTATATGTTTTTAAAGTTAAAAAAAAAAAAAAACATATATAATAGCGAATACTATTAGCAATAACTGACGATATGAAAAATTAAATTAATATTTATACACTAAAAACTTTATCTTTGTAAGAAAAATTAAGAAAATGGAAGATTTAAATAACAATATCCCTTTTAATTTTTTTTGTTATTGTAACAAACCCGGAAGAGACTCTGACCTTTTATAGTTTATAGTGTAATTAATAATACATTTTAAAAATATTTATATTATTTTATTATAAACAGCAACATAACTGAGCCAGAAACATTAAACAAGCTATGGTTTGTAAATGTATGAACACAGAATAAAGAATTCAAGAATAAAGAATTCAAGTCAATGCACATTTCATTATTAGTTGCCAATAAAAGTACATTTTAACATAACTTCTTTTATATTTTAAATTTCAATTGAAACTTACAGTAATTGCTTTTTCTTCTTCAACACTTTGCCAACTTACAGTAACAGTACAAAGGTATAGTAAGTAATTTGAAAGTAATAATAAATGACAATTTTAACGAATCAACATAAAACAAAGCATATTAAGTACTTGCGAATTGAAATTTAGATTTTTTTTCTGTTGTTTGTTTATTTGTTTTGAATGAAAAATAATTTTAATGTATTGCACTGTGATATTTTTATTAAAGAGAATAATAATACTCACAATAACTGATCATAATTAAATTTAAATTCGATACTAGGTAATATTTAATTCTTAATCTGTTCAATAAAAATAGAGAAAATGGAAGTCTTTGAAAAATAATGTATCTTTATTTATGAAAAACACTAAAGCGACTTTGAGTGCAATTAATAATAAAATTTAAAAATACTTTATTTTTTATAATTTGAAGAAAAATAGAAGATACAGAATTTAAAATGATATATCATAAATGTCATGTTTAAACTTACAGAAACAGTGCAAAGACAATAAACATCGCTTATTTATTTATTTCGCAAAAAAAAAAAAAAAAAAAAAAAAAAAAAAAAAAAAAAAAAAAAATCCGATCCACAAGGTTAGTTTTTTATGAGAGAGCAAAAATACGAAAAATAACTGAGGATAAGTAAAATTAATTCATTTATGTATATGTAATTCATAATCTTTCCATGAAAACTAAACAAAACGGAAGATTTGAATAAATAAACAAATATTATCCATATAAGTTATGAAATACGCTGAACAATTTTAGTTTAATTATCAAAAATAATAATACAGTTTTAAAGTACTATTTACTGCCTTTAATTCTAAACAGCAATAAAACTAAGCCAGGGACATTAGTCAGGCATTAGACAGATATTGTAACTTTAAAACCGCAAAATAAAAAGTTTAACAAAAATTTAACAACTGTATATCTCATTACAGTTACTGAAAAAGGAACTTTTTCACTTGTTTTATTTTTAAAAATTCCATGAAAGCTTCAGGAAATTGATTTAGACCATTCAACTCTTTTATCAAGTTACATAAACAGTACAAAAACATTAAATAATTCGAAATTATTAATAATTTTTAAACAACAATTTAACTAAGCCTGAAATATTTGACGGCCAGGACTTTAAATTTAAAACCACCGAATAAAGAATTCATCTCTGAATAAATAGAGTGATATGAGTAATGTATTCTTAAAATGTTTATGGCCGTTAATTCTAAACAGCAATAGAAGCCGAAACATTAGACAAGCTTTGACTGCAAGCGTACAGGAATTCATCAAATGGGTATCTCATTATATTTGTCGACAACTAAACTTTTTAATATCTTTTAAATTTTAACTTTCAATAAAAACTTCCAGACCTCACCTTAGCCTATTCAACACTTTGTTTTAAACTATAGTTCAAGTATAAAAGAAAAATACAATGTACGTTATTTATGTAATGTGAATGTCGTTATGATTTTCATCTGAAATACAACTATGCAAACGGAGAGAAAATCGATTATACCGTTTTTCAGGCTCGAACGGAAATGTTGTCTCATAAAAGCATTAGTTATTGTGTAAGAAGTGCTACTCTTTTGTATTTTATTCGAATGTAAGTTTTAGGAGAATAGATTAGAGGAATTTATTCGTCTTATAATTTTCAGTGTGAGTATTTAAAAGTGGACAGTCTTTTTATTTATTGAATTTACGACTAAAAAGTGAATACATATAGCCTATGAAATGCTGCTGTAAATTTTCATAAGTTTTGCATATCTTCAAGCATTCACGCAGCATCGAATAAATGTTTTTTTTAGGATTCACAATAGAAAATCCTTACATATTTTCATTCTGTTGAAATATTTTATTCTAGAAATGTTTAAAAGTTAAAAAATAGAATTTATACAAGTTTGAAAATACATAAAAAAAACAACAACATCGTTTTGTTTATTTATTGGTTGTATAGGATAGGAGGGCGTAACGCATAAATCGATGAATATAAGAAATACGTTTTTGAATAAAAAATAACACAAGAGATGATTAAATAAAATATTTTTAGAGGACGTATTACAATCCAAACATGATCCTATAGTATAAAGCAAGTTACTCATTGTAACAATAACTATTGAAAAAATAGATTAAAGTTCCAATATAGTGTTTAATTGTTCAATCAGTTACATAAAATTAAAACTTACAAGAGAGTGTTTAATTTTTAAGTTTCTTTCTCTTTCCTTTATAATTATTATTTCTTACGTCTTTTTATCTTTAAATCTGAATAACAAAATAAATTCATTTGACACTTTTAAAAAAATACCCTTTTAAAAAAATTACTGTATGTCAAATTATTAATAAATTTAGTTCTTACACAAATCACATTATAAATGGTACAATAATCTGCATGATGTGGAATTCGCTACTACACAATATATACTTATTTAATTTTAATACATGCATTGCAAATCATATTTTACGAAGTGCATATAATTAAAGATACACAACATAAGTATTTTAAGTAAATAGATATTTTCTTTCAGGGAAAATAACAGCTAAATGTAAGAAAAGAGCTTCAAACCTTCTCTTTCTAAATAATATGCTAAAAAAAAAAAAAAAAAAAACTCGAGAAAGTCATTTTTATAGCATAATTAAAACTTTTAAATAGTTATTTAAGATCGGCAACTCATGATTAACTATTGAGAGTATGTATTCTGATCACTAATTATCATATATTTTTAAATGTTTCGAAATTATATTAAAAATGAAATGAAATTTATTAAGTGCAGAGAGAGAGAAAGAGAGAGCTATTTCCCAGCTGGATGAAAATACCAATGTCGGGACTCGAACCCAGAAACTTTGTCTTTAATTGCCAATGCTCTTACTATTGAGCTATCTTGACGACATCCCAGCCAATACAATTTACTCATAAATCCGGCCAGGGAACATTTTCACCCAGCTGAAAGGGAAAAAAAAAAAAAAAAAAAAAAAAAAAAAAAAAAAAAAAGATTAATTCTACTCGTACGTTTTATTTGCCAATCAGTTTGATTGTGTTAAAATAATTCAAAGTGAAAAAGGAGTTTTCTTATACAGGCAGACAAACAATAATTTATGAAAACAAAGAAAATATTTTTAAACATTTAATATATTCTCCAATCTTGATAATAATTTCAATCTTCAAACATTTGTAAATTGCAAAGAGAAATGTATTTCTGAATAAAAGAGACGTGTTGTTAAGGTTCATTTTTGTCTCTCCTCCAAAGATCCCATTATCCCCCTGATCTATATTTAAAACCTCTCTTATTAATTGTTGTTTGAAGATTGTTTAAAGGTGTCAAGAACAAGATAAGAAAGATCAGAAACATGCTTGAACAAAAAAATCAATTTTTAACGTAATTTCATCTTTATATATATATATATATATATATTTTTTTTTTTGGTGGGGGGGGGGATGGGGGGGGTCATTGTTAAGAAGCGCTCATAATACGAGTCGGATTTTTGATATGCTTCATTTATAGTCTTCAAATATTTATGAGTACTTCTTATCGAATTATCGAAAACAATAAAATTAATTTTTTAAAATGTCAAAATACATTACAATTTGTTAAACAACGTGCGTTTCCAATCATTATAACATATTTATTCAATCTTCAAACAAAAATCAATGATAGAACCAGTAAATATAGATAAAGATTTAGAAAAATAAATAAGATAATCAAATAAATCATAAAAAAATACTAAGAGGACTAGATAAAAAAAAATGCCAGATGATGATATAGTTGCTATTGCACTATGGGGTGTTCCAAAAAGCTGTGATATTTTAATTTAACTATGTTAACTCAAAACTTCATTATGCTGATTGTGGCGATAGAACTATAATATTGATTGAGAATCTGTCCTTTAGTTGTCCGATTTTAGTTTAACAACAAAATGCCCAAATCATCTTTTAAAAACGTTAGATTATTATACAGTTTTCACTTCCTCAAATATAAGAATTCAGACATTCAAAATTTAATTTAACATAGTTCAAAATTCGATTTACATTTTTTTTTTCTCAAAGTTCATTAAATTATAGTAGCGAGACTATATAGTTTATATTTCGAAAATGTTTATTTTGCATTTTATCACTTTGTCTCTAAATAAATAAATAAATAAATAAAAATAAATAATAAATTAAATTAAAATTAAGACTTAATCTTATGGTTAATCTTGCATAATCAGGTCCATAGTCAAACAGCCTATTTGACGAACGAGTGTGATTCAAAAACTTTTAATGCTATTCACATTCATTTTAAGAACATTATAGGCATGATGGCAACGCTTGAAAGTGGACCCAATTACAAAAAAAATAATCGATCATATTTAAACAATAAAAAAAAATAAAGTAAAAAAAAAGAAAAGAAAAGAAAGAAAGAAAAATACTTTTTCTTCTTTTATCTGCTCTTTATGGGCTATCAAATTGTCAATTATGTTACTAATTTATTGTTAAGATTTATTTATTTAAAAAAATCATGCTTGAATATGATTTAAAAATCATAAAAAATCTTTGCATTGAACAATTAGTTTCAAACACATTTCATTTTAAAGTACATTTTTAATGCGATATTTCGAAATGAATGTATGAGCGATGGAAGCGGAAAGGATAGCGCATGTTGTTATTACAATAGTTATCACATCAGCATACCGTACTACTTTAACTATATACCGGTATATACCGATTCTAATATATTTTGAAAAAAAAAATTATATATATAATATATATATATATATATATATATATATATATATATATAAAGGTAGCAATGGAACCTCTTTGCTACGCCAAAAAAAAAATCGATTTTTTTCAGCACTAGTGAGAAGTGGAAGTCATCTGTGACGGACTGAATTTCACCAACTGATGAAGGCAAATAGCCAACAGAAAGCGAACAAAACACAACAAAATAATTAATTGGTGAATGCACAAAACACACCTGCCAAAGAAAGTGAATAGCGGAAAAAAAACAGTGTCACATCAAGTGAATACAGCCTCATAGATATATGACGGACTAACGGCCACGGAACAAGCCCCACTCCATTAGTGCGACCAACAAATCAACAAGTTGCACAAAATTCAAAAGCAGTGATAACAACCATTAGGATTCAATGGACTGATCGCAATAAGCGTATTCATGAAGGAAAAGAAAAAGGAAAAAAAAAATCAAAACCCCCAATGCTTGGGTGAGATAAAGTGACAAAGACAACAAAAATGAGTGTGCAACATCCAGAAATGTGACAACCACCAGTAACAAAAGTTACAGTGTGACAACCACCAGTAACAAAAGTTACAACGTGACAAAATCCACGATAGTGACATAATAACCAGTGAAACTTTCGAAAGAAGACCAAGATTCAGAATGTGACAACAAGCTCTAGCACAAGCTAGAAGTAACAATATATTAAGAAAGAGACAAAAACCCAATGAATGATAGACAAAAACAACCCACAACAGGCGTGAGTCTACTAAAACGCCAAAAAACCTTGACAGAGACAAATACAAGAAGAAATGAAATCAGCCCATAAAAGAGGCGATAACACTACAGCGACAACCCACCATGAACGTGACAAGCCAACAGACATGGTAAATATGTAAATCTATGTACGGTAATGGCACCTGGTGCATGTAAAATCCGTCGTGGGTGCAAAGCCCTCCAAGTTACCTGTGAATTATACCTCTGGGGGTGCCTAGTCAGGTGAGCGTCTCGTCACCTGATCAAGGTTCTAAATTACGAGACCTATTTAATCTGTCAATTCAACAAAGTTAAACAGAAACTTTGAACCGGCAAACAAAGATAATTGTAGCAATCCACAAGAGAGCAAGCACAACAGCGATGTGAACAAATCTATATTCAGGTGGATCACAGCCATGCTGTGATCAGGCGATTTCCGCCCCTCTCCCAGGTACTAACCCGTCAAGCTAGGCATTCATGCCGGGCAGGTAGGGGCCTGGTTTGCGGTATATATATATATATATATATATAAACTATATACCGGTCTACGATTTTTAACTACATATTGAAAATAATAATAATAAAAAAAGGAATTTTTTTTAGTTTTTTTTTTTTGCTTTTTCAGTAAAAAAAAAAAAAAAAAAAAAAATAATTAATTAAATAATTTATCTATTTTAGAAAAAGGGAAAAAGGGATTGAAATATTTAATTTATTAGAAAAATCAAATGCTATTTATCACATTCTGATATTTAGAAAGGAAATTGTTATGTAAAAGAATATTTTCAAACGTAAATATGTTTCATGAATGTGAAGAACTGAATGTAAATTCCACCGACAGAAAAAACAATCCTACTTAACAACACGACTATTTTTTTTTTTTTTTTTTTTAATACACTTACTGAGTCCATTTTTATATATAAAACGTGAAATTTCCAGATATTACTATTCTAGCGGTTAGGAATGAACGAAGCTTTTCGCTTTCCTGTATATATTTTATCTTAGTCATAGCAATTGATCCTGGTTGAACACCTTTCTCTGCTGTATCACTAAAATTGTCTTAAATCGCCAATTTTGTCAGCATTGTTCTGAAGTTGTTTTTCTTGTTGCTATTAAATTTCTTTGTATCTGAATAAGAACACCTGAAATTTTTATAGATTTAATAAAAATTACTTATGTCAGAGTGATTATGTCAGAAAGTTGCAAGTTTACATTTCAGTAGAGCCCTAGAAATTTTTAAACAGTCAATTTTAATTTAATTTAATTTTTTTTTTAAAAGCCATATGGCGATTAATTTTAACTTTAGAGCTTCTCGATATCAGAACTCCCTATTTCATTTGTAATACCATCAACTCACCACAAAAACGCTTATAGACAAACGAAAATGCATAGTAAACCCAAATTATAGCCATTTCAGTTTCCCTGTAAAACTCTTTTTCCAACAATGGTACACAATTTGCGAAGAAAGTAGCACGGTTAACTCTCAAATTCCCTGCTCAACAACGCGAAACTTTCTGACTCATTTTCTGACTCATTTTAAAACGTAAAAGCATAAAATTGGCAGGCCTGACGATTGAAGCGATTTGGAATCGAATAGCGTTTTCAATTTTTTGATAAATAAATTAGTTATCCAGTCATAAGCGATTCTTTTTACGTGAAGACAAAATTTTCCCCTTTCTGATGCTGCTGCGTCGAGAATTTGGTTCAAACGTCGACTTTGACAGTATTTTTTAAATATATTCTGCTTTTACCGAAAAATGGAAAACTCATTCCGATGACATAGTTTCTGAATTATAACATCCGCCAATTTCGTCTGTTTCAGAAAAAAAAAGAATTAAAAAATGTGTCAATAAAAGGCTCCTTTGGATTTGAGAACAGCCTATGGTGATTCTCAAATCCAAACTATGAGCAATAATTGCTGGAAGTGCGTTTTCAATTGTGGTAGGCATTTTTAAATTTAACAAATTTTTTGTGTATCATTTGGTATGTATAAATTCTGCAGATCAAATACATTGCTGTACAAAAAATTCGAGTACATTTTCGCTTATTGATGGAAATTGCTGAATAAGAATTTTCAACTGTGCTTATGCGTTTCCTAACTGAACTAAATTTTGGCATACTTTGTAGTACACAAATATATAGATCATATACAAGGCTGAACAAAATAATTCGGATATTTTTCTTACTGTATATATGGTAATTGCTGAAATTGGGTTTTCAAATGTGTTATGTGTTTTCCAAATTGTTTACTTAGACAATTTATACTATTCCCCGCCAGGTTTGACCTTGTTTACTTAGTCATTTTCTTTGACCTTATTGAACGGTGAAGTTTTGTTACAGTATTCGGAATGTGTTGGAAATTGTTTCATAATCTATGTTTGAAGCATGATTTTTCTCTCTTGTTTTCTTTGACCTTACTGAACGGTGAAGTTTTGTTACAGTATTCGGAATGTGTTGAAAATTGTTTCATAATCCATGTTTGACGCATGATTTTTCTCTCTTGTTTTCTTTTAACCTTCTCGCTGCCGTGAACTGATATATCCGTTCACTATGCTGTAAGTTTCACTGCAATATCAGCATTATTTAAATTAATATAATTCTACAAATATAATGCATTTTTAAAACATTAAGTAATGATTAACTGTCTCCAGGATTATATTCATATATGTAATTAAGTTTTTTACATCATGTTTGAAATAATATGTTTTTTTAGCAATTTAAACAAAATACAGAGAAAACAACATTACAATTTTGCCCTTTTGCTCGGCGGTAAGGAGGTTTCAGAAAATGTCCCCAATAAAGATAGAATAATACCCATTATTTCCCTTTTATTCTTTCCTACGACAATGGAATAACCGATTTAACAAATTGAATAAAAATATAAAAATCCCTATTTATTATTTTTCTTTTTCTTTTTCTCTTTCTTCAATAGAAGATTTTGGTGCCACCATTAAATAAATCTATTTTATAAAGCATAACTATATAACATATGCGTGAGTGACGCTGGCGTTATATTGATGGTGGTAACACCTTACCAATAAATTTCTCTTTTACTACAATTCTTTTAACATCTAAATATCGTATAGTTACAATTTTTACACCGTCGAATAGGGGGAAAATGTTCTTTCAAATGCAATTTGTTTGGAAATTGTATCGCAACTTATTGATTTTTTTTTAAAATCGTTTTTAAAATAATTTTCAAGCATGTTTTTTTTTTTTTTTTTTTTTTTTTTTTTTAATATAATCTATCTCTATCATGTGCATCTCGATTATGAAATAATAACCCGTTTGTACTCAAAACAATATAAACCGTTCAACAATCGTTTCTGGCTGATATTTCATAGCGAAATTAAAACTTCATAAATCAATAAGTAACATAATATAAATAAAACACAAATTCAATAGACATCGCGCTTAAACCGGTGAAATTATCAAAATAAAAAATACTGCTGTAAGTAACGAAATTTTTTGAAATTTCTACGGCTATTAACTACTAGCGGCCCGCCCCGGCTTTGCACGGGTAGACAATGTATTTTTTTATTACATTTGTTTTCCTGAATTTCGCGCTCCTACCAAAAACTGTTGCTGAGATATGGCGAAATGACCTAAAACTTTCGAATTCCACTTTAACCACCTTCGAAGGGGGGGGGGGGGATTTCTAAATTCAATGAAATACGTGTTTAATCATTTGTTTAGTAGATTTGTTTTCCTGAATGTCGCGCACCTACATAAAACAGCTGCTGAGATATGGCGAAATGTCCTAAAATTTTCGAAACCACCCCCTTTAAAACCCTTCGGGGGGGGGGGGATTTCTAAAATCACTGAAATGCGTGTTTATCCATTTTTTAGTAGATGTGTTTTCCTGAATTTCACGCTCCTACCTAAATCCGCTGCTGAGATATGGCAAAATGACCCGAAACATTTGAATACCCCTTTAGCCACCTTCTGGGCGGAGTTTCCAAAATCGCCGAAATACGTGTTTAAGCAATTTTTTAGTAGATTAGTTTTATTTAATTTCGCCCACCTACATAAAAGCTAAGATATGGCTAAATGACCTAAAAAATTCGACCCCCCCCGCCCATTTAACCACCTTCTGGGGGGAATTTCCAAAATTGCTGAAATATGTATTTTATTCATTTTTTAGTAGATTTGTTTTCCTGATTTTCGCGCTCCTATCTAAAACTGCTGCAGAGATATGACGAAATGATCTAAAACATTCGACCCCCCTTTTAACCCACTTTGGGAGGAAATTTCTAAATTCGCTGAAATACGTGTTTAACCAATTTTTTAGTAGATTTGTTTTCCTTAATTTCGTGCTCCTACATAAAACTGCTGCTGAGATATGGCGAAATGACCTAAAACATTTGACCACCCCCTTTAACCATCTTCAGGGGGCGGATTTCTAAAATCGTTGAAATACGTGTTTAATCATTTTTTTAATAGATTTAATTTCCTGATTTTCGCGCTCCTACTTATAACTGCTGCTGAGATATGGCGAAATGACCTAAAACATTCGGCCACCCCTTTAACCCCCCCCCCCTCCGGGAGGGAAAATTCTAAAATCCCCGAAATACATGTTTAATCATGTTTTTAGTAGATTTGTTTTCCTGATTTTTGTGCTCTTAACTAAAATTGCTGCTGAGATACGGCAAAATGACCTAAAACATTCGACCCTCCCTTTAACCGCCTCCGGGAGGGGAATTTCTACAATTGCTGAAATACATGTTTAATCATTTTTTAGTAGATCTGTTTTCCTGATTTTCGCGCTTCTACCTATAACTAAGGCTCCTATAAGGGATTTAAGTATTATAGGAGCTCTACCTATAACTGCTGGTGAGATATGACGAAATGACCTAAAACATTCGACCACCCCCCTTTAACACCCTTTCTGGGGGAAATTTCTAAAATCGCTGAAATAGATGTTTAATCATTTTTTTAGTAGATTTGTTTTCTGGAATTTCAAGCTCGTACCTATAACTGCTGCTGAGATATGGCAAAATGACCTAAAACATTCGACCACCCCTATTTAACCCCCTTCTGGGGGGAATTTCTAAAATCGCTGAAATAGGTGTTTAATAATTTTTTTAGTAGATTTGTTTTCTGGAATTTCAAGCTCGTACCTATAACTGCTTCTGAGATATGGCGAAATGACCTAAAACATTAGACCACCCCCCTTTAACCCCCTTCTGAGGGGAATTTCTAAAAACTCTGAAATAGGTGTTTAATCATTTTTTTAGTAGATTTGTTTTCTGGAATTTCAAGCTCCTACCTATAACTGCTTCTGAGATATGGCGAAATGACCTAAAACATTAGACCACCCCCCTTTAACCCCCTTCTGAGGGGAATTTCTAAAAACGCTGAAATAGGTGTTTAATCATTTTTTTAGTAGATTTGTTTTCTGAAATTACAAGCTCCTACCTATAACTGCTGCTGAGATATTGCAAAATGACCTAAAACATTTGAACCCCCCTTTAACCGCCTTCGGGGGGGGGGGATTTTCAAAAATCCCTTCTTATTGCTTGCCTAGGCCATAACAGTAATCTACAGTCCAAATTGCGTGACCCTAACTTTAGTAGTTTCGGCTGGGCGTTGATGAGTCACCCAGTCAGTCAGTCAGTCACCGTTTCCTCTTTATATAATAGTATAGATTGGCATGTGGCCAATATGAAAGTACCGTTTTTGATAAATTTCAAAACTTTATTTGAATACATAATTGATATTTTTCATATAAAAATTATTTTTGGTGTTGTTAGTGGGCAATAATATATATATATATATATATATATATTAAATGTAAAATATCTATTAGAGTTTTCATTAATGAAAATGGTTTTCGCCTATATTCTGTAACACGAGTAGCACGGATTCAATTCCCTATTTTCTTTTAAATTAAAATAATAACTAGATGGAACCCGTCAAAACTTGACGCAAAAAAATACTATAACAATATCAGTAAAATAAGCTTCTTTATTATTTATGAAGGGGTGCGTATAAAACAGTCTTTCAAATATTTTATTAAAATTTTTTTCCCCAGTCAAATACAGTAAGTACTATTTCCGATGCAAACTCCAAACAAACAATCCGTAAATAACTGTGTAATGCAAATCAGTTTGACATTACCACCATATTCCCCACGGCAAGAAAAAAAATTCATGGACCTATGAAGTATATACAAATAGTATAACACATGGGCTGATAAGTTCCCGGTCTAATAAAGAAAACACAACTTTTTAACAAAGCTTTATAACTTTATGACTTTATAACTTTATAACTTTAATAAATAACATAACTTTAATAATAAATAATAATAATTTAAAAATAATAATAATAATTTTATAATAATAATTTAATAATAATAATTTTAAAAATAATTTAATAATAATAATTTTATAATAATAATTTAATAAATGATTAATAATAATAATTTAATAATAAATAACATAATTTTATAACGAAAAAGCTCCAAACAGTGCTCAGAACTCGTTGTTGTTTTTGGTCAAAAGTCAACACGCGCGGCAGCCACGTTGACAACAGCTTTTTCATAGACAAATGTTCATTTAAAATAAAACCTACACGTTCCTTGGATATCTTCAGAGTCTGATCTATTTCCTGCAACTTCACTTTTTTGGACTTTTTTTTATGTTTTCCGGAGTAACCACCTCTTTTGCGTGGTGCATCACTGGTGTCCGTACGACAACGTTTAAATTCAGCAAACCAGTCAATAATGGTTGATTTACCTGGTGCAGTGTCCGGATAACGCTTATCTAGCCAAGCTTTTGTTTGAACGGTATTTTTTCCCCATCAAATAACAATTCTTGAAATTCTTGTTATCCATTTTTTTGTTTATCAACAAAGTCGTTCAACTAAAACCACTCTAACGTTTTATCCACACGGCGAATCGTCATGGCATTTTTTCTACTACCTTTTAAAGGTTAGTATTTACTAAAAAAAACATCGGTTTGGCGATTGCAACGCCATCTGTGTGCCAGACCGGGAACTTATCAGCCCATGTGTTATTCCTACGTTCATATTCAGTAAATAACAGAACATAGTAAATAAAGCACACATCTCCCCCCTCCCTGTGATAATGCAACCGAATGAGCTCCTATGCGCATGTGCATTGCATCTGCCCAAAAGCACCCTCGAAATTCGACGATAAAAAAGTTTTAAAATGATTAAATTAAAAGTTTTAAAATGTCTTCTTTAATCATTGTTCGTTTCAAATCCATATCTTTTAAAACGCATCCATTGTTTTAAGCTAAACAATTTTTATGCAAAGATTAAGAAGTGTTTTACAGTAATAAATCTATCTGCAGATGAGGGAGATTTTTAATGTTTTCAAGTGTAATTTATTTGTATGGTTTCTTCGGTTCCTTGACATAATCAGGATGATTATCCCTTTTCCATGACAGTCGGGGATATTTTTCCTCTTATACAGTTGGCAAATGTAAAAAAATAAAAAAAATACAATTCCTAGCATATCCTGATATCTGATGGAACATATTCATCAACGAATTCAACATATCAATTTTATGTTCAACATAAACTAAAAATAGTCTTTTTTTTTTTTTTTTTTTTTTTTTTACCCTGACAGATTTTTGTTTAGCGCCAAAATGTTCTATCTTATGGATAATCTGATCTTATGATTTATCACTTTAAAAAAAAAAAAAATTATTATTCACTTTTTATGATGGTTAGGGAAATCTATTTTCAATTGTGGCAACTTTCCCAGGGGCTATTTTACATTATTGAAGTAAACTGGTGGTCATTGATAAGATAGAATTGAAAAACTTTTCACGCTTGAAAATTATTTAAAAAGTCGTTAAATTAATCGGCAGTTTACAAATAAATTTCAATCGAAAGCTAATTTTTTTTCTAATTGATGATGTAAGAATTGAGATTGTAAAATGTAGTAAAAAATAGAAATTTGTAGTATTTCGAAGTGATGTAAGCGCGATGAAAGCTAAAGCAATAGCGCGTTTGTTGTCACAACTGTTGTACATTTCTAAAAATTGCCACTGTATTTTGGCTGGCGTCCAAAAGTGGAAAAACATTTTTTGACATCGAAAGAGAAATTCATAGTGAAAGAAATATGACTTTGCGCTAATAAGGAACTGTTAAATGAACTTATAATAAATCTACCAAAATAATTCATATATATGAATTATTAGTCTTACATTGTTTATTCTAGCTAAAAATACAATAATTATTTCAAGATTTTTTTCTACCATAACACTATTTTTAATAACTTTAAATTTCCTGAAATCCTTTACTTTTGTGATTTTTTTTTATTAAAAAAGGAAATCTTCTATCCTATAATTAAAAAAAAAAAAAAAAAGCAATTGGTAACATGTAATCAAGGTATGCAATCAAGATGAAGAAATCAATGACGGCTCCAATTCTAATCTTTATAATTATGAATGGAAAAATCAGTAAAATTATGTCATGTTAACACAATCATATATATTTTTCTCTTTAGTTTTATCAATGTTAAAATGCACTTCAAGCTAAGCATAACGTCATTTTAACCGGCGCAAACTTTTCACACGTACTTCATATACCTTACATTAATGCTTAAACATCATGCACACAAATATAAATATATTTTGTATTTAATTGTAATGAAAAAACGGCATCAACAAAGTTATAATGCATAATGATAAAATAAACCCAATGGACAATATTCCCGTGACGTCACAATAAATATGAATTTTTATTCGCTTATAAAACACGCGGATAAGTATTTTTACCGAAATTTAACTTGCAAATTAACAAATTCGGCCTTAAAACCGCGTGCTTTTAATATTTATTATTTCTCTTTTATTCAACCACAGAGTTTAGAAAATAAACTCTGTGTTTCGGAACAGTAGGCGTTATCCGATTATGACGTCATTAGCAGACGTAAAAGTTTAATTGAAAATTATGGCTAATTAATTAAATTTTCGAACAAACGAATGCACGATAACAAATCTGTGTCCAAACATCTTTCATTTAAAAAAAGAATGATGTAATTTTATGCAGTAGTTTGTTCTCACCGATTGTCGAAAGAAATCGCTTAGCGTTTTAAATATATAGACTAGATGGAACCCGTCAAAACGTGACGGAAAAAAATACTATAACAATATCAGTAAAATAAGCTTCTTTATTATTTAAGTAGGGCTTCGTATGAAACAGTCTTACAAATATTTTATTTTAAAAAATCCCCCCCCCCCCCCCAGTGAAATGCTATTTCCGATGCAAACTCCAAATGAACACTCCGTAGACAAATGTGTAATGCAAATCAGTTTGACATTACCACCATATTCCCCACGCCAAAAAAAAAAAAAAAAAAGGTCATGGAACTATAAAGTATCATGCAAATAGTCCTATCATAAAGTATCATACAAATTTCCTACTTTCATCTCATATTCAGTAAATAAAAGAACATAGTATAAGCACCTCCCCCCCCCCCTGTGATAATGCAATCGAATGAGCTCCTATGCGCATATGTATTGCATCTGCCCAAAGGCACCGTTGAAATTCGACGTTAAAAAAGTTTTAAAATGTTTAAATTAAAAGTTTTAAAATGTCCTCTTTAATCATTGTTCGTTTCAAATCCATATCTTCTAAAATGCATCCATTGTTTTAAGCTAATCAATTTTTATGTAAAAATGAAGAATTTTTGTTAAAAATAATAAATTAATATGCAGATGAGGGAGAATTTTAATGTTTTCAATTGTAATTTATTTGTATGGTTTCTTCTATCCCTTTACATAATCAGGATGATTATTCCTTTTCCATCACAGTCGGTCTCTTATACAGTTAAATATCCAATGGATCTTAAAAAAAATAAATAAATAACAGTTCCTAGCATATTCTGATTAAACATATACATCAACGAATTCAACATATCAATTTTATGTTAATCATAAACTATAAATAGTTTTTTTTTTTATTTTGACAGATTTTATATTAGCGTCAAAATACTCTATCTTATGGATAATCTGATCTTATGATTTATCAGGTTTTTATTATTTTTTTTCCCTTTTCATGAAGATTAGGGATACCTATTTTCAATTGTTGCAACTTTCCAAGGCGCTATTTTACATTGTTAAAACAAACGGATGGTCATTGTTGAGATAGAATTGAAAAATATTTCATGCTTGAAAATTATTTAAAAAGTCGTTAAATTAAGCGGCAGATTTCAAATAAATTTCAATCGAAAGCTAATTTTTTTTTTCTAATTGAGGATGTAAGAATTGAAATTGTAAAATGTAGCAAAAAAATTAAATTTTTAGTATTTAGAATTGATGTAAGCGCGATGAAAGTTAAAGCGATAGTGCCGTTTGTTGTCACAACCGTTATACATTTCTAAATATTGCCACTGTGTTTTGGTTGGCGTCCAAAAGTAGACTACCATTTTTTGACATCGAAGAAAAATTCACAGTGAAAGAAATAAGACTTTTCCGCTAATAAGGAATTGTTAAATGAACTTATAACAAACCTACCAAAATAATTCCTCTAAAATATTAGCCTTACATTGTTTATTCTAGCTAAAAATACAATCATTATTTCAAGTTTTTTTTTCCTGAAATTCTTTACTTTTGTGAATTGTTTTATTAAAAAAGGAAATCTTAATAATTTAAATCCTATAATTCCTATAACTTAATCCTATAATTTAAAAAAAGTAATTGGTAACATGTAATCAAGGTATGCAATCAAGATGAAGCAAGCAATAAAGGCTCCAGTTCTAATCTTTAAAACAAAAAATTGAAATATCAGTTAATGTTACGCCATGTTGACACAATCATATAAATTTTTCTTTTTAGTTTTATCAATGTTAAAATGCATTTCAAGCTAAGCATAACGTCATTTTCACCGGTACAAACTTTTCACACGTACATTTATGCTAAAGCACCATGCATACAAATAAAAATATATTTTGCATTTAATTGTAATGAAAAAAATGGCATCAACAAAGTTATAATGCTTAATGATAAAATGAACCCAATGCACAATATTTCCGTGACGTCACAGTAAATATGAATTTTTATTTGCTTATAAAACACACGGATAAATATTTTTACCGAAATACTTAAACATTTTAACTATATTTTAACTTACAAATTAAAAAATTTGGCCTAAAAGTCAAGTGCTTTTAATATTTAATATTTATTTTTTATGCTCGCAATCATTGAGTTCAGAAAATAAACTCTGTACGTCGCAACAGTGGGCGTTAATCCGATTGCCGACTTTATGACGTCATAAGCAGAAGTAAAATTTTAATTTAAGATTACAGCTAATTAATTAAATTTTCGAACAAACGAATGTACGATAACAAATCTGTGACCAAATATCTTTATTTTAAAAAAAGAATGATGTAATTTGATGTAGTAGTTTGTTCTCACGGATTGTCGAAACAAAACGCTTAGCGTTTTAAATATATAGATAGCTTATCAGAAATTAATATAAATTTTAATATTTCGCGTTTTGTTATGACATACTCGGATCCTTACGCATAACTGAAATTTATTTCAACCCGCATTTCGTCATATTCTTAAAGGAGTAGATGTGAAATACAAATAAATATACAGTCAGATGTCAATTCGGGTGAAAACCCCAGTTATTGACACCTAACCAGTAACTGACACTTCAGCAGAAATCTAAATCAAATAAGCATGTTCTTGTAAAATTCTGCAAAGTAATGTCATCTAGTGGTAACTTCTTATTTTATACTTGGGTACTTTTTCACTATGTTGGCTATACGCCTATTAAGTTTCCATAAGTATTAAATAAGAATTTATTCAATTCTCGATGCTGGATTTTCTTTGATTTCGTGTTTGCCCCATGGTTGGTGGCTCACGGAAAATATTCAATCTTGTGTTGCGTTTGTAGCGTTGCCAACATGTTATGGTGAGAATGTTCCAAGCTGAGTATCGTTCCCAAGTGTTTCAGTTGGTAGAACGTCAATTCGCTATACTGATGACTCGGGTCCCGGCTTGGGTTCTTTTTCACTATGTTGGCTATACGCCTATTAAGCAATTAAAAATTTTATTATTAGTGGTAACTTATTTGTTTTAACTGTTATAACCTATTTTTCAGCTATTGGTTTTTCGAAAAAGGGATAGTGTCAGTTAATGGAGATACTGACCATATTTATGGCAAAAATTAATTTTTAGTAATAAAAATTATAATTTTTTAAAATTTTGTCAACAATAATTTTTTACTGTATCTTTACTATACTTACAAAAACAAAGTTTACCCATTTATGCCTAGCGTCCCTATTTAGGGACGCTTTAGTAAACTGGGAAAAAGTGAATTTCACACCACTTTTTTTTATAGAAATTTGGTGACTTATTTTATCGAGGACTCCTCGGTAAAATAAGATATCAAATTCCTATTACATTTTAAGTGGTGTGAAATGTACTTTTCTCATTTTATTAAAGCATCGACGCTGGGCATAAATGGGTTAAGTATAAAATAGATTTAAAACTTTGTAATTAATAGTGATTTGAAGAAGAAAAAATCCTTAAAGTGTCAGTTACTGGTGGTTTCAGTTTCACCCTATAAGATTATTTATGAAAGTTTTTCTCTCGACTAAACTTAGGCTTTCATTTTGGCACAAGTCCATGTTCCTAAAGCAATATGACCATAAGTTTAATATTTTTAGTCACCACTAAACCTTATCCAAATAAACGGTGTAAGACTTGACCGAAGGGTGTTGGGGCGAAGAAAAAAAAAACGCTCCTTTGCGAAATGGTTCCAATGGAGATTCCCACGCTAAATATAGCAAACTCCAACCCCATCTTTACCTCTCCCGTATCTGTGAGCATCTGGAATCAGTCTTCATTTATTGGATTGAGAGACGCAAGAGGACCTAAGAGAAAACCTGATATCCCTCACCTAGACTGTGTTGAGAGGGTGTTGCTGATATTGGACGATGATAGACTGGTGAGAGTGTATGGGAAATACGGAATTGTTTTGATTCTTTCCTAAAATAGAACTCACGAGAAAAGTTGTTCGTAATGTTTCTCCAAATTACGCATGACAAAGAGGGAGAATAAGGAAAATTGTCCTATGCTTAAATGAGTAAAAAAGACAATTTTCGTGTAAATTTTCTTTAAAAAAAGAATAATAATTTTACGGTTTAATACTCGTAGCTGGGATGCCAGTATATGCCCGTATTATATCGTAAAATCAACAGTTTTTTTTTTTTGTTTTTTTTTTTACATTTCTACACACATACGAAAAAATATTGTATTCAGAAAACTTCGATTTTTGTTCTCAAATCTAAACTGGCTATTTTCTGACACATTTTTAACTTGATCTTTGTTCGCAAACGCCTGAAATTGGCAGGTGTTGTTATTCAGAAACTTTGTAATCGAAAGAAGTCAAAACCCATTTTCTGCTAAAGGCAAAAGATCTTTCAAGAAATACTGTCAAAGTCGGCGTTTTGAACCAAATTCTCGATGCCACAGTACGAGAAAGGGGGAAAATGTGTCGTCACGTTACACGAATCGCTTATAACTCGATAATAAATTTATTTATCGAATAATAGAAAAATCATTTCGATTCCAAATCGCTTCCATAGTCAGATCTGCCAATTTTATGCTTATCTGTTTAAAAATGCGTCAGAAAATGAGTCAGAAAGCTTAGCGTTGTTCAGTTGGTCATTTGAGAACCACCTTAAGACTGTTCTCAAATCCAAACTGACACTGACAAGTACTATTACTTTTTGATACACTTTTAACACATTTCAACATAGTTAAAAAGTGCTTATGACTTTGGTTTATCTTTCCGTGCTCTAACTCTCGCAAATATACTCGGATTGCCCTGTAATTTTTGTATATTTTTAAAGATTACTATAACACAATCGCTATTGAAAATGAAGTGTGTAACATTTATAGTTCTTTTACAGGGACAGTCAAAAATATTTCCGTTAAATTACGGTAAATAGAAAAAAATCGTTTCAAGTGCATTTTAATGGTGTTACACCATTTCAAACATAAATATATTGATATGTATTTATGAAGGGCATTAAAACATGCATTCTGTAGAATATTGGGTGAAAAGCATTTATTATTCATTTACAGGGACAGGCAAAAGTATTCCGTTAGATTACGGTAAATAGGATAAAAATAATTTCAAGTGCATTTTAACGATGTTACACAATTTCAAACATAAAGATATTGATATGTATTTATGAAGTGCATTAAAACTTGCATTCTATAGAATATTGGGTGCAAAGCATTTATTATTCATTTACAGGGCCACACAAAAGAATTTCTTTACATAATGGTCTACTGTTAAAAGTAGTTTGCAGGGTATTTTATTTATGTTGCACTATTCTAAATATAACGAAATTGATATACTTTACTAAGGTATACTACAAAATATTTGCTACAAGCATTTATCGTCCATTTACAGTGGCACACAAAAGATTTCGGATACAGTACTGTATCCGAAGTACTGTCTATTAGCGATAATTGCTGGGAGTGCATTTTCAGTTATGATGTAAGTTTTTAAGTTTGTATACTAAATTTTTGCGTAAGTACGTTGTGTGTATAAATGCTTTAGATCATATACAGGGTTACACAAAGTAATTCTTAAGCATTACGGAGTATGAGCATGAATTGCTTAAAAGTGTTTTTGAATTGAGATGTATTTTCAAGCTGTACTATATTATAACAATAAGAGATATTTGTAGAATATAAATAAAATCATATCCAGGGCCACGCAAAGAAATGGGTACATAACCGCCTACAGATGATAATTTTTCTAAGTGTGATTTCAGTAGTTTTAAGACTGTTTAACCTTAATTAAATTTTAGCTTAATATGTGGCATGTATAAATATTTGTAGGGCAGTACAAAAGAATTCCAGTATGTTTCCGTCTGTTGGTAGAAATTGCTGAAGGTTAATTTTCAACTTATGCGTTTTCTTACTAAACTAAATTTTCTCATTACTATGTAGAATACATGCAGATTTATTGATCAAATACAGGGCTGCACAAAAGAATTGGAGTACTTCTCCTCTATGGGTGGTAATTACTGAAATCTGGTTTTCAAATGTTTTATGGATATCCTAAAATGTATATTTACGTATTTTATTTTTTCTTAGTAAGCAGCAAAATTTTGTTAAAGTATTCTGGAAATGTGCGGAAGTCTTTCATAATCTATGCTTAACATATGATTTTTTTTCTTTTTTTTTAAAATTTAGTTTTGTTTACAAAAGCGTGAAATTAGCAAGTGCTTTTATTCAGAAACTATGTAATCGAGCAGTTTTATTCTACTTTTCGGCAAAGGCAGAAAATTTTTCAAAAAATTCTGTCAAAGTTTACGTTTTGAACCGAATTGCTAGACGCGACAGTACGGGAGAGGATTTTTTGCTATTTTACACAATTTTTATCCTCTTTACAATAAAGTTTATTTGGATTGCGTACAGTGAATGTTTTCGAAAAAGTCTCCTTTTTGCCGAAAATTAGGACTTTTTCCCCATCGATTTTTACCAGATATCATAACTTCCATTTATATTTTATATTTTTGACGAAGATCGAGCCAGTAACGTTTTTCCCGTTTATTTGAAATAGTAACCATTTATCGCCAAGCCCTGTTGCTATGACGACAGGAGGGTCGATCACTTCATTGTCAATTTTTAGAACAGTGCACTCAGTATGTCAAGTTGCCGTCCTGCCTTTTGGTAAGTCATTTATTTATTTTTCCGCTTTTTAATTTATTACTTTTTTCTCTCGGGCTTTTATTTTTAATTGGATGACAAAAAATAGGCGTGGAAGCAAATACTAGCTAGAAATGTGTTTTCCTCATAAACAATTTCTCCGTTTACACCTGCCTGATGAGTATAGAGCAGTGTCGTATTTATAACAGCAGACGCTGAGTCGATAAAAACAAGTGTTTAACTTCATATAGACTTATTTACCTAAGTAGACGATAATTTAAGAAAATCAAGTTGAGATGACATAGTAATAAATATCGTATGCCAGATTTGAAGGATTTAATATTAAAAAATCCAGTTCTGGTTGTGTTGTTTTGCAAAATGCCATGGCACTTTTCGTGGAAGAGGGTTTGCCAAAACCAGAGCGGTAGAAAGCTTAGCGCGAACGGTGTCCAAGCACCAGACGCCAAATTGGGTACTTACTTAATCATAGCTTGTAGTAAATTAGCAATTCTCTTATAAAGAAAGTATAGTTTTTTGAATGAGAACGTTCTGTCGATACTAACTTGTGTGTGGAAGTGCGACAGATGCACTTTATTTTATTTTAATTTTCCGAAGTGTGATTGTGGCTCGTGGAATCTGCGTTTAATGGTTTTCACTATGATTTAAGACTATGATGCAAGGCGAACATTTATAAAGAAACAAAATTATTTTTTTTCCAGACAAAATATAAAGTTGCTGCGGAGTGGACAGAAGCTCTATTTAGACTAATTGGATTAGACATAATTTGGATTCCTGAACAGACGGCATTACCTTTGTATGGTTAGATACCATGCAGATTGGCAATTCATACCAAGAGAATTTAGCATTAACGAATTTAATGTGTACCAGATACTATTAGCGTACACAGCAATATTTGGCTGTCATTACTGGAACTCGCAATCCTCCGATCACGAGTCCAGCAATCGGATTATCTAGAAAAAGCTAAAATTTTATAGATGCACTTATACCTCTAAATATTATTGTATACGTATTAATGCATTCAAAATGTACAATTGTAAATAATTGTAATTACAAAATTTATCTCAAAATGCTATGTAAATAACTATAACTAAAGTTTATGTAAAATATCAATTATTGTAATAATTTTAACGTTCGCCCAGCCTTGTGTCAAAATTGGGTAACGTTTATACTTTGTAAATATAATTATTGTAGCTAACATGTAATTGTTATAACTGAAAAATGTAAATAACTTCTGCACGCTCAGCAAAGTTCGGCTGCAAATGTAATACTATTGTAACTTTCAAAAATGTTGACTTAAAAATAAGCAGGGTCTTCTGCCTTGCTGAGGTATCCAGGCTCGTCCCGGGCTGTGGTGGCGCCAGATAGTAATATTTTTCCCTCCCTAGGCTTAAGGGTTCGTCCTGGCCATTAGCCATAAGCTGGTCCCTAGGGTGGGCGCTGTCTGACTGTATTGTCTAAGGAATAATAAGTAATTGCAACACCTCTTTAAAGGACTACCACTACCCACTTAGAAGGGTAAATGCTTTTAAAGAAAACATTTAATCATGTAACACTCAAATTCCAAATTTTATCTACCGTCTATATGTATAACCTCTTGAAGCCACTTCTTTAGTATACAATTTTATAGCTACTTTAACATTTATCTCTAACACTCAGATACTTTTATTTTGACAGGATGTACTACATACAAGTAGTCAAACATTAATAAAGTTAGAAGATATCCTCCTAATCGGTTCATAAAAAATAGACATATAATCCCTTTGCGATGCATTTTAAAATTAACATCAGACGTTTTCATGCCGATATTCCTATATTTTTACACGGCTGTTGTCCTTGCTTAAGATCCCTTTAGAGTAATTCCTGAAAAATGTAAACAAATACATAGTAGTATGCATTCTTTTAAAAGTAAAAATAGCTGTTTAAATGCTACTTCCTCATTGTTGACATAAGATGTCAACGTTATGCGATGGGATTATACTTAGGTACGATATTGCTGTTAAGAGTGGCAAGCATACCATACCTCCAATTTACTTTAACAGCTAGGTGGGGTTGCGTGCGCTATTAATAGCGTGAGAACTGCACAGAAGAAGTTTTCGCAAAAATCCTTTCTTTTTTATTTCTCTGCCTACTTGTGCTGAATGTTTTTTAAAGATTTATTTTTACGAAAAGAGAAGAGCATTTTCATTATAGCATTAACTGTTGTAGTTAATAAAAAATGCTAATAATTTTTTTTGTCAATTTTTTTCGTATATACATCGTTCATCTCCAATCTTAAGTTAACATACATATATGCCAGGAATTCGTATTTTGCACATAAGTCAGATGGTTAATTTCGAGAAAAATGATTAAAAATACAATTTTAAGATTGTTTATTGTACAGTCTTGCGGAAAAAAAAGTAGGGAAAAAAATTACCTTACTGATTAAATCACAAATAACAGTACAAAAATTAAACAAATACCAGCGTAAATTATGTCTTTATTGTATGCGCATATAGGAAGCATTAATAAACCGCATGCAGTATTATAGGTTTTAATTAATATATTTTTACAATTAACTCCATATCTCACAAATATTTTTTAGAATAAAATTATGGGAATTATGGTACTTTTGATACGTCTTAAGGCTGTTCTCAAATCCAAACAGGTTACTTTCTGACACATTTTTTAAAATTCATTTTTATTCGCAAATGCATGAAATATTTAGGTGTTCTTTTTCAGACAAATCCTTTAGATTCACATCCACATTCCACAGTTAGGGACACAATCTGTTCTATACGAACATCTGGTATTGGTCTCCGCTGCCTATGGCTCTGTATAGCAGGTGTGCTGCGCACACGCTTCAAAATCTGTTAGTTCTACTTTACACTGCCAGGGGGCGCATTCTGTTCTAAACAAACCTCACGAAACTCCGGTACGTGTCCCCACTGCGTACGGCACCGTATAGCAGACATGGTGCGCTCGCGGTACAAAATCTTTTAGTTCAACCTTCCACCGATAAGTGGGCGCATTATATTCTAAACGAACCTACGACACGTGTCTCCGCTTCCTGAAGCATCGCATAGCAGGCTTGCTGTGCTTGCGCTCCAAAACTTCTTTAAAATATTTATTTATAAATAAAAAGGAATCTGAAATTATGAAAATAAATTAATCATGTTATATTCTGAAGAAATGTACCGGTTATTTACACAACCCTTCCCTCTCCTTCCAGCTCACACACATACGATATTTCTCAACTACAAACAAAATTTTCAAACTCAATACGAACAATAAAGTAAGCCTTAACTAAATATTCTTAATAGAAAAATGTTAGTATAATTCTGAAAATCTATATAAAATAAATATTAATATTATTTTTATTATTTTGCATCTCCATTGAGTATTATAATCAAAATATTGTTCCAAACAAATAAGGAAACCTCTAATAAGACAATATCCTCGTGATATAAGAGGCATTAAAATCATAAACGATTTTAAGATTTCTTTCCGAGCCACTGCATTTCGCATACTTATGTATTTTTACACAAATGCTATTATGCATATTATCTTTTTAAAACAATGCTTCAAAAAATTTTATGCCTAGAGAACATTCTGAAATTAATTAATTAATTAATTAATTATAGTTTAATTCTGAAGAAAATTATATTGTTTACTTACGAAATCTCTTCCCCCTCCCCATATGTGCATATGATATTTTTCAACTAAGAACGAAAAAAATTCGGACTCAGTCCGAGCAGTCAGTGCCTGATTTACGGCAGGGCATTCGGGGCACGAGACCAGGGCCCCCAAATGCTACTGAATATTTTTCAATTATTGGCCTAAACAGTGTTAACTGTCAAAAAACAAAATTAAAATGAAAAAAAAAACTGTTTGTCAAAGATTGTCTATGATTTGTCAAAATAACTTTTTTTAACTTTTTCCTGATTGTCTTTTAACAATTTATGTGCAGGAATGTACAGAACTCCGTTTTTCGGGATCGACATATTATTCCATTTTTATTTATTTTACTTGTAAAGCCCTCATGGTTAACATGGACAAATCCACGTGGTTCTGCTAATTACTTGTATAAATTTAGTTTTTTTTTTTTTTTTTTTTTTTCTTAGTCAAAGTTTGTATTTGAAAGAAAAAGTTATTTGATTAATAGGATATGCCAATATTTTAAATAATTATACCTTTTACTGCTGTAAATTTATTATTAGTTGTTGTATACTTTATCGTTCCAGATATATGGACTTGCATAGAGAAAGGTAATCAGCACCACACAGTAGTTTATTATAAAATTCAATTAAAAATTCATAATTATCAAATAATTATTTAAAAGTAAATTAATGATTATCAAATTTAATTTTTTTAATTGATATTTTAAAGAAATTATTAAACTCAATAGTGGTTATCTTAAAAAGTACTGCTTTCGATATTATATATTTTTTTATTCAAGGCCTCTGTAAGCATCAGTGTAAGGCCCCCCCCCCCCCCCCCATACGCATCTGTGCCCAGGATCCCCAAATTTGTAAATCAGTCTCTGCGAGCAATAACTAAATATAAATATCATAAACAGAGAAATATTAGTAACATTCTCATTATCCGTATTAGAAAAATATTCATAACCTTTTAATTCTTATGCATCTTTATTGAGCGTATATTAATCAATATTTTGTATTAAACAAATAAGAAACACTCTAATAAGACCATTTCTAATGATGCGAGAGTCATTCAAAACATTAAAAAAAATTATGATTGTCAATAAATTATTTTATCAAGTGGCTTAAAATAATAGGCTCTTTATGAATAAAAACATTCTAAAATTATAAGAATGATGAATAAATCATTAATAATTTAAAATCTATTTACGAAATTTCTCCACATATATTTTCCAACTAAAAGCTAAAAAATTCTGGCTCAATACGAGCGATAACGGAAGTCTAATAATCTTTAACAATACAATCTCAGCATCATCCTCAGTATTAAAATTTGAAAAATATCCATCATCTTTTTACTCTTATGCATCGTCCTTGAAATAAGGTAAAGCCAGGAGAGATGACGTGGTCGGAGAGATTGCGCACATAGAGGTTCGGGGGGAAGGAGTAGAGTGACTGCACAGCGACTCCAGGTAGTTGTACAACAGCAGTAGTGGAGTGTCTACTTGAAAGTGCACGTTGATTTTTTTGAGTGTCTTAGATAAAGCATTGCTATTTTGTTTTGTTTTCCCAAAGTAAGTGCTTGAATTTTCATAGTTATTCATCAGAATTTCTATACAATGTCAGTAGTACAAAATATTTTAAACTTAAACGATTTCTCATAAGCTACTAATCTAGACTAACAATGTGAACATCAACGGTCCGTTTTAGTAGCGGCCATGTTTATATAAAAGGCCGCAAAATCTCTCCTACCGAAATTGGAGAGTTTGCGCATCTGCTACTTAGGAGAGATGGTGCATTGTTTCCATTAGTTTCCATGCTAGGAGAGATTACGCAGCTTATTGGTAAATTTGCCTAAAAAAATGAAAAAATAAATAGGACTAATTTTAAGTTAAAAGTGTTATCAAGTAACTTAATGTTATTTTGTAATCTTATCTGGACTTCCTTTTTCAGATTATTTAAAATTTTTTCCTTTAATTAAATTTTTTTAATCGGTTTTAAAATTATTTCCTTTTTCTGATTCTTTAATCATTTGCTTGAAATATTCACTCCTAGTACAATAATATTTGTTCACAAAAACCTGACAACAATGTCATTTAAGTGTAATTATTATTGTTAACAATTTAATTCTAGTTATTATTAGCAACAATCTCTCCTATCCATGTGCGCAATCACACCAACCCTGTAAGGACAGATTGCGTAAAATAACTTTATTGGTTTTATTACAACTGTTCTATTAAATTGCAACATAACAACAAAATAGCAATGGAAATGCATAAAAAAAAGGAAATGAAAATTATTCATGGATAGTTTAGCAAAAAATTAATATTTAGATTTTTTATTGTTATTCTTTTGAATTGTGCGCAGACTATCCTAGCTTTACCTTATCATAATCCATCTCATTCTCAGCAAATAGAATATACGAGATCCACTCCAGTAAGAACATTTCCCATGTTATACGAGAGACATTCAAGCTATAAACGATAAACTGCGTTATATGATTGCAGTTCAGTGTAACAGCAATTTGGATAGTTAGTTATGTCCTCTTTCACAATGTGACAATGGAGCTATCAACTTTCAAATAAATACACGCTTTTCCAAAACATTAAAAGGAATTAAGTAAAATAAAAAATAAAATAATTTTAAAAAGGAAATTATAAAAATTTAAATATAATGAATAATGTGTTATATTCAGACGAATTGTGCCATTTCCCCGCTTCTCTTTCAGGAATACTACATTTATAAACTAAAGGCTGAAAAATTTGGACTTAGTACAAGCAATACGAGCTTATACGAGCTAACTCAATACAGAAAAGTCGTAAATATCTTTAATGGAAAAAAAAATTCATCTCTCTCTGTCTCTCTACAGTCTCCCTCCCTCCTTCCCCCTTCCCTTCTCTTCCTTCCCCTCCCTCTCTCTATATATAACTATATATGCATAATACCTTTGAAATCAAATTACATCAAACAAGTTTTATCATCAAAATCTGACCCAATCTTCAATTTAAAAATGGCATATATTTAATGCATAAAGAATAGTTTTAAGTAATAAATAATTAACATATTCAAACATCAAATTACTTAAACTCCAATTTAGAGATGGAATGTAGTAAGACATACATTTTAGAGAAAAAAAAAAGCAGAAAAAATTAAATATATAAAATGATAAAATATGTCAGATAGATAAAATAAATATAACCCAATCATAATTTGAATAAAAATGGAATTTAGTTATCAAATGACATTAAAATAGAATGCGAAAATTGACATGTGACCATGTATATATAGTCATCAGTTTGGTAGTACATTTCACATATGAAAGGAAAATGCAATATTTCATAAAAATATATTGGCATATTTGCCAAGAACAGTATATTACTTCCAAATATATTGTATTAATAAACGGAAATGATATAAAAAGAAACAGATAAATAGATATATATATTAGAATGAAATCACATGTGTGAAAATAAATTGAAAAATAAATGAAAGATAAATTAAACTATGAAGAGAGAAAATACAAAAATAAACGAGTATGCGGCCATCACAAAACTTATTTCTTCTATATAAGCCAAATCAATTAAGTGATTTAAATAGTACAAAAAATTACATCAATTTAACAAATAGTGTTTTTTTTTTTTTACATATATAAACGCATTATATTGTTATGAAATCGTGGACAGTGAATACTTTTAATCCAGAAAACACAAATTTATTTGCGTCTCCCACTTAGATATCTGCAACTAAAATTGAATGACTATATATTCTCCTTTTTAAGATGCTAAGCGTGAACTTTCGTTGAATTCTGTGCATTTAAACTGGTGATATAAGCATCACCTATTTCGAACATATCATCGAATTTTTGCACCTCCACTTAGAGGACTGCAACAAAAATTGAATGACAATTTATTTATATCATGAGGATTCTAAATTTGATGTTTTAATGAATTCTACGCACATAAACTGGAGATATATAAGCATCACATAAATAGAACAAATCATCGATTTGCGCCCCCCTCCCATCTTGGGGAATTTTGTCCCAAAAATAACCATCACCAGTTCCCATAAAGATAGAGATTCACATGAAATTCCATCCTACTCTACGCAGTAGTTTGTGAGTTAGAACGCCTAAAAAATCGTGTCACAAACAGACACACAGACTTACGGACAAACATTTTCTAAAAGCAGTCAAATCGTGTTCAGGACCTTCTAAAACGTATAAATACGTCGAAAACTGGAAGTCGAAAATTTTCACGAATCCAATACTTTTTTCTTGTATAGATAGAAGAAAGTAAAAACTATGAATGTACTATGGACTCTTCAGAGGAGATTCATATGCACAATTCATAGTACATCTATATGTTATTTAATCCAATATTGTCGGCATTACATCTTAGAAAAATATCCATAATATTCTTATTCTTATACACCTTCATTGAATATAATAAAAAAAGAAAACTGGCCAGTTAAACTGAGGGCAATGAGCTCACAGGCTATTCACACTAGTTGTATTTGAAATAAGCCCCTCGAAAAATAAAGAAATCGACAATATATTAAGGGGGGTCATTCCCCGTCCCCCCTTATAATTGACCAATGAACACCCAAAACTAATCAGGGAAGCGCCTTTTGACAATGAACATATATACAAACTTTGAAGAAAATCGGATAATTCTGGATGAAAAAACCATTTATTTAAATTAAGAGGGGATTAGCTTCCCGTTACCCCTTTTATACTTAACCAATGAACCCGCAAAACTAATCAGGAAAGCGCCTTATCACAATGAACCTATATACAAAATTTGAAGAAAATCGGATAATTCTGCATGAAAAACCCATATATCTAAATTAAGGGAGGTTAGCCCCCCATTCCCCCCTTTTTACTTAACCAATGAACCCCTCAAACTAATCAGGGAAGCGCCTTATCACAATGAACCTATAAACAAAATTTGAAGCAAAACGGTTATTTCTATCAAGAGTTATTGCGTTACGTACATACATACATACATATATACATACAGGCTTTGATAGCCTGTGAGCTAAAAATCAATATCTCATCCTAAATAAATAAGAAACACTGTTATTGACATCTTTTTTCTCCTCGCCCGCACACATACAATATTTTTCAACGAAAACGGAAAACATTTAGTTTCAATACGAGCAGTAACCAATGCCTTAAATACCTTTAACAGAAATAATATTAGTATCGTTCTCGATATCAATATATAAAAATATCCATAACCACACACACACACACACACACACACACACACACACACACACACACACACACACACACACACACACACACACACATATATATATATATATATATATATATTGTATATATATTATAATCAACATCTCTCTCTAAGCGAATAAGAAACACTGTAATAAGACCATTTCCTATGATACGCGATACATTCAAGCTATAAACAATTTTATGATTGTTCTTCCGAGTCACTGCATTTCGCATAGTTATATTATGTCCTCTTACACAATGCGAGGATGGGGCTATCAACTTTCAAATAAATACGCGCTCCTCCAAGCATTTCTCGCTGTTCAACAGGCCGAAAAACCGCCCCACTTGCGTAAAATTCAATCCGTCCATTCCCAATATTTATCCCTTTCCTGCCCCATCATTAGACCACAAAACGACCGCACCTTGTTTCAGTGAAGCAGTTTACGGGCGGCAAATGTGTATTCATTATTAGTAACGCTGTATAACTCACAATCTATATGCTTTTAACATCACCCTCAACGCATAACGCTCACCATCTCAAACTCCTGCTGTCCATCCGATCGCTCGCCTGCAGTGACCATAACCCATAACCATTCCATAATGGGCGCCCATGGATGGGGCTATATATATTCAGCCGGCACAATGCTTTTGCAAAGTTTCTTGTGTCGTAATTGGGCGATGGGATATTCTATATAGATGGGTCCTACAGATTGAAAAGGAGGGCTTGTGCCCTCATTAAGAAAAGGATCGTTATGTCCGGCGGGGTCAGTGGCGTAGAGAGATGGGGTATGATGGATGTGTAGTGGGTTGTAGGGTTATTTGTAGGTTATATTTGTTCGTTTTATTCATGTCTAATGCCGAACATAAAAAGAAATATTTGTTAAGATCTCTAAATTTAGAATACTGATCTTATTATTTTTACAATGTTAATTCTTTTTGACTAAAATTTAAACACGTTTATATATTTTTTATTATATCTTTCACTGGGTTATCTGGCAAAATAAGTATATTTACGATGATTTTGTTAAGCTGGATGTTTACAGTTTCTACCTCTAATGAAATAATTAGCTTACGTATACAGGGTAGGCCAAAAGTCACTAAGTGATGTGGATTTTTAAATTCTTCTATATCATTTTTATTTCCTAAATTATCTTTATTGAATATCTTTTAAAAAAAAAGTTCTGAAAATCAGAGATATGACAAAGTGTGACCAAACAATTGGATTTTTTTTAATTATAATTTAACATCGATTTAGATAGCATATCGTTAAAAAAGTTTTGAGGTAAATATTATTGACACATTAATAGCAATTGTTAAATTTAAACGATTTTAATGTTTCATAATTTATAATAGTTGGACTGTTCTCCCTTCGGCGTTATGCTGCGTTTACACTATATGGTCTTTCAGGTCTATTGGGTCTTTCTGCTCCAAGGGTAGAAAAAATTGCGTTTACACTATGGCATAAGAATTTGGCGTAAGGAGAAGAAGCTTATTTTTGCGCATGCGTAAGTTTTGCAGCTTGGATGGAGGGGGGGGGGGAGGGGGTAGTGTTTGTTTGTTTACATTCTCAATGAAATGAACATGCAAATATTTTGAGGGTTAATGCCTGTGCTGATTTCTTTTTTACTTAAAAAACGGAAGGCAGATAATATAAAAGTAATTTTTTTAAACGTGCTTCTTCCGTTATTATTATTAAAGGTTTGGGAAATACACAGGGGATATAGATACAAGAGATATTGTTGTATTGGGCTGAGAAAGGCTCAGTGAGCAGCCAATTTCGTATTAAATATAGCCATATACAGTGCATGCAGAAGCCCTATTCCGTATCTGTACTGGGTTTCACAATTTCTGTGCACGTTTTATTTTCCCTGGTAAAAATTAAAATATATGGAGATCATACAATTCAGTTTGTTGCAAAATAATACTGACAAAAGTAATTAAATAAGGTTTAATTTATTATACAAAATAAGAAAATTCCCATCAAGATATAAATAAAAAATATGAACAAAAAGAAAAAATCATTCTAATCAGTATTAGCACTAACTTAGCATAGACATACCTTTATAGAAATGTATATCTACATGTAAATAAAATGTCTATTACATTACATGTAAATTTATAGAAATAAAGCATTTTACATGCACATGTGCCCACAATGGGAGCAAGGCAATTGCTGTTATCTGAATTTTAAAATTTTATAAACTAAAGTTTATTTTTCTCTGATTATTTTCAAAAAAAGAAAAAATAATGTCAAATAATTAATCACTAAGACAAAAAGAAACAATTTTTTTTTTGGCTGAAGGGCTCTGATCACCCTTTTCCTCAAAACAAAATTTAGTTCTGTTTTTCTTTCTAAATTTAAGTGTTCAAAAAGGATCTTAAATGGTGGGTTCAGCCCCCTCCCCCCCCCCCCCGATAAAAAAAATTAATTGAACATAAAGACAGTTCATCGTTTATAAAATGTCAATAGCAGCTTATTTTTGGTTTTTTAATTATTATATGTTTGAACTGCTTTTTAGTTTTATAAGTGAGAATGCAGATTTTCTTTGATGCTAACAGAAAAATATACAATTTCCCTAACAATATTGAAAAAAAGAAAATGAAATCAAATGACATGACATTTAGTGGAATTCCATTTCTCATGGCTTGAAAATAAAGTTTCTACTTTATAGATTTTCAGAAGGGGAAGTGGCCTCTTCTGATGATAAAACATTATTTTTAAATGGAAACTTGCATTTTCATTCAGGAAAATTAAATCCTCAATGATTACATAAAAATGCCATTTTCTAGATGCTTTTAGTCGTGACATCAATCCAGTGCCTGATTTACAGCAGGGCATTCGGGGCACAGGTCCAGGGCCCCTTAAATGCTACTGAAGATTTTTCAATTATTGGTCAAAATCTGGAAGTTTTCACGATTAAAACACAAAATTAATATGGAAAAACCTGTTTATTTTTTTCATTTAAAAATAACTACTTCACTTGTGCAAAAACACTCGCTCACTAGTATTAATTCTATGGGAAATTGTTTTTATATATATATTGCTTGCATTTCATTACTTTTAAAATATTTTTTTTTTCCATTGGATAGTTGAAGTCAATCAATGCAAAGGCCGTTTTTTACTTTTTCGGTTTTGTTTACAAGTTTTTTTATTAAGATACTTTCACTTTCGGAACCGATTTCGAAACATCGTTAGCGAGATAGAACACTTAAGATTGATTATGAAGCTGTTATAAAAACTTTTATTGCTAAAAAATTAAGAAGAAAATGTATAAAAAAAGGTACTACTCTATTATTCCGTCGACCACTTTTCATAACAAAAAACTATCACCAACTCTAAGATTAAACGCCTAAAATGCAGTCCCATTTACTTGATGTCAGAAGCATTATACGTGTTTGTTATGTCATCAAGTGGTTTTTAATTCGACATTTGCGTGCATTATTCATTATGTTTTACCGACTTATTAGTTATTTCATTAATTAAAATAACAATTGTGTCCGCAAATTCTTATATTTTATTTATTTTGATATTCCAATGACAACGTTCTTCCGTTTCTTTGGTGTTACAGTTTGGCGATAGTTTGTTATGAAAAGTGGTCGATGGGATAATAGAGAAGTACCAAAAAAATTATTAAATATCATTAAACCATTAAAGCCAGTAGTGGTTATCTTAATAATTACCGCTATTAGTGATATATATTTTTTACTCAAAACCACTGTAAGCACCGGTGCAAGCCCCCCCCCCCCTATTAATACAAAATATTACCACTGCAGTATTAAAATACCTAGCTATAAGATATAGATGTAGTATACAAACGGAATAAATATAGAAACACCTTTTAGTTGGAGTCATTTTGACGTCACACTAAAAGCGTCTTATTGAAAGAGATGTCATGTGCAGTAATTTTTTTTCCCTTTAAATTGATATGTTTATTTTCATAGACGTTTTAATTCTAAATATGTTTAAATGAAGATACTATATCATTTTAACACACTTATAGTAAAGGTTTTAAATTTTATATATGAAAATGTGCATCATCTGCTCTGAATGACGCCAATTTCGTATGAAAATAGAGCAAGTTTGATATTTTATTTGGCTAATAAAAATATTGTCCATACATAACTCTTTTTATGCAACAGGAAAGAAAATATTGCATTAGAAAATTTAATTTTTTTGAAGTTGACAATTTTGTTTTGGTTCTAAAACATGTGTATATCAAGTTTCGTGAAAGTCTGTCAAAAATTGTAAATTTATATAAGCATTGGTGCAGCGAATTGAGGGGGGAGGGGGATTTCAGTATTAAAATCAACTTCCAGAGTATTTGAAAAACTGACAAAATGCACAGAAAACCCCTTGTGTTAAAAAAAAATAATGTGATGTGTAAAAACCAAAGTAAAGGAAAGCATAAGCAGCATAAAATGTTTACCATTCAACTGTTTCAAGACTTTATAATAGGATTCTACACAAAATTAATGAAAGAAAAAGTTAAGAGCAATAGCAGCAAAGTAGTACATATTTCATTGCTATTGCTTTTTTTTCCCCTCTGAAAATGCTGTGTTTTCAAACACATACATGCTAAATATATTATGGTTGATTGTGATTTTTGTTACGGCAGTTTTTAC
Source organism: Maratus michaelseni (assembly GCA_963931845.1). NCBI lineage: Eukaryota > Metazoa > Arthropoda > Arachnida > Araneae > Salticidae > Maratus > Maratus michaelseni. Next base: position 383,566,309 of record OZ007593.1, read on the forward strand.
GTGTCATGTATTGTTATCAAAAAAATTATTTATTTTACCAATAACAATTGTTCAAAACCCCTCCCATATGAGAATCCTGGTTGCGCCATTGGTATAAGGATCATACAAATAAACACTTTCCAACACTAACAGAATATTATTAATAAATTTTGTTTTTATGAAATACGATATCTAAATAAAAAATTTGAAAGCACATAACTCAGTAAAAATCTATTTTCAACAATTATTGTCTGTCCATATCCTGTAATGTGTGCAAATTCTTTCATGCAGCACTGTATATAGAATTTATACACACCCAGCAACGCTGTGTGGGGCCCTGACAAAGCAGTTAATTGGGCCCAATGTATACTGCAATACTGTATTATTGAAATTTATTTTAAAATTGTATATTTCATAGTATAATATAGGAAATGTATGAAAAATAGTTATAATTATTCATTAAATGTTAATTTGATTTAAGAATGAAATTAATTTAAATAATACTAATCAAAATTAGTTAATTAAAATCATTGAACACATAAATTAAATAACAATTAATTTAAAAACAATATATTTAATAATTATGTTCTAAAATTTTCCCCTTTCATCTGAATACATATGTAGGGGCACTAGGAAACTTTATTCCTGGGCCCCAAGTTTATTCTCTGCACCTTAGCATATTTGTTTCAAAATATTGTCCCCTCCCCCCCTTTTTTTTTCTGAGAACGTCCATGTTTACAAGTTCAAAATATTCATCTAATGAATTAATTGTCACTACATTTTGTTATTGCTGTTAAATGAAAGTATTATTTTTTACGATAAAATAAAACAATGTAAATCTAACAAATCACTAATTTATTAGTTTAATCCTGAGGCTTTTTAAGCATTTTAATTATTTAAGTAATTCTGCTTCCAGTGAAAAATACCACTGACAAACTTCCTTATTTCTTTTTGTTTAATTCATGGAATAAAAATATTAAATCTGGCTATTAATCTCATGGAGGTGTTTATTTAAGCAAATAGTAATCCGCTGAATTTTAAATTAATGTATTGATTATTCTAGATATAGTTAACATATCACTTCACCATACATTTTCTAGGTGTGCCGTACAGTTACAATCTTCTTTTTCACCCAGTTTTCTTGATAAAATAAAAATATATATCAACGTAACATATCTGACAATTTTAAGCATATTGGTGTTAGTTTTAATGCTAATAATAGCAGAAAAGTTTTAGGAAAACATGGCAATTCTTTATTGATTTAACAAACTAGCAATTGTACCCAAACATGCTTCAGCATATTATGGTGAAACTCCAATTGTATGTTGAAAATAATATCACTTTCACTACAAATATATATATATATATATATATATATATATATATATAAATGAGATAATAAATTGACTCTGGAATGAAGAAAACCCTTCATCTTTGAAGAATGAATAAAAATCTTTATTATTTTTTTTAAAGACTAATTTAAAAATAATGGCTTTATAAAACAATTTCTACTGATAATTCAAGTTTACTTTTGACTTGAATGGATTCATAATGATATTAAATAAGTAACATATCATGAAACATTAAAAAGTGAACATTTTTGATTTTTTAAAATTATGATATAGACTTTCTTTTAAAGAAATACTTTTAAAAATTACATTTATTTTAATTCCAAATGTTTATTTAATTTTTTAAAAGAATGTTTTAAATATTGTTTTAATATTTTCTTTTTTATTAAAATGGTATTGTTATGAAGCGTTATATACAAAATAAAATAAAAACTTTAAAATTTAAATAAACTCTCTTTGTAACTCTTTTTTTAAATTAAAAATGCTTTGAGTATTTTAACACAAGTAGATACATGAAAAGATTATTTATAATAAAATTATAGTCAAATGATAATAACAGAAAATTTTTAATAAACTTCCTTTATTTGAAAACACAAGTTATAGAAATAAAACAACAAAATATTGTTCTATATTATAAATATTATCACATAAATTTATTACTGAATATAATGATATACTACATATCAGAAATAAAATACATAGATAACAGTCTGGCACGATACTTTACAGAAAACTATTCTATTGGTCTGCAGAAACAGGTATGTATTTAATCTAATGGGAGAAACAAGTTATTAATATTTTCCAGTTATTATAATTAAAAAATGATAAATAATAACATCAAAGCCAAGCACTGGCATGCTTAAAAAAAAAAAAGGGGGGGGGTGGAATAAAATGAAAATTTTAGTTTATTATTAAAATAAATGCATAAATTAATCAGCGAGATGAAAAGAAATGTCTCATTCAAACTGCTAAGAATATCCTTGTATTTGAAGATATCAGAAATACAAGTGGTTTTAACTCCAGTTCCAATAAAAAGAAAAAAAATATTACTAGCTTTTATTTATAGTGCAGTATATATTACCGCCACTCATTAATTAAAGAAACTTATTGATGGAAAGAAAATTGGCATGAGAGGATTATCAAAACATATACTAAATATTAAAACAACAACGAAAATGCTTGTGTCAAGCATAGATTATGAAGCACTTTCCAACACAGCCAGAAAACTGTAAAGAAACTCCACCGTTAAATAAGGTGAAAGAAGCTATGTAAGTAAACAGTTTAGAAAACATATAATACATTGAAAAATACAGTTTTCGAAATTACCTTCCAGTGTCAAAAAAGTAGTCTAATTATTTTGTGCAGCCCTGTATATGATCAAAAGATGTGGATATATAGCCTGATAAAATTTAGTTCTGTTAGAATATTCACATTTAGCAATTTTCGCTAATCGATGGAAATGCACTTGAATCGATGGAAATGACATGTTTAAAGGAAATCCATTGTTAAATATCTTCTTTAAAAAAGAAAACTATTAATTATTCTAGTATGCTTTAAATGTTTTGTTATCTTTCATGTAATCTTTTCAGGAATAGTATGGCTAATATGACATACAATGCAATAAATAACTAAAAAATCAGAAAATTTATCCTCAGTGTTGAATTTAGACATTTTTCTCCGGGAGGGATTTCTGTGGCTCCGAGGGAACATTATAGAGTTCTGGAGGGTAAATTGAATTTTTTGATCATTAAAAGCATAAAATCTCAAATCTTTTAGGGGGGGGGGAGAAAGATTTGAAGGGCCATCCCTTGAATTCAACACTGCTCTCCCCTTCCCTTAATATTATTATCATTATTTTTTTAAAACTTATATCGGAAAACATACAAAAACACATTTGCATTTATTATCTCAAAACATACTGTAGTTTTGGGATGGTCAATAGCAACGCACACCTGAGAATGTTTAAATTTCAGTTTTCCAAAAATTGCATTTTTGTTAATCACTTGGAGTAAATAAAGCAATTTGAGTAAAATAAATTAAGAAGAATAATAATTAAATTTCATTTTTAAGAATTAATTTTCAGCTGTGTGTATTAAGGCAAAACAAATTATTTTTTAATTGCTTTACATAATTTGTAAAATTATTTTTTCATGGATTTAGGGAGAAAGTAAATTAACAATTTAATTAATAAAGAAGAGAAATATGAAAACAAACTAGTACATAACAATATAGTTAGTTGTTCTTTGAGTTCTAGAATAATAAAAAAATATATATATTAATGCAAAGGGCATAAAATTTTCAATTATTAAATTCTTCATCTACAAAACACATGTACTTCGCTAGATTTTCTATCATTGTAACATAATTTGATTTAAAAACTAAATACTGATGAATATTTCATAATATTTATTTTTTTAAATATAACCTAATGATGTTCCATCAAATATCTCAAAATATATTATCTTCAATATTTAGTTAAACTAACAAAAATAATTACCCTCACTTCAAAGAACTGTAAGTAAACAACCAAATTATAACCTTGATAATATTGTTAAAATGCATTTTAGATCATTTCAACATTAATAAATTATATATGCAGCTTAATAATTACTAAGCATAGCAAATTATAACCTTCATAATATTGTTAAAATACATTTTAGATCATTTCAACATTAATAAACATTAAATAAATTATATATGCAGCTTAATAATTACTAAGCACAGCAAATTATAACATTGATAGCATCATAGATAATAGTAGTAGGAAAACAAGAGTTCGAGGACAGCAGGCGGAGGTGGCAATGTGGCACCGTGCCACCTCCGCCTGTGCCACCTCCGCCCGCACATCCGCCTACCACACCTCCGCCTCCCGCACCTCCTCTGAATCCGATTCCAGCGCCACCTAACGGAAAAAGGGTAAAATATGAACTGTAAGAAGAGGGGTGAACCTAAGAACTCTAAGATGAGCTTAAATGGACAAGATTATCATACTATACGATGAATATTGATTTTATATACTAATTTTGAATGACAAACACCTTAATGAGTATCACTAATTAAGCGAAACAATGAAAAAATATAAATTTTAACGAAAAAAGTCGATTTCTTAAGAATTTTTCAACTATAAGACGAGGATATCAACTTATAAGAAGAAATTTAAACTTACATTTTAGTTTTTGAACAATCATTACATTAATGAGTATCACTAATTAAGCGAAATAAAATAACAATTTTATCGAAAAAACTGATTTCTTATGAATTTTTCAACTATAACATGAGAATATCAAACTATAAGATGGATTTTAAACTTATATTATAGTTTCTGAATAATGGACACCTTAATGAGTATAATAATTAAGCAAAAGAAAATATTACTTTTAACGAAAAAAGCTGATTTTTTAAGACTTTTTCAACTATAAGATGAGGATATCAAATCATAAGCCGTAGATTAAACATGTATATTAATTTTGAACGACGAACATCTTAATGAGTATTACTAATTAGACGAAACAATCGAAAAATATCAATTTTAAGGTATAAAGCTGATTTTTTAAGAATTTTTCAAGTATAAGATGATAATATCAACTTAAAAGAGGAAATTACACTTATATTTTTTAGTTTTTGAACAGTAATACACAGAAAATATTCAAAATTTGAAAGATTTTTACCAAATTAATTGATTTTTTCATACAATAATAAGTGTTTTAGCAGCAATTACATAATTTTATTGTATATAACTGATAACTGTACATAATATAATCTTTTTATATCATTTAGACTTGAAATAAGAACCATGTGTAAGTAAAAAAACAGATGTTTCTTTATTCTCAATACGCAAACATTTTTTTTTTCATTCCCCAACTGTAGCACTTATGAGGGATGGCAATAATCCAACCCCCCCCACATTCTAAGAAAAGGGGAGACATAACAATGACCGTCTAGGTCACAACTTTTACTTTGACGTAATATACATATTATTCACTATCAATGTTTACAAAAAATCCATGTTGGGTGATAGATATGTGTTATATTTTAATAAAGATTACCCTTTTCCATCTTCTTAACGATTGCTAATAATTATACAAAACAAAAGAAATATCGATTTTTAACGAAAAAATGTGAATTTTAATGAATTTTACACACGTTTTCGGTATTATTATACACTAACACATAGGATTTTATTTCTTAGATGATTACAATACAGAGAAAAGTATATACCTTTAGATTACTTTACGTGAAAAATTTCATAGTAATTATATAAACTCCTGTTTACATCACTAATTTACATATGAAAATAAGGATTTATAGGATAAAATAAATAATCTTAACTTATACTTAGTAATTTTTACGCAATTCCAATGATTTTATACCATGTTTTACACGAGTTTTATATTAATTAACTTCCAATATTTTCCATGATAAGATTAAATATATTCTATCACAGAAATAACACTATCTAAATTTTCACTTAAACTATTATTCTAAGTATTGATATCCACTTATAGCTTTGCTTTACTTAAACTTTTACCTGCAATCATGTGAACTTTCTCGAATTCGGTTGTTTAAAGTTCTTATTTTAAAGAAATGTACAATGGTTAGGCAACCATTATACTACTCTTTAAAATAACACTTTAAACAATCGAAATCGAGAAAAAATGGGATGTTAGATTTAGGCTTGATCCTGCTGTTCAACATCGATCACGTGATCAACTTGGATATCTGAAACAGTTGAATGGGGTTTCATTTTCTTTCCTTGAAGGTAAATATTTTATTGGTTGTGTAATTTGAAATCAGTCGTTGTAGAATGTCGTGAATTTTTCAAGTCATAAGCAGATACACATGTTTAAGTTATACTCCGATATGAATTCTCGGTTCATTTTCGACTCATCATATAATTTACTTGTATGCATATCTATCCGAAATCAGCAGTATTCATCACTTGAAGTGATAACATAAACTAAAAGTCCGCGATACCCATTATCTGTATGCTTTGCTGTTATATTAGTCACTTCTGAACCGATGGATATGTTTTCAGTTATCTACACTTCAGTAGGTAAATCTAAAGGAAACTCTGAAGCTTTTTTATTTGATTAAGACTGATATAAATTGTTTCTTGTATCTGTCTGTAATGTCAACACCCTTAAAGCATCTCTATCTGTTAGTCTTTGGTTACTGTTACAGTCGGTAACTTCCAGACTTATATATTGATATTAACATCAACAAAATGAGTCCCATCAGTTGCTGATACATTAATGGTTTTCTCATGCATATTTAATTTGTCGAAATCACAAATGATTCTTAATATACCATATATTGGATCCAAGATAGATTACCATTTGAAGGTATTATTTTGTATTTTCACAGCTCTAACACTATGATTTTAACAACTGAAGTCGAAAAAATGCTATGTTAGACATAGGTCTGGTTCTGACTTTTGAGTAAATTTTTGTTAATATGTAAATATTTTTAGAAAAACTTGAAATATTTATTTTTTTTTTGTTAAAAAAATTTTTTTTTAGTTTTGTAAACTTTTTTTTAAAACTTTTTTTTAGTTTGTAAAAACTTTTTTTTTTAACTTTGTAGAAACTTTTTTTTATATATGTAAAAACTTTTTTTTTAATTTGTAAAAACTTTTTTTGTAAAAACTTGTTTTTAATTGTAAAAAAAAATTTTTTTTTAAAAATTTGTAAAAATTTTTTAATTTTTTATTTGTAAAAACATTTTTTTTAATGAATTTTATATATTTTTCATTAATCTGATGTATAGTATTATCAAAAGTTGATTTTCATATGTATGTATGTAAACTGGATATTCATTGGGGAAAATGTTGTTTCATTGAACAAGTTATGATAAATCTCAAGTCTTACGTAAAGCAAAATTAGTTATTTACTGTCATGTAGAAATTTCATGTTAAAAATCATACAGTGTATTTTAACAATGAAATATGTTTTATAAAAATAAACACAGATGTGTATAAGTAGATGGAAAAGGGGGGTTTTGCCCCATGAGGCGGTGCTGCGGTGCTAAATGAGGCGGTGCTGCGGTCCGGCGGCGATGTATCTATACAAGTAGATGGAAAAGGGGGGTTTTGCCCCATGAGGCGGTGCTGCGGTGCTAAATGAGGCGGTGCTGCGGTCCGGCGGCGGTGCTAAATTGTTGTAAAAGACTACGATGATAAAATTCAAACTTAAAATCGAGGGTGGGGTGAAAGGGTGTGCTATAGGAGAGGGGATTTTAGGAGGGGGCAGCATGTTATAGTAGGGGGGGTATTTTTTTTAAGGGGGGCTTAATTTTAAAAAATTTAAAATTGTCTTATATTACCAGGTATCGGCTATGGTAGAGTACGACTACTATCCCCTTGCCCCCCCCCTTACCCCATGCCCCCCCCCTAAATTGTTGTAAAAGACTACGATGATAAAATTCAAACTTAAAATCGAGGGTGGGGCGAAAGGGTGTGCTATAGGAGAGGGGGTTTTAGGAGGGGGCAGCATGTTATAGTAGGGGGGGTATTTTTTTTAAGGGGGGGCTTAATTTTAAAATATTTAAAATTGTCTTATATTACCAGGTATCGGCTATGGTAGAGTACGACTACTATCCCCTTGCCCCCCCCCTACCCCATGCCACCCCCCCAATTTTTTTTTTTTTTTTTTTTTTTTTTTTTTAAATTTTAGGAGAGATAAAGTTTAAAGTGGTGTCGCCCTCTATCGGTAAGTATGAAAATTATGGAATTTAAAATGACTGCTTCTGAATTTTAAGTTATAGCATAGTATAAAATAAAATATTCTAAAGTATCTCATCATACTGCTTATAATGGAAATTTAAGTTATAGCATGGTGTAAAATAAAGTAACTTACCACTGCCTACAATGGAAATATATAGTTATAGCATAGCACTTAATAAATAATTTTAAAGTGTCTTAGCAAACTGCTTACAATGAAAATATTTAGTTAAAGCATAGCACTTAATAAAATATTTTAAAGTTTCTTACCAAACTGCTTATAATGGAAATTTAAGTTATAGCATGGTGTAAAATAAAGTAACTTACCACTGCTTCCAATGGAAATATATAGTTATAGCATAGCACTTAATAAATAATTTTAAAATGTGTTACCATAGTGCTCGCAAAGGAATATGAAATAGAAATTTAAGTTCTAGCATAAAGCTAAATAATAAATAATTTTAAAGTGTCTTAGCAAACTGCTTACAATGAAAATATTTAGTTAAAGCATAGCACTTAATAAAATATTTTAAAGTTTCTTACCAAACTGCTTACAATGGAAATATTTAGTTATAGCGTAGCACTTAACAAAAATTTTAAAGTGACACATGTAAATAATTATAGTTATAAACCGACATATAGGCAGATAGGCAGGCACACAGACAAGCAGGCAGGCAGGTAGGCAGACAGACAGACACACAGTGAACTATTTGTTACGTACACAAGCATGCATATACGAAGTGAACTAATTGTAATAAAATACAAGACGTGCATACGTTTTAAAACATTTTTTTTTCCTTCACAGAAATTAAGAAAATATTAAATTTCGACTACAACTTTTACTTTGAAATAGCGTTCTCCCTTGTTAAAAATTATTAGCTTTTAACAAACATGTAAATGAAGCGGGGTTCGAACCTCGAACTTGACAAAATGATCTCATGATGTGTTGATTTGCAGTAGGTTTAAACGAACACACCATGAGACCATGTTTATTAGACGCGATTTAAGATATATAAGAAAAGGTGTCACGTGACTGAACATATTGGATTATTACTATACAGTACTAATGATATTATAAATTTTGTAAAATAATTTAAGCTTTACGATAAACTTTAATGTTTAAACTTACAAACACATTGGAATGTATTTATAACATATAAAATAACCTTATAAAAGGTTGGTTGGTTTGTTGGTTTTATAAACTTGCAAAGCAAAGCGTATCTTACCAATTTACATACAAGAGATTTTGTAACATAAATTATATAATACAGCAAATTTTAACTTACCAAGTGAGGTTTAAGGATACTGTAATAGAATTTTTAATTGTATACTTTAAAAAAGAAAGTTTAACTTACCATTATGTTTAAACTCGGATTCGAACTGTCAACCTTTTGGCTAGCTTTCCAATGCGCTCCCAATTACGCTACGATGGCTCCGTACAATTAATATAAATAATGAAACCTAACACAATGTTACTTTTTTTTCCTAAGATTTTCAAGTTAATAAAACAGGATATGACGACATTTATAGAATAACATCCTGTTTTACAACGATAAGAATAGAATATAAGAAGCTTGTACACCATAATGAATTTACTGTTTAAAGTTTTGACTTAAACGATTATTCTTCTAATTACTTAAAACCTTGCTGTATATTTGCTTGATCACCTATCTGTTTACCCTGCTTTTTGGATACTTCTAAACCTGAAAATGACTACTTCGCTTAACACATCTTACTATGAAATTTCAGAAATCAGCGAATTTAGTAGAATATTTCAGTATTTTGACGTTTTTACCCCATACCATTGGGACTTAGGGGAGGATACGATTGTCGAAGTGCAAATGAATAAGGACTGTGAGTTAAACGTTCACATTCAAAAATATAAAGAATTTGAGAATAGTGGTAAAATGTACCCTACAAATGAAGGAATTACAATATCGTGCGCAACCTTTGATAAATTTGAAACGAGAATGACAAAATTTAATTTTGACTCTGCAGAAAAAGAAACATTCGTATCTAACAACGACTTACTAACGATTTATGTGGATAAGGAATCATGCATACTGCAAAAACTATTGAAACCTGATTGTTTACTACTTACAAAAGAACAAATTCTCAAACTAGAGAAAAACTGTATTGAAATTAGCGAATGTCTTATTCAAACTTTTTTAACAAAACTTTTACCTGTTTATGTTTTAAAAAACGTAAAAATATGTAAATGTTCTCACTTTACAGAGGAAGAGGCGATGGACTATTTTTTAGAATGCTTCGATCATGAATTAGAGAGATCAGTATATCGCACGTTTGACTGTTATTTATGTTCAATCGGCCAACCAGTAGAAATGGATCATGAATGTATGAGATATAATTTAAGAAAACAGTTTAACTGGTGCGCAGACAGTGCTTTGTTAAATTTCAACATTAAGGAATTTGTGAAAAACCTGCTACAGAAATGTACATGTAATTATACTTATTTATTTTTTGAATCTATGAATGTAGACTTTTATAATAAGCATTTGAGCAATGTATTTATAAATTAACGTAGAAATGTTTTATATTTAATAAATATTTGTTTAGTTTTTCATCATGTGTCTGTTTTTTATTTATGTATAAGGAATAAATAAGTTTAGTTTTCGGAAAGTTTTACAATTTTTATTTAGAAAATGTAGAAACTTGTTTTATTTTTCTACAAAAATTAAGGATTTTATACTATTTCATTAAACATGTGTACCATTATTATAATATAACTTACATATTGTATACAAAATACTACCCTTTACTTGATAAATTATTTAAGATTTTAAACCAAAACTGAGCGAATATTATAAAGATTATCGAGTTTGAAAATAGATCTGTTGTCTACCAGAGCAAAAACAGGAAACTACTTATTTGTGGATAACATCCCTGTTTTCTTACTGATAACGATACTTCTTGTATAGTTTAAGGTATAAAAATTATTTCATTTACTTAATTAGCAATACCATATAATGAACGAGTATATTCACACATTTAAATTTGCATTTTAAGCTACGATGAATACATAATAAAACATTACTTGTATACTTTTACATAAAAATTGAAAATACATTTATACTTAACGAAATCACCCACTGTATAATAAAAGATACTTTGCTAAATTACTTATGTTTAACATACAGACTAATTTCTGTATACGATATATAACACGTGACGCTATTTTTAATTATTTTAAGCATGCGCGCCCTCTACAATTAAATAAATATTCATGAAAAGTTTTATTTGAAATAATATTCATACTGTTTCTGTGCCGTTAAGACGTTCTAATCTTTTCTCCGTTTAAGTGATCTGCGATTTTAATTGATTTAAATTAAATAAGTACAATGCAAGACATGATGTTAGACGAGCCAACCAAGATAAGAAAAGCCTTGACATCGGAGTTTAAGGAGCAAATAGACTGTACTATTTTAATGAAACCTGTTTTGAATAAGGAACCGATGGCCTCTTCATCAGATCAAGTCGATCAAAAGTTACCTTTTACATGTGATACATGTAAAAAAGTATTTACTAAAAAATATATGTTATTAAGACATATGAACTTACATTTAGAAAAAAACCCCTCTAAGTGTGATAATCTGTTTACTACAAAGAGCGCTTTACAGGATGATATGCTAATTAATCCCAAGACATCTGCCACATATAAATGTGAGAAATGCAGTAAGACTTTCTCACGAAAAAATGTGTTAGTTAGACACATGAAATTTCACTTAGAAAAGAAACCTTTTAATTGTAAAATGTGTTCGAAATCATTTGTGCAGAAAAGCGACTTACAAAAGCATAACTTAGTACATTCTAAACAAGGCGTTATGCATAAATGTAATGAATGTGATAAAAAGTTTTTACGGGAAAAAAATTTAATAAATCATACTATGATTCATAACACCCCTCAGCAAAAGAAAAGGAATATTGAACCGTTTACCAGACACTATAAATGTGTTGATTGTTCTGAAATATTTAATCACAGATTTGACTTAGTGAAGCATAGAAAAATTCATCTCTCGCCCAAAGAACATATATCTGAACAGCGTACTGAACTTTTAAACCATTTACAGAATTTATTACTACGTATAGACACTTTACAAAATGCTATAAAAAATGAAACTATTCCTTTTTGAAATATTGACTTTACCAATTTATTTGAACTATACAACTTCTTGTATATACTAATGTATGTGTTTAAATAATTAAATAAATAATAGATAAGTGAAAAAGCTTTTATGTTTTATTTTTCAATATGATTATATTATATCACTATTATGTGAATGAATGGACTTGTAAATTTAAACCCTATGTATAAAAATAAATTTCTTGCACTTTTACAAGAAGTAAAAATTTAATACAAATATATTTCAGATTTTTTAAATATATTATTGATTCACATATGATAGTTAAATTAATATGCTATTAAACATATACTTTTGTATAATCTATATTATTAATTTTCTTTAACACATATTACTTTTTTACAATAAATCGATTTAACTAATTATACATTTGTGTAATTAAACAAACTTATTTTACTAAATATACGTATCGATAATTAATTTTTATTATTTACATACACATGATTATACTTTTTATCGTACGCGATTAACTATTTATACATTTAATAAGCGTTGCCATACCCGCTTTTATAAATAATTAGATATTATAAAGCATACGGATTTCACATAAACAAGCAATATATATTTTCGTTAAATGAACAACTTGAATCTTTAATCTATAACGTCATATTTACTTTTAAACTTGCTTTTAACTGTAACCATCACTCTTTTTTAACCTATGTTAGTAACTGTTTAGATATAATATAATCAGTTTACTGTTGACTTTTGTCGTGACTGAACCTTTTACTGTTTGTTATTTAAAAATAGCTTGTGAATTAGATGGGATTAAACGGTCGTGTGAAGAAATGGCTTCTTCAACAAAGTTTCAACGTTTAGATAAACCTATGGAAAATTCTGATTTTTATAAAAATGAATTTTTACCCAAATCTAATATACAGGAGAACTATGAAACACTATCACCTACCTTGGACTTGTATGCAGCACAGCCTAAGATTACCAAGGATTCTACAACCCCAATATTTACTAACTGTGATAATGACGAAACGTCTTTCCCCGACACCTGTTGTGAGTCTACCTCTGCTAAAAGCTTTTTGGATACAATGTTTAAGGATCTAGATTTTAAAAATTTGGAAACATATCTTACCTCACAGCCTACAAGTGGTTTAATTTCTTCAAATGAACCATCAACTAGCATTACACATAGTAGTGAACAATTATATAACATACCCCCTCCCATCGCATGTGTGAATAACATTTCCAAAACCAAACATGGTAAATCTCGCATTTTTGTCATGTTTCGGATTAAACTTGCTGATTTTATATTTTTAACTTTAAAACGACATTATAAACAGTTTTATGTACATATTGAAGAGATCAAACACAATGTATTTCCAAATGAAGAAATTTCATCAACAAATAGAATTTTTATGGATATTTCAACATGGTATGAATTCCAATATAAAATTTTGGATTTAATTTAAAATATAAAAGTTCATCGTTTATTGCTAACAATACAGTATTAGTGTTAAATTATAATAATTCTATTATGCAAATAAAAAACTTAAAGAATTATACACATTGTGTTTTAAACGATTTTCAGTTAGAAAATTTAAAAGAAAAAGCTATTGATTTTAATAGCAATCTTATTAAACACTTGTATACAGTTCATCTACCGCAGTTAATTAAGCAAAAATGCACACTCGTTAATTTACCTTCTGAAATCGAGCGTGTTTTACTAACGAAACTTATCTCTTCTATTGAGGATAATGTACTGACAATATTAAACCAAATTTATGAATGTGTAGGATGTATATTTAGACACCAATCCCAAAGTCTACATACATGTTTCACCTTTAATAAACGTGAAAGATTTAATCACTTAGGGGATATGATTTTAATGCTTGTAAATTTTGATTATGTTATTTCAAGGTTTTTAAACAGAGTTGAATGTATCAGTGAAAACTTTTTACGTAACATTAATGTGGAATTTATTCGAAATGTATTATTTAAGTCCTGAAAATAAAATATTTTGCTTTAAATCTGTGTGTTTATTTAAACAAAATGTGTGTGTGTTTATTAATATTGTTTAACTTGCAATTTAAGATTAATAATTTCTGTTATATGTTTATAACAGAAACATGATAACATAGTATGTATACTAAATGTTAGTAACATACTACACATGTTAGTAAATGTATTTTTGAACTATTATAAAAGTTTTTAAAATTTTACAAGATAGCAAAATTATTTTTCAGTTAAAAAAGTTTTAAAACTTAATAAAAGTATTTCATACTTTATCAATGTTGATTCGTCTTGTATGTTTATATTATATAATGGTAACATACTATATAGTTGTTATGTTACTACATGTACTTATAAAAATAATTTAAACATGTTATATTATTGTAAAAGTTTTTAAAAAATTTACAAAGTAACTTAATTAAATTATAAGTAAACAAAATAATTATTTTTTTAATTAAAATAAATTAACAAAAATGAAAAGTTATCAAAATTATTTTATAAATGTTTTAAAATACTTAATTTTAATAAATTGTGTCTATGTATATATATATATATATATATATATATATGTGTGTGTGTGTGTATGTACCTATATACATGTGGAACTTTAGTTAATTAATAGAAATTCTCAATCTTTGTCATTAGAAACCCTATATTCTGATAATTAATAACAATTAGCTTTAAATTAAAGAAATAGATTAATTTATACTTACAAATATAGCCCACTTATAATAGCACATCCATCTTACATAGTTACTTCAGACATTATGCTTGTTACTATCCTAGCAACAGGATGTTTTTGTCGTACCACGTGATTTCCTTTAAAGTCACGTGATCATGAAGATAACAGTTAAACACAACGTGTTTGACATTTTCACTTCTGCTATAGAAGAAGCTTGTTTAGTAAGTTATAATGTCCTGTATTCTTTATTTTACACTTTATTTTACAATTTATTAAGAAGATCTAATTTAAATAACGTTTATATTGCAAACGTAAGGTAAAAGCACTAAATTATTGTTTTAAAAGCCTTTTATTTTGTAATTCTATCGACCATAAGATGATGTAATACATTTAAAATCTTACTATTGGGTTTTATTTTAGCATAAACATTATTTATTCAACTGGCTAATGCTTTTAGAAGTAACTTAATTTTCTTACACAAGCGGAAAATAATATTTCTTCATTAATATATCATGTTTACAAAATTTTTAAGTTATATATAATATAACTTGTAAATACATAGTATATTTTTATACTATAAGTATCTATAAGTATATGTATACTTACATGTTATTTAAGTATATATGTATACTTATGGATTTGGTATATACATATACTATGTATTTACAAGTTATATTATATATAACTTAAAAATTTTGTAAACATGATATATTAATGAAGAAATATTATTTTCCGCTTGTGTAAGAAAATTAAGTTACTTCTAAAAGCATTAGCCAGTTGAATAAATAATGTTTATGCTAAAATAAAACCCAATAGTAATATTTTAAATGTATTACATCATCTTATGGTCGATAGAATTACAAAATAAAAGGCTTTTAAAACAATAATTTAGTGCTTTTACCTTACGTTTGCAATATAAACGTTATTTAAATTAGATCTTCTTAATAAATTGTAAAATAAAGTGTAAAATAAAGAATACAGGACATTATAACTTACTAAACAAGCCTCTTCTATAGCAGAAGTGAAAATGTCAAACACGTTGTGTTTAACTGTTATCTTCATGATCACGTGACTTTAAAGGAAATCACGTGGTACGACAAAAACATCCTGTTGCTAGGATAGTAACAAGCATAATGTCTGAAGTAACTATGTAAGATGGATGTGCTATTATAAGTGGGCTATATTTGTAAGTATAAATTAATCTATTTCTTTAATTTAAAGCTAATTGTTATTAATTATCAGAATATAGGGTTTCTAATGACAAAGATTGAGAATTTCTATTAATTAACTAAAGTTCCACATGTATATAGGTACATACACACACACACATATATATATATATATATATATATATACATAGACACAATTTATTAAAATTAAGTATTTTAAAACATTTATAAAATAATTTTGATAACTTTTCATTTTTGTTAATTTATTTTAATTAAAAAAATAATTATTTTGTTTACTTATAATTTAATTAAGTTACTTTGTAAATTTTTTAAAAACTTTTACAATAATATAACATGTTTAAATTATTTTTATAAGTACATGTAGTAACATAACAACTATATAGTATGTTACCATTATATAATATAAACATACAAGACGAATCAACATTGATAAAGTATGAAATACTTTTATTAAGTTTTAAAACTTTTTTAACTGAAAAATAATTTTGCTATCTTGTAAAATTTTAAAAACTTTTATAATAGTTCAAAAATACATTTACTAACATGTGTAGTATGTTACTAACATTTAGTATACATACTATGTTATCATGTTTCTGTTATAAACATATAACAGAAATTATTAATCTTAAATTGCAAGTTAAACAATATTAATAAACACACACACATTTTGTTTAAATAAACACACAGATTTAAAGCAAAATATTTTATTTTCAGGACTTAAATAATACATTTCGAATAAATTCCACATTAATGTTACGTAAAAAGTTTTCACTGATACATTCAACTCTGTTTAAAAACCTTAAAATAACATAATCAAAATTTACAAGCATTAAAATCATATCCCCTAAGTGATTAAATCTTTCACGTTTATTAAAGGTGAAACATGTATGTAGACTTTGGGATTGGTGTCTAAATATACATCCTACACATTCATAAATTTGGTTTAATATTGTCAGTACATTATCCTCAATAGAAGAGATAAGTTTCGTTAGTAAAACACGCTCGATTTCAGAAGGTAAATTAACGAGTGTGCATTTTTGCTTAATTAACTGCGGTAGATGAACTGTATACAAGTGTTTAATAAGATTGCTATTAAAATCAATAGCTTTTTCTTTTAAATTTTCTAACTGAAAATCGTTTAAAACACAATGTGTATAATTCTTTAAATTTTTTATTTGCATAATAGAATTATTATAATTTAACACTAATACTGTATTGTTAGCAATAAACGATGAACTTTTATATTTTAAATTAAATCCAAAAATTTTATATTGGAATTCATACCATGTTGAAATATCCATAAAAATTCTATTTGTTGATGAAATTTCTTCATTTGGAAATACATTGTGTTTGATCTCTTCAATATGTACATAAAACTGTTTATAATGTCGTTTTAAAGTTAAAAATATAAAATCAGCAAGTTTAATCCGAAACATGACAAAAATGCGAGATTTACCATGTTTGGTTTTGGAAATGTTATTCACACATGCGATGGGAGGGGGTATGTTATATAATTGTTCACTACTATGTGTAATGCTAGTTGATGGTTCATTTGAAGAAATTAAACCACTTGTAGGCTGTGAGGTAAGATATGTTTCCAAATTTTTAAAATCTAGATCCTTAAACATTGTATCCAAAAAGCTTTTAGCAGAGGTAGACTCACAACAGGTGTCGGGGAAAGACGTTTCGTCATTATCACAGTTAGTAAATATTGGGGTTGTAGAATCCTTGGTAATCTTAGGCTCTGCTGCATACAAGTCCATGGTAGGTGATAGTGTTTCATAGTTCTCCTGTATATTAGATTTGGGTAAAAATTCATTTTTATAAAAATCAGAATTTTCCATAGGTTTATCTAAACGTTGAAACTTTGTTGAAGAAGCCATTTCTTCACACGACCGTTTAATCCCATCTAATTCACAAGCCATTTTTAAATAACAAACAGTAAAAGGTTCAGTCACGACAAAAGTCAACAGTAAACTGATTATATTATATCTAAACAGTTACTAACATAGGTTAAAAAAGAGTGATGGTTACAGTTAAAAGCAAGTTTAAAAGTAAATATGACGTTATAGATTAAAGATTCAAGTTGTTCATTTAACGAAAATATATATTGCTTGTTTATGTGAAATCCGTATGCTTTATAATATCTAATTATTTATAAAAGCGGGTATGGCAACGCTTATTAAATGTATAAATAGTTAATCGCGTACGTTAAAAAGTATAATCATGTGTATGTAAATAATAAAAATTAATTATCGATACGTATATTTAGTAAAATAAGTTTGTTTAATTACACAAATGTATAATTAGTTAAATCGATTTATTGTAAAAAAGTAATATGTGTTAAAGAAAATTAATAATATAGATTATACAAAAGTATATGTTTAATAGCATATTAATTTAACTATCATATGTGAATCAATAATATATTTAAAAAATCTGAAATATATTTGTATTAAATTTTTACTTCTTGTAAAAGTGCAAGAAATTTATTTTTATACATAGGGTTTAAATTTACAAGTCCATTCATTCACATAATAGTGATATAATATAATCATATTGAAAAATAAAACATAAAAGCTTTTTCACTTATCTATTATTTATTTAATTATTTAAACACATACATTAGTATATACAAGAAGTTGTATAGTTCAAATAAATTGGTAAAGTCAATATTTCAAAAAGGAATAGTTTCATTTTTTATAGCATTTTGTAAAGTGTCTATACGTAGTAATAAATTCTGTAAATGGTTTAAAAGTTCAGTACGCTGTTCAGATATATGTTCTTTGGGCGAGAGATGAATTTTTCTATGCTTCACTAAGTCAAATCTGTGATTAAATATTTCAGAACAATCGACACATTTATAGTGTCTGGTAAACGGTTCAATATTCCTTTTCTTTTGCTGAGGGGTGTTATGAATCATAGTATGATTTATTAAATTTTTTTCCCGTAAAAACTTTTTATCACATTCATTACATTTATGCATAACGCCGTGTTTAGAATGTACTAAGTTATGCTTTTGTAAGTCGCTTTTCTGCACAAATGATTTCGAACACATTTTACAATTAAAAGGTTTCTTTTCTAAGTGAAATTTCATGTGTCTAACTAACACATTTTTTCGTGAGAAAGTCTTACTGCATTTCTCACATTTATATGTGGCAGATGTCTTGGGATTAATTAGCATATCATCCTGTAAAGCGCTCTTTGTAGTAAACAGATTATCACACTTAGAGGGTTTTTTTTCTAAATGTAAGTTCATATGTCTTAATAACATATATTTTTTAGTAAATACTTTTTTACATGTATCACATGTAAAAGGTAACTTTTGATCGACTTGATCTGATGAAGAGGCCATCGGTTCCTTATTCAAAACAGGTTTCATTAAAATAGTACAGTCTATTTGCTACTTAAACTCCGATGTCAAGGCTTTTCTTATCTTGGTTGGCTCGTCTAACATCATGTCTTGCATTGTACTTATTTAATTTAAATCAATTAAAATCGCAGATCACTTAAACGGAGAAAAAATTAGAACGTCTTAACGGCACAGAAACAGTATGAATATTATTTCAAATAAAACTTTTCATGAATATTTATTTAATTGTAGAGGGCGCGCATGCTTAAAATAATTAAAAATAGCGCCACGTGTTATATATCGTATACAGAAATTAGTCTGTATGTTAAACATAAGTAATTTAGCAAAGTATCTTTTATTATACAGTGGGTGATTTCGTTAAGTATAAATGTATTTTCAATTTTTATGTAAAAGTATACAAGTAATGTTTTATTATGTATTCATCGTAGCTTAAAATGCAAATTTGAATGTGTGAATATACTCGTTCATTATATGGTATTGCTAATTAAGTAAATGAAATAATTTTTATACCTTAAACTATACAAGAAGTATCGTTATCAGTAAGAAAACAGGGATGTTATCCACAAATAAGTAGTTTCCTGTTTTTGCTCTGGTAGACAACAGATCTATTTTCAAACTCGATAATCTTTATAATATTCGCTCAGTTTTGGTTTAAAATCTTAAATAATTTATCAAGTAAAGGGTAGTATTTTGTATACAATATGTAAGTTATATTATAATAATGGTACACATGTTTAATGAAATAGTATAAAATCCTTAATTTTTGTAGAAAAATAAAACAAGTTTCTACATTTTCTGAATAAAAATTGTAAAACTTTCCGAAAACTAAACTTATTTATTCCTTATACATAAATAAAAAACAGACACATGATGAAAAACTAAACAAACATTTATTAAATATAAAACATTTCTACGTTAATTTATAAATACATTGCTCAAATGCTTATTATAAAAGTCTACATTCATAGATTCAAAAAATAAATAAGTATAATTACATGTACATTTCTCTAGCAGGTTTTTCACAAATTCCTTAATGTTGAAATTTAACAAAGCACTGTCTGCGCACCAGTTAAACTGTTTTCTTAAATTATATCTCATACATTCATGATCCATTTCTAGTGGTTGGCCGATTGAACATAAATAACAGTCAAACGTGCGATATACTGATCTCTCTAATTCATGATCGAAGCATTCTAAAAAATAGTCCATCGCCTCTTCCTCTGTAAAGTGAGAACATTTACATATTTTTACGTTTTTTAAAACATAAACAGGTAAAAGTTTTGTTAAAAAAGTTTGAATAAGACATTCGCTAATTTCAATACAGTTTTTCTCTAGTTTGAGAAATTGTTCTTTTGTAAGTAGTAAACAATCAGGTTTCAATAGTTTTTGCAGTATGCATGATTCCTTATCCACATAAATCGTTAGTAAGTCGTTGTTAGATACGAATGTTTCTTTTTCTGCAGAGTCAAAATTAAATTTTGTCATTCTCGTTTCAAATTTATCAAAGGTTGCGCACGATATTGTAATTCCTTCATTTGTAGGGTACATTTTACCACTATTCTCAAATTCTTTATATTTTTGAATGTGAACGTTTAACTCACAGTCCTTATTCATTTGCACTTCGACAATCGTATCCTCCCCTAAGTCCCAATGGTATGGGGTAAAAACGTCAAAATACTGAAATATTCTACTAAATTCGCTGATTTCTGAAATTTCATAGTAAGATGTGTTAAGCGAAGTAGTCATTTTCAGGTTTAGAAGTATCCAAAAAGCAGGGTAAACAGATAGGTGATCAAGCAAATATACAGCAAGGTTTTAAGTAATTAGAAGAATAATCGTTTAAGTCAAAACTTTAAACAGTAAATTCATTATGGTGTACAAGCTTCTTATATTCTATTCTTATCGTTGTAAAACAGGATGTTATTCTATAAATGTCGTCATATCCTGTTTTATTAACTTGAAAATCTTAGGAAAAAAAAGTAACATTGTGTTAGGTTTCATTATTTATATTAATTGTACGGAGCCATCGTAGCGTAATTGGGAGCGCATTGGAAAGCTAGCCAAAAGGTTGACAGTTCGAATCCGAGTTTAAACATAATGGTAAGTTAAACTTTCTTTTTTAAAGTATACAATTAAAAATTCTATTACAGTATCCTTAAACCTCACTTGGTAAGTTAAAATTTGCTGTATTATATAATTTATGTTACAAAATCTCTTGTATGCAAATTGGTAAGATACGCTTTGCTTTGCAAGTTTATAAAACCAACAAACCAACCAACCTTTTATAAGGTTATTTTATATGTTATAAATACATTCCAATGTGTTTGTAAGTTTAAACATTAAAGTTTATCGTAAAGCTTAAATTATTTTACAAAATTTATAATATCATTAGTACTGTATAGTAATAATCCAATTTGTTCAGTCACGTGACACCTTTTCTTATATATCTTAAATCGCGTCTAATAAACATGGTCTCATGGTGTGTTCGTTTAAACCTACTGCAAATCAACACATCATGAGATCATTTTGTCAAGTTCGAGGTTCGAACACCGCTTCATTTACATGTTTGTTAAAAGCTAATAATTTTTAACAAGGGAGTACGCTATTTCAAAGTAAAAGTTGTAGTCGAAATTTAATATTTTCTTAATTTCTGTGAAGGAAAAAAAAAATGTTTTAAAACGTATGCACGTCTTGTATTTTATGACAATTAGTTCACTTCGTATATGCATGCTTGTGTACGTAACAAATAGTTCACTGTGTGTCTGCCTGTCTGCCTACCTGCCTGCCTGCTTGTCTGTGTGCCTGCCTATCTGCCTATATGTCGGTTTATAACTATAATTATTTACATGTGTCACTTTAAAATTTTTGTTAAGTGCTACGCTATAACTAAATATTTCCATTGTAAGCAGTTTGGTAAGAAACTTTAAAATATTTTATTAAGTGCTATGCTTTAACTAAATATTTTCATTGTAAGCAGTTTGCTAAGACACTTTAAAATTATTTATTATTTAGCTTTATGCTAGAACTTAAATTTCTATTTCATATTCCTTTGCGAGCACTATGGTAACACATTTTAAAATTATTTATTAAGTGCTATGCTATAACTATATATTTCCATTGGAAGCAGTGGTAAGTTACTTTATTTTACACCATGCTATAACTTAAATTTCCATTATAAGCAGTTTGGTAAGAAACTTTAAAATATTTTATTAAGTGCTATGCTTTAACTAAATATTTTCATTGTAAGCAGTTTGCTAAGACACTTTAAAATTATTTATTAAGTGCTATGCTATAACTATATATTTCCATTGTAGGCAGTGGTAAGTTACTTTATTTTACACCATGCTATAACTTAAATTTCCATTATAAGCAGTATGATGAGATACTTTAGAATATTTTATTTTATACTATGCTATAACTTAAAATTCAGAAGCAGTCATTTTAAATTCCATAATTTTCATACTTACCGATAGAGGGCGACACCACTTTAAACTTTATCTCTCCTAAAAAAAAAAAAAAAAAAAAAAAAATTGGGGGGGGGGGGGGGGGGCATGGGGTAGGGGGGGGGCAAGGGGATAGTAGTCGTACTCTACCATAGCCGATACCTGGTAATATAAGACAATTTTAAAATTTTTAAAATTAAGCCCCCCCTTAAAAAAATACCCCCTACTATAACATGCTGCCCCCTCCTAAAACCCCCTCTCCTATAGCACACCCTTTCGCCCCACCCTCGATTTTAAGTTTGAATTTTATCATCGTAGTCTTTTACAACAATTTAGCACCGCCGCCGGACCGCAGCACCGCCTCATTTAGCACCGCAGCACCGCCTCATGGGGCAAAACCCCCATTTTCCATCTACTTGTATAGATACATATTTTATTATTATGGGTATTTAAACAATACATTGTGAATATTGTCTACATTTATATCAATTTCTCTTCAATACATTTTATCAGTTATATCAATAAAATTCTTTACAACACTTTGGATTTTTCTTTACAAATTTCACTTTTTGGATATCATATGTCAAATCAATAATGCTGCATGAGTAGTTTGGGTAAATGTTATGTTGGTTTATGTTCTATACAGTCAATTTTTCGAAGTATCCAATCTTATCTTTGACTGTTAAATTCTTCAAACTACTGGTTAATTTTTGAATATCCATCTTCAATATGATTTGGGATACTGTCTTCGACAAGTTCAACATAACAGTCATATGTCTATTCAGTTTATTACGAATAACGAATATTTTCTCACACTTTTCACACTGAAACAATTTTTTAACAGGATGTGTTTTCATATGAACTGATGGTCTGTATTTTCTAGTAAAAGATAATTCACGCTGTCTTGTAGATGATTTTTGACGATGATTACAAGTATATGGTTTTTCACTAGTATGGATTTGTATATGTTCTTTTAAATTCCATTTACTTGAAAAGTATTTGTTATAAGTGGAACACATCTGCAAGAGAAATAAATGCATATATTTAGAATTCCTTCTAACACTATAGACGAAAAAACATCACATTTTATAGAACATCTGGTACAATATTTTATTGTAAATTCACTCTAATAATGTTTAATATATGTATTCTAATATATCACATATAAGTACTCACATGTATATTATTCTTTAACTCTATATGTGTTGACGACGAATCATCCGGGGTATCCATTTCTGGTAAAGAGAGTTTCTGCTGTTTTGATTCATCTTGATCATCTATACAATAAAAGAAATATAATTATATACTTAGAAAAGATTTAATAGATAAATAATCATTTATTGATGTTTTACAATGATATAGTACAACTTACTTTATTCGTTAACAGAGAAATTGTTTCTCCAACTGGGTTAAAATCAGGAAATTTACTGGAGCTATACATATACAGTCATCTGAATAGTCATCTGCAAGAATTTGACTTGGAAAATGAGAACCTCTGCATCACTTTTCAAAATTTTATATTATCATCAGTTAAAGTGATCATGTGACAAAACTGCGCATGCGTACTAAACCAAAAAAATCAGTATAATAAGCTTTATCATGGAATCTTGCTTAAATATGGTCATATTAAAATGGTTAGTATGGTCTTAATTCTGAAATATTAATTATAAATATGAAAGTAGCAGATATACACGATTTCAAATGTTAGAGGAAGAAGTTACTCTACACGGAAGATGTTAATTGGAAATTCGCTAAATACAGTATAAAATTTGGTTTATGCGAACTTAATAATAGTGTTGGTACAATTGCAGTTGAAATTTTCTTTATTGTATTAAAAATATATAGTGTACAAAAGTCTAGGCTGCTAAATTCTGAGAAGTGATAGTGGCAATAATAGCAATTAAACTTCTATTTTTTTTTAATTTTTTAATTTTTTTTTAAATTTTGTAAAAAATGGGTACTTTTTGTAATATATTAAACCTTTGTAATTTTTTTTTCTTTTTTTTATGTAAAAAACTTTTTTTTTTGTAAAATGTTTTTTTAACTTTTTTTGTAAAAACTTTTTTTTTTTTGTAATTTTTTTTTATTTGTAATTTTTTTTTCCTTTGTAAATTGTCTTTTTATTTGTAATTTTTTTTTTCATTTGTATTTTTTTTTTCATTTGTATTTTTTTTTTTTTTTTTACTTTGTAAAAACTTTTATTTTGTTTTAATTTTTTAAGTTTTGATTAATAGATTTTGTGTTTGATATTTTTAGGTACTTACAATTTATTATTTTCATTTAACGTATATTTAACTTCTACGATGTTTCTATGGTAAAAATTATGTGTGATAAATAGTTGATAAGTGATAGAACATAAATTTTAATTTGAGATTTGAATTTTTGAATAGGAAACACAGTTCAAATATTATTTTACAAGCGTTTATGTTCAAATATGTTTCCGTTACTGTGATATAAAATAGCTCGAAATCATTGGAATGGTGTAAAAAATCACTAAATGCAAGCTAAAATTGGATATTTACTCGTTAAATCCATATATTTATATGTATATTTCTGAAAGGAATGGATAAAATGCTATTGCATGTTAATAAGTTATGCTAAAATAGGTATGTGATCAGTATCTAAGTTTATGTTAAAATGTCTAATATTTGGTAATATGTATCGTTTTCATAAACTAGGGTATTTGAAATAAAATGTTTAGATAACCTTAAAGTTTATATTCGTGCATATTCTGTTAAATTGGAAAATTTAAAACAATAAGATATTCATATTCATTTAGATAACAGTGTGTACTAAACTCCATATGCGTAATCAAGGTTCTACAAGTTCATATGGTTTCAAGTAAAAGTATAACTAAAAGTGGATATCAATACTTATAACATAAATTTTAACTTGAGTTTCAAATCTTTGAATGGAAAATACAATACAAATATTATTTACTCGCGTCTGTATTCAATTATTTTTTCGTTTCTGTGACATGAAAATAGCTTGAAATCACTGAAATGGTGTAAAAATTTGGTAAGTGAAAGCTAAAATTGGATATTTACTCGGTAAATCCATAATTTTATATGTATATTTCTGAAAGAAATGGGTAAAATAATATTAAATCATCTAAGTTATGTTAAAATAGGTATGTGAAAAGTATCTAAGTTCGGGTTAAAATGTTGTCTAATATTTAGTACTACGTATTGTTTTCATAAACTAGGCTATTTGAAATAAAAGTTTATATTTAGGCATATTCTGTTAAAACTGGAAAATTTAAAAAAGGTTCGTGTAGTCGTGTAGAAAAGAATGTTGTTTACTAAATTCGATATGCGTAAGCAGGGTAATTATTATATAAGTTCACATGATTGCAGGTAAAAGTTTAAGTAAAGCAAAGCTATAAGTGGATATCAATA
This sequence comes from Maratus michaelseni, assembly GCA_963931845.1. NCBI lineage: Eukaryota > Metazoa > Arthropoda > Arachnida > Araneae > Salticidae > Maratus > Maratus michaelseni. The sequence continues at coordinate 383,592,563 of OZ007593.1, forward strand.
CTTAGAATAATAGTTTAAGTGAAAATTTAGATAGTGTTATTTCTGTGATAGAATATATTTAATCTTATCATGGAAAATATTGGAAGTTAATTAATATAAAACTCGTGTAAAACATGGTATAAAATCATTGGAATTGCGTAAAAATTACTAAGTATAAGTTAAGATTATTTATTTTATCCTATAAATCCTTATTTTCATATGTAAATTAGTGATGTAAACAGGAGTTTATATAATTACTATGAAATTTTTCACGTAAAGTAATCTAAAGGTATATACTTTTCTCTGTATTGTAATCATCTAAGAAATAAAATCCTATGTGTTAGTGTATAATAATACCGAAAACGTGTGTAAAATTCATTAAAATTCACATTTTTTCGTTAAAAATCGATATTTCTTTTGTTTTGTATAATTATTAGCAATCGTTAAGAAGATGGAAAAGGGTAATCTTTATTAAAATATAACACATATCTATCACCCAACATGGATTTTTTGTAAACATTGATAGTGAATAATATGTATATTACGTCAAAGTAAAAGTTGTGACCTAGACGGTCATTGTTATGTCTCCCCTTTTCTTAGAATGTGGGGGGGGGGGGGGTGGATTATTGCCATCCCTCATAAGTGCTACAGTTGGGGAATGAAAAAAAAATGTTTGCGTATTGAGAATAAAGAAACATCTGTTTTTTTACTTACACATGGTTCTTATTTCAAGTCTAAATGATATAAAAAGATTATATTATGTACAGTTATCAGTTATATACAATAAAATTATGTAATTGCTGCTAAAACACTTATTATTGTATGAAAAAATCAATTAATTTGGTAAAAAACATTCAAATTTTGAATATTTTCTGTGTATTACTGTTCAAAAACTAAAAAATATAAGTGTAATTTCCTCTTTTAAGTTGATATTATCATCTTATACTTGAAAAATTCTTAAAAAATCAGCGTTATACCTTAAAATTGATATTTTTCGATTGTTTCGTCTAATTAGTAATACTCATTAAGATGTTCGTCGTTCAAAATTAATATACATGTTTAATCTACGGCTTATGATTTGATATCCTCATCTTATAGTTGAAAAAGTCTTAAAAAATCAGCTTTTTTCGTTAAAAGTAATATTTTCTTTTGCTTAATTATTATACTCATTAAGGTGTCCATTATTCAGAAACTATAATATAAGTTTAAAATCCATCTTATAGTTTGATATTCTCATGTTATAGTTGAAAAATTCATAAGAAATCAGTTTTTTCGATAAAATTGTTATTTTATTTCGCTTAATTAGTGATACTCATTAATGTAATGATTGTTCAAAAACTAAAATGTAAGTTTAAATTTCTTCTTATAAGTTGATATCCTCGTCTTATAGTTGAAAAATTCTTAAGAAATCGACTTTTTTCGTTAAAATTTATATTTTTTCATTGTTTCGCTTAATTAGTGATACTCATTAAGGTGTTTGTCATTCAAAATTAGTATATAAAATCAATATTCATCGTATAGTATGATAATCTTGTCCATTTAAGCTCAGAGTTCTTAGGTTCACCCCTCTTCTTACAGTTCATATTTTACCCTTTTTCCGTTAGGTGGCGCTGGAATCGGATTCAGAGGAGGTGCGGGAGGCGGAGGTGTGGTAGGCGGAAGTGCGGGCGGAGGTGGCACGGGCGGAGGTGGCACAGGCGGAGGTGGCACGGGGCCACAGTGCCACCTCCGCCTGCTGTCCTCGAACTCTTGTTTTCCTACTACTGATAATACATTTTAGATTATTTCAATATTAGTAATATTAATTCAAATAAATTATATATGCAACTTATCTGATAAGATATTTTAGTTTTTGTGTAATTTGATTTTTTTTTTTTAGTCTGAATGATACACTTTCTGAAATATCAGATTCCTTGAAGGAAGGGGCGAGGAGTAACTGCTTTCCTCTAGCATAACACTTATACATTTAGTGTTTACATAAAACACAAGTGTTTATGCAAGTTTATATAAAACATAACTTACGCACTTGCATAAAACTACACAAATTAATTAACTACAAGTTGTGTTCTTAGATTGATCATTTAACACCATTTTATAAATTAAAAAGCTAATAGCAAATAAGCCTTCAGTTAAAAAATTAAAGGAATTAAATGATGAAAATTATAATTTTTGTAATGAGAATTAACATAGCTTTAACTGATTATTTCTGATACAGATTGATTTTGTGGGAAAAATAACTTTATATGAAACAACATTAATCAATACACAACAATGTAATTTTGAGAAACTGATTTACTTACAAGCATCATACTTACAAATATTACTGAAGATTCATGTCTTCAAAAATAATCATGCAAAACGCCTGTTGAAAAGATCACCATTTATAAATGTGAAAGTGAGATCAACAGATAGTAATTGACAGGTATTCGCATTGGAAAAAGTCATGTTCAATTAAAAGCAATCTGTAATTTAAAGAAAAGATTATAATAATCATAATAAACTGATAAAAACAACAAGTAATTTTATGTTAGCCTGATACTAGTGATATATATACATATATATATATATATATATAGTACATGTTAAAAGGGCACCAGCGATATATATATATATGTATATCTATCACTGGTGTCCAGCTAACATAGAAGTACAAAACAACATAAACAATGTAAAATGTATTTCAAAATCCCTCTTTATTATGTAACAAACTCAATATACACTGAAAAACTATATACAAGTCAATTACAGTCGATCATACAAGTTAATATACTTTATTGATTAACATTATATTTACCACAGTTCCTGCTTGACAAATTTGGAAGCAAAAATAGCACAAGTCCAAGGCCCGAATTCAAATTTCTTGCAGAAGATCACAAATGATAGCGACTTACTAAACAGCAAAGCTACGCATAAGTGATCTCCTGAGAGCAACAAAATATACATTTCCTGGCACCAGTAGATTCACCAGACAATCTCCCTTGCACCGTTCATGGATTTTGAAAGTTTTCAAACTTTTTCTGAAAAAAAAAAAAAAAATTATAAAGTTTTTCAACTGAAACCATTCCTTGTTGTGAAAGTGGTGGTGGTGGTGGTGTGGGGGGGGGGGGGGTGTTACATATTTTCATGTAATGTACTACAGATTAATTATTAAAGAAAATTTCAAAAAATAAACATCTAATAAAACTTTTTAAATAATAAGGAATGGTTTAATAACTAGCAATAATAATTAAATGTAAAAACTGTTTACTTAAAAACATGTTTGTTTATTTTAACAAAAGTTAAATTTTGTGTTTGTGTAGTTACCATATTAGATTTAATTTTTTTTTTTTTTTTTTTTTTTTTTTTTTGGTGGGGGAGAGGGCTAAGAAACTAAATACAATCTAAAATCTTTGCAATATTTTAGTTATATTAGGATGGATTCATTGAAAAAATGAAAACATTTAAAACTGATGAATAACAATGCAAATCATGTACAGAGATTGCTATGAGATCAGTCAATTATATGGCAGTAACAGAGAAAACTGAGAAGTTAATTAAAAATGAATCATATAGCTAAAAATTTATTGGTACCAGTTTTAGGATAAAGTTAAAAATTGCCAGTAATACTATTAAATAAATACCTGAAATAAATCAAAGTATTTACTCACAAAAAAAAGACATTACTGTACATTATGAATTACGATCGTACTATTCTAATTTTTATTCATATACTGTCAAATTTGTTTTTTTAATTCATGCCTATGAAACAATGCGAGTTTTGAAATAAGTAACGTAACTAGCAATTAACAAATGAACTGGTAGCATAGTATATAAATACAGGAAGATAGTACTTAAAGAATTTATGAATACATAGCTTTATAAAGAGTTTGGTAATATAAAAAGTAACATAGCTAACAAATGAATTTTAGTAGCGTAGTACGTAAATACATGAAGATAGTAATTTACGAATACAGAAAAGAAACTTCTACGGTTATGAAGCAATGTAGAGAAACATTAAAAATATCTGAAAAATATTACGTACCTTTGGTTTGTAAATCCCTTTTTTATTTCAAATCTTCTTCAAAATCTTCATGTGTCGTCTGCTTCATCAAACTTCGTCCATTTTTTAAAATGGCGGAATAAACAATTTATGAAGCACGCTGATTGGTTGGATCGTATATTTTCACGCCTGAAACGCCAACGCTTAGACCACGCCACACAGACCTTCTTAAACCCTCTTATACCTGGACCTGACAGACCACGCAGACCTGATAGGCCTGATAAGCCATAGTGTAAACGCAGCATTAGTCAACCGATAAGCAAACAGCACATTTTCAGTCTTATGACTGCTACATTTTTCAGTGATCTTGTAATTTCTCTTGCTAACTCGTAGACGGTGGTAATCGTCCATAAACAGCAATGCAATCGGATATTTTTGTGAGGCTCTGTAATATATATATATATATATATATATATATATGTGTGTGTGTGTGTGTGTAATTATAATTATAATGCCATATAAATCATATGTAATAGGCGAACAAACAGGGTCAATAGCATATTTTAATTTCCGGGCTGTCCGAGCTTTTTTACGAACGGTAGAGCTTAGATAAACAGATAAAGTAAATGAATTAATTCATATGTACAAAAGTAGCATATTTTTATTTTAATTTTAATGCCTGAGGAAGACCACTCGGCTGAGGGCGAACCCAGCCGTTGAGCGTTTAATGTCTTCCCCGGCTAGCTCCCTGGCACGCAGGGATTAAACGTGGCAGTACAAAATCCTGCCGGGCAAAGCCCCACGCGACAGGCGCACGGTGGACGATTTGCTGATTCTAGCTGGCCAAAAGTCGATTTTTCAAAGTTTATCCAACTGGAATTTTTTTTTTACCACATGTACCTTATATGTGCAGGGGGTGGGCACTGCAGATGTTTTTGATATAAATGCAACCGTACTGCCAGTAGGTGAGTATGAAGTTGGCGTTTATTAGAGGAGAATAAATCGATGATTTCTAGTATATTGTTTTAATATGTGAATGTTGAAGAAATTGAAAGAAATTGTACATTATGAGTGCTTTAGAACAAGGCATGTACTTTATTTTTTTTAATTTATAAGCATAATTTTTTCTTTTGTCAATAGTTATTTCACATTTAATGTTTTTAATGACTTTATGTATTTTTTTATAAATTTCATTTTGAAAATTCAAAAAGTTATATGATAAAGCTAGATAAATCTCAACTTTTAATTTTAGTAAATAGTTTAGAGTCTTAGATATTGGATAAACGTTTACTTGTCTGCTTCTATCTGCTTCCGTAGATTTTAAAGTTGTTTTTATCATACGAAGTCTAAAGTTATTATTATATTTTTTATTCTAAGAACACTTTTCTTTTTATCAGGGTCATCAGAATGTAAACCAATCACACGAATAAGCTTTTATAATATTATACAGCAGCAACAAGCTTCCACATTTAACGAAAAAATCGAATTGGCTTAATATGCTTTGTTGACAAATGAAAATTATAACGAAGTACAAATGAAAGTTTTCAAGCAGGAAATGATTATCCAGAAGGCCCAGTTTAGACAAAAGTGGACTGCTGTACATAGAGCACATGAGAAATTTATGAAAAAATATGAAACTTGGCTACAAAGCAGTTTTGAAATACCTCGTTCAATCCGTACTCGTAACTTACTGAGGAAAGCCAGAATGAAGAACTATTAGATGGCGAATTGTCAGAAAATTTCTACGCAATTTTCTTATTCCTTTGTATATATAATAATATGTATTACTCTTTAATATTTATTTTGTATCCCAATTTCTAGTAGATTATTATAAAAAATTACTTTTATAATTTGGTATCATATAATAAATATAATTCTATCGCTTAAATCTTAATAATATTATAAAAGTTCATAAATATTGTCCTTTTTAGTTATCAAGTAAAAGATTAACTCATTCATACATGTTTTAAAGCTTTAAATAATTTAAATATTTAACTGAATGGTACATCATAGTAATATAATAAAAAAATTCACATCAGGGTGGCTAGTGGTCAGGGTAAAATACAGTCAAAAAAAGTGATAAAAGCCAGTATATTCTCATAGAAAAATTCATGTCGATTATTCGATCAAATAATTAACATGAATTTTTCTATAAAAATATATTGGTGTTTATAACTTTTTTTGACCGTATTTTTCACTGACCACTAGCCACCCTGCACATCTAATGTACTACATTAATAATTTTTAATTAAATATAATGATTTCTTATTAAACTACCGTTTAAAATTTCATATATTTTCTTTAAATCAGCCTAATATATCGTTTATATAAACGAAAAATAGATTTCATCAAATAGAAGTTGAAAAATAATTTTGGCCAGCTGGAATCGGCAAATCTCCCACCGTGAGGCGGCAGGAACTAAAGACAAAAAAAAAAAAAAAAAAAAAGAAGAAGAAAAAAATTATACAAAACAAAAGTCTGTCGCTGTTACCAGCGTCACCACGCGACAGGCAGCGACAGACAAGGTGAAGGGGGTGATGTGCAGTTCGGGGGTACGACTGTACCAGATGTAACAGTTCGAGTACGACTACACCAGGTGATTGCAGTGACCCTTTTGTGATCCCCACGCGACAAGGAGCGCCACACCAAATGCGCTGAGACCACGTACGGGCGGTGAAAACAGGTGATGATATAGATTGATGTGGAGGTGGTAGAGTGGTGAGCTAATATGGTTCATACATGTGATATTGGTATCCCCACGGTGGCTCACGATCGTTTGAAGTGTCGATGTACTGGGTACGTCTCTGTTGGTTGTTGTGTGCAAACTGTTGTCGGTGGAGTGTTGGTGGCTGCTGATGTGACTGTGGTGCTGATGTTGTGTAAGATGATGTTGGGGTGAATTCCTCGTCAAGTTGGCGTCTGAAAAATTTGTAGAGACTTCTGTACACTGTGCAGGTCGAGTCATATTCCTGATGCTGTGTGTTGAAGTGGGTTCTTTCTTTCTTGTTGTGATCATGGCAGTTTATGCAGCAGGGTGGTTTGGAGCAGTTGGAATCGTCATGATTTTCCGCGCAGTTGGCACATGTTGGTAGCTCACTCTTGCAGTGTTTTCCTGTGTGCTTTAGTGACTGGCAGCGTCTGCAGCGTGGTACGGTGGTGTGTGGTTTCAGGAAGTAGGATTTGAAGCCAATGATGAGGCCTCCATCCTCTATAATTGAGTGCCCTAGTGTCTTAGGAATTAGAAGGATGAGGTCTTTTGCAGCATCATTTCTTCTATTTTGAAGTGTTTTCAGGATGTTTATTTCTTCTGCGGTTATTTCAAATCTTGTTGTTATTGCTGCTTTGATGGTTTCTTCTGGTGTGTCGGTACAGTCAGGAGGATCATTTTCTGCTGTGGAAGTGTTTTTGGGACTACTTGTAGTGTTTTATTAAGATCTTGATGTCTGTGTATGTCGTTTTTCAGGGTGTTGAGATCGTTGATAGTGTTGCATTCTATTTCGATGCAGTTTCTTTTTCTTGAGATGTTGTTTGGCTGAATTGGAGTGTGTGTCTAATGGCGTTGTTGCGGAGTTTCTTTTTGCATTGCTGTGTGTGCGCTTGGCTGGATGTGGGCTTTATGTTTTCATCTTGTAGTGCTGGTGTGTTGTCTGTCGTGGCCGGTGTTTTCTTGCTGATGGTGTTTTGTACTGCATCAATGATTTCGGCTGTGTTGAGGAGTTTCTGCATTAATTGCTGATAGTTCTGTTGTGAGACTTCTAGATGTTCTTCCAGGCATCGAACCCGTTCTGTCAGTGCTGTGTTCTCATTTTGAAGTGCTAGCATTTCTCTTAGGGTGAGTGTGTCTATTTGATCTACGTGATTTAGAATTGTTTTGAGTGATGGTAGACTTTGTTTTTCTGGCTGACAATTTCTTTCTAGTCTACCTGCTATCTGTATGAGGATTCCCCTGGCTTTGTTGGTGAGTTTAGCAATAGTAACGTCTTCCTTCTCCTCCTTGTAGAGGGAGGAATTGCTCATATGATGATGTTTTGATTTTAGTGAGACTCTCAGCTGGTCATCTGTGTCTTCGTCAGTGCTTGACGGAGCTTCGACCAAAGGGATTTTGAAGGTAGGAAAGGAATCCTTGCGTGACATTCTAGAACCTTTGTTATTTTTTGTGTTGCTTTTAGGAGTGTGGCTCATGCTAGCTGTGGAAAAATTTAAATATGAAGTAAAATAGACTACAGACCCTTGGGCACGGGCAACACTCTTCCTGTCCATGATGTCTCCATAGGCTTTCAGCATGTTTCTAATGAGAGAAGGTGAGTGACGAGAATTTTTGGGGTGTTTGCCATGCACTTCTAATAGGAAAAAGAGGTCACGGAAAGAATGGGGAAAGCTGAAATGAAGGGGCTGGAACAATACCAGCACCAGCAAGGCGCATGCCCGCAGAGTGGCCACTCGAAAGTATTTTGCGTACTGAAAGAGTTAATTTGAGTTAAGTGTTCAGTTCTAAAAAATGGTGAAAAAAGACAAAGTTATTTTGTGGAGAATTAGTTAGAGTACAATTGGGGTGTAAAAAAGTTAAAATTTATTTGAGTTAGGTGTTCAGTTAAAAAAAAAAATGGGTGAAAAATAACAAAGTTATTTTTTTGCGAAAATTGTTAGAGTCCAATTGGAGTGTAGAAATGTTAAAGTTTTATTTGAGTTAGGTGTTCAGTTTTGAAAATTGGGTGAAAAATGACAAAGTTATTTTTTGTCGAAAATAAGTTAAAGTCCGAATTGTGTGATGAAAATGTTAAAGTTTTGAGTTAGGTGTGCAGAAAAGTAGCATATTAATAATTCGAAAACATATAATACGAAAAGAACGGGTTTAAAAAATAAACCCTTATAGAAGATATATCCGAATTCTTTCGTGTGGCCAATGTAAAAGACCTACAAATGTGACACAATTTTTAATCAAGAACACGCTGTGATGTTCCTCAATAACATATATCAAAAATTCAGTGGCATGCATAATAGTGTAATTCTGTAAAATCATACTTAAAAAAATTACAGCCCATAAACATACGCATTTGAATATAATGCTTGCCAAATATGTTTTGAAAGACTGGAAAAGAAGTATAAACGCTTCACAGTTCATTTTTAATGGAAAAAATCGTAATTTATCATAATGTAAGAGACAACCAAGGACAGGAAACTCTCTATAACATATATCTCTAATTTGAAGATTTACAAAAACCTTTTAATACATATATTCGAATTTTTAATATATTTTATAAATGTTACCGCACTATTTTTTTCAGAGAAAACTAACTGTAGTGAAGCTCAGTAACATACAAGTTGATATCGTCATATTTGAGAGAGTATATCAAGAATAAAACGCGCCTTACATAACTACGCCCATAGACCATAACGTATCTAAATATCTGTCTCCATGAAAAAAAAAATATGATGTATGTGTCTTATAAAACAAAATTAGAAACATTACGTACCCCAGACTACCAGTTTGATTGTATTTAAAATAATTAAATATTAATAATAGCAACTTTAAAAACATTACCAACTACAGAACATGATATATAATAACTCTTTTGTGTTTATGCAAAATAATTATAAATGCTATGCAGACCAATTTCAATAGGAAACAAGCTGTAGTGAACAATGTTAAATTTCACGACAATCAAAGTACATTTGCGAACCATATATATGTATGAAGTTGGAGTGCGGACAGACGAATTGATTATTTTGACCCTCGACTATCTTCAGCTTTCTTGAAAAGTATTGATAATGCGCAGATATTAATGATTCAAAAATTAATGCAGTTATCTGAAGTGAACAAAGCTAAATCTCATGACAATCCACGTATATTTGCGAACCAAATATATTTGAAGTTAGAGTGTGAACAGACGAATCGATTATTTTGACCCTCTCCTAGACTATCTTCAACTATCTTGAAAAGTTTTAATGGCGTGCAGACATTAAAGATTCAAACATTAATACTTTTATCCAAATTTATAGTGTGAGTAATGACCATAACAACAATACAGATGCCTGCCACTAAGCGCCAAGCATACGGCACAATGATTTATCATTACCGATGCGCTGATGATCGGTAGAAAAACGAATAATTTTTTGTTATCAAGCACCCAAATACGATTGCTGTAGCGTTGATAATGATATAGATTTCTATAATTGCCTGAAATAAGTCTCTCAAATGTTTATAAGTCAATACATCAAACGCGTGCAAAATGCAGCCAGAATTTCAGCCTGGATTTTAAAGTAGCTTTCACTTGTAAGGATAGGATGTTGTTATTGTGTAATATGATATCAGGACGTACGTATGGGAAGGGTGTCTTCAAATAAATCTATCAGAGGGTGACGTTTCGTTTCGCGTAAACAAAATATTGAAAAACTTATTTACTTAACTTCGACTGCCAAGTCTGAACTTGCGAACTGAACTCCAGAAATTCTCATCTGTTATGAAAATCCACACAGCTGTGGCTGTGTTTGTAATGGTGTGTACATCGTACATCAACGAAACGATAACATGCATGCACTCATTTGAGATTATAGCCGATTTATCAAGAATTGTTTTTTTTATTGATTTCTCCAGATGTTTTATATATTATTGTTTCTTTACAGGAGGATGGCTATTTGCAAATTGAACAGCTGTTTGTTTTACTTGCAAATTATGAATCAATCTTTGAATTTATGTTGAATTTAACAGAGAAATTTAACGATTTATTTAAATAAAACATCATATTGATATAAGTATTACAATACGATTTCTTTTCATCTGAAAACGTGAGTGAGTCTTAATTTAATAAATAATTTGTCAGGCCACGGAAATATTTACGTATGATATGGAAAACAAGGAGTTAAATTATCGGAAATTGTAACTATTTGATGTTGCATTTTACGCTTTTAAAAGATTACTAACATTATTTAAAAATATGGCAAAATGACAAAACACATGAGTTGTAAATTTCCAACTCAGTATAAATGTGCACAGCCCAGGATTACAATCAGGCACCTTTTAGCGTAAAATGTCAATGCTCTGCCAATTGAGTTATCCTGGACAAATTTGGCTAACACAATTCACCCAGAGAACCTCACTAATTATGACATCCAGTCTGATATCTGAATCAGCTCAACAGAATAAATTGCAGGTTATGGAACTCCAAGAAACTATTCCTGAATTGCTTCATTACCTGTGATTTATTCTGTTGTGCTGATCCAGATATCAGACTAGATGTCATAATCAATAAGATTCTCTGGGTGAATTGTGTCGGCCAGATTTGTCCAGTATAACTCAGTTGGCAGAACATCGGCAGCTTACGTCAAAAGGTCCCTGGTTCGAATCCTGAGCTGTACACTTTTTCGCTCAGTTGGAAAATTACAACTCGTGTGATTTATTTAACAATTAGAATAATTGTGTTGAAATTAATATAGTGAAAATGACAAAAGTAACGGATCACAGATTGGCTATAATTCCTAAAAACTCTATCTAAAGATTTTGTGAGAGGCAACAAATGATAAGAATTCCTTAGTTTTAAACAAGCAATAAGCTTACTTATTGTGTGGTCAGCACTGTTTTTATGCGTGCGCCAGTGGGGCCCAGATACAGGGCGACGACTAAGTCAAAGTGACACAAATTAACAGAATATGAGCTATCATAGATTTTCTTTTTCTTAATTAAAAAAATTAAGAAAAAATTTAAAAAACTAAGAAATTCTGAAGAGCAATAATAATTAAAACTCTTATTGTAATTACCTTTATTATTATCATTATTACTAGTTATAAGAAATTATACCAGTAATTTAAATAAGGTACATTCCCATACGATTAACTAAAATTTGAGTATTTAGTTATAATTTTGCTATAGGTCAATAAGAATATAGAATATAAACCTAAACAAATTCCCTTTAATAATTGCAGGATAATTATAATTTTTATATCTGAATGAATGAATACCTTTAGAAAAAAAATAAGTTAATTTAAGTTAATTTGTAAGAGGCCTCCAACAATAAATTTGGTCCAGGATAGAGTCCTGCACGGGTCGGGTTGTACTCTACCTGAACCCGAAAATGTTATTTGAAGGCATCCTACAACCAGACCCGAATCCGACATATTTCATTCAACTCGCACCTGACCCGAACCCGAAATGAAAGGAAAGTAAATTGTATTAATGCGATTACGAAAAGTAATCTCGAGTATCTCGAATCTTTTATTTTTCATATAGAAAAATGGACATCTCCTTCTGTATACTTTAATAATATTCAAATATAGTAAAACCTCTGAATAGCGGACATCTCGGGATCGTTGACTAGAGGCCTGCATCGGGTCGGGTTGTCCCTAATTTTCTTTATTCGGGTTGGTGTAACTCTAATTTTCTTTCGGCGAGTCGGGTTTACCCAAGAATAATTCTTGCGGGTTAGATTTATAGGTTTTTGCAAGTTTTTTGCAGCTTGTTGGGATTTTCATAAAAAGTTTGAGCAAAACTATGTTTCAGATGTAAGTATATACGTATTTGAATACGAACGAGTATATATTCAATTTACTGCATGAGAAATAAAACGTATATAAGAAATGTGATCATAGATTATTCTTTCTTTACGGTGCAGTTAAGAATCATTTTATCTTCTCTCGGAATATGAAAAATATTACGAACATTTCGTTTTTGATGCACACAAAAACACGTGTATCGTATTTGTGATAGTTTATGCACATATACACATGTTACGTGTGTGTAGAGGTGGTCACTATTCAGTGATATAAGTGTTGAGAGTTGAAAAAGAGTTCGCTAAATAGAGTTGTTCGTTTTCAAGGTTTTATTGTATAGAGATGTTTAATCTGAAAAAATATTTTGGACATTCTTTTGAAAAATCTAGTTAACCCAAACCCGACTCGCAAGAGTCAAAACCCTACCCGACTCGACTTGACTCAAGAGTCAACTCGACACGAACCCGACTCGCAACGAAAAAATATAGCGCCAAACAGACTCGTATACCGAACCACGGGGCGGGAGCGGGTAACCCGACCCGATGCAGGACTCGCAGGACAGTAGAATACTTCCCGAGGAATATAAAAAAAAAACTCAAAAAAAAAAAATGTTCGAAATCAAATTAGCATCAAGTAAAACGTCTAAATCTGCTGAGAGAGAGATCGACTGTTTCAAAATGTAAAAGACCAATAAATGAATGAATAAATAAATAAAATCGACAATAAATAAATTAGGAAATTTATTTTGTAATAATAATAATAATAATAATAATAATAATAATAATAATAATAATAATAATAATAAAGTAAATCGAAGCGAGGAAGATAATTAAGAAAATAGTCTTATAGTCAGATTTTATTTATGCATCAGAGTGAATCTAAGATCAATAATCACTTTTTGATTTTCATGTTGTATTGTCCCGCCCACGATGATGCACAAAGAAATCTGTATATGAGGTAACTTTTTAATATTTTCGGTTGAAAATCTCAGCATTATTTCTGGCAATTTATTTTTCTAATATTTCCATAATCTTGTGCCTGCTCCTTTCCAATGTTTGGAGTTCTTTTCTGTTCTATTTAGTGGTATACCAAATACTTCGGTATGCTGCAAAACAAAAATAAGATAAAAACAGTATGGGAGAATTTTTGCATGATTAGAGTGTCCTAACCTACGGGTGCAATGCTTTTTCAACAATCGAAAATGATAGCTATTATTCGACCATATGGTAGGTTTACTTGTGAGATATGCAACTTTTGAACAATTTATTCGTTACTTTTATGGTGGCTACCACAAAGGGAAACTAATATAGAGCCTAGTTTTTCATTAGATAACGCATTCTCTTTGCCACCTATGTCTTTTTAGCTACTTTCCTTCCCTGTAGCGAACTATTCAACGTCACACGCCAACTTTCCATGCTCGAAGTATACTCTATCTCTCTGTAGAAAAAGAAACAAGAAAGAGAAATCATACGTCAAGTATAGATTATGTAACACTTTCCAACACTTCCAGCATACTTTAACAAAATTTTACTATATTTAATAAGGCAAAGAAGATACCTAAGTAAAAAATTGGAAAACGCATAACAGATTTGAAAACCAGATTTAAGCAATTACTGTCCATAGCTCTAGAGCAACCCGAATTATTTTGTGTGACCACGTAATGAATGATAAGTACTTTGCACTCCATATTCTACTGGAAGCATGTTGTAGTGCAACTGAGAAATTCGAATCAATTTCATTAAGTTTGTAACAGTGTAACATCATTAAAATACATCTTAAACGATTTTTCTCCCATAGACCATAACATAACGGAATTCTACTAAGTGTGTCTGTAAACGAACTAAAAACAGTACAACCTTCATTTTCAACAGAGAACATACCATAGTAAACATTAATAACATGGCAATCCGAGTATATTTACGAGAATTAGACAGATACCAGACAGCTGGCAGACGGACAGACAAACCGAATTCATAAACACTTTTCAAGTACCAGATATGGAAAAAAAGAGCAACGTTAATACCATCAGAAATTTCAATTTCAATGCACACTAGTTTCGGTAGCATTTAGCATTCCCTCATCAATGCAAAGACTGACGGAAACTTGCTCAGATATATAGGAGAGGTGCGAATTCAAGCGAAAAGTTTATTGACCAACAGGAAAACAGGAGATTTCGGACAACAGCCAACAGGAAAACATGAGATTCCGGACAACAGCCAACAGGAAAACAGCAAATAGAACGGATTCAAGTGAAAAGCTTATTGACCAATTCGAAAACAGGAGATTCCGGCTAAACAGCTAATAGGAAAACAGCATAGGGAATGGAACTGAGAAAATAGAAAATGCTGAAAAACTAAGAAAAAGAGGTTTTTATGTAATGTTTCCAACAATCCGATAATGGGGGAATAGCGAATTCACAAGTAACAATATTACCAAAATTTTTATAAATAATTGTTTTCCTACTGGTCAGTAAACCTTTCGCTTGAATCCGCAACTCTGCTATATATCTGAGAAAGTTTCCACCAGACTTTGCACCGAGGAGGGTATGCTAAATGCTACCGAAACTAGTATGCATTGAAATTGAAATTTCTGGTGCTATTAACGTTGCTCTTTTTTTTTCATATCTATTACATTGCACCATGTATTATCTTAATAATTACTTTTCAAGTATGTTGGAAAGTGTTAAAAAAAGATATCAAGCTGAAAATTACGAAGAGATTGATTAACTACATTAGTATTGTCACAGTGGATCAAGTTTTAAATACTAGATGCAAATTATTTAATTGAAGAAGAAGATGTTTATAAATGGTTAATAACATATCTTTCCGATGAAAATAAAAAATATATTTTATTCTGCATTAATAAAAAGTAAAACTTCATTGCTTTAAATTCCTGAATCAATTGTTCATATAAGTGCAAAAGCAGAATGCATATCCACATTTATTATAGTAGATACATCAGATTTTGTTTTGCTGACCCCTTCCAGTGAATTGTGTTTGTGTAGGATAGTTCATAACCAGTTATGGCCGTTGTCATTTTCACACCCCATCTCACACGACTGGACATTAGAAGACACTTCCGTAAAGGATAATGCATTTTCCGGTGCCTAAAACATCGCATGCTGGGATTATAGTGCCTAGCTTTTGACAATAGATCAATAGATTTTGGTTTTGGGGTATTTGATATGAAACTCCAGAAATAAATTTTATGTAATGGCTTATAATGTATATAAGTATATTCTCATCCTATATGGAGCATTTTCCTACTTTACACTGCCAAAAGAAAAAAAAAATTAATTAATTTTACGGAATAATAGTGGCATCCCAGCTGCCAGTATTATACCGACAGTATTATACTTCCGGTATTATAATACTGGCAGCTGGGATCCCAGTATTATAACTGGGAGGTGGGATGCTAGTATTATACCGAAAAATTAACAATTGTTTTGCAGTGTAATTTGAACATTTTACAATAAAGAGAAAATGCATTTAGCAGTATGTATCCGTGACATCTCTCCCCTTTTTAAATTCAAGGTAGCCCAAAAGTACCTAGGTAATTTTTAGAGTTTCTACGCTTTTCTCTATTAAATAAAGGAAAATTTGCTTACATTTTTAAGTAATGTTAATTTAAGAAAATCAGCCTTATTCATAAAGTGACTTAAAAAAAAAGAAAGATTTTTGTGTTATTACTACGATAATTCTACCTTATCATGTGAAACGCTTTTACTTGTTTTGAAAAGTAAATTGATTTAGAGTGATTTGATCATCATTTATGTCTGAGGATGCAAATATAATTTCAAATAAATCGTCAAATATAGAGTTGTAATCTGGTTTATATGAATGCCAATAGCGTGTAAAAATAACAGAGTGTTCGAAAAAATATCTTTTCATTAAAAAATCATTTGAAAAGGCAAGCAAAGACTATTTATTTACAGTTTTCTGTATTAAATAAAGGAAAAAAAATCCATCAAAATTTAAATCAACGCTACACGATGCAGGTCAACACAGGCAATCCAATTCCATAATTCCACAAGATCTCAATTTATCATGCCTTTAAACTTTCTTTTTTATGGGGATCTTTGAAAATTGTTTACCAATTTCCAATTAGAGACACTTACAAACTAGAAAGTTGAAATTACTGCAGACATTGAAACTGTCTATTCCACAACGCCTCACAGAACCTGGATGAAAAGATTTCAATGACGCGATATATATTAAGTGAAACTAATTATGTCCACACATCGAAATGTTCTAAACGTTGTTGTAAAATGAACTAGTCGGATGCGCCAATCCCAAAACTTTCTTCTATCTCATGCATGTTAATACTTCAAAATTCGGTATCACAGCGCCTATAAACTAGTCGTTGGGGGCCACCGTAATACTTACCCATCATGGATATGCATAATATAAAATATGAAAATAAAACATGTGTAAACTATTTATAAAATGCATTGCAATTCAAATAAAATCGTGGCCTGACGACGTCATAAATTTGAAATGCTCTATTACTGAATTGCGTAAAAGAAACATCTTTATAACTCCAAAATTGATAATCCTAACAGTTTACTGCGTCAGATTAAGCGTCTCATTTCCAATTAAAATATATCTTTGAATTGAAATTTCAATGAAATACAGTGTCATGAAAACTCGAAGAGTGTGGAAAATATGATTACAAATATCTCAGCAACTAATTACCCGATCGACTTCATTCTTAATACAAAATTTATGCAAAAATTATGTTTTTTTATTGTCTTTTAAAGTCACTCCTTAAAATAAACAATTTCGAAAATTTTTATATACCTTTTATCAGAACGAGAGTGCGAAAGTTATTTCGAGAGTGCGAAAAAAATAGTTCCAGATAATCGAGGTTACTGAAATTCAATAAGCTTCTTCCCATTATTACATACTAAGTACACACCAAATTTCAAGTGCCTATCTCAATTTATTCGGGATATAGAGCGTTTACAGACACACACACACACAGACAGACAGACGGCAATTTTTTTGTCTAAAAATATGTTTTTTGGAATCTCCAGTGTCCGAAACGTGTGCGTGTAAATCCGTCATTTTTTTTTCGATTTTCAAAACGATTACAAGACATACCCTATACTACGTATGATGGATAAGTAATAAATATTTTTCGTTATTCTGTTGTGCGTCAGCTGCTTGCGAAGTGTCGGGTTACCTGGATGCGAAGAACCCTTTGCTGCACGAGCAGCCGATGTACAACACAAGTACGAGAAATCGAGAAAACCACACAGAAATTGTTATCACAACGCTTTCTTCCGGCGGAATATCTCCAAATTCAAGTGGGACCTGCTGGTCATAGTGAAAAGCATATAAATTGAAATTTTGTTCAAATCAATGCATAACTTCATACACTTTTCGATGATACAATGAGGACAGATATACACGGACACACGTACAGACAGACATTTTGTATAAACATGTTTTTCGGGATTTCTGACCCCTAAAACGAGTAAATTCGTTGAAAACAGGAAGGCGAAAAAAATTTCGATTACAATATTACTTTCCCCTCGAATTTCCGAATTTTCCGAATTTTGCGTTCAAATAAATAGTAGTATAAAAATAAAAATAAATAAAAATTTAGATCCCAATTTCACAAAGTTGAAATGTATCCACTTGTGAAAATAAACTCATACGTGCTTTTTTTTTTTTTTTTTTTTTTTTTTTTTTTTTTTTAAAGAAAAAAAGAAAAAAAAAAACTCTTTTTTATTCATTTAGTTCAAACTTTTTTCTAAGATTTTTACGTAATTTTCAATGGAATTTTATTCCGTCCATGCTGAAATTAAGACCTTCTAATGTAAATATTGAAATTGAATTTACACAGTCATGCTAAAGAGAAACTTCTAAACTGTTTTAAATTGGAGATTTCGTCATTATTCCCCATTATTTCCATGTTATTATACAGCATTCAATACTTAAATTTCCCTGTGCTTTTATCAGATTAATAAAATTAGCAGTATTTTTTTCTTTGCTTTTTAAGAAGAAGGGGAAAAAAAACGGTTTTAGTAAATTAAGTCACGTTCTAGTGGAACATATGCCTGTTGTATCAAACACAAGATGAGCGTGAACAAGTGAACAATAAAACTATTTAATTGAATAATTGAGTGAAAAAAGAAAATACTTATTGTTTTTTTTTTGTTGTTAAAAGATGGGTTAAAAATGGGTTAAAAATGATTTCGATAACAAACCCGTTGCCTGATTTGTTTGAAAATGACTACAGTTCTTGCAACATTGTTCGGTAACATATTCACCAAATGGAAGCTCAATCAAAAGCATAATTTGAACGCTATTGGGCTCATTAACACACATACTGACATACATGGTCCAGGGCTACCAAATTTTCCATTTTTTGAATGAAGGGCACTCCGTTTTTTGAATACCGGTATTTTCTTAGAAAATTTTTATTTTTAGATTTTTTCTTGCAAATTTTAGAGAAACCGCCTTCGGAGGTAAATTTTGGCGAAAATGTTGTTACCATGAAGTTTTCTGTTAAAAAATATTGGTATTCAGTTGGCGAACTATTTGGGAGCCCTGATGCTCGAAAAAGTACCAAAACCGGACTCTGAGGACCATAAAACGAACAAAAACTTACCAACATTACATACATATGGAATCAATATAAAAATAGCAAAACGGATTCAGGGAACCTTAAAATGTAAAAATATATCATTTTTTTTTTCAAAATCGTCCGGAAAGTAAAAAAAAAAAAAAAAAAAAAAAAAAAAAAAAAGGAACAGTCAAATTTTTATATATTCTTTATTAAAACAAGTAAATATCCTTGTTTTTTCTTTCTTTTTTTAAATAATTTTCTAGAGTAATAAATATAATTTTCGGACACTCTGTATAGAAGGTTAAACAATTATAAAAAAATTATCTATTTTAAATAAAAAAAACAATATGCTTTCTTTTTTTAAAGCCTTTTTTTCCTTTTCTAAACAAAATATCCTTATTTTGAATTGTGTCCACTTCGTATACGAATAAGTGTGCGATGTATCACTTTTCTCTCATAAGACCATCCTATTTACCCCATCCTATAAATCTGAAATAATTCGATTGGTGGTAAAAACACTGTTTCGGCAACCACCGTTACTCGTAACTCATTGCAACAGCACTATAAAGCATTTCCCACGACTTTTGCAATCGACAGGACCCTCGCCCTATCAGCATGGACACGCGTTGGAATTAAACACAACAGAGGGGGCGGAGAAAAAGTGTATGTAACGTGGCATGTATTTATGACATTTATGGAGCTCAGCATCATGAAGAGCAGAAACGAATTAATAGTTTTCGGGATTTTCGGTTGAGAGGACACAATGTTAGCTATTATTTGCATGTAATATTTACTGCACTGCTGTTGAGGGATTTAATGACAGCGATGAATTACAGTTTCGTTTCGTTAATTCGATAAAGGTAGAAACGGGTCTCTTATCCCGTTTTATGACGGAAAACAACCGTTTCTTTTATGACGGAAGTGTAAAAGCTTCGAGAGAAATAACGCAGTTTTACTACACAGTGGACCCCTGGGAGGATTTCTCGCTGCAGTCTAATATTTTTTACCAATATCTAACAGTTTTTAGATGCAGGTTTAAACTTCTACAGAAAAATTAAAGATAAAAATATTTGCAAACAACATTCGTCAAACCGGAATATCATCCCATTAATTCCATCAAATTTACACCAAAAACTGATTGAAGATAGAAAAAGGCACGAGCGAGGGGAAAAAAAAAACAATAATATTTAAACTGCATTAAAGGATGACGCCATCCTTTTCGGGAGAAACATGGGGCAAAGAAAAATTAATTGAATATAAAAAAGTTAACAATTTAATCTAATATAACAAAGCATACCCTGTCTTCTTCTAAACATTTCAATTTCTTTTTTTTAATCATAAATATAAAATAAACCCGTGTGGAGACATCCAACCTTTATCATTTTTATACTATTTATTTTTTTTATAATCATTGTTGAGCATGATAGAATGCGGTATTTATATTTTTGGCAACATTGATTTGAGAAAATTTGAGAGCATATGAGAAAAAACATGTTTTAACACATATCACATCGTATAATACATTCACATGAAATGTGAATGTATTATGTCAGAAGTCGGTTTAAAAATCTTTCGAATGATGACTTCATGGCTGTGCGTTTTGTAAATGCTTAGGAAATGTTATGTTGATATTAAAAATATTATAAATGATTAGTGGACCTAGAGAGCTATAGAATAGATTCCTGTATGGGTCAGTTTGTATCCTACCCGAACCAGAAAATTCTGCTTAATGTCAACCCTGAACCCGACAAAAAAAATTTCGTCCGCCCGAAATCCGATCCGAGCCCGACCGTACTCGAAGTGAAAGAAACTTAATCCATATTTCAATACAATTAAGTAGTCTAAAATTATGTCGCTAATATCAAATTTATATTTTTCGTAAAGGAACACATATACACTCAATAATATGCACGTATATAGTTTTTCCAATTGAAAAATATTTAGGAATTTCTTTTGAAAAATTCGGTCAATCCGAATATAAACCCGAAAGAATCTAAACTCAACCCGAACTCGAAACGTTTAAAGTCAACCCGACCCGAACCCAAACTGTAACGAAAAACGTCAACTCGACCCGACCATTCGCGGGTCGAATCGAGTGCGAATAAAATCGTGTTACCCGATCCCATGCAGGGCTCTAGAATACCAGTTAAATTAAGATAAGGCCCTGCTGAAGTGCAATTTAATTTCGAATACATTAGAACAGTAAAGAGAGAGATTTAGGTATTAAAATTCTAAACCAGGAAAAATAATTTGTTTTCATATCTTCGTAAAGCATTAAGCGTATTTCTGAAATTTTTATTGAACATTTTAGGTTAAAAATACATTTCAAAATTTAGATTTTCTTTGGATCCTTTCAAAATATATTTCAAAAGCTATTCCAAATTGATGGAAAAGGACCATACTTATTGAAATTACAGATCTGGCTAATTTTTACAATAAGTATATATATATATATATATATATATATATATATACTAGGGGACTCTGCCCCCTGCTCGTTACGCTCACAAACCCCCGTTCTGATTTCACAGCCTCTTAAAACCTGGTAATGTATCCTATTTTAAAAAGATGATGATGATGATATCACGAACGGCAAAATCTTCTGCAATCAGGTTATAATGCTTTTTCATTTAACTGGTTATAATGTTTTTTCATTTAATTCATCTTTTTTATTTTTAATATTCATGTGTAAACACAATTTTTATGACGTAATTTTCTTTATTTCCTGCTTTCAACACGTGATCACTTAATTATTATTTTAAACTTTCATTATTGTTTTTAATAGTCTCGCGCAAATACATTTTTTATTTCAGATAAAACATAATCCTTTGCGCTTATTTAGAAATTGGCAACAATATAAAAAAATGACTTTTTCAATAAAAGATTTTTTACTCGTTTTTTAAGAATTTTTTGAGTTTTTATTGTCCGACCGTGATAATTTTTTTAATTTCTGAAAGCTTGTTATATTTCGCGTCTGGTGGTATGATTTTCGAATCCGTAGGATGGCTAGAAAAAAAGTAATAGCTCCTCAAAAAAGTCCCTAGTAAAAAAGCGATGAGAATAACCCGGAATATCTACGCAGAATTTGATTGGTCCATTTCTAAATCGTTTTTGTCTCCGTTCCTGATTACTTTTTTTTTAAATATAGAAGTATATTTAGGTTAGGGTCGCTCAACTTGTGGCCCACGGGCTACCGAGCTACTACTATTTTATAATATAATAATTTTCATTTAATCATAAAAAGTTTGTGATTAAATAAAGTGAAGAATTTTATAATTTACATGCATTATCAAAAGCACGGAAAACTTTATCTTTCATCATTGAGAAATAAGTTGCTTTTGACTTTGATAGATCATTTTACTTATGCTAGTAAATAAATTAAAAAACATATAATGTTCTTTCAAATGTTTTTTTTTTTTTGCTATCATCATCATAATTTTAGTGTGCCGTGGAAGTTTAACAATCCGTTTAGGTGTGCCGTGAGGTAAAAAAAGGTTGGGAAACACTGCTGTAGTGAAACATTTTTAGTGATGAAACAATTTTTACCTTGATATTTTGTCATGTA
The DNA here is from genome assembly GCA_963931845.1 of Maratus michaelseni. NCBI lineage: Eukaryota > Metazoa > Arthropoda > Arachnida > Araneae > Salticidae > Maratus > Maratus michaelseni. Next base: position 383,615,146 of record OZ007593.1, read on the forward strand.
ATTCAGAGGTTCCCAACCTGTTTCGTTTCACGTACCCCTTATTTAGACTTTTCATTTAGGAGTAACCCCCCCCCCCCTTTTTTTAAACATACGCCCCTATTCATACACATAACGCAAACATGCTGGTTAATTTTAAATTATTAATCTTCTTAACAGAGCTAAACAATAAATCGACTCAAATTACATTGACAGTTCTAACCTTTGATTTTCTTATCTTACGTTTTAAAATTAATTTTATTTTTTATAATGTTAGCTTATAATTAATATAACATTAAAATAATTTTTAAATAACTTACGATGAAAGTTTATAACAATTTTGCATCATGATATACAGGCAGTCAAACATGGCTTTTAATGCTCACAAAGGGAATTCTTGAGCATATTTCATGAAGCTGAGTTTTTAAAATCAGGTTCAGACGAAGACAGATATAATCTCAAGTCAGGAGCAGCGTAAAGTTTATTGCGATATTTGTTCTTAATATATGCAGAAGACAAAAATGCTCTTCCGACAAGCTCTGTATATTTGTGAAAGGCGACAAGTATCTTAATGCTTTATCATAGAGTTCTTGGTTCTCTTCAATTTTTGCGAATATGGAGGAAAACGTAAGTAATCCTGCATAACATGATTAGAGGTGGGCGAAGCTAGTGCAGTTTTCGTACGCTTTTATCACATTTTTTTTTTATAGAATTTTCCTATTTAATATATAAATAACAAAACTTGTAGACGCCTTGTTTAATTGTAGGATTTGTAATACTTTTCTGCATTTATATAAGTCAAAAAATTCTATTAAAAATTGTGATAATAGCGTACGAACTCTGTAGTGACATTGAATTATATATGAATTTCTAAGTCTACCGGGCCTTTTCCCTCATTTTGAGAGTAATATATAGGAGTTACACACGAGACTAACTTTGTAATCCAAAACTATGAACTTTCTTTGTGTGTTTTCAGTTTTGTGATTTCCGCCATTACCGATATTAGTTTCAAGTACCCCCAACAAGCTCGCCACGTACCCCAGGTTGGGAACCACTGATGTAATTAATAAAAAAGAGATTTCTTTTAGACATTAAAAATAAATCCAACAGAGGGTAAGGAGAAAAATATGTGTACGTATATGCATATATTTCTGACATTTATGGATTTCGGTATCATGAAGAGAAGAAACGAATTAATAGTTTTCGGGATTTTCGTTTGAAGAGACACACGATTTACTTGAGTATAATATTTACTGCAGTGTTGTTGAAAGATTTAATGATTGGAATGAATTACAGTTCTATTTTGTTAATTCGATAAGGTTAGAAACAGGTCCCTTTTTCTGTTTTATGATTAAAAAAAAAACCGTTTCTTTATACCGGAAATGTAAAAATTTCTATAGAAATAACGCAACATGACAACATAATCCGGTCTAGAGAGCTATGGAATACTATAGTGAAAAGAAATGAAACACTCGTAAAGTGCTATTTAATCCTGTATCTAATCGAATATTAAAGATTTATTTGCGTCTAAAATTTGCTACGCTGTTTTTTAAAAATTTAATCATTTAGATGAATTTATTTTTCTATCGTTAATAATTTAATACAGTAAAATATTTTAATACAATACGACATCTTTTTTTGCGGGATTCAGCTTCCATGTGCCAACAATGTTAATTGTCTGAGTGCAACGAAGACTCATACACAGCGCAGTATTACTTTGCCCCATATATAGCTACGATGGATATTAAAACCTTTCGTCAAGCATAACTCAAAAAATATTTAACGGATTTCGTTCAAATTTTTACAGCAGGTACCTATAAAGGTGACAACGACGTCTATTTATTACCAAGAATAAATGTCAAACCATTTGGAAATTATATTTAAAAAATAGATAAAAAAGCACAATTAAAGTACATACGTCACTAAAATTTAGTACATACGTCGTTTTCACCGGCGGAGATTTTCGTAAATAATAAGATTTTAAAAGTTCATGGAGTAACATGGAGCAAAAAAATATGCACGCACAATACAATACAATGCAATATCAGTACAATAAAACATATTTCCATTTATTAAAAATGGAAAATTAATCTGGATTTTTTTCTGTTTGAAAGGAAAAAATCCGCAATAACTTTGTATTAGAGATTTGGCGCAAATCTCAACATTGGCAGCTTTTTATTTCGCGTGTGTAAATGGGAATATATTCTATGATGTTTAAATAAAAGATTTTGATTTGCGACATTATTTCTTTTTATTTTCTTCTTAGTATTTTAAATGGAATTAGTGAAAGGCATGTATTTTAAATTAAATGAGTGGAAGACGTTGGCGCGATTTTTTCCCCCACCAATTTGGCGAAAACTTTGTTTTTGAATTTTAGTCACAAATATCAGGTAATAGCACGTGATTTTTTATTTCAATATAAAATAAAATAACGTAACTTCTACTATTTTAAAAAAGGAAATAAAAATAAATAAATAATAGTTTGATATCAATAAATATTGACATACATATAAAAATAATCTATAGAATTAAAATAAAAAATAAAAGTAAATAAACACAACAAACAGTTTTTGCCAAATTGGCAGGGGGAAAATCGAGCCAACGTGGTGAGTATATGACATCTTCGCCGGGAGTTTTACCCTTTTATCTGTTCTTTTGGAAATATCAAAAAATTAAAAAATACTTATATCAGGCGTATTATGTTTTGCATTTTTATACGGACCACTTCTCCATTTTAAGATTTTAAAAGTTATTTATAATTCCTACAAGTTAGTTTCGGTAATCTGTTAGTTTGCTTATTAACTGTTTACAATTTGCCCCCCCCCCCTGACAACAACAATTATTTATCACAAAAATGTCTCTTAGTTTTGTTATATATGTTTGTTATGTATTTTCATTAAAATATCGAAAATGGCAATAAAATTTTATTTTAGCATCGTACTTATATTTTTAAGATGACGCAAAAACATGGTTTAATAAATGTATATTTGTAAATACTTGAAAAACATATTTTTCCTCTCTCTAGGAAATTTTGGTAAGATGCTAAAACTGCCTTTTAGCACCATTTTTAATTTTTTTCGCCAATCGTGCCAACCAGCACATGATACAGAACTTTTCCCCATTCAGATACACAAACAAGGTTGGTCTCAAACAAGAGTAATGCTAGCAACAATATTGCTTTAACTCTATAAGAGTTACAAACAATAATGATATTAAATTCTCCGATTAGCTTTGGGCCCGTTTACGGAAGTTCATCCTAGAAAAAAAAAAACTGTGGAAGAAGTCTTTTACATTTGTTTCGAATGAAGCTCGGTCATAATAATACAAACAACACTAATATTAACATGGAGGTAATACTTTGAATTTAAGTGTAAATATTTGGAACACCCCCCCCCCCCCACCCGCCACCCGCCACCCGCCACCCGCCCTCAAAAAAAAAGTAAAAGGAAGTTACAGAAATGAATTTAAAATGGCGTTAAGCCACGCTTTCTGACATAAGCAGCTGCGAACTCGATTACGAAACTTTCACTTAACTTAATAACATGTATATTGTAGCCCTTAGGGTACTTTTCCTTCCCAGTTATACGGACCTTGGGGCTTTTTTAAAAAGCTTAACGCAGTTCGGTTTTAATAAGTTCAGATTTACTGCCAAATGACATAAACTACAATGAAAATAAATCTGATGAATTATTATGCTGGTATATGTATGTATTTTAAAAAATTGCATCTGATTACACTTATTAGATAAATTACTTCTGTTTGCATTTAATAACAGATGAACAGCTTCTGTATACTAAATTGTTTAAATATTGGGAAGGTGGCGAGATGTACAGAGACGTGTAAACGAACGGGTAGAGAGACGGGTAGAGACGGATAGCGACATAGATAAGCTAACGGGTAGAGAAACGAATAGACAGACGGGTACTGAGACAAAAGAGGGTTGACAGAGGGGTAGCGAGATAGGTAGGGAGATGGGTACAGACACGAGTAACCAGGCCGGTAGACAGACATGTAAAGGGAAAGGTTGCGAGACGGGTAGCGTGGTGAATAGAGAGACGAGTACAGAGATGAGTACAGCGACGAGTTGACAGACGGGTAGAGAGAGGGGGTATATAGACAGATAGACGTGTCGAGAGACGGATAGTGAAACGGGAAGCGAGACAGTTAGAGAGACGGATAGACAGATGGGTAGCGAGACGCTTAAAGATGCGGTGGAAAACACATGGATAGTGAGACGGGTATACAGACGAGTAGAGAGGCAGTCGACAGATGGGTACGGAGAGAAATACAGTATAGACACACGGCTAGACATAAAAGTAGTTAGACAGCGATGGTTAGAGAAACAGATAAATGTGTAGAGAGACCAGTAGGGAAATATACGGCATGTAGCGAGACGTGTAGAGAGACAGTCAGTCGGGTATGGAGATGGGTAGAAGAACGGATAGGGAAACAAACAGATTGTAGAGAGAGACAGACAGACAGGCAGAAGAAAAGTCTGAGGTTTGAAGCAGTAAAAGCGCAGGGGGTAGAGTCTCCTAGAAAATAATCAAGAAGTATTATCTTTGAAATATATGTATTTTTTTCAATTTGATTTTTACAGAAGTCATTGAAAGATTTTTTATATTACTTTAGTAGGAATTTAGGCTACAGTTTCGTAATCAGGTTTGTAGTAAAGCTTGTTATCAATGTGGTTTGAAGTGTATGAGTTTCTATAAATAGTTATACAAATAAACAAGGAGGAAAATTTTTAAATTCAAATGTAAAAATTTGTCACAAAGAAAATGTTTCAACAATGAAATTAAATTTGCGTTAAACTACGCTTGCTAAAATACGCTCTCCGCTGCAAATCTGATTACGTGAGTTTAAAAAGCTTGGCGTTTTAAAAAAAATCCGACTTTTTTTTTTTTGTTGTTGTTGTTTGTTTGTTTTTTAAATTTTTGAGCTATTCCAACCTAAGAAAATGAGATTATTTGCCAAATTATATATATATATATATATATATATATATATATGAAAAGATAACAGTATATATGAATTTATATATGATATTTTGTAATTCTATCATTTAATTTGCTCTTTTTCACACATTGTATCTTCTTTATATCGTAATTGTTAACCCTATGTTCTGAGAAATATCACTCAGACTAATCCCTTTGAGGGAAGTCCTAGTTTTACAGAATTTACCATCCACCACATTTTAACGGATTGCCCTCCACTGAGACATTTGTAGGGATTACTTCAAAGTGGTCATCACCTCAGTTAATCAATCTCATTGGAGAAAATACCAATGAGAATATTTTCATTGTTTTTAAAACAGACGGGATTTTATCATCATATTTAGCATTTTTCGCATCTCACATTTACCATCTTTTTAATTTTAATTTTATTTATTATTTTTTTAAGTATTGTTATAATTTACCTTTTAATATCTTGTCGTTCTGTAATTGATAATCTGAATGGGGTGCACTTGAAAAAAAAAAAAAAAAAAATGTTGATTTTACAGTATAATACTGGCATCCCAGCTGCCAGTATTAAACCTTAAAATCAACATTAATAAACAGTAAAATGAGCAGTAATACACTACCGCGCTTTTTTTGCAGTGTACCTCATGGACATAAGTTTGTTTATATCATGTTCTTGTATATCATCTTTGTATGTTCGCTACCTCACATGTATATACGCTAGCTGCCTTTTCTTTCTTTACATTTTTACTTATTTATTTTTTTAACTCTTGTTTGGCGCAGCATGTCCGAATGTAGACTTTATGCCAATTAAACCAAACAATCAACTAACCAACCAACCAACTTTTCGTTATTACGATAAGTATAAAAACTGATCGCTTCTTCTGTTTATGGAGATGACCATTTATTTTATTTTTTTTTTTTTTTTGACATGAGGGAGAACAGAAAATTCGAAAGATGTTTTTCACTGTGCATCGTCGATGCATCGCAATTGATATATCGTCACTACAATGTGAATGTGAAAAACTCTTCATTCTTTGATGCCAAAAAATAGGTTTAATGTATATAATTGAAAATCATTTTCGATATTTTGGCGACATAGTTGATACTTTGCCAAGGTTTCGTTTGAATAATTTTTGTCGTTTGTGAGGCTTGTCACTCAAACCTCACAAACGACATGATGCCACCCAATAAAAGTAACTCTAGACTTTGTGAATATATATATTTTTTCTTTTTTTTTCAGTTTTTCAGTTTTACTTTTGATATTTTGACATGGACGTGTCAACATACTTTTGTCTAGAAAGCAACCCAATGCTATTCAGAAGAAAACAGATTAAAGGGAAATCAATTTCGATTTTCCCGCTGAACAGCTGGATATGTTGTACCATGGATATTATTTTTATCTGGATGCCTAAGAATTGAACAGTTTTTTTTTATTTTAATGTAAATGTAGTACATATCTTTCATTATTGTCAACAGCTTTCAGATTAATTTTTTTCATGATTTTTATGTCCCAAAAATAGATTTAAAACATTAATTTGGGCAATGTTTTCAAAAACCTTTTTTGCTTCAATTGGAAAATGAAAAGAAAAAAAAAAAAGCTTCATTGGAACCTAAGTAAAAATTTCAAAAATTTTATGAATGTATGGTACGGAGGAAGATGGAAAAATTTCGGGATTGTGACAAGAAGATTTCAGTTTGGATTTGAAACTATTTTTTAATCCTAAGTTCACTTATACCGGGTGTACGGTCCCAGGTAGCACAGCAATATCGGTCCGATATTGCCCAATATCGGGCAATCTTGGCATGCATCGGCGAAGACCGGTCAGGTTTTACCGATATTGGCCGATATTGATCAATGTTGGCCAATGTTGAATCTGTATTATTACAGTTTCTCGATATTTAAATTTTTAACTTATAAATAGCTCTTTTTTAGCAAGGTAGCAGATAGAAAACAATTTTAACGACACTTTAAGTTTTGTAAACCTATGGCAAAAAACTCATATTGGCAAACACCGGGCGACATTGATCAAGATCGACAGGCTGGGATGTGTATGATGACAACTGCAATTCAACCAATCAGAGACAAGCATCCTTTTGCTTCAGATTAAAACATGGCCGCGGTCAAGCACGCTAGTTGTTTTTGTGTGTGAAAATTGTAAACATCTTTAAAGAAGACTCTTTTTACTCTCTAATCGGTATGTATTGCTATTACTTATAATCTGCTGTACTGCTTTTTGAACATTTGAAGATATAATTTTATGCATTTGATGAAATAACTAATTTAAACGTATTTTTTATCTGTTTAAGCCTAACGCTAATTGGTATATATCGTTTAATGTTTTTGTTATTATTTTTTTTATTGATTGTCTTTATTCTGATGAACGATTTTTTAAATTTTGTCATAGAACTTAGAATGCGTATAGGTATGCTATTGAAATTGGTATTTTCTATCGCAAATATTTTGTGCCTTTGTGTAGGATGTAGCTTATATATTTAATTTTAAATTTCTTCCTAAAACCATTTTTCAAGGAAATCACAGTGGAATGCATTTTCAAAAATATTTTTAATTTCTCAGTTTAATAAGATTTACAGATTTTGTTTGATTCACGATTTTCCGTGTCTGACCTTTCATATTGTCATTTATGTTTTAAAGTTTAAGATAAATAAATTACTGTTCTTCAGATGCCTTTTTTAATAATAAAACATATACGTTCTACATTTAAGAAAAATATTGGAACAGATGTGGAATCCCTGGTCACGGAATTTTGGATTTCTAAAATATACATGCACATTAATTTTCTTTTTATTTTAAAAATCAACATGCAATTTCCCAACTTTCTCTTTTATTCCTGTAAAATGTAAAATTCCTTCGTCGCATATATGTTAAAGTAATATATATGATATCGAAATTCTTTATATAAGTTTTGTTACAAAAGCGATAAAGTATTTTTGGTTGCTACATTATACTAAAACATTAATATACAAACACAGCTGCCAACACTTTCCCATTTCTTACAATTCAAATAAACATATTTTTAATAAGAATTATAACTTAATAAATTTATTATTAAGTACTAATAATCATTTATTACTAAATTAAATCAAATCCTACCAAATAAAATCAAAACACATTTTATAATTTTGTGTTTCTGTTTACGTTATAAAATACTTCATAAATGTTTTGTGCTTATTTTACTTGAGGGGGGGGGGGGGGTAAACTATGTGGCAAATAAACCTAGTTTTTGCATATCCTAATAATATTATAAATCTGATTGTGTGCAAATGTTAGGCTGAAGCCAGCGTCAAAATGGAGCATTTAATGATCCTGTACCTTTGCACATTGGTTGATTATAACCCTCGTATGAACATAGGCAGGGTTTTGTTTATTTTATTCAAATATTTTCTTAATAATTCAAAATTTCGTTATTTTCATAGAGAATAAATGGACATTTTTTCGTATAATATTTTAAAATGGTTAAATTTACTTTACTGTTGCTAATATTTTATCGTTGCCAAAACTAAATCAAAGCCCGAAATAATAATTTTTACTAAACAATTAATTTTGAATTGAAAGATTTTTCCGTGAAAAATGAAAATTCAAAAGAATTCAAAAGAAGAGGAATTTTCGTGATATTTGAAACAAAAATATGGAGTATTTGTTATTATACATAAAGTATGAATATTGGTTACGTTGAGAAGATATTTTCTGTCAAAAACTGCGTTATAATTAGAAGGAAAACTGAACAATAATCATATTATTAAGAAAAGATTTCGCTTGGACCATGGAACTATGAAAAGGATCCTCCTTGGCTTGAACAAATATGACGTCATAAATAAAACATCGAGGCTAGCGAAAAAGCATCTTTTTCGTTAGCCTCGTAAAACATGTATTTTCAAATATTCGTAACATTACAAGGACCATGAATATCAGTGTATAATAAAAGTATATACATAATGGACGTCAGATTTAAGATGAATAACTGAAATATGTTTTTTGATACTGATTAATAATAAGCTTGAAAATCAGTTACATACAGATGTGAGTTTTCTGATAAAATTCCCGTCATGATTGCCAGGAAAAGAAAATTAACAAGAATTATATCATTGAAAAGAGATTTCTCTGGAATCAAAGTGACGTCATATTTCAAATAAAACGGGATTTTTCAAATATGTTTCAAATAGTGCGTGAATCAATTTCATACTTAATAATTACAGAGTACAATGAAAGAATAGAGAGGCAGTGAACCGTCAAATCGTTAGGCCCAAGGGCCGTTTCAGGGTACTTCATTGGACGGGGAGAGGTTTTCAAAGCAAGCCGCCAGTTGTTTAGGCCAACTGTAGGGTTGCATTTTCAGCATCACGCCAAACATAAACATTTCATATATATTTATTTAAGATTATTAGGAAAAGAAAATTGAACACAAGTCTATTATTTTAAAATCTGACTGTCTGTTTGTATTTCGCAACTACTACTCTTAATGCAATGCGATTTACTTAACACCATCATTGATCTAAGGATGTCATATAAACTCTGAGAATTTAAAATTTTGAATTAAATTCCGAGATATTATTATTATTATTATTATTATTATTATTATTATTATTATTATTATTTGTAAATTTTAACGAAATTTCTCTAAAAACGGTAATTAAATTACTCCATTTTTGTTGATAAAAAAAAGGAATAAAACGGATTAATACATTTTTATGCCATTTTCTCATTAAAACTGAAAAAAGAATTTATTTTTAATTTTAATAGTTGGTTAAAAAAAAAAATCTTGATTACAGTAGATTTTTTGAAAATTAAAAACATATTTCCACATATTCAAACTTTATGAATTAATTTATTCTGCAGAACAAAAATCGTCTTTCAGCATATTGTCAAGAAATCAAGAGTTGTTTCAGCTATAGATTAAACCAAGGCGGCAAATTTGCTGTTACATGTAAACGTAACACTTGCAATTGCAAAGCTTTTCGCAACCCCAAATTAATTGCAAACGTAACATTTACATGTAATTTGCACCCAAATTAATTTTAATTTGAACTCTTATAAATGTTAATTTGCACTGAAAATTACATGCAAAAGTAATGTTTTCATATCATTTTGGGTTGCAAAAAGCTTTGCAATTGCAAGTGTTACGTTTGCATGTAACTGTTACTGTTACATGCAAACGTAACACATGTAAATGTTACGTTTGGATGTAATTTTGGGTTGCAAAAAGCTTTGCAATTGAAGCTCCTTGCATTTAGGTGTAGAATTAATCCTCCATATTCACAAGAATTGAATTTAAACCAAAAGCATATACTATTTCCAATGAATTATTTTTAAATGATGGCTGTTAAAACGTTTTACAAAGTCGTTAAAAGTAAAATGGTTTATCAGCTAAAACTGATATTTGTTTTTTGACAAATTGTACTTTTTTAAAACTGATAAAGGCCCCTATAACAAAGAAATACCGTATTTTCTCCTATGAAATATGATAAAGAGTTAGTTAATTATTTACGTTTTTAATTATCGGGGGTGAAATATTTTGTTTGATTAATGCATTTATTCTTCTTTTAATGTTACGTGAACGAAGTCACGGGTAACAGCTAGTTTATAAATAATTCTTTAACATGTATTCATAATCTTTCATCGTAAACATACATTTAAAAAAAAAAAAAAAAAAAAAAAAAAAAAAAAGATATTTGGCAGGTATATTACTGTAGTGAATATATGATAATTATCCTTTTAATACTGGAAAAGTGTTAAAAGTAGAAAATGATATTTGTAGTAAAAGATGTGAGAAATCTTCACTTTTCAGAATGGTCAAATTGAAACTGTAAATATTAGATTTATTTTATGGGGCAATTTGTTTTAGATATCCCTTTTTAAATATTTTTGTTGATCCTAATGTCAGAAATCCTAATGTCGCCCTATGTAATATACAGGCATGAAAGTTCTCGGCTTTTTAACTGAAATCGGCTTTTTTTTTTTTTTTAATGTCACTTTGGCAGCTTCTGAGACTGATGCAATATTAAAAGGATAATATGAAAAAATCATAACCTGAAAAATTAGAGAAGAAGCTTTATAATGCACTAGTTTTGATATGTGTAGTAAAAAATGCGAGAAATTCTTAACTTTTATAATGGTCAAATTGAAATTGTAAATATTAGATTTTTTTATGGGCCAATTCGTTTTAGAGATCCCTTTTTAAAGATTTCTGTTGATCCTAATGTCGCTCTATGTAATATACAGGCATGAAAGTTCATAGCTTTTTAACTGAAATCAACTTTTTTTTTTAAATGTCACTTTGGCTGCTTCTGAGACTGATGCAATATTAAAAGGATAACATTAAAAATTCATAACCTGAAAATTTAGAGAGATAGAGGGAGGGGGGGGGGTAGATGGAGTACAAATTCCGTGCTTTTAAATTTTCTTTGTAACGTATGCAATATTTAAAATATAAAACAGCAATAAAGAAAGGTAATAATATAAGCTTAAAAACTGATTTTAAGATGCATAACAAAATAATTATTAACTATCTGTGCTCGGTTTTTTCTAGCGTTTCCCAGTTTCAGCAAATATTCTTTCAAATGCAAAATAAAGGGGGGGAGGGGGGTTACTAAAATAATAAATAGAAATAATTTTTTAAAAAGCACTAAACTAATATAATATATATATAAATTTTTAACTATTTTGTGCTCATAATGCTTGCACATCATGCAAATTTTGCGATATTATCTCTGATTTTGCTTTAGTGTGTTTTCTTCTTGCAATATTTGTTTCAATTTGAGCAGCTATGTTAATATAGTGCAGGAATTTTAACATGATAATGTGTTTGAACTTTGAACTCATAATATAGCATATAGCATGAGTAACGGAAAATAGTTGTGAATAAAAACAATAATGGTTTACATATACCTAAATCAATTACATTGTTTAATTTTCACAGATATTTATTTCTGCATGTTATATTGCAATAATAATACTTTCATGCCTGTATATAATACATATGGTAAGTTTGAAAACTTATGGTGATCGTGAATCTGCATAACTTAGAAATTTAAACTTTTCAAATCCTATTTAATTTCTGTATGAAATAAATATGCCACACTTATAGCATAAAAAGGCGTCTTAATCCCACCTAAAATTTAAACTTTGCATTATTTAATAATGGAATGATGCTCGCAAGCTAATGTAACCAGGGGAGTTTTGTTTAGAAATTTCTCGTTTGCATTTTAATATTTTGAAATGATTTTTTTACATAAAATATCTGAGGTTGATGTCTATCAGAGTTTCTTTGTACTTTTCTGATTTTGGTTGTTTTTTTTTTCTTTGAAGACACTTTTAGTTTTTATCACTTAAGATATTTCAAAATTATTGATTTTACTTATTTATTTTTTTTAGAACTTAATATTTTTCCCAACAGACTGTTCATCACTTATTAGTCTTGAATCAGTAAGTTCAGACTTAGATTCAGAATGAAGACAGTCAAAAAGATAAAATTAATAAATTCTTAATTTTATTAAACATTAAATTGATTTGCAGAAAGTTTTTGACCCAATATTTATGCGCAGAAAGTTTTTGGTTTTATATAAGTCTGCTGATTGATGAATTTTGCAATTTTTTTATATGAATGATTGAATTTTTTTTTTTTTTTTTTTTTTTTTTTTTTATGATGTTAGGCTGACAAACTTTGCACTTTTGTGATGATCGACTGATGAATTCTGTACTTTTTTACTAAGACTGAATGATAAATTTAATTGAAATTGAGAATTTGAAATGTTCTGTAAAGAAGCCCATTGTTCTGCGACATACATCACGCTTTTAACCATATTCTGCTTTTGGTAAAAACTACTTTCTAGGGAACATTTATATTATTTTTGACGTCACTTCTGGCAACAACTAATATATCAATCTACGAAAAGTGAAACAGATGAAGAAATCAATGTCTGGTGGATATTCCCGGGGTTGATTGCTCTCTGAAGATCACGAGTGTGTAGTTTTATTGTGTAACAAACGACTACAATGAGTGATCTTCTGCAAGCACGTAAAATTTTATGTTCCTCTGTGCTATCTGCTACTTTAAAAAAAAATATTTTGGATTGAAATTATTCCTTGAAGATCTACAATCTATTGATAGAATAGGAGTATCGCTTCTGTGCCGAAAAAGAAGAAAATGAAGTAAGTTTATTGAAGTAACGTCAAAAATAATATCGATGTGGATACAAACTTTTTTTTATATGTATGCTAAATTATTTAGCTAATCATTACTACTTAGCTAAATTACGTTTTCCTAAAAATAGCATGTTAGTTTCGATTAGTCTGTGGTTTTAAGATAGTGAAAATCAAATTTTGATAGTTGCATTCTGAATTATCCTGTGGCTCATCAGTAAACATTTCCTTTTTTAAAAATACTTCTGCAAATTAATTTTAGGTACTTTGTTGTTGTAGTGCCCCTATTACACACACTTAATAAGTGTCATTTATACTGTAAACACACTAAGCTAAACAAAACTATTTTGATTATCATTCATACATTAAAATTAAAAAAATTATGTTTCTAACTCTGGTTTTCATGGTGAAAACCAAATTTTGATAATTGCATTCTGAACTATCCTGTGTTTCATTGGTAACCATTTCATTTTTATAAAAGTTTTGCTGCAAATTAAGTAATTTTAGGTACTTTTTTGTTCTTATTCACTATAATTTCTTTATATCTCTATAAATAATTATTATATGTTCAGAAGATTGGCTTCATATTATGCAGAAAAATCTAGAATCAGTAAGTTCAGACTCTGATTCAGAGTGAAGACAGTCAAAAATATAAAATATATTAACACAAGTTTGGAAAAATATTTCGGGTGAAAAAAAATAATTTTCAAGCTATAATTTTTTACTATTAAATTCAAATCTAGCATTTACATTACATATTTTGTAAATAAAAAGGAGAATAAATAAGCATAGTATAAGTAGTAATAAGTTATTAATTTTCATGATGAAAATTCACTTGGACAAATTTTGATTTTTGCTCATTCTACTTTTCTAGTGAGTGTGAAAATGAAGTTTGATAAAGCAAAAACAACTGTTAACTACAACCACATTGAAAAAGTGATGTGAGATCTGCCTATTGGGATGGAAACTGTTTTCAAAGGAAAAGAAGGAGAACATAGGAACGATAAATAGATGACTTGGAGAAAATTTGCTTGTAATATGATAGTATAAATAGTAATAGTTTGTGAATAAAAAAAAGTTTAATTTGATATGTTGTGATTTCAAATAAATGAAGCGGCTGTACCCTGCAATGGTCTGTAATTTTTTGCCATGTTTTATTTATCTTATTCACCACAGCAGGTCATTTAGTGATCAGAAGACATTAAGGGGGATTGTTCAATGATTCGAAAACACCTGCAGCTTGTTAAAGCTATGGGCAGGTTCTTTTCTAATTTCCTGTTTAATTTTAAATATTTTTAAGTGATTTTTTTTTTCATTGAATAGTTGAGATTGACTTCAGCTATCTTATGCAAAAAAAAAAAAAAAAAAAAAAAAAAAAAAAATGTTTAAAAATATTCAAATTTAAACGAGAAATTAGAAAAGAACCTGCCCATAGGTTTAACATTAGCGAGCAGGTGTTTTCGTGTCAGTGAAGAGTCCCCTTAAGCCTAACGCCAATCATTCTAGAGAAAAGAATTGCAGAGGGAAAGTTGCCATATAATGTAAGGGCAAAGTGTCTTGCTTTGCCACCTGGCTCAAATGACTCAATTTTTAGGAAGTTTTATTTATTTATAATAATTGAGTTTTGTTTTAGCACTTTTAAAACTAGTGTTCCATGTTTGAGATATTTTAATAGAATACTATTTATAAAATAAATTTACAAATCTTTAAAATCATTAAAAATTAATTTTAAAGGCTTTGTGAAACAATTAATAAAATCCAATTAAAATTTGAATTTTAGTAAAACATAAATAAATTATTGTGATATTTGAAAGCTAAGCGCTTTTAAAATTTCTATTTCAAATACATTAATTGTACATAATTTCGAGAAAAGAATAGCTTTCCTGACTTTGTTTAATGCCTTTGTAAAATATTATTGACTGTTTAAATGGTCATTTCAGTTGTACTTCCTATTTAAAATTGCCATTAAAAAGTAATTTTAATTAAAACTTATTAAAATTTAATGAAAAATATAATGATATTCACTGAATAATATAGAATTCCAGCTGAGTGTTTATCCCCTAGTTGTATACATGAGTCTATGATTCAGAATGAAGAGAGTCCTAAATATAAGTTATAATATTTTTTTTTTCAAAGAAAAAATTTGAAACTAATAAATTTTTGTATTGATTTTTGATAATTTTTAATATAAAGAAAGTAATTCAATTTTAAAAGTTATACAACAGGTGGATTTTTGCATAAGTAATTTAACAAATTGTTTTCAACTAAATTTTGCCAGAAAATTACTTTTTTTTTTTTTCAAAGTTTATATTAATACAATTAAATAAATCTGAAGATCTATATTTATGGTAAGAGCAGAAAAGAATAAATCCCTACAGCTATATGTTATTTTTCTTAAATTTTTAATAATGGTTAAATATTTCTATTGATTATGTGAAAAAATGGTAATATAGCAAAAAAAAGAATGCTGTATGTTACAATTTTCAATCTTACCACTTCCACAAATTCAAATTATTACTATGGATATAATATGATTTTTTTATTTTTAATGAGAAAATTAACATTTAATTATCTTTTTTACATTTTAATGTTTTCACATAGAACACTGAAACTGAAAAAAATAAAAAAAAAACCATCAAAATGTAGCTATTATAAAATTTTGAATAAATTATTTTATTAATATTAAATTTAATAAAATGCTTTTTTAGTATTATTTCATTCATAATCTTTAATACTACAATTATATCTAATGGATATAATAATAAAAACTGAGGCCTTTAACAAAACAGTTAATCCATGTGGCATTTCAGATGCTTATATATACATGGATTAGCTAATTCAAAGCTGGACTCACCAATATAAAATGGTAAATCTTTTTTTTCCTAATGAAAAGAGTTATTGATTGATTTCTAATATTTTGCTAAGACAGGTAATCAATATCTCCCTAGATGAGAAAAAAAAGATTTGCCATTTTATAGTGCTGAATCCAGTTTTGGCCAATATCGGTCGGTCCGACGTTCACCGATATCGGCCCATCCAGCGTTCATTGATACCGGTCGGTCCGGTGTTCACCGATATAGGTCGGTCCGGGGTTCACCGATATAGGTCGGTCCGGGGTTCACCGATATCGGACGGTCCGGTGTTCACCGATATCGGCCGTTCCGGCATTCACCGATATCGGTCAATATTGGGTCCCGATATAGGCCGATATTGGAAAAAAAGCTAGCCATGCAATATCGGCCGGTCCGGTGTTTACCGATATTGGCCGATATTGCAAAATCGCTGTTTCCGATATTGGCCGATATTGCTGTGCTATCTGGGGTAAAGTCCCTTTATCCTGAAATTTCACTTCTATGTATAAAGCTAGGATTGTGAAAAAAGTGTCTACCTATAATAAAGCGACCATGCGCTATCATATAAAGCTGATTGCAGTGCCCCCTAGTTTCGAAATTCGGAAGTTATCGACACTATCTCGAAAACTACACTGAAAAAAAAAATGATTTTACGGTATAATATTGGCACCCCAGCTGCCAGTATTATAATGTAAAATTAACAGTAAAATAAGCAGTAATACGCTGCCACGCATGCGCGGTCGCGTTTACTGGCGCTGTAATTAATATTGTAACACCAGCTGCCAGTATTATACCGTAAAATTATCAGTAATAAACAATAAAATAAGCAGTGATACGCTACGGAGCATTTATATGTTTTACTGCGCATTCTAATATACAATTATAATGCAATTGTGATATTATTATAATACTGTGCATTATAATAAATTGTACCTTGCTTACATGTGGTTACTTTATTAGTAAATATGCATATGCCTTATAATGCCTCACTTCCACAAGAGATTAGTGATGTATTTAAGCCGTGGCTTGGTTATCGAAGAACTAAAATTGACAGTTTCTAATAATTTATTTTTATATGTAAGACGTCCTTTCATAGTAAATCGAGAACGCTTCGTATTTTTATAATTGGCTTTTTTAGCACTTTCCAACCTAGTTGAAAAGTGCTTATGACTTCGGTTTGTCTGGCCGTCTGCCGTCTGGCCGTCTGGCCGTGCTCTAACTCCCGTAAATATTCTCGGATTGCTCTGCAATTTTTATATGTTATTGTCGTTATCTATAGCATGTTCCCTATTTCAACGGAAGTGTGTAGCACTTATAGTTTTTTTACAGGGACACTCAAAAGAATTCCGTTACATTGCGGTCTATGGGGAAAAATCATTTGCGGTTTATTTAAATAATGTTTCACTATTTTAAACGCATTGTAATTTATATATATCACTAAGGTGCATTAGACGAAGCTTAATATGGAACAGGGTGTGCATAGCACTTATAGTTACTTTACAGGGACAGTGAAAATAATTCCGTTACATTACGTCTATGGAGAAAAATCGTCTGCGGTTTATTTAAATAACGTTTCACTATTTTAAACGCATTGAAATTTATATAGATCACTAAGGTGCATTACAAGAGACTTACTACGGAATATATTGTGTGTATAGCAGTCATCGTTCATTTACAGGGACACGCAAAAGAATTCTCTACTGTCTGTTAACAATAATTCCTGGAAGTGCGTTTTAAGTTATTGAACGCGATTTTAATGTTAACTGGCTTTTTGTCTATTACGTGGTGTGTATAAATTCTGTAGATCCTATACAGGGCAGCACAAAAGTTCGCGAACACATTTCTGTTTATTGACAAACTCCAGACGGAGAATTTTAAACTGTGCTACGCGTTTCCTAACTGAACTAAAATTATCATCCTATGTAGTATATATACAAATCTATAGATCCTATACAGGGCTGAATAAAAGTATTCGGATATTTTTCCGAATATTGTATATGTTGGAAATTCCTGAAATTATGTTTTTAAATATGTTATGCGTTTTCTAAATTGTTTACTTAGATGTTAGTTTTTAGCTTATTAAACGGTATGATTTGTAAAATTATTTTGGAAGCGTTGGAAAGTGCTATATAATCTATGCTTGACGCATGATTTTTCGTTCTTGTTTTTTCTATTATCAATCAAATTTTTTGATATAGGGTCGATAACCTCCAAATTAAGCCACTAGAGGGCGCTGAATCACTCTCATGTCATAGCTCTTACTCGTTTTAATATAGGTAAGACAACTGTTCCATAGCTGTTACCTTTAGGGTTCAAGAGTTATTTCAGAATGAAGGGACTTTCCGTTACACCCTATATAATAAACAAAGTAGTTTAAAACCTTTTTAACACTTTCCAGCCTAGTTGAAAAGTGTTTATGACTTCGGTTTGTCTGGCCGTGCTCTAACTCACGTAAATATACTCGGATCGTCCTGAAATTTTTGTATGTTATTGTCGCTTACTATAGAATGTTTCCTATTTCAACTGAAGTGTGTAGCACTTATAGTTTTTTTACAGGGACACTCAAAAGTATTCCGTCACATTACAGTCAATGGGCAAAAAATCATTTAAAGTGTATTTTGATGATGTTACGCCATATGAAACATGATGGAATTGATATAGAATTATGAAGCGCATTAAAACATGCTTTTTGTAGAACAAGGGGTACAAAGCATTAATTATTCATTTACAGGGTCAAACAAAAGAATTTTGTTACACATCGTTCTATGGGGAAAAATCGTTTGCAGTGTAATTTAGTGATATTTCACTATTTCAAACATAATGAAAATTATATGCATTACTGAGTTGCACACTATAAATTGCTCTCTTGAAAGTGTGGTGTGCATTGTGTTTATTTACAGGGATACACAAAAGATATCGGTTACAGTACATGTGCGCGATATTTACAGTCTGTGTGATAAGTGAGTTTTCAACTTTGGTTTGCGTTTTTAAGTTTAACTAAATTTGTTGATAGTACGCGTGTGTTTATAAACTTTGTTGTTCATATACAGGGCTACACGAGGGAATCAGTAAAGTATTACAGACTATGGGAGAGAATTGCTTAAGGGAAGTTTTTAATTGTGTTACACATTTTCCTGCTGAACTATAATATATTTACTAGACTAATAGAAGTTTGTGGAATATAAATAAATTCATATACAGGGCTATGCAAAGAAAAAGATATATTGTCGTTTACGGTTGGTAATTGCTGCGAGTGAGTTTTAAGTTGCCTTTTAGCTTAATAGGGGGTGTGTACAAAAGTCTTCCGCTAATATATAGGGCTGTACAAAAGATTTCGAGTACATTTCTATCGATTGGCGAAAATTGTTAAATGTGAATATTCTAATAAAAGTAAATTTTATTATGCTATATATCCACAATCCACATCTATTGATCAATATTGATAAATATACAGGGCTGCACAAAATAATTCGACTACTTTTTTGACACTGGAAGGTAATTTCGAAAACTGTATTTTTCAATGGGATATATGTTTTCTAAACTGTTTACTTACATATCTTCTTTCACTTTATAGAACGGTGAAGTTTCGTTACAGTTTTCTGGCTGTGTTGGAATGTGTTTCATAATCTATGCTTGACACATGATTTTTCGTTCTTGTTAAAAGTTGAAAACAATTTAAATATCTCGTAAAGCATTGAAGTTTATTTATAATGCTTCTTATGAATTATCATACGGATATTTGTCCAGTGGTTAAGGGTCCTGTCCTCTCACGCGAAAACAACCGTTCGGTAATGTTAATCCTATGAAACAGTTATTTTACAATATCTCGTTTGCATCTCAATATTTTTAAAAGATTTTTTTTTTTTTTGCATTGGATAGCTGAAATTGATCTCTACAACGCCTCCATTTTACTTTTTCGATTTTGTTCGCGATTTTTTTTATGAGGATACTTTTGCTTTTGAAACCGGTTTCGAAAGTAAAAGTATCTTCGTAAAAATAAATCTGTGAATAAAATCGAAAAAGTAAAAAGCAGGCGCTCTAGAGATCGATCTAAGGTATCCAATTAAAAAAAATCGTTTAAAAATATTGAAATGCAAACGAGATATTGTAAAATAACTGTCCCATAGGATTAACATTACCGAGCAGGTGTTTTCGGGTGAGCGAGCTACTAGTAGCCAAAGAGTGTCGGGTTAGAATGAGAATCTATGTTCATTCTTGGATGTTTTTATATAGTGGGACGGATTAGTCTTTAACACTCGATTAATCGATTATTAACTCGCTATCGATAACAATCGATTATTAACTCTCGGCCTTGTATCTACATGTATGCCCACTAAAGTCCCTTGCCACCCTCTTAACTTCGGAACGGCTGCAGCTATATTCATAAAAGTAGTGTCTAGGTATAGTAAAGTAGCCATGCGCTACTCAATGAAACCACCTACGGCGCCACCTGGTGGAATGCTGCAGAGTTAGCAGTCCTATCTCGAAAACGGAAAGAGGTAGAGAAAAAAAGTGATTTACAAAGTTGTAGAGCATCATCGATTTAGTACGAAAAGACATCTCGTGGACATGAATGCGAAGAATAGAACGGTTAAAATGCGCATTTGTTTTTTCGTGTTTCCCTACACTGTGACGTGACAAAACGATCTTAGAAAGAAAAAAAAAACAACTAGTTATAATAATATACCTTTATTTTAGATGTACAAACTTCTCACAGTTAGCTGCAATGCATATTTGGATCCTTGTTTGAATTTCATGTTGCACATGTTGGAGCATAGATGGTGACCATTGAATAGAAATATAATACTTTATATTTCTAGTCAATGATGGTGACACGTTGGCACAAGCGTCCGTAGTGCGTCGTTTAAGGTCCTGCAATGTTTGTGGAGGGGTCGCATATACCTGCTGTTTCATAACTGGTTATTTCTTTCTTTCTAAGATCGTTTTTCACGTCACACTGTAGGAAATCACGAAAAAACAAATGGGCGTTTTAATCGTTCTATTCTTCGCATTAATGTCCATGAGGTGTCTTTTTGTACTAAATCAATGATGCTCTACAACTTTGTAAACCACTTGTTTTCCCTATCTCTTTCCGTTTTCGAGATAGGAATGCTAACTCCGCAGTTTTCCACCAGGTGGCGCCGTAGGCAGTTTCATTGAGTAGCGCATGGCTACTTTACTATACCTAGACACTACTTTTATGAATATAGCAGTAGCCGTGGCAGGGGACTTTAGTGGGCATATACTGTATAAGACTGTATGTGACATTTTTTCTGACTGCAAAGACGTCTTTGGAGACGTCAATTTGGTATATATTTTTTAGTTTTTGGATTCGAAGGCAAAAGAACATATTCCATTTCTAGTCAATTACTACCTTTCCCCGAAATTTCGGTGTATGAAGTGTATAAATATGAAAATTACGTCATGTGATCTCACAGATACAACGCCAGCATTAACGCAAGTTTTCTGAGGATAGTATTTGAATCTCCAGCAGAAGTCCAGGCATATATTAGATATCGTGTTCAAAATGTAACTGTAGCGCCCGAAATTAACCAACCATCTTATGGGTCATCTTGGTTCGAAATTACTTTTAAGAAAAGATTCTAGCAACACTATTGCCCATTTACTAAACTACACTGCAAAAAAAAAAACTAAAAAAAAAATAAAAATAAAAATAAAAATATATATACATATATAATACTAGCAGCTGGGATGCCAGTATTATACCGTAAAATAAACAATTTTTTTTTTTTAGTTGTTGGCAAGTTGTGGGATCGCGCCATAAGCGCAGTGTAGGTTATAATTTCCAGTGGACCCGTGCGAGGTTTTCGCACTGCAATCTAATAATTATTACCAATATCTAATATTTTTTAGATGCAAGTTTAAACTTCTAAAAAAATTAAGGACTAAAAATATCTCCAAACAATATTAGTCAAGCCAGAATAAAATATCATTTATTCCATCAAAGTTACAGTAAGAAATAATCGAAGATACCAAAAGACATGCGCTAGAAAAAAAAAAAAAAATTAA
The DNA here is from genome assembly GCA_963931845.1 of Maratus michaelseni. Classification (NCBI taxonomy): domain Eukaryota; kingdom Metazoa; phylum Arthropoda; class Arachnida; order Araneae; family Salticidae; genus Maratus; species Maratus michaelseni. The sequence goes on from OZ007593.1 coordinate 383,637,126, forward strand.
CAATCGTATTTTAACTGCATTAGAGGATGACGTCATCCGCTTCTTGAAAAACATGGGACAAAGAAAAATAAATTGAATGCATTTAAAATACAATTTAATCTAATATAACAAAACATACCTTTTAGTCTATATGTGAAATACCATTGCTTCGACCGATCGACGGTGTCTTTTTTTTCTAAACATTTCAAATTCAATTTTGGTTTTTAGCCATAAGTATAAAATAAACCAATGCGCAGAAATCATACTTTACCTTTTTTATACTATTTATTTTTTTATAATCATTGTTGAGAATCCTATAATGCGGTACTTAATTTTTGTGACAACACTAATTTAATTCATTTCATTTATGAAATACTATGTCAAAAGACGGTTCAAAAACCTTTCGAATGATACCTCATTCATTGTTGTGCGTTTCGTAAATTCATAGAAAAAGGGATGTTGACAACAGAAATAATATACATGATTACCAATTTGTAAAAAATCAGCATATTTGAGGAATTAAATTAATTTCAGGCAGCTAATCGGTTTAACACAAACGATCTCATAGTCTCGAAACATTAAACAATGAACACCGCTTATGTGTATCACATTGTATTGCGCTATCCAGCGTCCGATTTCGAAAATTGAAGGCTATAGGCACTGTTGTTGGCGCTAATACACAATTTTTTTTTTTTTTGCGTAAGTAATATTTGCGAATTATAAATAAAAAAAACTAAGTAAATTATTTTAGTTAAACTACCGGCATACATATTAATTATCATACGAATGATTATAAGCTATTATGAAATTGAAAATAAGTCTTTTGAAAAAAAAAAATAGATAGATAGATAAAATACTTATTTAAAATTATTATTAATATATATATTACTAAAAAGGTGCACAAATTTATTGAAAAAAAAAAAAAAAAGATATACGTAAAAGATGTTATTACATATATACATTACATATATCTTATTTTCAATAAATTTTTGCACCTTTTTAGTAATTTTAATAAGTATTTTATCTAATTTAACTACAAGCTGAGTGTGTCACTCCACTTCAAATTCTTTTTGAGTTTTACTATTATATGAAATATATATATAGTGTATATAGAAATGTCAAGCAAAATTATTTGACAAAATTTAAAACGGTGACCCACAAAATTGGAAAGGGGGAGGAGGAGGGGGGTGTCTTTTTATGCAAAATCAAAAATCAGTCTATCAAGGAAAAAAAATCTACCATTTGATAGCTTGAATCGTTTTTAATGATGCCAGCATTTGTTACTGTATCGTCGATTTATATAATATCAGCATTTTAATTGGAAAAATGATCCCCTTTAAGCATTTTAGTGTATTTTGAAATCATTAGTGAGAGAAAATATATACACGAAATATTGGTATTTCAAGTCTCAAATCAGCATTTACTTACCTTTTAATGAAAAACGTGATTTTAATAGCTTTATTTACATTTGTAGCTCAATAGTCATTAATGATGCCTGTGAAAAAAATATACCTAATTTAGTCCAATGCTTTCTCCTGCGCGTCTATCTTTTCTTCTAATTCATAACGATCACTGCACTACTGTAATAATCATTAAAATTATTGCTTACCTGTATATTTTATACATATTTGCCTGTAAAACCACTAAAGTGATTCATTAAATTGTTGTTTTGCCCGATATCGTTTAAATTAAGCTAATAGTACCAGATAAAATATTCTTATTATATCCAAATTTTAGAAAATAAAATAACAAATTGTATAACATGCTACTCTTATTAGATGAAAATCAATGTTGAATTAAATAATCTGTGCTATATCTTTATGAAATATGCTTTTGCTTTTTTGTTCTTGTTACATTAGATCTTCTAAATTTCCTGTCAATTCCACGAAAATTTTTACATGTAACTAAAAACTGTGTGGAGAATCATTGCCAAAACGTCAGTTGTGCGGGCTTAAACCGCGGAGACACAAAAAGTTTTTGGCGTATGTTTGTAGCGTGATAACTGAAGCAAAATGAATCCGATTAGCTTGTAATTAAATTAGGTATGTTGGTGAGATATTCGGAATCGAAATGAGTTTTCCATTTTTTAAAATACATAATTACATATCGAGTTAAAAGCGATTAGTGTCACGTGACGACACGTTTTTTCCCTTTAACGTACTGCGGCGTCGGAAATTCGATTCAAAATGCCGACTTTGACAGTATTTTGTGAAATATCTTCTACCTTTACCAAGAAAATGGAAAACGTCTCCATTGGCGCACTCAGGATTACGGTTTGGGAGGGGTTGGTTGGTTGAGTGAGGTTTTATGGCACAAAGTCCCTTTAGGGACATGCTGCGCCAAAAAAAGATTAAAATAAGAACATCAAATTGAAATATGATATCGATTTAAAACTTTGTCATAAAAACAAGGTGAATGAAATTAACACAATAAATACAAAGAGTGATATGATGATAAATGTATAATTAAAATCATTCAATGAAAATGTAACCGTTTGGGAGGGGCTAGTATATTTTATAGATCTGTAGGGGGCTGTATTTAGGGGAATTTTCTTCCATTAGACTCATTCCCAGACTTCGTTCTGTCTTGTCAGGCCAGCAGTTTTTTTTTCTTTTTGTAAAACTAATAGTAATGTTGTAATGTTTCTTGACGATAGAAATTTATTTTGATTTAATAAATAAAAGACAAATATTTTCCCCCTTTAACGAGCTTTAAAAGTATGATACTTTTAATATTTTTTTCTTTCTTTCTAAACTCTGTTCAATTTTTTACTGAGTCTTCATTTGAAGCGGTCTTTGTGACTATTTATTTTGTAATTTATTATACCATGGCTGGCTTGCGAACATATAATCTGAAAAAAGGCTGTACTTTAAACTGTTTCTATAAATATAAGCGCAATATTCTTTTAAAATAATTTAAAAATTATAAGTAATGCTGCATGGTTAAGAAATATAATAGCGATATTTTGAAGAAATTGACTAAATCGGGACTGTTTTACTGACTTTTGCTCGGAGAGAACTTTTAGCTTTTACACTGGACCGATGGTAACGACTGATGCCAGTCCAGGATAGTATTTTTCCAGCCCGAGCCTGACCTGGGTCTGAAAATGTCGGTCAATTTGAGTGATATTTTTGAGCAGCAGATCAATGATCAGCTGACAGTCAATAAAAATTAGTCAAAATCAAACTATTTCAAAAACCTTTTTCACATTCGGCCACTACGCTTCATATTATAGCAGTTATGAATATGAGAAAAATGAAAAACTTTTTAGTTAGCATATAATAAACGTGTCCATATTTTTAATTTAAAAAGAAAATTTTAAAATATGAAATATTTTGAAGCATAATTAATATTTTCCCAATTTTTCTTTTTTCTAAGGAATTAAAAAAAAATATTAACATTTCATAATTTTAGGAAACTTTAAATTGCTAGTCTAATCTCGGGGTCTGGAAGGGGCTTCAGCCCCCTTAGCTTCCCCCCGTGGGTGCGCCACTGAACGTCTCTCGATTACAAAGTTTCTGAATAAAAACACCTGCCAATTTCATGCGTTTCCCAAAATAAATAAATAAATAAATAAAAGAATTAAAAAATGTGTCATAAAGTAGCCAGTTTGGATTTGAGAACAGCCTTAAAAGTTACATTATTGATGCTAAATTTTCGGTATGTGATGTCTTAAATTAATCCAATCGGTTTGAAATTTTGTCAACAATTTTCTCGGCCCATTCCCAATTATCTGTATAAAACATTTTTCTTTATCATTTTCCTAGTTTTGAAATAACACGTATGTCCCCCTCCCCCCCCCCCCCACTGTTTTCATTTAGCCGTTGCCTAGCAACTGAATGTCATAGCAGATCAGAAAGAGAAAATTACATAAAATCAGGTTAATTTTACATTATTAAACTAGTCGTTGCGGGCCACCGTAATACTTACCCATCATGGATATGCATAATATAAAATATTAAGATAAAAAATATGTAAACTACTTATAAAATGCATTGCAATTCGAATAAAATCGTGGCTTGATGATGTCATAAATATTAAATGCTCTACACGTCACAAACTTTAAAGGCTCGATTACTGAATTGCTTGAAAAAAACATCCTTATAACTCCAAAAATAATAATCCTATTAACTAGCGGTTTATTGCATTTGATTAAGCGTCTCATTTACAATTAAAATATATCTTTGAATTGAAATTTGGACGAAATACAGGGTCATGAAAAATCGAAGAGTGTGGAAAATAGGATTACAAATATCTCGGTAACTCATTATCCGATCGGCTTTATGCAAAATTTATGTTTTTTTTATTGTCTTTTATATTCACTCCTTAAAATAAACAATTTCGAAAATTTTTATATACCTTTTATCAGAACGAATATTTCGAGAGTCCGAAAAAAATAGTTCCGGATAATCGAGGTTACTGAAATTCAATAGGCTTCTTCCCATTATTACATACTAAGTACATACCAAATTTCAAGTCTCTATCTCAATTTGTTCGGGAGATAGAGCGTTTACAGACACACAAACACACAGACGGACGGGAAATTTTTTTTTTCTAAAAATATGTTTTTCGGAATCTCCAGTGTCTGAAACGTGTAAATCCGTCATTTTTTTTTTTAATTATTATTTTCAAAACGATTACAAGACTTACCCTTACGTATGATGGGTAAGTAAAATTGGATTTTATGAGTCTTTGGGGTGTCTTATATTCTTAGAAATATACAAATTATCGAACATTATTAACTGTGGATTTCAGGATGTGAGATATTTTGTGAAGGGAGGTGAAAATTAAAATGTCTAGCGAAATTAATATTGAGACCCCTGATCTGAAAACTTAGTAGTTTATACACTGAGAAAAAAAATTGTTGATTTTACGGTATAATAATTTTTTTTCAGTGTATTATTGCGGATAAATAAAGTATATTCTATATTTGGATATAAAAATGATTAATTAAAGTGGTGCATCTAATCAGCAGGTTATATATATCTGATCAACTTATCCATGTTCAAATGATTCTTATTACATATATGGTAATTTAAAATAAAAGTACCATAAAATATTCAAATGATTTTTCTTACTAAAATATTCAACAGCTAACATGACCATAAAAAATTCAAATGATTCTTTGGAATAAAGATAATAATTTATAGCTAAACATGATCGTTAAAAATTCATACGCAAACTAAATGTTTATTTAGTTCATTTATTGTTATTTATTTATGTTTATTTGTTTAGTTTAGTATAAATAAATCACAGCTAAAATGTTTATTTAACATCAATCATGAACATAAAAATTTCAAATGAAACATTTTGTTAACAAGATATTATTCAACAACAATCATGATCATAAAAAAAAACAAATGATAATATTTTATGACAAAACATTTTCTTTTAATATCAATATATTTTAATAAAACTTTTATATTTAAAAAACAATGTATTTAATAACATATATTTTAGATACGAAAATTTGAGGTTAATTTTATTTTAATGAAAAAAAAAAAGATATATGCGTTACACATATAGATTACAAAACACTTTTCAATACCGTTACAATAGTGTAACGAAGCTTAATTTTTTTTTTTTTTTTTTTTGTAGCATGAAAGAAAATATGGATAATTTAGATAATACGACACAACACGGTTCCAAATCAATTTTTAGCAATTACTGCCCCCCGCCCCCCCCCAAAAAAAATATATTTGATTTTTTATACATGCTATATATTATAGTAACATTATATTCAGTTCGCATAACGCAGATTCAGGAATGCCCGCCTATACGTGGTAAAAATTATTTGCATTCTTTTGGATAGCCTTGCATATGATATATATAATTTTTATACATTACATAATATACTAAAATTTATTTAAGCTTTAAAACGCATAACAAAACTGGAAACACGTTTCATGAAATTATTGCTCATAGACAATAATGTATATTAATTTCTTTGTGCGGGTCTGAAAAAGAACATTAAATGTTACCTACATCATTTTTTATAGAAAAGATATTATCGCGTACTTTAATATTGTATATACAAGTTTGATAATGTGAGAAATAGTATATCTTCGTTGAAATGTACTTCAAACAATTATTGCATATAGACAGCAATGCAATCGAATTCTTTTGCTTGCCCCTATATAAATGAACAATAAATTCTACGCAAATCTTTTTCAGTATATAACATTTTGTAGTGCATATCAATTTCGTAATGTTTGAAGTACTGTAACATCATTAAAATATATTTAAAACAATTATCAACCATAGACATTAATGTATCCGAATTCCTTTGATTTCCTCGTAAACGAACTAATGCTACGCACTTCATTTTCCCCTGGTGACGTTCATAAGAAATCCAAAATAACATATATCCATTTCGTCGCAATACAACTATATTTATGAAAGTTAGAGCAGATGGGCAGACAGAGAGATGAACCGAAGTCATAAATAATTTTCAACTATGTTGGGAAAATGCTAAAAATATTTATAGCAAAATCTGGTTTGGAATTTATCATAGCCTGACCTTTTTTAATTGTATTACTATTTCGTAATAAAATAGTATATTTTTTTCCGAAATCTTTAAAAATGTTATTCGAAATTTTACATCAACACTTAAAATAATTTAGAACAAATTGAAGGAAAAATCCACCAAGATAGCTGCGATCGAATGGATCTTTTACTCTGAAACTTTTTAAAAACATCTTTGATATTTTCTACAATTCTACTGGTAAAAGGAAACATACTTTATGTAAACGAATTAATGCTACTCACTTCATTTTCAGTTAGGGACGTTCTATGGTGAATCTCAATAAATATATAAATTCGTGGAAATCCAAGTATATTTACAAAAGTTAGAACAGACAACAGACAGAGAGGCAAAACGAAGTTATAAGCGATTTTCAACTTTTGAAAGTCAGAAAACCAACCTTAGAAATGCACAAATAATAGATAAAAAAGAAGTAAACAGCTGTTTCGAATCCAAAAGCGAGATTCTTCTTCAGTGCGACAAAGAGCAAAGCACGACGTGCTGGAAAAAGCAAGACTGGTCTTGCTGCTTTTTTGAGTATTATTTGTGCATTTTTAACGTTGGTTTTCTGGCTTTTAATTTCCCTGCACAAAAGTTTTGTGTGCTATTTTTATTGTCAACTATGTTGGAAAATGTTAAAAATATTTATAGCAAAATCGGGTTTGCGATTATAGCCTGACCTATTTTATCCATGCTTCTATTTCCTAATAAAATAGTTTATCTTTTTTCTAAATCTTTAGAAATGTTTTTTTTGGAATTTTACATCAACACTTAAAAAAAAGTTTTAGAACGAATTGAAGAAAAAATCAACCAAGACAGCTGCGATCTAATGGATCTGACTGTGAAACTTTTTAAAAACATTTTTTATATTTTCTGCAATTCTACTGCTAAAGGAAATATACTTTAACTAAAGTGGGAGAGAATAATTTGTTTCTGACATTTGGCAGAAAGAAATGTCTTATTTTTAGATGCTGTGAAAACGGAGTGGACATTTTATAATGTCGTTTCGAAATGCCAATAACAATACGAATTTTCTTGACAGTTATATAGAAAGAAGAAAAAGAAATAGCAAAAAAAAAAAAAAAAAAAAAAAAAAAGACTATTTTTTTTTGCTTTATTTGTACGATATTAATAGAATTAAATTCTGATATACTCAGTGCCTGATAAAAGCACGGGCCATCGAGGTCTTTGCCCTCTAATGTTTGGGCCCAAAATTTATCATTTTCCCTTTAATTTTCACTTCAATATATTGAAATATTACCGATTGCATCAATATTGTGTAACGTAAGTTTTGTTTATTCAAATTTAATTTAATTTAATATTTTTTTTGTTAAATTCATTATTTGTTTTTCTTTTTGACTATGTGATTTATATTCTAAATTTTTTTAAAATTATTTTTTGACCTTTCACGTACAATGAATATTTTATACTTTTAGAGTAAGATGAGGATAAAAATAACAGCTGAATTTATCTAAATAAATATTTATATGTTCACACGTGTATTCTAAAAAAATTGAAGCTATTTATTTATTTATTTATTTATTGCGATAAGTTAAGAATTCAAGGGATGGCACAGGGAAGGGAACACCGGAGAAACCAACCCAAAACAATAAGAGGTTTTATGATTTTAAATGATCTAGATGTCTAGAAGCTAAAAGAAAAAATTTGGTAATGTCCCTTAATTGGATCCTGGTTATATCAGACTTAAGTTGGCTGCATGTAGCAAAATCTTTGGCAGTTTCTTCAACTATTACCCTCTGCCTACGCCTTATATGAAAGTATAGCTTTTAATAAATTTCAAAACTTTATTTGAATACATAATTGATATTTTCCCTTTAAAAATGCTTTTTGTTGTTGTTAGTAGGCAATCTGAAAAAGTATATTAAATGTAAAAAAATATATTAGAGTTTTCAGTTAAAAAAAAAATGGTTTTCATCTATGTTTGTCACCTGTTAAACCCGGGTTGGATCCTTTAGTGTTTATAGTGTTTTAGTTGAATCAGAATTATGGTAGAATCCCCATTTATGAAATTTTCATTATCATTTTCAATAATTGAGATAATGTCATTGTACAGTCAGTGCCACAAAGAAAAAAAAAAGCTACACCCAGAAGCAACATTTTAATTACAAAATTGTCGCAGATAGGTCACCTTACAAAATAATCCAAAATTTACATTGATGCAGAACAAATTTTCCTCTGAAATAAGTAATTTTAGTAATTATGAATAAATATGTTTCATCGAAATTTTTTTTGACAAATCAAAAGCATTTTTTTACCTTCTAAATGGATATCATAAAATAACTAATGTTCTTACTGCTTATAAACTTGCTTTTAATCTAATACAGTGCTTCCAAGGCGACATTTCCAACTTTTAGTAGTTCGTCTATTTTATTCATTTTCCTTTGCATTTATTTTTCCTAATTTAATAAATTTTCGCCTTTGAAGCTTTTCATTCAATTATCTCTGGATGTTAACTTCTAACGCCTGTCGGAATCAATTTTATCAATGTACCAAATCTATAATATAAAATGACGTATGCAACTAAGCATATTTTGAAATCATAAAATAAAATTATTAATGCAGAAATAATACACCAGACATGGAAGTAGAACTGAGGACTATTCGAACAAAACTTCAAGCGAAGTCCAGTGAATTATTATTAAGATGGCATAAAGCAAGTGACTGATTTGTACTGACAGTATTGTTGTTTTAAGATTAAGGCTAGCAACTGTTTTACATGCAATTTATTACATGCCGTTTTAATTTAAATTTAATGCCGTTTTCATTTTCATTTCATTTAATGCCGTTATGCACATCAATTACATGCCGCGCATGCGCGGTAGCGTATTACTGCTTATCTTACTGTTTTTTACTGTTAATTATACTGTAAAATCAATACTTTTTTTGAAGTGTAAGAATACTACTAAAATTTAGTGGTGACAATCGGCCCACTGGTTTATAGTTCTTACACCCCTGCCTCCAAGGGTGTGCAGGAGCAAATCTTTTTCTAAAATTGCGATTTCTGTGATACTGTTTGGAACAGAAACTTGAAATGGAGGCATGGCGGTTACTTTTAAGATGTAAATCATAATAACATCAAAATGATGTAAATGGGATCATTAAGAACTTAAAAAAAAATCGAAATTGAAAAGGTTATAATTATATTTTTACTATAATTTTTCTGAAACTGTTAGCCTATGAACTTTAAATTTGGCAAAGAGCTAACTAAGATGAAGATGCGCACGAACATTTGTTTTAAATTTAAAATTTTAAAAAACTGAAAAGAGGAGAAAAAAATAATTATTTCTCATGCCAGTATTAGATATTATAAGAACTCTGAGCAATGTCATAAAATGGAAGTAACAATAATTTCTATAATTAATTAAAATAATATTAATAAAGAAACATGATTGTCAACTAAGTTAAGGAAGTATTTCTTATTTAGCTTTTCGTCGAGCAAAAATAATGATTAAATACACTTAACCAGTGTTTTCCAACTTATAACATTACGATATTTTGATTTTTATGGCGAATCAAGGTGTATTAATCGGTGATACTTTTCTATTTTTATTTCCAACTGTAGCATACATTAAACAACTTTTCATGAATGGTACACGATAATTAACAACTTTTAGGTTCATGCTCTTAAATTAAGAAACTTCGATAAAACGGACATTTTTCAACAGTTAACTATATGAAGAAGAATTCCTGTCGAAATTTCTGCAAGAAAAGTCTTAAACACCTCTTTAAATCTAACTTTTAATGGTATTTCTCCCAAGGAAGTTCAGGAAAAAAAAAAGCTAAGAACACTTTCTTTCGCCCTAAAAATATCTGTGGACTGATGATTGGTAACTTTCAATAAAGGTTAGTTTTCACAAGCCTTAGAACATAACCAAAACAAAGTAATGTTCAACAACTAATGTCAACTAGGTTTTATTTCTTCTTTTTTTTATGATTGTTTTCACAAACAAAATACAAAATAACTAGAAGAAAAACTACAAAAATAAAAAATCTTTTTGGAGACAATCCAACTGTCTTTTAACAATTTTTCACAATATCCGCCAAATAAAAACGCTACAAAAACTCCGGAAAGTGAAATACGATTTGTTAAAAATTGGAACCTTTCTGCCACTTCAGAGTTTAACTTCGTATGTCAACACGAGAGTGAATACGTGCTTTCCACGGCCTGTGTCTGAAAGTGGTTATTTGTTTCGGATATTTTCAAGAACATCGTTTAGAAAAAGCGTGACCGGCTGTAGAAACAAGTGGACGAAAAAATATTTCAGAGATGTGGGCAGGCATTTGTGGGAAGAGATGTTGATGTTTTATCGTGACATTTTACGTTGATTTAACGGGATGTTTAAGAAGCTTGTTGCTGAAGTTTTGACAGGGATCTTTTTTGATAAATTTAATTTTTCAAAAATGTCTGTTTTATGGAAGTGTTTTAAGTTAAGAGCATGGGTCTAAATTAGAAACTGTAAATCATATCGTTCCCTTCCCGTATTGCTTTTCATCATATGATGCAGCTGCAAGTGAAAATTAAAGAATATCTCTGATTTCAAATGTGTGATTTATGTGAGTTCATGAAAATATACTAAAAGAAAGATCAGAAATATTTCAAAGATGTGGGTAGAGATTTTTGGTAAGAAATGTTGATATTTTATTGTTGCATTTTACGCTGATTTAACGGGATGTTTAAGAAGCTAGTTGCTAAAATTTTGACAGGGATCTTTTTTGATAAATTTAACTTTTGATAAATGTCTGTTTTATGGAAGTGTTTTAGCTTAACAGCATTAGCCTAAATTAGAAAATGTAAATCATATGGTATCCTTCGCGTATGGCTTTTCATCGTATGATGCAGCTGCAAGTGAAAATACTAGTTAAAGTCAGTATACAATCAGTAATACGCTACCGCCAAAATTATGTGTTCGTATTGAAAATTTTAGAGTTTGGAGCAATTTCAGTATGAAATGAACCCTAAGATTATTTATTTATTTATTTTTAACAACTGAAAAAATACAAAAAAGACATATTTCCAGTCAAATAGCTATTTTCGTTTTTTCTTTCTTTCTTTTTTTTTCTTTCTTTTCTTTTCTTTTTTTTTTCGGCAATTTAGAGATTGAAATGTATGAAGTTTTCTGTCTCTCTTTTAGGTAGATTTCGTAACAAACATTACGTATTACATTCTCACCTAAGTTGGAATTTTTGAAAAAAATTTGCAGATCTACGCCGATTATGACTCCCAGAACCCAAAGTCACCCCCCCCTCCCCTTCAAAACTTTATCTATCTATCTATCTATGTCACTTTTTTAGGAACACAATAACGTCAATAATTCTGCACAAACCTCTTCCAAACTGATACATAAAATCAAGGGGCATAAAATCTAGGTCAAGTTCATTAATGAGGCAAAATCAAACAAAGGGGGGAAATGGGGGGGGGGCTTTTTGTGAAAACAGAAAAAATCCCATAATTTCTTAATTATGATACGTATCGAATCGTTTAAAATTTTTATTACTTCTAGGAAAAGGGCCAAAAATTTATGTATGACAGATTTTCGATATAATTAAAAATGGCCACAAGGGGGGGGGGAAGGGGGGTTTTAGAAGAAAAAAATTCATAACTTCGTCAATTCACAAGATATCAAATCCGCTTAAATATATTATAGAGCAACCCTTATAGCAAAAAAAAAAAAAAAAAAAAAAAAAAAAAAAAAAATCCTTGGCGGTTCCAACTGAAAGTTACTGAAAGCCCCCACCTCAGGAACCCGCTTTTGGCATATGGTTGGGACAAGCCCCAAAGCCTGAGGTAGGAAAATAGCTACTACTAGCGTCTTCAGTCACGGGAACGCCCTTCGAAAAACCCCCCAGGCAGAGCCGGCCCTGATTTATTGAAAAGAAAAATTTTTGGCTTTTTACATTGAGGGTTACAATTTCTGAAGTCCTCATTCGGACTTAGACAAGTTGTTAAAATGCCACATATCATGGCAAAAAAGGTCATTTCTTCCCCAATTCCCAACAAACAGGCGCCCCATGGTCTGCGTCTTCGAAATCTACCTGTGCCTGTAGGCCGAGCCGTCTGAGATTTTTTTCTTTTAATTTTTTTAGCTCGTACGTCAATTTTTTTTTTCAAAAGTGTGTTTTTACATTATAAGAGTTTATTTTTCGAAAATAAAAATTTTCAAAAAAGCGAAAAGACTTCCGTGAAAAATCTGGTAACCAGTAGGCACTACCCGACTCAACAATTAATCGAATAATGCAGCGATTTTGTAATGTTCATATATTAGTCTGACACACTGAAAGGAGCCTTCGTGAACATGATTGATCATGCGCATAGTCCAGTCAATCTAGGCTTCTGCCTGAAAAGTTTTGGAGAAGTTTTTTTCTCTTTCTTCCTTTATGTTTTTGGGTGTTCTGAACACGAATTTCAACTTTGCCACCTCGTATCTGGTCTGCTTAAAAAATTATAAGCGAAAAACCATGAAAAAATCGGAGTTTTTTCGGTTTTTCCCTTGTATTCCGGAAAGGGTTAAATATTTTTGAAACAATTATTGCACCAAATTAAACTAGAGAATATTTCCTACCTTTTTCATATACATTTTTTTTTCTAAGATGAATAGTTTTGGCATACGAGTAAAATGAATTTTAGCGATGTAATTGAAATTCCATCATCGGAGGGCGAAAATGCGAGCCAATTATTATGCATCCATTTCAAACACCAATTTGAAGATGTTTAGTTATTTCTGGTTGCATTTCAAATATGTTTACATTTTCTTACCAAATTTTAAACCTTTTATAGCACTAAGAAAATAAATTGAAATCAGGTGATTAGGAAAGATATAAAAACACAATCACTCTGCATAGATGAGAGAACCAATTTTTATTTTTTTAGTAATCTGATTTAAGTACAATTATAAGTATTGTAAGTTTAATATAATAATAACATACGGGGAAGATTATAAACAAAAAAAAAGAGGAATGCAGTGTTGTTCTCCAAATAATGCCATTTTGGTCGCTTTGAAGGGCCTGGTTGATGTTCTTCAACAGAAGGTTCATCAGTGTCTTCCTCTTCACCATCATCTTGATGGCTCAGGTTGTCTCTCCACTTGACTTAAAATATCCTGTATTGGGTCGTCAACTTCTGCTTCCAAGTCATCTTCGGCGATGAAGGAGCTGACATTGTCACAATGGCCATCGCAGTTCAGGCAAAGGAGCGAACAAAATAAACCTGCTTTCCTTCAGTCACACATTCCACTATAGTTTGTTTTGCATTTGCAGGATATTTTTCGCAGAATAGTTTCTGGTGTGGGAGGTTTAGTAGTTGTTATGGGTATGATATTTATTTATTCCAGCCTCATTCCTCAGCATTTTTACAGTTATCTAGCCATAGCTGTACTTGGTGGTAAACTCGCAGACAGTGATATCGAGCTGCATCTTCTGTTGGAGGGAGCGATGCAATATTTGCAGCGGTCTTCAAAGCAGATTTTATGTAGCACCTGTACCTCAGGCTGTTTAGGGAAGGTGTTGCTTTCCCTCTGAATCCGTACAGGTGTACCAGAAATAACAGTCCAGCTTTAATAACATCGTCGGCTACAGCACTAGGGTTTTTAAATATATCAACCACATGTTGTAGGTCGGCAAATTTCTTAAATTTGAAGGTATTTTGTTTTCTTTTCAGAAGTGATATCACATCCACTCATGGCATGTAGAAATAGGATGTGTTTGGTAATTAATTTATAGACTGCACTCAAAGGTGAATAGATCTGGGGACTTTTCCCTTTTCCTGGTTTCAAGAAATAAACACTGGGAAAATTGCAAAGTCCAATTAAGATTACCAGAAGGTATACATCTTCACCAATGACTATCACGTTCTCATGGTTAGGTGCCAACTTGAGTGCAGTGTTGATAATGAGTGTGTCGGAATCTTCTTTTGCCTGCTCGCAAACCATATTTTCAGAACCAAATCTACACATCAGTACAGGGAAATTAAACGGTTTTTGTTCTTGTCGTTTGCGAGAAATTTCCCCTCAGAAACCGTTGGCATCATAGTCTCATTAAAAACAACCTCATTAGATACCGTTTTGTGAGATCGTCTATCACGCTCAACAAATTTAGTGCTCATTTCAGTAATGTTTTCTGGATATCCATCGAAGTTTATAAGAGCGTTCGCTGCGTACTTCGACTTTACAAAGTTCACATAGCTGTCACAAATTGATCCAAATGATTGACCACCCTGCCATAAAACTCTTTGCAGTAAATACCCGCCATGTATGTCATATATACATCTGCTCTCAAAAGTGATGTCTGGTGGGAGTGGAGTGAATTCCTTGTACAAAGAGGATTTGACAGTTTTTCGCATTCCGGATTCGTCAAGAGACAATGGATAGGCAGAGAGCTCGTAAGTCAAATATTCTTTGTCTAAGTTCTTTGTCAGATTACTTTGTTACACTCATTCTTTGGAAGAGTGCTGTCGGGTTGATGTCAATTTTTTCTAATGGCTGCACTCTTTCATTACGCTTGAATGTAACGGAATGAAAATCGCTGTTAATGATTCCTGATATGCCAACAGTGCCAACTTCCTGTGCCTTATGACAGTTTATTCTCTCATCTCCAACAATCCCGGTAGAGATTGAAATGAGATCATTTGTTTCTCGGAAAGGAATGTGTTGGTGAAACCATTCCAATAATTTATTCATATCAGCGTTGTCCTTGGCAACTCTGGAGTTTCTCATCTCTACATGTTGTTCAGAAGTTGTAAAATCTGTCCCGCTGAACTCTTCAATTTCTTCGCATATTCGTTGAAGTGACGTCATACCCATGGTCAATCTTGCCAAAACTCCTTCACTGACCCCACGCCCATGAGTGAGTCCACTTCCTGTTTTCATGGTTTTCATTAAAGATTGCTCTGTCGTCATGTCAGTCTATGTTCCTGACCAGAATTTGTCCGTACGGCGAAAGGCGAATCCCCCATCAGTTGTGAATTTGTCAAAGTCATCAGCAGTCATTTTTTCCTTCAAATGATGCATGTCTTGAAGATATAGGTAAGAGCACTTGGTATACAAATAGTGACCACTGGCGTGGAAGTATGGCAACATTCTGTATCTAGTTTGAAGATGCAAATCCCAATCACCCTTTCTTTCAGATTCAATGAATTGTTTGACAATAGTCACCATATTAAAGTATTGGATCCACAGTTTTGCTGTAGGGAATTGCTGCTCGAGTGATATCATGTGCGTGGTGCCATGTGGGGAGGGGGGGGGGGGGGGTTCAAGGACACTCTCCCACGTGTTTTGTATTCACAAAAACATTACATTCAGCGTTTTCGCCCTGCGATGATGGAATTTCAATTATATCGTTAAAATTCATTTTACTCGTATGCCAAAACTATTAACCATAGAATAAAAAACTGTATATGAAAAATGTAGGACGTTTTCTCTAATTTAATTTGGTGCAATGATTTTTCCAAAAGAATTTAACCCTTTCCGGAAGGCAAGGGAAAAACCGAAAAAACTCCGATTTTTTTATGGTTTTTCGCTTATAATTTTTTAAGCAGACCAGATACGAGGTGGCAAAGTTGAAATTCGTGTTCAGCACCCCCAAAAACATAAAGGAAGAAAGAAAAAGAAACTTCTCCAAAACTTTCCAGGCAGAAGCCTTTTTAGGTCTAAATTTATTGGACTAACATGCGAGTCTAGAATTTGCAGGAGTGAAAATTGAACATATATTGTAATTTAGGACAAATCAATATATTTTGAAATTTCATTAGCTTTTTTGGGGAACACCGTGTATATATCAAAATTTGTGACTGTGTACGTTAGTATAAATATATCAATGAAAAATTTAGCTATGTAAATGTTTTATTAGATATATTCAATATATTTACCTTGACTAGCCAAAAGTTTTATTTTTATAAATGTTTTAAATATAAATTGTATTTTTTATTTAGCCTATTTTTCTTTCATTTTTAATTTATCTAATAAATTACACTGTAAATCCTGTCACTTGAAAAAATTATTTATCACTGTAACAAATTATTTAATATGGAAAGGTATCGAGATGGTGAAATTTTTTGTAGCGGTTCAGAAGATTTCCTATTTATAAAAGAACCTGCTTCCAGTATACTCGAATTACATGGATTTTTTGCATGATTTTTTTTTGTTTTGTTTTTTACTCTTAAAAAAGCTACAAAAAAGTGTAAAGCTTAAAGAAGTATCCGAGGTGCATCATGAAATTTTTTTTTTCTCTTTAATTGCGTGACGTGCTGTTAGCACAATCTCCCTAATCACCTTTTTTAACACTGTATTTTGAATGAAGTTGCGCAGAGCTATTTAATTGGGTCCTTAAATATATTTAGTAATTTTTTCTAAATTGGTGTTTAACTGTTTTTCTTTTTTCCAAAAGATATTTAAAAGAAAAACACTTCCCACTAAATAATAGATATATTTTCGTAATTTTAAACTTAAAAAAAAATAATAATAAGTTTTCAAATATTTAAATGTATTGTCTAAAATAAAAATATTTGTGCATGTGACAAGAAAAAACGTTTAACAAATCTCTAATAGTGAGAACTAGTTCACTTGAAAACCGCATAAACACATTGTTAACCCTTTCAGGGGACGTCATGTTCTATTCGTAAAATGTTGAAATGATTGAATGGCACCAGGTTTTACAAACAAATTTATTTGTAAATAAGCAAGAGCTTTTTTTTCGCGTATTTAATAAAAGAAAATTTTTCATTCCAAAATTCTGCTGCTAATGTGGCATTTAGGGGTTTAAAATTAAGCTGTCCAAAAATGAACATCCGATCTTCAAGGGAAAAACATAAACATCTTAAACATAACAAAATTCCAGATAAACAAATAAAAATATCCACAAATCATACGTCGAAGGGGATTGCAATAGAAAACTAAATTGTGAAACAAAATCCATGGAGATGAGAAAGTTAGTGGATATTTTTATAAACAAATTTATTTTAATTAATAATAATAAAAAAAATTATAAGATGTCATTAGATTCTATTTTTTTAACTTGATTTTTTTTTTTTTTTTTTTTTTGGGGGGGGGGGGGCTATTCCATTAATATTACCGGGTGAAATCAAATTTACATGAGTTTGTCAAGATATTTTTCGTTATTCTTTAAAGATACATTTTTTACTGAACAGGGATTGTGTTTAAATATATATACAATTTCTATAAAAACAGCATTAAAAAAAAACCTATTTTTAAATTAAAGTACAGCGGTTCTAAAATTTATTTCTGGTAAAAATGTATAAATATTATAATAGAGATTATGTTTAACAAATTACTTTTTTTTAATCTTCAAAAATTACATACAAATAAATATATTTGTTGCTTAAATAATCTTTCTTTACCTATTTTTATAAAATTGTAATATTTTAAACATCTTTAAATCAATATTTAAAAGTAAAATTGGAATAACAGAAATTACCAAAATAAATAAATAAAAGAAAGAAAGAAAGAAAGAAAAAAGCACTTTCCTTAAAAACTGTTTTTTTTTTTTTTTTAATTTAGATTATAAATTGAATTATTTCTGAATTTTATTTTTTGATAGCATAAATTGGGATAAATGAATCTAATTTGAAAAAAAAAAAAAAGAATGAAAGAGCTACATTGTTTAAATTAAATAGTTATTTTTTCTAATAGGCGACAGACTGCTTCTGTCCTTATATGTAATAATAATAAAAAAAATTTAAGTTGTGGACATGAAAAGTAAAATTACTTTCACTCTACCATGATAGAGTTGCGGTGAAGGCTACAGAATAAAAATATGGGTTTAGTTCTTTCAAAATTTACTACCACCCTGTCTTTTACAAGGAAAATATTATACAATATGTACGCATAAATATGATTTAATGTTAGCTTTAATCTTTTTATATAAAATCTTAAAATTCTATTAAAAGCTGCAAAAGTACATAAATCCTGTATATGTATTTTTTTATGCACCTCTTTTAAGAAATTAAAATTGTTGCCTTATATATTACTTCTTGTGCGCATTGACATCATAAATCGTTTATGTATCACCATTTCCAGTTTTATTTGTGCTGGAAATCAAATAACGGATGGATACCAAATCATAATAAAGATTGCTAAGTGTGAAAGGGAATTTTTAATGGGGAAAAGGGAATTTTCAGGCATTTGCTCATAATTCGGATAGAAACGTGGCTGTTTAATGTTTTTTTCCTTTTTAAACAAGCCAATAAAATTTTATAAAACGTCCAAGGCGGAAAATTTATTTAAAGACGACAATAAAAGGTCATAAATTCGTTGGGATGTATTGATATTCGACACTTGCTGCATCCCTAAAAAAATCGTAAAAATGTTTTTACACTCGTAACCAACGACAAACATAGAACTTCTTTTTAATTTATTAGCTGTGACTTTACTACTGAGCGCAGAGACTTTAAAGACGTTACGGTGGCAGTTAAAACATTTTCTTTGCAGTTTTTTTCTTTTTTAAGTGTTTGGGTGAGGAAAAAAAAAAAAAAAAAAAGAGAGAGAGAGAGATTTTGAAGTTTCAGATACCTATCTAAAGTGAGATACTAGCTTCTATCTGCGCAAATTTTTAAACGCGAAAAAGAATACTTAGTGTTTCCTTTTTTAAACCAAACATCAACACGTCAAGAAATGTAATATATTTAGAAACTTGTGTATGTATATTATACAAATGGAATAAGTTTATATTATTAAATCCAACTAGGGATACCCAGTTAGCAAAGAATAGTGCCTGTGCACAGGACATAGGTATAAATAGTTTATTATTAGAAACGCTAATAGATTTTTTACATTTAATGTATTTTTAGGGTTTCGTTTATCTCACGAAACTCTATTACTCCCGCTTCGTTGTCTGTCCGTCACAGAGCCGGTTCTCAGAAACTATTTAACTTACAGTCATGAAATTTTGTGTACTGATAGATGAATACCTACTATGAAGCTCAAAAGCATAAAATTTGAAAAAATCGTATTATTTTAATATAGAGAGATAAAAAACCAAAATTCTAACAGCCTTTTCCTATTAAATTTAAATATTTTTCGTTATAGCAATTGCCAACAATTAAAAATCCACAGTAAAATTCTTCCTGCATTAATTAATTTTTATTGAAAGATTTCCACGTGAAAAACGAAAATGAATTAAAAAGTTTCACCAATTGAAAAAAAGATTAATAAGACGTCATATTGGTAAAAAAACGGAAATTTTCAAACATTTTTCAATAATACAAGGAGTATGAGTATGTGTAAATACAGAAAGCAGCTTAATATGACGTCATTATTGAATTAAAAAGAAAATTAATCTGACGTCAAATTGGAAGTTTAACGGATTTTTCAAATGTTCGAGAATAATACAAAGAGAGTATCAATTTGAGTAATAGAGAATAGTATATATATGAGTTTGAGGAACGTATTGAATCATGATAAAAACCCGATTATGGAAATATTGGCATATTTTAACATTTTGAAGGTCTCTAAACAACATGTTTAATTTTGAAATTGATTTTTTTTAATATCGCATTTAGCCCACAAGACAGATATTATTATGACAAAGTATAATAGCGGGCTCTGCCCGCTTTCCGGCCGGTTCAGATATTCGAAAAAACGAGAAAAATAGATCGGTAAATTTTTACTTCATAAAAAACATGACTTTTTTTTTTTTTTTTTTTTTTTTTGAAAATGAAATATATTTGGATTTATTAAAGTATAAAGGTTTTTGAAAGAATTATTAAACGAAACCTTTTGTGCCATTTTCGATTACACTTACCCACTTGTTTACGCTCCCCCCCCTCCCCCCCAAGTATACTAAAAGGTATTTTTATATGGAAGGTAGCAACTAAGGATTCAAATAATAAATTTTTTAAATTATATTAAAAACTGCATATTTAATTGAAATAAACTGTTTGCGTCTTAATCTCGTGTGCAATACACAAAGTTTCAAAGGAATTAGTTCAGCCATTTTTCCATTTTACGAAAGAAAAAAGGTACTTTTTTTGTTTGTTTGTTTGTTTATGTGAGGAAGGTAAAGATCGCCAAATATGAGTGCCCATTATATTAACGCTGCCACTTTCTTCTTAGTTTTCTATATTTATTTATTATTGCAAATGTTTCTTTATATTATTATAGTAAACAGTTGTTCATTGTTGAGATAGATTTAAAGAAAAAAAAAAGCTACAGAATTAAATAAAAAGTCAATAAATTGAGTTACAATTTTCAAACTAACTATGAAAGTGCACCCTTTATTTTCTATTTGATGGTGTGTAAGTTGTCATTGTACTATATTTAAAACAGAATGTAATGTGCGAAATCAATAACGCGTGTCGTTGACAACATCATTATGACGTCAGAGCCTTAGTGACGGATATGTTTTTGCTTTATAATATAGATTACATTTTATATATAACTTTTATGTTCGAAAACTGTTCTATTCTATTTTAAAACATTTAAATAAGCTCTTTTAATTGGTATAATTGTCAACAATCTCTCTCTCAATTTTAAAATCCCAAAAGCTTTCGCCTGAATGGATCTTATGGTAATTTTAGACCAAAGAAAAGACAGCACATAAAAACAGTATTTGTATATTTAATTTATTTAACTCGAATACTTTTATATAATTGGGTCAAAATGACGTCATTTTTACAAAGTTTATTTCATTGCTTTATCCTGAGGTGTTTTAAATGCCTATGAATAAAACTTTATTTTTATGTTTTTTTTATGAATTAAATACCCTATTATGTAGATTTTTTTTTATTTACGGTTTTTGATGGAAACCATTTTTGTGTTTTCTTCTTTAAAACTCTAAAGATTTTTTACATTTAAAATACTTTATTTAGATTGCTCTTTAACAACACCAAAAACATTTTTATAAGAAAAATATCAATAATTTATTGAAATAAAATTTTGAAATTTATTAAAAGCGAAAGTTTTGTATCAGCCGCATGCCAAGACTTAATAGTTAAAGAAATCACCAAAGATTTCTCTACTTATAGGAAGCAGCCTTTTCGATTCGGATAATTTCAATAGTTTAAGCGATTAAATAGCCTGTTAAATCTGTGGTTTGTTTATATTACTTTATTTATTTATTGATGAAGTTTTAATTTCGTCATGGAATATCAACCGGGAAAAAATCCTGAAATATTTATATTGTTCTAAGTACAAACAGATTAATCTTTCGTAATCGTACTGCACGCGATAGAGATAGATTTTTAAAAATCATGCTTGAAAATTATTTTTAAAACCATAAAGAAAATCAGTAAGTCAAGATACAGTTTTCAAATAAATTGCGTTTGTAAGAGAAACAATTTGAAAAATAAAACATAAATAATATAATGAATATAATTAAAAATTAAATAAGTCTTTTTATATTAATAATTATTAAAAAGCTATACTTCTTAACATGCAGACCTATTCTTATTTATAAGCCACCCTTAATTGTTTCTGAATGGTTTTAAATGTTTTTATAACATTAGTTAGAATGAGAGTAAACAAATTCTGACATTTATACCAAGTGGAAGAGTTTTTGCAAAATTAATCATGTTAAATTCAGATTATAAATTTTGTCATTTTTAGCCATACGCTAAGTGCATTCAGAGAGGATTTAAAATAAATAAATAAAAATAATGCATAAAAAAATGTGAAAGAAAGTACTGCGAAATTTCTTCCATACGACGTTGTAAGAATTGAAATAGTGCGATGTTTAGAAGGTAAAAAAATTGCACTAAAAGCGAAATTTATTGGTCAGGCGTTGTCACCGCTAATATGAAGTCCGCGTTACTCACGGATATGCTTTTGCTAAATAATATATAGATACGATGCGTAAATTTTGTTTTATTATTAATTTTTATTTTGTCTTAACTATGTTTGTTAACTCGTAACAAGAGGATGTGAAAAAACAAAACACTACACATGAGATTGTAAATTTATCTGTGACGAAGAAATATCAAAGGTTAAAATTTTCTTTTGAAATCATGTTAATTATAATTCAAGATAAAATTTGATAAGCCTTGTACTACTGCCTTTATTAAATTAGTAAAAAACGAATGTAAAATAAACAAATTCAACTCAGAAATATTTTTCTGGCTACGACCGGCCTTGTGTTTGCTGCATATAATCTAAGATTGTGTATGTATGTATGTACACATTTAAACATATACGTAATGATGTGTGTAAGTACGAAGATAACGTATTAAATATGGAGTATTAAATATGCAGATAAAAACTATATGGAGGTAATTTAAAGTATGAAAAGTATTTAGCCACTCTGACGTGTAAACTAAATGTGCAAATATTGCAGTACATTCTTTTTCTTTCAAATTTTGTTATGCATTGGTTTATTATTATTTTTGTTTAATTCTGCCTGAATGAACCTAGAGTATGTGTGTACTTTGGCCAATTATACCTTTTCCTGTTACATCTGTGGTATAAAGTTTTTCTAAATTTTGAAAAATTTAGATCTTTCTTTTAGAATCGAAAGATGTCATAAAAGTCAATTGCAACGCATCGGTTTGCGATTCAACTATATCATTATTGATATCTTACGGAAGCACACGTGTCCACCATTTAAAATCATTCGATAGGCTGAAAAGATAATACTTATCCTTAGACAAAGCCTTTCAAGAAAAACCATCGTACGATTTTTAAACTAACTTTCTTAACCAATGAGCTAATTGCACAAGTTTTAGAAAGTTATCTCGAATCAACAGAAAACAGATTCGAATCAGCGGACTGGTTTTGAATAGGATAAGAATTATCTAACAAAATAAATAATTTCCTGGAAATACACGCGTTTGTTTTGATCCCTTTAGATAAAGTATACAAATACAAATATGCAATGCCACTACATAATCTTTTAATGAAAAATAAAACACAAACAATGTAATGAATTTAATAAAAAAATTAAATAAATCTTTCTGTATTAATAATTATTAAAAAGATAATTCTTAAGAAGCATACCTCATCTTATTTTATAAATCACGGATGAATGTGATGATCACTGATTACAATCCCTTTCTGCATGATTTTAAATGTTTTTACAGCATTAGTTAGAGACAGAGTAAACTAATTCTGACATTATTACGAAGTGGTAGAGTCAAATTATTATGTCAAATTCCGATTGATAAATTTAGTCATTTTCAGCCATACTTTAAAACAGAATTAAAATAAAGAAAAAAAA
This sequence comes from Maratus michaelseni, assembly GCA_963931845.1. Lineage (NCBI taxonomy): Eukaryota > Metazoa > Arthropoda > Arachnida > Araneae > Salticidae > Maratus > Maratus michaelseni. The sequence continues at coordinate 383,660,803 of OZ007593.1, forward strand.
AACATAACAAAATGTGAAAGGAAAAAGGAAGTACTGCGATATTTGCACCAGATTGTTTACTTATATATACTTACATAGTACATACATACTAAATCTTAGAATTTATGCGTAAAACATACATAGTTACATACAAGATACAACAAGTTATAATTCATACAATATACACAAAATACAGAATGTTCCACGAACGAAGATTGTTCGTAGAGAAACAAAACTGAAAGAGAGAGACAAAAATTGCAATGGAATATGGTGTCGCAAACCACCTATTTAGTCAAAAATACAGGGTGTTCCACTCTTACCGAACTCGAGTTTCCGTTAATAACTTTGAGAAAAATAAAGATATTGCAATGAAAATTTGAAGATACAGCCGAGTCTCTATATAACGAAATCCACTGTTACAGAGAAAAAATGCGTTATATAGGAAAATTCGTTATATAGAGAATAACGAATAAATTCTCATTTAATATGTAAATTAAAAAAAAAATGAGGTTTTTAATTAAGATTATGAAATGTTTAACTCTAAATATTAACTTAATATTGTATTTTTTAATTATTTAAACAGTTTCAAAACGGAAAATAAACATTTGTTTGAAAGCATAGTAAACAAGAACGAAAAATCATGCGTCAAGCATAGATTATGTAACACTTTCCAACGCTTCCAAAATAATTTTACAAATCATGCCGTTTAATAAGCTAAAAGATAACATCTAAGTAAACAATTTGGAAAACGCATAACATATTTAAAAACATAATTTCAGGAATTTCCAACATATACAATATTCGGAAAAATATCCGAATACTTTTATTCAGTCCTGTATAGGATCTATAGATTTGTATGTATACTACATAGGATGCTAAATTTTAGTTCAGTTAGGAAACGCGTAGCACAGTTTAAAATTCTCCGTCTGGAGTTTCTGTCAATAAACGGAAATGTGTTCGCGAACTTTTGTGCTTCCCTGTATTAGGATCTACAGAATTTATACACACCACGTAATAGACAAAAAGCGAGTTAAAATTAAAATCGCGTTCAGTAACATAAAACGCACTTCCACACTCTAAAAAAAATCCGTGGAAATACAAGAGATTTTCCGTAAAATTTTACGGAGAAGTTTCATTTTTCCAAAATTTCAGTACAATTTCCGTAAGTGACATTATTTCCGTTAAAGAGATTTCATTCCGTAAATATGCAGAAAGTTTTCCGTAAATTTAATGATTTTTTCCGTATTTCTTTCAAAACAGTACAATGTCCGTATTTCTTCCAAAACAGTGCAATTTCCGTAACTGACGTTTAAAGGTTGAGTACAGAATTCGCCTTTTTTGAAATGCTAATTAAGATTGTTGTATTTACTAGAGTTCTTCTAGGATACAGGCCTGGCCCGGCTCGACCCGCTGGCCCATTCTAACCGAAGCCATGTCAATTTACTGTGAAAATAATAGTAATATTTATATTTTTTAATGAAATATTTAGAAACTTAATTTATTTTTATAAATTACAGATTTTTTTTTTTTTTTTTTTTTTTTTTTTTAATGTACTTATTTTTTTCTTGATAGTATTTCAAAATTATGATTTTTTTTTCACTATTTTTTTTAAATTTATCTTTTTTAATGTGAGGCAATATTGTGTTATTTAAAGGTTTCATAACATAATATCTCTGCAAATTATAGCTATGCAAATTGGTATTAAACTAAACTGATTTGGCTTATAAATTTATGAATTACGCTAAAATTTATTATTTTATAAATTATAATTTTACAAAGTTTACAATTTTGTCCTTAAATTTATAAAATTTGTTAATATTTTCTCTTTACTTTTATAAAAATCAAGTTTTTAATTTTATAATGTTTTTAATTTATTTTGTTAGTTCATATTTTTTATAAATTAAACTAATTTAATTTAATTTAATTTAAATCAGTTAGTCCATATTTAAACTTACCTATCCCAAAATCATTAATTTCAAATCTCTCTCTCTCTCTCTCTCTCTCTCTCTCTCTCTCTCTCTCTCTCTCTCTCTCTCTCTCTCTCTCTCTCTCCTTTTTTTTTTTTTTTTTTTTTTTTTTAATATTTTTAAAACTATTTAGTTTAACAGAACCGTACGCAAAAGCTCACAGCATAGATGAAATATAATAATTCAATTTATTATAAAATTGTTTGTGTGCATAAGTTTTTTTAAATAACAGATTTAAAAAAAATTAATAGCATGTAATAAACAATTCTGATTAATATAATTGTTCTTTTTATTGGAATTGAAAATTAGATAATCAGGCAAATAATTTAAAAAAAAGTATATGTTCGAAAAAAGAAAATGTTGGTACCAATGTTGAATTCAGGGGGTGGTCCGGAGGGGACATTATCCGAACATTGAAATTCCCCCCCCCCCCTCGGAAGATTTGAGATTTTATACTTTTAATGGCCATAAAGTGCAACCCCCTCCCCCCGAAACTCTATAATGTCCCCTCCGGAGCCACATAAATCTCTCCCGAAGAAAAATGTCTGAATTCCACACTGGTTGGGACTGTTACAAAAAGAAGCAATTATTCCTCTTAATGCAGTGTTTTATGCATATAATGCATAATGAATTAAAATTTATCTGTTATAAAGCATCAAATAATACAGCAAATTATTGAAAATTATGAAAAGAAAATACATTAAAAACATTGGAAAAATCCATCTACAGATAAAACCTCAAGTTCTTGCATCATAAAAAGTGATTCAAATAAGTAGCAGCATTTGAGCATACACCGCAACAGGTCATAGCGCGGTGTTTTAAGTCATCAGGTTAGTACACGGGACATTGCGGGTTCGATTCCCGCTCGCGGCAGGGGTTGGTTAATTTCTAACCACTCAAGAATGAAAAAAATAAGCAGAAATGTATCTGTCCCTTTATAAGGTTGTCCTCGCGAAGTGGCTTTTTTTTTTTTTTTTTTTTAGTCCTATAAATGTTATTTTAACGACATAAAAATTTCTAAAAAATACGGAAGATATCTGTTATAAAACGGAAATTTAAAAACGGATATTTCAGAATTCACGGAAAATTTCCTGGAATTTACGGAATTTTTTTTCCGTTAAAATACGGAAATAGTACTGGCGTCTCGATTGCCAGTACAATTTCCGTTTTTTTCAGGAAATTTTTTTTACAGTGCAGGAATTATTGTTAACAGACAGTAGAGAATTCTTTTGTGTGTCCCTGTCAATGAACGATGACTGCTATACACACAATATTCTGTAGTAAGCCTCTTGTAATGCACCTTAGTGATATATATATAAATTTCAATGCGTTTAAAATAGTGAAACATTATTTAAATAAACCGCAGACGATTTTTCTCCATAGACGTAATGTAACGGAATTCTTTTGACTGTCCCTGTAAAGTAACTATAAGTGCTATGCACACCCTATTCCATATTAAGCTTCTTGTAATGCACCTTAGTGATATATATAAATTTCAATGCGTTTAAAATAGTGAAACATTATTTAAATAAACCGCAAACGATTTTTCCCCATAGACCGCAATGTAACGGAATTCTTTTGAGTGTCCCTGTAAAAAACTATAAGTGCTACACACTTCCGTTGAATTAGGGAACATGCTATAGATAACGACAATAACATATAAAAATTGCAGAGCAATCCGAGCCTATTTACGAGAGTTAGAGCACGGACAGACGGCCATACGGCAGACGGCAGATGGCAGATGGCCATTACGGCCAGTCAAACCGAAGTCATAAACACTTTTCAACTAGGTTGGAAAGTGTTAAACAAGAACGAAAAATCATGCGTCAAGCATAGATTATGTAACACTTTCCAACACTTCCAAAATAATTTTACAAATCATACCGTTTAATAAGCTAAAAGATGACATCTAAGTAAACAATTTGAAAAACGCATAATATATTTAAAAACATAATTTCAGGAATTTCCAACATATACAATACTCAGATAAATATCCGAATACTTTTATTCAGCCCTGTATAGGATCTATAGATATGTATATATACTACATAGAATGCTAAATTTTAGTTCAGTTAGGAAACGCGTAGCACAGTTTAAAATTCTCCGTCTGGAGTTTCTGTCAATAAACGGAAATGTGTCCGCGAACTTTTGTGCTTCCCTGTATAGGATCTACAGAATTTATACACATCACGTAATAGACAAAAAGCGAGTTAAAATTAAAATCGTGTTCAGTAACTTAAAACGCACTTCCAGGAATTATTGTTAACAGACAGTTGAGAATTCTTTTGTGTGTCCCTGTAAATGAACGATGACTGCTATACACACAATATTCTGTTGTAAGCCTCTTTTAATGCACCTTAGTGAAATATATAAATTTCAATGCGTTTAAAATAGTGAAACATTATTTAAATAAACCGCAGACGATTTTTCTCCATAGACGTAATGTAACGGAATTCTTTTGTGTGTCCCTGTAAATGAACGATGACTGCTATGCACACCCTATTCCATATTAAGCTTCGTCTAATGCACCTTAGTGATATATATAAATTTCAATGCGTTTAAAATAGTGAAACATTATTTAAATAAACCGCAAATGATTTTTCCCCATAGACCGCAATGTAACGGAATTCTTTTGAGTGTCCCTGTAAAAAAACTATAAGTGCTACACCCTTCCGTTGAATTAGGGAACATGCTATAGATAACGACAATAACATATAAAAATTGCAGAGCAATCCGAGCCTATTTACAGGAGTTAGAGCACGGACAGACGGCCATACGGCAGACGGCAGATGGCAGACGGCCATTACTGCCAGTCAAACCGAAGTCATAAACACTTTTCAACTAGGTTGGAAAGTGTTAAAAAACGCATAAGGAAAACTTACATTTGCTTTAGACGAAGAAAGTAATTTTTGGTTGTTTTGATTTCAAAACTACTATACCTTCGTAAAAATTTTCACACTTTAACAAGGAAATCAGAATGATATAAGTAAATCACTTATTATCATTAAAGTGATAACAAGTACACATAAAGGCTTATAAATACCTTTTGATAAACAGATCGACATGTTCCGTACGCTACACAGTGGGACGTTTTGAGGATCTAGGTGGACAAAATTATTGCGTTGAAGTTTAATTAGGTTTTGCTGGGTTTTCGAATGTATCAGTAATAAAATAATCAAACAGTGATAAATATTTGACTTATTTAATTATTTATATTATTACTATTATTATTATTATATTATTACTTATATTATTATCCATATACTTAAAGCTAACCTGCTTTTTAGTTTTTCGTGCAAAAATGCTATTTATACGCATGCGCGAGCATTCAGCTAATCAGCTAGAGGCTTTTACTATCTTCAGACGCGATGTTCCAGCCAATGAGGTGAAGGCTTTTTCCTCTCTCTAGAAGCGTATGTGTTCCATTTGGTTGTTCGGTTGTTGAAACTTTATAGATTTCTTTTATTAAGGTATTTTTTCATTTTACCGTATTTATTTTCTTTTTAAGTCGTATGTATTTTAGTACTTTGAATTTTTTATAACTAACCCTTTTTTTTGAGAGAGAGAGAGATTTCGTGGCACGAAATTTCGCGAATCGTTTCCGATGTAAACAAACTAATTTTAAACTTTTAATATGTAATTCTGTGTGATATGATTAAATTCAGGTTTTCTCAGCGACGATCACAGTATTTTTACCAAATAATTTTTGTATTAATCAAGCTTTTTTGGTTATTAAGCATAGCTAAACACGAAAGAAAACTTTGTTATTTTAAGATTTTGATGTGAATTATTTGCGTACATTTATAAGACGAGTTTCACTGAATAATTCAAGAAAAAAAAAAATCTCATCATTATACATATTTAGTTTTGCATTATTAATTATTTACTTGGCCTTTACTTTTAATATTTCAAACTTACAGCTGAATGTAACTATTAAAACATTTGAAATACTGTATTCGTAAAATGAAATTTCAGCTTAAACACTCGACAATTACTTTTAGTTATGCATTATTAATTATTTACTTGGCCTTTACTTTTAATATTTCAAACTTACAGTTGAATGTAACTATTAAAACATTTGAAATACTGTATTCGTAAAATGAAATTTCAGCTTAAACACTCGACAATTACTTTTACTTATGCATTATTAATTATTTACTTGGCCTTTACTTTTAATATTTCAAACTTACAGCTGAATGTAACTATTAAAACATTTGAAATACTGTATTCGTAAAATGAAATTAGTTTAAACACTCGACAATTACTTTTAGTTATGCATTATTAATTATTTACTTGGCCTTTACTTTTAATATTTCAAATTTACAGCTGAATGTAACTATTAAAACATTTGAAATACTGTATTCGTAAAATGAAATTTCAGCTTAAACACTCGACAATTACTTTTAGTTATGCATTATTAATTATTTACTTGGCCTTTACTTTTAATATTTCAAACTTACAGTTGAATGTAACTATTAAAACATTTGAAATACTGTATTCGTAAAATGAAATTTCAGCTTAAACACTCGACAATTACTTTTAGTTATGCATTATTAATTATTTACTTGGCCTTTACTTTTAATATTTCAAACTTACAGCTAAATGTAATTATTAAAACATTTGAAATACTGTATTCGTAAAATGAAATTTCAGCTTAAACACTCGACAATTACTTTTAGGTTAAATTCAGGTTTTCTCAGTGACGATCACAGTATTTTTACCAAATAATTAAAAGTACTACATGCATGCATCTATCTATCTATATTAGAAATTGTGCAGGTTTCTGGTCACTGTTTTGTTTACATATTTTAAACAAAAATTTCAATTTAATAATGCACTGAAAATTATAATGAATGCTTACAATTAAACACAACAACACAAAACAAAAATTTCACAAAAACACATTATTTCCCCGATATTTTCCCACAACTAATCAATAAATTTCATGATATTTTATTGCGATTTTAAACCATGAACTTTAGTACTTTTCTGTTATACGGACACTATGCCAAAATGTATGTATGTATGTAAATGTATGTATGTATGTTTGGCGACAATGGTGTACGTATAACGGAAAAGTGCCTGAATTATTATTTATATATATATATATAAAATATAAACATAATTGGCGACACAGCAAGTTTTCTGGATTTCTCCCTGTCTCTCTAACCACATTGTTAACAAAACAAAAAATTCACGAAAAACACATTATTTTCCCACAACTAATCAATAAATTTCATGATATTTTATTGTGATTTTAAACCATGAACTTTAGTACTTTTCTGTTATACGGATACTATGCCAAAATGTATGTATGTATGTATGTTTGGCGACAATGGTGTCCGTATAACGGAAAAGTGCCTGAATTATTATTTTTTTATATATATATAAAATATAAACATAATTGGCGACACAGCAAGTTTTCTGGATGTGAAAGGCGGAGATGAATTTCATTCATTCAATGACCGTTTTAAAAGTTTCAAGTTTGGATTGAGTGCACCTGAACATAAAAACTGATACCTATTTCTATGTTCATGATTGAGTTATTTGGATATCATTTCGTATAGCACAGAAAATCATTTCTCCAGCTTTCGTAATACAGATAAATTCTGGTGTATTTTTTTTTTCTTCTTTTTATATCATAAGTACTTTTCTACTTTAAATTTTTTAATTGTCGAGTTTCTAAGCTGAAATTTCATTTTTCGAATGCAGTATTTCAAATGTTTTAATAATTACATTCAGCTGTAAGTTTGAAATATTTAAAATATTAAAAGTAAAGGTCAAGTAAATAATTAATAATGCATAACTAAATATGTATAATGATCAGAATGACATATTAAAATGTGTACAGAATGACATGAAAATTTTAAAAAACTGAAATTTTGCACTTGCAACTTAATTGTAAATTTCATTGTTTACATTGGAAACGATTTGTGGATTTTAAGAATTTGCTGAACTTTGTGTCACCAAATTACTAAATCTCTCTCTCTCACTCTCCAAAAAAAAAAAAAGGGTTAGTTTAAAAAAATTCAAAGTAGCAAAATACATACAACACAAAAAGAAAATAAATACGGTAAAATGAAAAAATTACTTTAATAATAGAAATCCATAAATTTTCAACAACGACATCAAACGAACGTATCTCATCTTTCGTTTGTGATAAGGAACGCTCCTTTGGCCCCCTCCACTCATTGGCTGAATTGTAAAGGGCAAAATTTGGGGACAAAATGACTACAGCATTTCTGAGAAAAGAAAAAATCAGAAAATTCACAGAAAATAATTATTTTTGTTGCAAGTTGGGTTAACTGTCTTTATGGTTCGAGTCGATTTCAGACTGAGTGTAGATTTCTGCAAGTTGGATTTGGGTTAACCCGATTTTTCAAAAGTTAATTCAAGTTCAGTATATTATTTCAGATTAAAACTATACCTATCAGGGCTTGAATTTCAGGGCGGGATTCGCACGGAAAATTTTGAAATCCCGCCCAAAAAAGATCATGAGCGGGAGCCTCCCGCCCAAAAAATTTCAGCATTTTTGGAGAAATTTGCATTATTTAATTTACCTGCAACCGAACGATAAATTTCGTGATTTTTTTCCCCCGCAACCGATTGACGGACTTTGTGTTTTTTCCGCGACTGATCGACGAACTTTGTGGTTTTTTCTGTGACAGATCAACGAACTTTGATTTTTTTTCTGCGACAGATCGACGAACATTGCGTTTTTTAAGCGACTGATCGACGAACCTTGCGTTTTTTGGGGACATATCGACGAACTTTGTGTTTATTCTGCAATCGATCGACGAAATTTGCTTTTTTCCCACGACTGATCAACGAACTTTGCGTTTTTTGGTGACAGATCGACGAACTTAGCATTTTTTCCGCGACAGATTAATGAACTTTGTGTCTTTTCCACGATCGATCGGTGAATCTCAATCAAGTAAAATCTAAAGTCAGAAATTTATTTAACAACCTAATTGTTAAGGGTCCCTAACACATTTAATGGAACTTGAAAAATACACTGCATATATAAAACTTAACTTTCTTCCCTTTTTTATAATAAAAATAAACATTTTACATAATCATTCTCAGTTGACTTAATTTTTTTCAATGGTATTTTGTCATGTCTGCATTAATGTAATTCTTTAAATAGCACGTAAAAGAATAGTGGGGTTTAAAGATTTTTTTTCTCCCTCCCAAACATTACAACTCCCCTCCATTTAAAAATGTTGGTAGGGAGACTCCCGTCTTTGGAAAAATTGAATTTCAAGCCCTGCCTATAATATGTTTGTGTGTATTGAGGTTTGTATAGATGTTTGTGTGTGTGCTGTTTTTAATACAGACAGTTTCATTTTTCACACGAACCTTTCAAAAAATTCACATTCTTTGCGCAATTCTTTAACAAAATTCGCATTTTTTTTCGTGATTCTTTAATGAAATTCGCATTTTTTTCTGTATCTTTTTTTTGTCGAGATTCATAATTTTTTCAGCTATCCTATGACGTAATTCGTGGTTTTTTTTCAGTGATAATTTGACGAAATTTGTGTTTTTTCTGCGATTTTTTTTTTTTTCACGAAATTTGCGTTATTTTCCACGATTCTTTTATGAAATTCGCATTTTTCTCGCGATACTTTAACGAAATGTGCATTTTCCAGCGATTTTTTGATAAAATACATTTTATTCCGCAATTTTTAGAGAAAGTTTGGCAAGAAAGGGCTATCTTTGGGTGAAATTTCCTGTTTTGCGATTCTTTGACAAAATTTGCTCATCTTTTGTGTAAATCGCGTTTTTCTGTGGCCTTTTAACGAAATTCACGTTTTACATGATCCTTTGATGAAATTAGTGTTTTTCCCGTGATCATTTGACGAAATCTAGGATTTTTTTCCCGCGAAGATTGATTATATGTTTTTAGTCTGCAGGTGCCCTAAAAAGTTTGTGATGCCTGTCGCTGCATTGCACGCATTCTGCCACGGTGTATCAAACAAACAAAATTCATCCTAAAGAATTATTGTTTCGTTTCTGGAAATGAACAACCGTCAACTCATTGGCTGAATTATAAAGGGTGAAATGTGTAGGCACTGAGTATCATCTATACTATTAATGTCGGTAAACGTCTGTCTGTGTGAGTGTTGTTGTGTCTGGCGTCTGTAAGCACAAAACTCTGCATGCAGACGACAGACATAAGTGCTTTTGGTATAAAAAAATTTGTAAGTGGAGTTTTTAAAATTCACAACATTTTGCGGGAGAAGAGGGGTGCGAACGAATTTAAAAAATGAGTCCGCATCAATAATTATGGCGGCGGGGGGGGGAGTATGTTTTGCCTACACGGGGCGGAGACTTTTCTTTGTTGACACCACTCATATGATATATCGTTCGAAAGGCCTGTGACTGCCTTTTCATGTTATGCATCTGTGTGGTCCATCCCCCTCCCCCCCCCCGCCAATTGGGACACTTTTCTAAATTTTGCACATACCACTCATGTTATATATCGTTAAAAAGGTCTGTGACCGCTTAATCATATTATGCATCTCCGGTGTCCATTCCCCCACTTTGCCCCCCCCCCCAAGGGGGTACTTTTTGTAAATTTTGCACAATCCCTTCATGTTACGTATTGTTGGAAAGGTCTTTGACTGCTTATTCATGTTATGCATCTCTGGGGTCCATCCCGCCACTTCCCCCCCCCCCTTAAGGGGGGCAATTTTCTAAATTTTGTTGACACCCCTCATGTCATATATCGTTGGAAAGGTCTGTGACTGCTTAATCATATGCATATCTCCAATGTCCATTTCCCCACTTTGCCCCCCCCCTCCCCCAAGGGGGTACTTTTCTAAATTTTGCAGACAACCCTCATGTCATATATCGTTGGAAAGGTCTGTGACTGCTTAATCATATGCATATCTCTGATGTCCATCTCCCCGCTTTGCCCCACCCCCCCACACCCAAAGAGGTACTTTTCTAAATTTTGCACACAACCCTCATGTTATATATCGTTGGAAAGGTCTGTGACCACCACTTAATCATATTATGCATGTTCCGTGTCCATCCCCTACTTTACCCCCCCCCCCCCAAGGGGGTACTTTTTAAAATTTTGCACACACCCCTCATGTTACATATTGTTTGAAAGGTCTTTGACTGCTTATTCATGTTATGCATCTCCTTGGTCCATCCCGCCATTTCCCCCTCCCCAAGGGGGCACTTACCATTTACTTGCACAACAGCGCTAAATGTGTCAGATGAAAGAAATTCCGCGAGTACATGTGCCAGTGAAACTTAGCCAATTGCTGTTCTTCAACCTAGCTTTAATTCAAAGTGGGTTTTTTATTTATTTGAATTATTCTGCAAAAGTTTCAAACATTTTAAAGCAGCTATGAATTTTATTTTTATGGTACTATCAAGTTTTTTGCCGTCAAATTTTGACGGGTTCCATCTAGTTATTTTTTAAATTATAATATTGTATTGTCATTGAAACTACACATGTATTCAAAGTTTCAGCTCAATCGGATCATTAAAATTGGTGAAAATTGACTTGCAAGATTTGAATTAAACACTCAGACGCACACTTCAGGTTAATATAACTTAATGATTCGCAAACTTTCGCAGGAACTGTCTTATGTTTTCAATACTTTATAGGAATGGCACTTTGATTTTTTAAAAAAATGCTTATTGCTTAATAATGCTTAATACTGTATTAAAAGTCAAGATGAAGTTTGAAAACAAGATGGCGCTTATTTTCAAACAACAATAGGTTAAATCGTGTGACAAACATGTGACATATGTCCAGTAAACTCCTGCTTTCAAATAAAACAGAAAAGTCACGACTTGCTTTCGAACTTACAGAAAAATAATGCAACTGATGAAAGTCTCTCAAATCAACTGCCTTCTTTACGGTCGTAGTTAATCGACACATCGGGTTTTTTCGACAAAACTCGTACGGATCTCGACGAAAGAGACATTCAGCTACCAGTATACGCGGTCTTGTTAAATTCCGAGATAATCGGAAAAATGAATTTTGTCCACCTAGTCAGCCATACTCAACCTTTTTTTCTCGCGGGCCGCGAACATATATTTGTGACATTAGGCGGGCCGCAACACACTTGTAAAATAATAATGTAAAAATATACAGGATGTATCTGAAATGCTTCAACAAACTTAGAGGGATGATAGTATTCATGAAGTAGAATAAAAAATGCAATGGAACATGGGGTCGCAAATGATGTTTAACCCTTTCAGGGGCAGTGGTATGTTTATGAAACTACTTAATTTTAATTCCAAAACGCCACAATGGCACCAGAATTTTTGCTAAAATCTTTTCCATTTAATATGTATGTGAAATATAGCCTTTTTCTTATTTACAAACAAATTTTTTGTATATTCCGGTGCCAGTCATTTATTTCAACATTTTAGTACTAAAAGTACTTTGCCTCTGAAAGGCTTAAAGGATGAAAATCGAGAAAATGCGTCTGCAAACTGAGACAAGAAAGAAACACTCCAGAAAATTGTTTATTGCACAGAATAGGTACAACACAGCTCGTGATGTCCAGAGAAAACAAATATTTAGAACAATTGTTCAAAGAGTCGACCACGGACATTATTACACAGAGTACATCTACGGAGCAACGACTGGCGGACACGCTATGTGTAATAATGTCCGCGGTCGACACTTTGAACAATTGTTGTAAAATACTTGTTTTCTCTGGACATCACGAGCTGTGTTGTACCTTCTTTCTTGTCTCAGTTTGTCCATTTCCAGAAGCATTTTCTCGATTTTCATCCTTTAAGCCTTTCAGGGGCAAAGTACTTTTAGTACTAAAATGTTGAAATAAATGACTGGCACCGGAATATACAAAAAATTTGTTTGTAAATAAGAAAAAGGCTATATTTCACATACATATTAAATGGAAAAGATTTTAGCAAAATTCTGGTGCCATTGTGGCGTTTTGGAATTAAAATTAAGTGGTTTCATAAACTTACCACTGCCCCTGAAAGGGTTAAACGTCATTTGCGACCTCATGTTCCATTGCATTTTTTGTTCGTCTTCATGAGTACTATCATCCCTCTAAGTTTGTTGAAGCATTTTAGATACACCCTGTATATATAGATTTCTATAGCAAATGCCGCAAACATTGTTGTTTTGAAATAGTGGTATAAAACGTTTTGCTGAACAATTTTTTCTGCGATCCCCAATAAACCTTATTAGCTATATGATAAGTATAAAACGTAACAATATAACAATGCAGCAATTCCAAATTCTCAAAAAAAGAAATCTACCCTATATATATATAAAATCCTAATGAAACGAATTTGTGAAACGATTTTATGAAACGAATTTATGAAACGATTTTATGAAACGACTGATTAAACGACTGATTATGTTTCAGGGCTATTTTTAATAAAATATTAAACGCTTGATGGTGAAATTAATACCAATTGTCCATAAAAATCCGCGGATGTTAAAACTGGTAATAGAATTTTGAAATTGGATTTAGTTTTCGAGATATTAATTTTTTTCTAATTTTAATGACATTTCTGTAATCATGGCAACTAATTACTCAGTTTTTTTGTGACAAAAAAAGGGAAAAAAATTGAAAAGGATCCCGATAGGGATTATTGATTTCTTTTTATTCGTCATTTTCAAATTGAAATTGAATTTATCTTTTATTTCAATCGATAATGAAGACAAGATTGTAATTAAATTATGTTTTTCAGGAAAATTTGAAAAAAAAAATCCCATTTCTATCGTTAGGATTCAATCGTCTGTCAGCATTTAATTTAATTTATAAACTGAAAATATTTTGAATAAATTCGTCCAAATGACGTCATTTATGCAAACGCAAAAGAAAGGGGGAAAAGGAATTAATAATAATTATTATTTATTGATATCATATTGTTATTTTTTTGTAAAATTTAACTAAACGAATTTATAAAATCACTAATTCGGATATTTCAAACGAATATAGAAAATAATAATTGCCCAACTGAACGGAAGGAGAATAAAATATCCTGCTTGGTTTTCTATCCTGCTTGGTTTTTTCCGCCAAGCTTTTTAAAAAAGCGTCAAGTCCCCTATAATAGAAAAGCACCAAAAGTTCATTGGATTTGTTTTCATAACTTTTGGCAACAAATCTATGTATATTAACGAATCTATCCCTTTTTGAAGCTCGAATTACGCCAAACCTAAAAGCAAAGGATCCTATACTGGAAAAGTTACCCGATTTTCTTATGGACACTATTTAAGTGACATAACACGGTGTAAAATTATCGCGGATAGCAAATTTGTTTAAATATCTCATCAACTGATGCCGAGCACAAAATATTTAATTGATTTTGTATGATAAATAATTATTAGAAAATTCGTATATACATATTAATTAAAATAAATAATTTACATATTTAAAATAACATGGAAATATGCATGATGGTGCACTAAAATAGAGAGAAAATTAAAACCTGTTACTGAAAATATCTATAACATAGTACTTTTCAATACCGTGGTTCTTAATGTTATTCACAAGCAGATGAAATTTTTCTCATCCTTAAACGCAAAGGAAGAATAGAATACAGATCGTTGTTATAAAAGTCCGAGAGGTAGCTACAATTTAAACCTAACCATTTTATACAAGCTGATTTTCAAGTTGTAATTAATTTTACTTATGAATCCCGAAAACAGTCGTCAGTTGTCGCAACAGCTGTGTATGAGGCCATGATAATAAAAAAAGGCCCCATTAAAACGTTAAAAGCATGGCAACCCAATTACAGATTTACCAATATTTTTAAAATAAAGAACGCTGTCATGTTTTTAGAGCACTCGAAGTCTGAGCGGGGGTTGGCGAGCGTAGCTTGCAGGGGCTAGGCCCCCTAGTATATATATATATATATATATATATATATATATATATATATATACATATCAAGGGATTTTTTCTAATAATCAATTTTTTTTCTCAATACAAAAACTTTTTTTTAGTGTAGAAATATATAGTGCAAATTAAATTAATTTGGAATAATGTTTGTTTAGTGTTCAGGATTAAGAAATGTATGCACTACAAGTAAAACTATATGTAAAAAGAACTTTGACTAAGGAAACGACATTTAAGATAATTTAAGGTAATTTTAAATTAGTAATTATAAATAAAAAAAAATTGTCTTCCCGTGAAAATATATAAAAGAGCAGGGAACATATCGAAAACTTTTTATATACATCTCAATTAATTTTATAAATAGTGATTAATGATTATGTGTCTCCGGCCGCACATAAAAGGTCGCCGGGCCACATGCGGCCCGCGGGCCACAGGTTGAGTATGGCTGACCTAGATCATCAAAACGCCCCACTGCGCCCCACTGTGCGCTGTATTGTATCGGCGACATTTTCAAGATCAATAATGATAAACTAATTTGGCAATTTTTTTGTGAAAATAAACTTGATAAACAAAATAAAAAATAATGTAGCAGTACTATACTCAGCTTTGAAAGATAAACCAGGATGAGTGACGGAACATTGATTCCACGTGGTTTTGAAGCTTTTTCTGAGCAAATGACGAAAAATTTCTGAAACACATCTTTATATATCTTTCGCTATATTCGAAATTCGTTATATGGAAGTGCGTTATAGAGATACTCGATTGTACCTTGCTCAATGTGATAACATGATGCGCTGGAAAAACAGAATAATGCAATCAAAAATATCATATGAATTGGTAATCGCATTCCAAAATGTAGAGCGTCGAGTTCATGATGCTGCCGACGCGTATATAATAGAAACTTCTAGCACTCTTTTTCATGTTATGATATTTAATAAAAATCAAAGCATGTGTATTAAAACTTTCATTACACTATACAGTGAAACTTCCATTTAACGAAGTCTCGTCGTTACACTTAAAAACTTTGTTATGAAGAAAATTCGTTAAATAGAAATCAACTTAAATTTACGAAATTTTTTCTTCAAATACGACAAAAAGGTATTGGATTCAGAAGCATTTGATTCAGTTTTAATTATGAAGCCGTCTTTTACAAAGCAGTTGTGTACGGTCGATGAAATCACGTCACATTTCCAAGCTTCCATCAGCTCTGATACACAGGTTCACAAACTAATGTTTTCACTAGATTGTCTTTTTTCTGTCTTTTTCGATAATGCACTTCGAGATTTTTTATTATTCCTTAGACTAATAGCTGAAGTTCAGAAGTTGTATTGGAAGGAACAAAAATAACTTTTATGTTCTTCGATTTACATTTTGAAATACATGCTTGTGGATGTACAAAACAGTTATCTATTAGCAGTGGAAGATCAGAATGGTAACTGTCTGACTCTTAATTGATATTTTTTGCTTCAGTGCATATAACGTCACTGCTTTTTCTGCCATTGTGTCACTGCATCTTCTATATTATTGAATGTAAAAAGGGGATTTTGACTTCCCCCAACTGTCAGCGCTGGAGTCTCGGTGTAGAGAGTAATGATTACAAGTGTTTTTCTTAGTGTGAAATTTTTTTTTATTTATCACCAAACAGAATGGAAAATATTTAAATGTGTTCTTTCATACAATCCGCTGGAATAAATTCGCATATCCATCGCAACAGCAACCTCTTAGTTTGAATTCTGTACACGTACAAAAGTAGAACAAACTTCGTTATATAGAATATATTTTTCGTAATATGGAGATTAATTTACGTACTAATGATGTTCAAAGTCAAAGTTCTGTAGAAAATTTCGTTAAATAGAAAACTTCGTTAAATAGGGACTTCGTTAAAGGGAAGTTCCACTGCATTTCATTTTTCTAAAAGTTATTAGTGGAATCCCGAGTTCGGTTAGAGAGGAACACCCTCTATTTTTGACTGGTTTGTTCCACTGCAATTGTTGTTCTTCTTGATGTCTACTAACATCTCTTTGAGTTTGTCGCCAATTTAATAGAACATCTGTATATATATACATGCATAATAAAGTACATATAGGGTGGTCATAAAGAAACTCTGCCGAATTATAAATCATTTAAAGTACATATTTGCATGCAATAATTTACAATAATCGTTACTAACAACTCTTTGAGTTTATCGCCAATTTAATAGAACATCTATATAACATACATGCATATTAAAGTACATACAGGGTGGTCATAAAGAAAATCTGCCGAATTATAAATCATTTAAAACCCTTTCACCGTTTGAAGATTTTCCAATATTTCTATAAATATGCTTGTAAATCCCAGAATATATATATTTTTTAATCGTTGTTTGATGCTATACTATCTTTTATAACTCCTCATTCTATATACGGTTCAAAAAAGTATTATGTTAAAAATATTTTTGTCTACAGCCATTTTAACATGATTACATGAAACGGAAAAACACGGGCCTAACACTTAAAGAGTAAAGTATATATTTGTATACAATAATTTACAATAATCGTCTTTGAGAAAAGTAAAGATATTGCAACGGAAATTTGAAGATATTTACCTTGCTTTATGTGCAATGTGATAACATCACGAAAAGTGTGTTTTCCGATTCACATTGATGATTAAGCAATCGGCTATTTGTAATTTTTAACATATTACAACATAATTTAAAGGTGCTTATGACTTCGGTTTGTCTGCCCGATTCCTCTTTGGTCGTCTCTCTGAGCTATAACTCATTTAAATATTCATAGATTTCCATGACATTGATATACAAGAGTGATGATGACATTTTGGTGATGCGAAAAGTGCACATTTTGAATCAATTGGGATGTAATTGCAACCTCTGCTCTCAAAGGACAGTTTGAAGCCTAATTGATGGATTTTGTACTGTAACTATATCATACAGCGCCAAAATTCGACAAAATTATCGACAAAATTTGAAACTAATTTTGAAACTTCTGTATCAGACTTTTACGGCTTTCAAAATAAACATACCACATGTTTCATGCTTCTATCGATCTCCTCTCACGAGTTATTTAATTTTAAAACCAGGGTGTCATTTGTTGGACACTGTAACTTGTAATTATTATTAATGACAGTTTGTAATTACATGCGATATGATAATTTGATATCCTAAGAAATTAAATCAGAACGAAGTGGTCACATAAACATTCATTGACAAAAAATTATTAAATTGCTAATTATCTTAGCCACTGCAATCTTTTTACAATCTATTTAGAATCTCTGAATAAAAGGGAAAATATGCTATTCTTTAAAAATCTGAAGTACAAGTATTTTGTTTTACTTTATTCTTTTCACAATACTGATCCAAACAATTTTTACAAACAATACATAAATACCCGAATAAGTATATTCGCACTGGATATTAGCCGTCAAAATCATGTCCTATTGTTAAGATTTTAAATTCCGTGACGGCATTATGCTTTGTGAATCAACAGACTTGCGGTTACTACAAATTATCACATTAAATTTTGCGAATCAATTGATTTCTATTTCTGTAAATTTCAAAGAACTGTAAGAGTTAGAAAATATTTAAAATATCATTTCTTAACGCATTCTAAATAAATGATTTTTTTCCTCAAGATACGATAAGCTGTAATCCTATGCGATAATTGCAATAAATATATTATATTTTGTAATTATTATTAATGACAATTTGTAATTATACAATTTTCCATTTATTTAAAGTGCTTGAATAAAGGAATGGATGAAAGCAATTCTGATGTATAATTGTACAACTTTAATTGATTCTTTTCACAATACAATGCAAATACTGATCCAAACTTTTTTTTTTTTTTTTTTTTTTTCTACAAATAATGCATGAATACGCACATAAGTTTATTTGAACTGGACATTAGCCGTCAAGAACGCTCCCTATTGTTGTGAATTTAAATCCCGTGACGACATTATCTTTTGTGAATCAACAGACTAGCGGCTATTACAAATTATGACATTAAACTTTGCGAATCAAGCTACTTCCGTTCTGTAAGTTGGAAAGGCCAACATACAGTTATTACCTCTTCTACATTATTCAAATAAATCCCCGTCTTCCAATCAAAACTAAACAACATGGACACTTGACTTTATGACTTGCATTTCCGCACGCGCATCGACTGATGCCGATAGTGGAAAATTACACTTTCCGTCACACTCGATAAAAGTCACACGCGTGCTCCCATTGTGACACTGATGTTCCAGGATTCTATGCCTACTATTGATTCTCGATTTGTGAACGTTCACACGTTAAATGTCGCCTTGTTGACACGTGCAACAATATTAAAGTAAAAGAACCACCTTTTTTTTGTGTGTGTATGTGAACATTACGCGATATTTTACGTGCAATAGACAATTTACGTAGGTAGGTTATTTATTTTCCGTTTCCGGAGGTACTTACATGTGAAAGAGAATCCCAACACATAAATATAGCAAAAGAAAACATTAAAGTCGATGGAAAATTTCACAATATACGGGGTAAGCAAAAAATAAGTTATACTTCAGAGTGACCTGGGAGGCATTCTACTACTTCGAATCTGCTAAGACTTAAACTACAGATAATTCAAATGGTGCGCATGTCATTTGTTAAATAAGGGTGATTCCGATTTCATGGTACAAATTTTAAGGGTTGGTACAGGACACTGGAACAATCATTTATTGTATAGGAAACTAGCGCCAGAAATCTATTTATTTAATCAAAATTACAGGGTGTCTCACTCCAATCCGAAGCCGCGTTCTGGTTCATATTTTTAACAGTAGTAAGATTTTTAACGAAAATCACAACAGACTCATCTTTGTATGAATTGTAAGGATATTGTAAGGATTTCATTAAAATATCTTTACTACTTTTACATCTATGAACGAGAACATGACTTCGGATTGGAGGGAGACGCCCTGTATTTTTGACTATATAAATGGATTTCTGATCCTACTTTCCTAAACAATAAATGACTGTTACGGTGTTCTGTACCAACCCTTAAAGTTTGAAACATGAATTCGGGATCACTCTGTATATATAAATTCTAGCCTTTTAGTACACAGTTGAAAAAAAATCGCTCAGATTAATTTTATATGTATATATATTTTTCCAATCTGAGAGATTTAAAAAAGTGTATTTTTTTAAAATCATAATTCACTTCTTTTGATTCTTGCCAAATTATAATTCATCAAGCAAAAGATGACTGGCATATGAATGCGATATTGAAAAGATAAACATGATGAGCCAACTGTAATGTTATCGGTACATGAATAGGATCAAACGTGGAAAATATCGGTGTTTCCAATTATTTATATAATTTTTAATTAGTATTTTAATCAGAATATAAATAAAGAACTCATACTAATTATGTATTTTTTCTTTCAAATTCTTAGCGAGTTAAAATGAAAATGCATCACAATTTTTAAATCGCAATACTCTTTAGTGGATTTTTACCAAACTATAATCCCTTCAGCACGAAAATGACTGGCATATGAATACAATACTACAAATATAAACATGATTATTTTTTATGAATACGGTAAAAAATTTTAGAAATATATATGGACCAACCATCAAACGGATTGGTGTTTCAAAATATTTTATGAATATCTTTTTTAAATTATTATATATAATAATTCGTCGGATGGTGGTGATTTTGTAGCATTCAAATAAGTGTTCAATAGGCTTGTAAGTTTTAATTCCTAATATGCCTTCATATAAATGCTTAACATTTACGTGAACCTCTACACAATTTCTAGAATTCTATCATATTACAAAGCTGGTGAAAAATAATTTACAAAATTTCATTTTTACATAACAAAACGTATATAAATTATACATTTCACCATGCTGCTTTAATACAAGGAACTGTTGTGTCTAAAATATTGTGTCAAAAGTGGGTGGTACGATTTGAAAATTCATAATTCGTACAAATTTTAATATCTTAATGACTCCTATTTCAAAAATAGCTCTCATATTATAAAAGTACAGTAGAACTCCAATTATCCGAATCAATTGGGACCGGACCCCATTCGGATAATCAAAAATTCGGATAACTGGATTTTTTTCGAAAAAAGGGTCTATTTTAAATTATTACTGTATGTATGTTGAAAATAGGAGAAAAAAACTATTTTTAAAGAAAAGGTGCTTTTAATTGATTAAATGAAAAGGCAACACTTTTACATGTTAACGTACAAGTGCTGTACATTAGTATAGTATGTACGTACCGAACTGTAAATGAAAGTCATTGCTTACTGAACATCTCGGTCAAAATAAGCTGTTTGACAGTCTTCATCCGTTTTTGGGCAGTCAAGTCGCGCATCCGTTTGACAGTGAGAAGTTGCATGTGGTCACACTCGGGCTAACGCTCCACCCACTTCAACGCAATTTCAAGGCCGGCAAATGCTTCACTAGCTGATGGTCTCGTGCCTGCTTCAAATTCGACATTAAGGTCATCTTCTTCCTCGACATTTTCTTCTCTCACACTTTCAATAAGTTCATCATCATTTAGAATTTGAAACCGAGGGTCTGACGAATCACACACCACCCATTCTCCTACATCTTCTATATCTTCGCGCGTAGACAGAATCATTATTTTGCGAATCGCAGTGCGTTTCCGTCTTAATATTTTTTTCTGAAATTCTGAAAGCGATTCGGATAATCAGCGATTCGGATAGTCAGAGTTCGGATAATTGGAGTTCTACTGTATAGCAATAATTACGTTTCGAGCGGTACCCTCGCAGAGAGATGCTCTGCGACAATTTGGGAATGAAATAACTTCAAGTGGTCCTTTTTTTCTTCTTTGTTTCCCTTAGGAATGGAATTTATTTGGTTCTATGAATTATGCTGGATAGAAAGCGAATCATTTCCGGAACCAGGCGAAACCGGTTCCGAAAGTAAAACTATCCTCATTAAAAAAAAAATTAAAAAAAAATTGAAAAAGTAAAAAGCGCCGATCGTGTTTAAAAATATTGAAATGCAAACGAAATATTTTAAAAGAACTGTCCGATAGGATTAACACTAGAAAGCCGGTGTTTTCGCGTGAGTGAAGTAGCACCTGAAAGAGCAGAGCGAATCATTGCTGCATTAAGAGCGGCTGACAGTGTAAAACTTACAAAATGTGTGGATCGAGCTTGATTACATATTAGATGTTTGTCGTGTTTACGAAAGGTTCACTCATCAAACTTTTGTAAATGAAAAAAAAAAAATAAAAAATGTTCTTTTTTTTTAATTTTGACATATCATTTATTATAAAATGTGTAATAGTTTTGAAAATATAATTTTTTTAAATCTGATCACTCATTTATGCTAACCCAGAAATTTACAGTAATTCATTACTGTTTCGCTACTGTTGCGCGCTCTATTTCTATAGCTTCAAAATTGCTCTTTCACTTTCAATATCGATTTCTGACAAATTAAACACGATTTTCATGTATATAAACATAAAGAACACTTTAGGCCAAGTTTTTTGAAAGTATGGTACCCCTACCGCTTGGTGGTGCTCAATGAGGTTCTATGGGTAAGCAACGATTCTGTTTCAACAATAAAAATACACTGCTCAAAACAGTTAAAGGATATTGCAGTTTTAGGTGGATTTTGTATCTGGGAAACTTTTTAGCTGTTTGATACATGGTCGACAGACATAGTAGGTTATATGAGAATAAATTACACATGTTTGGCAGAAAAAAATGCATTTTATTGCGCATTTGTGTACAAAAGGAAAAAAACACAATTTGTGCATATGAGAAAAAAAGAATAAGAAAAGGTGTTTTCTTCAAAGAAAATCATTTTCAGTAGGGGGTATGGTTTCCACGGACGGCCAGCAACGTTGAACACCTTTGAGGCATGGACTCAATGAGGCTATTAATGACGAGTTGGGGTATTCTGCCCCACTCTTCCAGAAGAGCTCTTTCCAGTTCTTGGAGAGTTTGTGGGGGTTCTTGGCGGCCAGAAACTCGTCTTTCTAGAGCGTCCCAAACGTGCTCGATTGGATTCATGTCTGGAGAACACGCTGGCCATTCCATTCGAACGATTCCTTCCTCGAAAAGGAAATCCTCCACCAGGTTTGCACGATGTGGCCTGCAGTTATCAGTAGATAATATTTGACAGTTCTGCGCCAGTGGCACGGTGGCACCGGAAGTTCTGTGAGTGTGAAGGTCACAGGAACTCGCAGGTGTTGATAACAGGCATGTTGGAACAAGTTTGTAAAACAGGAAGTGATCCTGGGAACGGAAGTAAGACCGGAAGGGATTAGAAGTTAAGGACAGGATGAGACGTATTTTTTCTAAAAAGGGTTTTAATCAGATTCTTTCTTCAGAGGAAAAATTTTTTAATTTTTAATTGTGGACCCACCATAACCGCCCGCTATGAAAACAATTCATAACGCCACAATTATTATTTTTCCCATCTGCATATCCTCTTCCACCAGTTATCTGCGAGAGATAAACAATTTATACGTACTTGAATGAGAAAAAAAGAAATAAATATAGTTACCACATCTTTAGGTGAGCATGTTGCAGGGTGTTCTAAGCAGAAACCTTCTGTTTGGACCCGCATGGTGTTCAGCTAAGTCATTTGCAGCAAATTTTAAGCGTAGCAAAAGTTTTAAAAAATAATAGTTTTTAGTTATGCACCACGAAAATAATAGTTCTTAGTTATGCACTATGAAAATGATAGTTCTTGATTATGCACCACGAAAATAATAGTTCTTAGTTATGCACTATGAAAATGATAGTTCTTGATTATGCACCATACATAAGTTCAATTCTTGAAGAAAATTAAAGGTTCTTGGTTATGTAGCATACATAAATTCAGTTCTTGAAGAAAATTGAAAGTTTTTGGTTATGCAGCATAAATAAATAAATTCAGTTTCTTGAAGAAAATTAAAAGTTCTTTTGAAGAAACATTTTTTCTTGAAGAAAATTGAAAGTTCTTCTTTTGAAGATTTTTTTTTTTTTATTTTGAAGAAAGAAAATAAAATATTTTTATGAATTGTACCCATCCGTCCACCCGCCATGTTTAATCATGACGCTACAATTCATTTGGGGAGAAAAATTTTTAAACCACCCGATGCCTTTCATACACAGCCACTATATTCGAAGACGTTTGACGACCACAGTTTTTCAAAGACTTGAGAAGAAGAAGAGAAGAAGAAGAAGAAGAGAAGATTTTTATTATTGAGTACCCCTTTGTATTCTCGCCCACAGCTGCTAGCACTTTTAAATTAACTTTGAAAAAATATATCTTGTATAGAATAATGCACCCCAGTTGATGAAACATTTTATCTTGACTTGAATAAAATCTTGATTTTTGAAAAATGATTTGACTTGCATAAAATCTTGATTTTTATCTTGAATTAAGTCTTGATTGGAAGAAAGAAGTTTGATTTTTTGAAAATCTTGAAGAAAAAAAAAATGTATGGTTTTTGATGAAAAAATAATTATTTTGGAATTTTACAGTGGCCGTGCGCGAGCGTATGGATATCATCTTCTAAAATATAACGCTTGTCATCAAAAGCTGACAAAGCGATTTTGTTAACTTGAGTTGTGTGAAGATGATGTCGCTCGCTTTGAATTCGATATTGTATCTCTCTCGTCGATTGGAGACTCTCTAAGCAGGTCTTATAATGATTATGTTTGATTTTATTTTTTACGACGTTTTTGGCCACCCCCTTTGCAGTTTTTTTCTCCCCATCGGCCGACATGATGGAATACATCTTGGCTCGTAGACCGATAAATTCATGAATCGGTCTACTGTTGAGCTCATCTTTAAATTTTCCGATCACCTTCTTATTTTTCTTATCAAATAAGGGGTGATCTTTTGGATAATCAGATGTATCCAACATGTCGGAAAATGCCTGCATATCCGTGTATATATTTCGAGTACGGATTTCATACGTTAGAGAGTCCGTGTCCGTGAACAGAAGCGTCGATTTATTTTGATATTTTTCCTTTATAACGTTGTAATGAAAATTATACATGAGAATCTCGCTCAGCTCCAATATAACAAACCCTACATAAATGGGTTTATTTAATGTGAGGGTTTGCTTTAACCTTTCAACTGCAACTAAATTGTGGTCAAAAGGAAGAAACCTTTTGAAGGTAGGAGCTGAGACAAGTTTTTTTGCTTTCTGTTCACAGTTCACTAGCTGTACATCTTTGTGTCTTCGAATATTTTCCAATGACTTGCCATATACCGCATTATTCATAAGTTTAAAAAAATGTTTGGCAAAGGGGGACTTTGCTTTTTTTCGTTGCTCGGTATTAAAATCTATATAATCTTTCAGCCACGGCTTTTGTTGGAATTTCAATATTTTATGTACAGCTAGTAACTGGAGGCCTTGCTGTAAATAAAATTTTAAATTTTTATAATATGTAACATAATTTTTTTTATCTTTTAAATTGGGGACTAATTTCGTGACTGGGCAGTATTTATTTCCATGCAGAGCGTCGATAGAAAAAGGAGAGAGATCTTCATATTTGATTTCCATTTTTTCGTGCGCCAGTGGATAACAGTTGTGGTCGTCGTGAAGCTGCTGGGGGTATGCAAGATCAACTTCAAGAATATAACCCACTGGACTATTTTCGGGAAGTTCAAGTATCTCTTTCACAGAGATAGTCTCTTCAGAGACCCACTCAAACTCCCCGCATGGCAGAGATTGGCTCATGGCCCACCCATACAAATTATTGGCATCAAGGTACATGATATAATTATCATTTTCGCCCCCTTCGCCATTGCCAATAACTTCAATTTTAGCTTGGGCCCAACGCTTCGTTATAACCGAAATACCCCCTCGAATACCTTGCTCGATGAACAGATGCATATTTATATCTGTGAGCAATTCAAGGGGTTGATTTGTCATTTTCAAACAACTCTGCCATGCTAGCCCAGGGGCTGTTAACAGGTGCACACAGTCGATATTATAAAATTCCAAGCATATTTTTCTAAAGTTTTCGAAGACATCTGATAACTGAAGAACATCCACTTGAACATAGAGATTATGATACTCGCCCATTGTTTTTATATTGAAAGATTTCCATACATTTTGTGCATGTTGATAATCTTGATTAGAATTTTTTTCACCAGTTAAAGTACTGGTGAAGGCATCGGGTGGTGGCAGCTCGCTTTCCTCAAACTTTTGAAAATTATCCATATATTCATAAGGATAAATTCCCTTTCTGAGTAACAGATCAGTATTGTGAGGAAAGTGCTGTTTTAAAGCATGAAATTTATCATGTTCTAAATTATTGACTAATTTTTCTAAGGAGGTGGCCATAAATGCGAAACTATCAATAAATGTGAGTGACACTCTGCACTTGTTAATTTTCTTTGACAAAGAGAAGGAGATATATTTTTCCATCGTAGATGGAATGACGGAAAATTCGTGATCGTCAATACTGCCCAGTTGTTGCATAAGTAAATGCCCGTCGTAATGTTTCAGGTTGTGAAACACGACGGGAATCTTTTTTTGAAGTCTGAACTTCAAATTGCAGCTATTATGCAAGGCCCCCCGATAGCGACCGTTTAGATGATCATGGTCATGAAATTTGTCCCCATTGAATGTTTTTTTGATGAGTCATCACGTGTTTGTCCAGACTTGTCTAGACTTGTCCAGGAAGTCCAAACAGGAAAGGTAAGATAAGACAAGAGAACGATGACTCACAATAATCGACGTGCCACCAAAATAAAAAAAAGTCTAGACAAGTCTGGACAAACACGTGATGACTCATCAAAATAGACGTGCCGCATAAAAACAAGATGTTGTTTAAAAATGGGCGTTACCTAACGACGGTTGGCATGTGACGTAAACGAACCTCATTGGCTGATAAGGATGGGGGAAAAGCTTTCCTCCAATTAAAAGTAGACGGGGGGAGTTTAACAGCTTCCGGTTCTTATAGATAAACACGCATGAAGTAGCCAAGCAGTCATTCTGCTTATAGAATTTGATCTTCTAACATTATTTTATCACTTGTGCGTGTTATTTCGATTTTGAATTTCAAAGTGTTGTGCTTAAGTAATTTTCATAGATATGGATAGATCAACTCAAGATTTAAATTCTGCATTACAGGATTTTGAAGTAAGTTTTTTTAATTATAGAATCATGTTTGTAAATAATGTGTTAAATTATTGCTATGATATTTTTAAAGTTATAACAGAATAGTGTATCTATTGCTCAAATATTTTTATCTGTTTTAATATTTTAAGACTGTTCTCAAATCTAAACGGGTTACTTTAACTGAGATAATATTTTAAAAGAATAATTGTTTACTTTTTGAATATATTGTTTTAACGAATACATTGCTAAGTTACAACAGAATACTGTTTTAAAATAGCCTGTTCTCAAATCAAAACGGGTTACTTTATGACCTATTTTTAAATTCATTTTTATTCGAAAACGCATGATGCAGGTATACTTTTTCAGAAACTTTGTAATCGAAATACGTTTTCCATTTTTTTTTTTTTTTAATTGTTTACTATTTGTAAAGAAAAATAATTGAAATTGCTTAAGACTCTTTTAATTTTACTTATTTTTGTTTGAAAAAGCAGATATTCTTATTTAAAATCACTATAATCTAAACGCGTTTTTCATTTTTTTAATAAAGGTAGACACATTTCAAGAAAATGTTGTCAAAGTTGATATTTTTAAGATTGTATGCAAATAGTTTAAAATGTTTCACTGAACATTTTAATTGATAAACTTTGTCATCGAAACAAGTTTTCCATTTTTGATAAAGATAGACACATTTACAGAAAATGCTGTCAAAGTTGATATTTTTAAGATTGTATGTAAAGGGTTTAAAATGTTTCTATGAATCTGTTTTGCATAAGGTGTTCTTAAATCCAAATTCTATTTTTAAATTGCATCTTTATGTTTTTAAATTTGTTTCCATGAACTTTTGATTATTTTTGTTTGAAAAAGCAGTTATTCTTATTGAGAAACTTTGTCATCGAAACTCGTTATACGTTTTTCGGTAAAGATAGACACATTTAAAGAAAGTACTAACAAAGATGATGTTTTTAAGATTGTATGCAAAAGGTTTACAATGATTCCATGAATCTTTTTTGCATAAGCTGTTCTAAATTCAAATTCTATTTTTAAATTATACGTTTATGTTTTTAAATTGTTTCCATGAACTTTTTTATATTTTTGTTTGAAAAAGCAGATAATCTTATTGAGAAACTTTGTAATCGAAACACGTTTTTCATTTTTTGATAAAGTACTCTCTTTATTGTTTCCATAAACTTTGAAACATTTTTGTTTGAAAAAGCAGATAGGCTCATTGAGAAACTTTGTCATCGAAACAAGTTTTTCATTTTTTTTTGATAAAGGTAGACACATTTCTAGAAAATGTTGTCAAAGTTGATATTTTTAAGATTCTATGCATATAGTTAAAATGTTTCCATAAATCTTTTAATCGATAAACTTTCTCATCGAAACACGTTTTCCATTTATCGGTAAAGATAGACACATTTCTAGAAAATGCTGTCAAAGTTGACATTTTATACCTTTATGATTTAAAAAAGATTAGTAAGTGTGCGTGACATTTTTTAAATATGAACGTGTTTATTTTTTATTTTGTAGAGTATTATGGAAACGCCACTCATAGACGAAATATTGCAGGAGTTACCTCCAAGTTTTTTTAACAATTTGCAGAGGATGACTAGTACAGACATGAGAAATGCAAACAAGGTTAGTTATTATTATTTTTTTTTTCAAAAAGTTTTAATAATTACAATTTTAAAAATAGATTGTTTTCATAATGAAAATTTCTTTAAAGTTTTAAAAAAATATATGTTTAATGGGGTTTGTGAACGAGGGGGTGAAAAAATTATTTTTTAAAGTTAAAAAAAAAAAAAAAACATGTTTAATGGGATTCGTAAACGATTTATTTTATTAAATAAGTTTTTAAAATTTTATTATTTAAATTCTGAAAAAGAGTAAATGATTAATGAAGCTTGTAAACGATTTATTGTAAGGGGGAAAAAATTATTTAAAAAAGATATGTTTAACGAGGTTTGTAAATGTTGTTTGTTAAGTTTCGATTGAAAAATGTTTGTTCAAAATTCATTTTTAAAATTAAACTGGGGCTTTTTTAATCTTTTCAGACTTGCCCTCAATGCAACAGGTCATTTGTTCGCAATTCGGAACTTAATAGACATCTTAAAAGTCATAGTGGCGAAAAACCTTTCACCTGTGAGATTTGTAGCAAAGCTTTTGGTAGAAAAAGTATTTTGACCAATCATTTGAAAATTCACTAAAAATTGTCCTGTAATCAATGCAGTGCAGAATTTGATCTTAAAAAAGATCTTACGTTGCACCAGCGCACCACGCATGCACACTCTTCAAAACGTAAAAGTTTAAATAATAATGCACCCCGTAGTAAAAAGTCTCGCTTACATAAAAGTTATGACGCTTTAAATGTATTCTCAATCGTGACATTTGAGTCCAACGAAGACAATGAGCATGACTTTAATGCATTTTTTACGCAAACGGCACCTCTGTTGGAGGAAGAAATCAAATTCCAATTAAGCGAAAAGCGTGCCCTAAAATGGTATCTTGTGCCCCATGTTATTCTATCCAAAATAACACAAGAGGGGGATTTCGAGACCATCAAAGCACACTTTCGTTCGAATGTGATGATCGAGCTGGCTGATTTTTCTATTACAAATAATATGCAGCAAGCTTTTGCTAAGATACAAAAGTCATTCGAGTCATTTGTTCAAATGGGTTCTGGATGGACCCTAGAACGTATAGATAAATTAGAACTCTGTATGGCCAAGTACCACCCCCTCGCTGCTAGTACTTATATCGAACATCCTCCGAAAATATATAAGAAAAGGGCCGTTTTAAACATTAAGAATGAAAAAGATAATAAGTGCTTTGTTTGGTCTATTCTCGCCCACCAACATCCTATCGATCGATTAGATCATGCTAATAGAGTCAGCAATTATGAACCTCATGAACATGAGATCAAATTAGGAAATATTGAGTGCCCCATTCCGTTATGCAAAATAGCCAAAATCGAAGAATTGAATGACATTCGTATCAACGTCTTTGGCTTCGAAGAGAAAGTTTTTCCCTTATATGTGTCTGATAGAGAAGACGAAGACTGCATTAATTTATTACTTATCAGCAACGAAGAAAAAAAACATTATTGTCTCATTCGAAGTTTCTCAAGGCTGCTGGGGGATGTTACAAAACATGACGGAGCTAGTTATTATTGTTATCGATGCTTGCATCGATTTTCTAGTCAAGACTTATTAAAACAGCATACGCCCTTATATAAAAAGCAAGCCCCGCAAAAAATTCGAATGCCGGAAGAGGGGGACCATATTCTCCAATTTAATAATTATCAATACTGTCATCCGGTCCCCTACATCATCTATGCCGACTTTGAATCTTTGATTGTCGGCATGGATCAGGTGCACACACAAAGTCAAACTAAACAAGTGGCTCAACATGAAGCATGGTGGGTATGCTTATATCATTATCGGTCCTAATGGACAATCCACTAAGCGTATCACAGTCTATCGCGGGCCCAACGCTGTTAGCCACTTTTTAAATGCTTTATTAGAAGAAGAAAAAGAACTTGCCATTCCGTTAACGACTATTGTACCTATCAAGATGACGCCGCAAGATGAAGAAAATTTCCAATCAGCCACGCAATGTTATCTTTGCAAAAAAACATTCAATGGGGACAAAATTCATGACCATGATCATCTAAACGGTCGCTATCGGGGGGCCTTGCATAATAGCTGCAATTTGAAGTTCAGACTTAAAAAAAAGATTTCCGTCGTGTTTCACAACCTGAAACATTACGACGGGCATTTACTTATGCAACAACTGGGCAGTATTGACGATCACGAATTTTCCGTCATTCCATCTACGATGGAAAAATATATCCCCTTCTCTTTGTCAAAGAAAATTAACAAGTGCAGAGTGTCACTCACATTTATTGATAGTTTCGCATTTATGGCCACCTCCTTAGAAAAATTAGTCAATAATTTAGAACATGATAAATTTCATGCTTTAAAACAGCACTTTCCTCACAATACTGATCTGTTACTCAGAAAGGGAATTTATCCTTATGAATATATGGATAATTTTCAAAAGTTTGAGGAAAGCGAGCTGCCACCACCCGATGCCTTCACCAGTACTTTAACTGGTGAAAAAATTTCTAATCAAGATTATCAACATGCACAAAATGTATGGAAATCTTTCAATATAAAAACAATGGGCGAGTATCATAATCTCTATGTTCAAGTGGATGTTCTTCAGTTATCAGATGTCTTCGAAAACTTTAGAAAAATATGCTTGGAATTTTATAATATCGACTGTGTGCACCTGTTAACAGCCCCTGGGCTAGCATGGCAGAGTTGTTTGAAAATGACAAATCAACCCCTTGAATTGCTCACAGATATAAATATGCATCTGTTCATCTGTTCAAACTTATGACTAATGCGGTATATGGCAAGTCATTGGAGAATATTCGAAGACACAAGGATGTACCGCTAGTGAACTGTGAACAGAAAGCAAAAAAACTTGTCTCAGCTCCTACCTTCAAAAGGTTTCTTCCTTTTGACCACAATTTAGTTGCAGTTGAAAGGTTAAAGCAAACCCTCACATTAAATAAACCCATTTATGTAGGGTTTGTTATATTGGAGCTGAGCGAGATTCTCATGTATAATTTTCATTACAACGTTATAAAGGAAAAATATCAAAATAAATCGACGCTTCTGTTCACGGACACGGACTCTCTAACGTATGAAATCCGTACTCGAAATATATACACGGATATGCAGGCATTTTCCGACATGTTGGATACATCTGATTATCCAAAAGATCACCCCTTATTTGATAAGAAAAATAAGAAGGTGATCGGAAAATTTAAAGATGAGCTCAACAGTAGACCGATTCATGAATTTATCGGTCTACGAGCCAAGATGTATTCCATCATGTCGGTCGATGGGGAGAAAAAAACTGCAAAGGGGGTGGCCAAAAACGTCGTAAAAAATAAAATCAAACATAATCATTATAAGACCTGCTTAGAGAGTCTCCAATCGACGAGAGAGATACAATATCGAATTCAAAGCGAGCGACATCATCTTCACACAACTCAAGTTAACAAAATCGCTTTGTCAGCTTTTGATGACAAGCGTTATATTTTAGAAGATGGTATCCATACGCTCGCGCACGGCCACTATAAAATTCCAAAATAATTATTTTTTCATCAAAAACCATACATTTTTTTTTCTTCAAGATTTTCAAAAAATCAAACTTCTTTCTTCCAATCGAGACTTAATTCAAGATAAAAATCAAGATTTTATGCAAGTCAAATCATTTTTCAAAAATCAAGATTTTATTCAAGTCAAGATAAAATGTTTCATCAACTGGGGTGCATTATTCTATACAAGATATATTTTTTCAAAGTTAATTTAAAAGTGCTAGCAGCTGTGGGCGAGAATACAAAGGGGTGCTCAATAATAAAAATCTTCTCTTCTTCTTCTTCTTCTCTTCTTCTTCTTCTTCTCTTCTTCTTCTCAAGTCTTTGAAAAACTGTGGTCGTCAAACGTCTTCGAATATAGTGGCCGTGTATGAAAGGCATCGGGTGGTTTAAAATTTTTTCTCCCCAAATGAATTGTAGCGTCATGATTAAACATGGCGGGTGGACGGATGGGTACAATTCATAAAAATATTTTATTTTCTTTCTTCAAAATAAAAAAAAAATCTTCAAAAGAAGAACTTTCAATTTTCTTCAAGAAAAAATGTTTCTTCAAAAGAACTTTTAATTTTCTTCAAGAAACTGAATTTATTTATTTATGCTGCATAACCAAAAACTTTCAATTTTCTTCAAGAACTGAATTTATGTATGCTACATAACCAAGAACTTTTAATTTTCTTCAAGAATTGAACTTATGTATGGTGCATAATCAAGAACTATCATTTTCATAGTGCATAACTAAGAACTATTATTTTCGTGGTGCATAACTTAAAACTATTATTTTTTAAAACTTTTGCTACGCTTAAAATTTGCTGCAAATGACTTAGCTGAACACCATGCGGGTCCAAACAGAAGGTTTCTGCTTAGAACACCCTGCAACATGCTCACCTAAAGATGTGGTAACTATATTTATTTCTTTTTTTCTCATTCAAGTACGTATAAATTGTTTAAGTAAAATGTTTTCTTTTTCTTAATTTTATTTCGTTACAGGTCTCTCGCAGATAATTGGTGGAAGAGGATATGCAGATGGGAAAAATAATAATTGTGGCGTTATGAATTGTTTTCATAGCGGGTGGTTATGGTGGGTCCGTAATTAAAAAATTAAAAAAATTTTCCTCTGAAGAAAGAATCTGATTAAAACCCTTTTTAGAAAAAATACGTCTCATCCTGTCCTTAACTTCTAATCCCTTCCGGTCTTACTTCCGTTCCCAGGATCACTTCCTGTTTTACAAACTTGTTCCAACATGCCTGTTATCAACACCTGCGAGTTCCTGTGACCTTCACACTCACAGAACTTCCGGTGCCACCGTGCCACTGGCGCAGAACTGTCAAATATTATCTACTGTTATCGTCCATTAAAATGAAGTTATCTCCGATTGCTGCAGCGTAAGGGACTACAATAGGTCTGAGGATCTCATCCCTATATCGGCGACCAGTCAGAGCTCCATCTCGAATGATGTAGAGGTCAGTGCGCCCGTCAATGGAGATGCCACCATACACCAACACTCCTCCACCGCCA
Organism: Maratus michaelseni; assembly: GCA_963931845.1. Classification (NCBI taxonomy): domain Eukaryota; kingdom Metazoa; phylum Arthropoda; class Arachnida; order Araneae; family Salticidae; genus Maratus; species Maratus michaelseni. The sequence continues at coordinate 383,694,360 of OZ007593.1, forward strand.
AATCTGACACTTTCGTGTACGAACGCAGGATTATTCCTACTGCCACGGTCCCTCCAGATGAAAATACGCCTATTATCAGGATGCACAGGAAAACGGGACTCGTCAGAAAACAGAATATTGCTCCATCCATTTCTCCTCCAGTTGACATGCTCGGTTGCCCACTCCCTGCGGTCGCGACGATGCCTTGATGTTAATCTAACACATACCATCGGTCGGCGAGCATACAGACCTACAGCATGGAGCCGGTTTCGGACAGTCTGAGTTGAAATTGTGGTGCCTGTAGCCGAGCGAAGGTGTTGTTGGAGAAGAGTAGCGTTCATGTTTCGGTGTCTCCGAGCTGTTAACGCTAAATACCGATCTTCATTGGGCGTTGTTGCCCTTCTACGACCTTGCCCTGGTCTTCGGCCTGCACATCCACTCTACAAAAAACGGTTCCAGATCCTGGAAATGACACTTTGTGACACTCCAATAGCTTGCGCTACTTCGGCTTGAGTTTAGCCCCCTTCTAACCTACCAACAATTCTCCAAGCTTCTGAATCTGTCAAATGACTTCGCTGAGACATCGTACTCATCGAAACAAAGCAATCACTGAATGCCGATCATCCTTGTCTTCATTCTCTTTTATCCAGTTGAAAGTCAAATTTCATTCGCTGCCGCTGAAGCGACGTTTTTGACGTCGAACTCAAAATTTGCATACTCCACAGTTTGAAAACCAGAAAAATTTGCATTTGTGATTCTCTTCTTCTATTTTCGGCAAAAAGAATTTCGTTTATATCTTTATTTTATATAAAACTTCAAATATCCTTTAATTGTTTTGAGCAGTGTACTACGACACGGTGCAAGTACACGAGTCAATGAAAATGTTTTTTCATCCAAACGGCTGTTTTGAAAACAAAATATAACAACACACTAAAAACAAAGTATAACAACACACTGTTGAAGATGACTTATGAGTACACCTAAGCAAATTAACACCAAAAATTCAAGAAATATAGAAGGGCAAACGAATGTAACCGTCACATTACAGGGTTCCCAAATGATCCGCCAACTGAATACCAATAATTTTTAACAGAAACTTTCATGGTGGGTTTCTACAACATTTTCGCAAAAATTTACTTCCGAAGATGGTTTCGGCAAAATTTGCAAGAAAAATCTAAAAATACGATATTTCTAAGAAAATACCGGTAATCAAAAAGCGGACCATTTGGGAGCCCTGACATTAGAAAACTTGTTATCTGTAAATCTTATATTAAATAATTAAATGTGAAATAAAAGTATATTTATATGTATCTATCATTTTTCTTTCTTTCTATTTTGCTATCCATGTGTCGGATTCCACTTCTCCGTCCACACAACTTCGAAATAAATCCGGTCTTTTGATATGCTGCCACCACCGATATGAAAACGTGATATCGGGCACGATACTTGATGTATATTCAAGAAAAACCTAACTCTTTCAATTAAAGTTAAAGTAACAATTTATTAACACTATTTACATTTAAACTCGGATGTAAATTATCAGGTTTAACACTAAATCAAAACAATTACAGAAAACGCTCTACGTGTACCGTTAGACTACGTTCATTTATTCAGAACCGAGATTTCTATTAATCTCACACACTCCAATCCTGCGTTCGAACTCACTCCGGTCTCAGCGCTCATTTTCCGAGCAACCTTCACCCTTCGCCACCAAGCTAGAACTCCACACTCTCTCTCTTGTAAACTGCAGAGCACTCTCCCCTCTACGGGGTTTCTCCTCTGTTTCCAATGGTCCTTGGACAACCCCTCCTCCCTCTTGACGGATCTGTCTTCCTAAACAAAAGGGTGCAATAGTTTTTCTTATCTATGAAAGACTACATTGCAATGGAAATACTTCCTTCATTCTGTTCCACTCGCCACCCTTCGGATTAAGATTTTCTAAAGGACGCCTTTAACGGTACACAATAGATACATATACAATACATACAATATGCTAATCCCTTAAGAATAGCTTTCAACTCTTGCAGCTGATTCTAAGAAACCTGACACCCCCCACCTTAGCGGAAAATATGCCTTTTAGGGGCTAATTTTCCTCAAACTATGTAATGTCTGAGAAGAGTTCAACAGTTCCTTGATAGGTTTCTTCATTACTACAATTACATGAATATTTCAAGGTGTCTGAAAATTTAACTACTGACATCTCTAATGAACCATATACTAATGTGATAACTACAGAAAAAAAATTACACAATATGCGAATACACTGTTATAAACACAAGATGCAAATACACTTATAAATACACAAAAAAATAAAGTTACACTAGTATTATGTCATTTCAATGTCAGTCCTTAGGCTGAGATTGCTGGAGGCGGAACTTTTTCCTTCCAGTGCTTCCTCGTTAACTTAATTGGTACATCCCTTTCCGCAATGCACCCGCTTGAATGGCTAACTTCTGCCTCTGATGTCCCAAATAAATCTTCCTCTAACCAATCAGGCACTTGCCTTTCCAGGTCCTCTTTGTACGTGATGATAACATTGTACAATTTCTGCCTTATTTTACCCCTTTCCGGTTTACGACCAATCCGATTTTTCTCCATTTCTACCAGTTCGATAGGACCCATAAATAATTCCTTATTTTTCCTTAAGATTGATTTTATGTCCCCAACTTGAATATTTGTTAACCCTTTTATCTCAAATCCCTTCCTGTCTTTATTTTCCGGTTGTTCTCGGTCTAACAACAGATATTTCCTACAGTCTTCAAACTCCCCGTCCCTATCCAAGACAATATTGACTACTTTATTTTTAGCCATAAATGCTCTCATTTCATCTTGATACACCAGTTTCTTACTCCCGTCCCCTAACTCAACTATAACTGCAGGTCGACATATTTCCTCTTTCTCCTTATTACTCACATTCATTTCCCTCGTTAATCGACATTCTACACATGATTCGCAATACGTTTTAGCTTCCTCTACCATATTTTCCCAATAAAATGAATGCTTGATTCTTTCTAACATGTTCTTAACCGCGTGATGTTCTCCATATAAGGAGGTATGCGCTAGTTTTAGAATTTCCTCCCTTCTAACTTTAGGTATTACTAATTGAGCTACCGTTTCATCTACTAATTTCTCTTTATGATATAACATCCCATTCACAATATAATAAGACTCTCTCTCATTTTCAGCCAATTCTCAAGCTTTCTCTAAATCCTTACAACTTATTTGGGATTCCTGAAATACATTTAAACTACTTTCCGTAGCTTGATTGATCCTACTTTTCTCTACCTCGGCTTTTTCCTTCTCCTGACTTTGTAAATTTTCCGATCTCGCGTCTACGACATAACGATTATTATTACCATTTCTAATCATTTCCCCTTCTTTCACTTTATTCCTACTGTCTTCCTTACATTCCCTTTCTACCGATTCTCTTAATGATTTCTCGTTGTTTAACCCTGACAATTCATTAGCCACGTCAGGATGTAAAATTACCTGTTCCTTACTATTATCAATTATCGCGCAAAGTACATCCTGATGAATTACATTAGTTTGACCACGTTTTGGAATAGCTAAAGGTAACTGAATTAATGGCGATTTCACTGCCTTACCAAATATCCCTTGTAAATATATGCTACCAGCCCCTCTTAATTTTTCTGCTGGTACTAAATCTTTATGAACGACGCTAATTTGGCAACCAGAATCCACTAATCCTTTTGCTATTTTCCCATTTACACTAACTTCTACTTTCTCGAGTTTATTTAACTTCTCTCCAATAAATTTAGTTCTCCAATTCCCTTTTGCTCCGATTCTTGCCATACTCGCTCCCCTTGGTAATTCTTTAATTCCTCGCACTGAGACATTATTGATACTAGCCCTTGGTTCTTGTCGGTTATTAATTTGATTACTTCCCTCATTATTTCCTTTTGTACAAAATCGCTGAACATGTCCTCGTTGAGAACACTTGAAACAGATAGGCGTCGTATCATTAGGTTTCTTATATTCCGGTTTTCTACCCAAAAATGGACTAACTTCATTATTCCCATTTTGTCTCCAATTACTACTAAATCCCTCATCTTTTGCCTTTCTAGAATCTTCATTATTAACATACCTTTCTTTACCTTTATAACCCTTATAAGTTACCGCATAAGATTTTTGTTTAGCATCAAAGAAATTATCACATTCCTTAGCAATTTTAGAAACTTCTAACCAATTACTGTGCTGCGTTAATCCAACATGCGTCGCGGTTTCCTCATCTAACGTAGTTAACAACTTATCCGTGACAATTAACTGATTAACCTTCTCATACGTATCTGCACCTCTAATCTTACAGTAATTTTCCCACGTTGCTATTAAACGCGACACAAATAATACATGAGTTTCATTTTGATTCCTTCTAGCTTTCTTAAAGTTTTCCAAACACGCCTTCGGTGTCGGCTCATGTTCCCTTAGAACTAATTCCTTTAATTTCTCATAACTCTCAATTTGTTCTCTAGTCGTGTATATTAGCAAATTATCGGCCTTATCCCCTAGCATATTTAGTAAAATTTCGGCCTGCTGGGTTTCCGGTACATTTTTTGTTTGGAATGCTCGTTCTAAACTGCTAAAAAACAGATTCCATCCCTCAGTCCCTTCTGGAACTTTGATAGACAAAGTTTTAACACTTTTAATCAATTTCTCTGGGCTACTCTCATGATTAGATTCTCTAGTCCCATTAGAATTATTTGCCGAACTCTGAATTTTTATCCTTTCCAACTCTAACTCATGTTCCAATCTCAATTTTTCAGCCCTTTCTTCTCTATCTAACTTCTCACGGTCTAACTCCCTTTCTAACTTTTCTCGTTGTAACTTTTCCTCCCTTTCTAAGCTTTCTTGTTCTAACCGTTCCGTAACAATAGTGTTAGATAATTCCATAACGGCTCCCTCTTCATATTCGTCGCTCTCCACTATCTTTTCTTAAGCTTAAACCTGGTATCATCTTCCGAGACCTCAATTCCTAACTCTCCACATATCGCCTGAAGATCCACCCTTTTTAATTTTAGTAAGAAAGCCATACCTTCTACCGATAATTATTACCACCCTACAACAATACTTAATCACAATATCAAATTAATACTTCCTCAAATCCTACCCTCATAAGTTACCTCCACATATTATACTAAGTAATAATACAATAATAAATTTCCTTAAACAATGATACCCCACAATTTGCTTCCAATAACAAAGTAACAATAATCTCAATTTGACTATTATGCAATACAGATTTTAAATTTATCATAAATAATAAAATACAATTTACACAATAATACTGATACGTTGCAATTTGAATAAAACACTGATGCCAATCACTACATAAAAATATCCACCTAACAAAAATTTGCATGAAATACACATAAATTCCTAAATTTAATCTCAATAAAATATTTCAATTTCAAAATTAGTTCTCACATTGAAAAGTAAATAACAGCACTTTTTTTTTCTCTGGGCCTTCAGTTCTTCCTTGAAGGTTATTTCAATTTAATTTAAATTCTACACAAATTTCCTATCCTCATTTACTATCAATATTTCAAACTTAAAGCAAACAATATCACTTAATTTAAATATTACTTTAATAATAATTTAAATTTAAGAAATATCAATTATTCCTTCCAACTATTAACACAATGCATTAATTTTAATCATTAATCTTATCCGTTTAAAACAATTAGAAAATCACTTCTAGTAATTAATATAAGATCCTTTTCTTAAAACAATAGTGTAAAATGGTTGTTAATATCTCATTTGATTTAGACCAATTATTATATTGCACATAGATTATTATAAATTAACCACAACAAATTACCATCAATTATACACAATAAAAAAAAATAGGTTCGAGAATGTCAGTAGAGTAAAATGATCAAAACACCTTACCTCGTACTTCATCCGCTGGGGCAATTCTCTGCTCACTTTTCCACAGGGTAAATCTTGCACTTTCGGGCCACAATCACTGCACCTTGCTTCACAATGCACAAAAAACACTACGCACAACACTACACTAACACAGCACCACCACTAATTCACTTCACTGTAATGACGATAGGCTAGCTGGCCCTGGTCTACGACGATAGAGCATACACACTTCCGCTAGACAATCCGGCATAAACTGACTTAATACGGCTAACTGGCGCTGGTCTTCGACGATAGAGCACAAACACTTCCTCTAGACGATCCGGCACAAACTCTCAGTAACATGGCTAACTGGCACTGGTCTTCGGTGATTCAATCCCGTCGCTGCCAACATTGTCGGATTCCACTTCTCCGTCCACACAACTTCGAAATAAATCCGGTCTTTTGATATGCTGCCACCACCGATATGAAAACGTGATATCGGGCACGATACTTGATGTATATTCAAGAAAAACCTAACTCTTTCAATTAAAGTTAAAGTAACAATTTATTAACACTATTTACATTTAAACTCGGATGTAAATTATCCGGTTTAACACTAAATCAAAACAATTACAGAAAACGCTCTACGTGTACCGTTAGACTACGTTCATTTATTCAGAACCGAGATTTCTATTAATCTCACACACTCCAATCCTGCGTTCGAACTCACTCCGGTCTCAGCGCTCATTTTCCGAGCAACCTTCACCCTTCGCCACCACGCTAGAACTCCACACTCTCTCTCTTGTAAACTGCAGAGCACTCTCCCCTCTACGGGGTTTCTCCTCTGTTTCCAATGGTCCTTGGACAACCCCTCCTCCCTCTTGACGGATCTGTCTTCCTAAACAAAAGGGTGCAATAGTTTTTCTTATCTATGAAAGACTACATTGCAATGGAAATACTTCCTTCATTCTGTTCCACTCGCCACCCTTCGGATTAAGATTTTCTAAAGGACGCCTTTAACGGTACACAATAGATACATATACAATACATACAATATGCTAATCCCTTAAGAATAGCTTTCAACTCTTGCAGCTGATTCTAAGAAACCTGACACCATGATTCGCACAAGTAATAATAATAATAATAATAAAAGGGGGGGGGGGTACGCCAGGTACATGCACCCCTCTAAGGGGTGAGGCAAAAAAGTGTGGAACCGCTGCTTTAAGAAATTTAAAAAATAAGAAAAATAATTCGAAGTTTTGAACTGGTCAAAGAAAGTGTTACCCATTAAAACGGTTCTCAAACAAATATATTTCCCTCCTCAATAACGCCAACTTTCAGACTCATTTTTAAACATAAAAGCGTGATATTTGCAGGTATGATTATTGAAGTGATTTGTAATCGAACAGTTTCTTTCATTTTTTGAAAAATTTTTGATCGTTTTGAGTTATAAGCGATTATTATCTTGCCACAGCAGTTTTTTCCTCTCCTGCGCTCTCGCATCAAGAAATTTGGTTCAAAACGTCAAGTTTAAGAGCATTTTCTGAAAAAAATTCTGCCTTTACTGAAAACCGAAAAAAAAACTCTGTCCGATTACATAATTTTTGAAAAAGAGCACTTGCTAATTCCATGCGTTTGCTAACAAAACTGAATTAAAAATGTGTAAGAAAGTATAGCCACTAGATTAATTTTAACACAATTATTCACATTGGTAAAGAAATCATACGAGTTGTAATTTTCCAACTGGGCGAAAAATGTCCGGGCCAAGATTCGAACCTGGGATCTCTTGGCTGAAGCTGCCACGCTCTACCAACTGAGCTATCTCGGTCGTATCTGGAGGGCATAATTCATCCAGTTAACCTTATTGATCATAGCATCTGGTCTGATTTTAATCAGCTCAACAGAATAGATCGCAGGTAATGGAACTCCAGTAAACGCTGGATACGTGATTACACTAGATTAATTTTAACACAATTATTCACATTGGTAAAGAAATCATGCGAGTTGTAATTTTCCAACTGGACTAAAATAAATAATAAAACTGGATTGAAATATCAGACCAGATGCTATGATCAATAAGATTAACTGGATGAATTATGCCCTCCAGATTCGACCGGGATAGCTCAGTTGGTAGAGCGTGGCAGCTTCAGCCAAGAGATTCCAGGTTCGAATCCTGGCCCGGACATTTTTCGTTCAGTTGGAAAATTACAACTCGTATGATTTCTTTACCAATGTGAATAATTGTGTTAAAATTAATCTAGTGTAATCACGTATCCTGCGTTTACTCTAGTTCCATTACCTGCGATCTATTCTGTTGAGCTGATTAAAATATCAGACCAGATGCTATGATCAATAAGGTTAACTGGATGAATTATGCCCTCCAGATTCGACCGGGATAGCTCAGTTGGTAGAGCGTGGCAGCTTCAGCCAAGAGATCCCAGGTTTGAATCCTAGCCCGGACATTTTTCGTCCAGTTGGAAAATTACAACTCGAAAGTATAGTCAGTTTAGATTTGAGAACCGCCTTAAAAACATATTTAAATTTTGTGACACCTGGTCAATCTTTACAAAAGTTAGAATCTACAAAGTAAAGAAAGATAAGAAAACAGGCAGAAATATAAGAACATTATGGGACCACTACCCGAACAAGCCCTTTCCAAGAAAAAACCAAATTATAAAAATCGGAGCATCCGTTGAATAGTTATATGTGGGAATATTATTAAACTAGTCGGATGTGCCAATCCCAAAACTTTCTTCTATCTCACACAGGTTTCGCATACACTAAAAAGAATCAGCAACCAATTTATATGAAGGTCTAACTTAATCTAAAGTTTTATTAAATTCCGTGCATTAGTTCTTGAGATATGACTATTAAAATCGTGCAAATCCTGCAAAATGCAGCATAGCAGCGCCACCTGTTGGAAGATTTAGACCAAAACCTAATCAACAACAACTTATGACAGCGTCTTAACTGAATCTGAAGGTTGATGAAAATCCACGCATTAGTTCTTGAGATATAGTTATCGTAATAATAATGAAAAAAGTTGCATAGCAGCGCCACTTGTTGGGTTATTTACAACAAAACGTAAGCAGCATTTATTTATGTCAAGCTCTAACTGAAGCTGAAGTTTGATGAAAATAAGTGCATTAGTTCTTGAGATAGAGCTATTGCTGAAATCACAAAAAATGCAACATAGCAGCGCCACCTGTAGGGCGATTTTCACCAAAAAGTAATCAGCACCAATTTATATCAGGGACTAACTGAATACAAAGTTTTATTAAATTTCGTGCATTAGTTCTTGAGATAGAGCGCCCACTAAATTTTTATCACATACAGACAGACATTTTCTAAAAACAGTCAAATCGTATTAAGGACCTTCTAAAAAGTACAAACCGGAAGTCGAAAATTTTCATGAATCCAATACTTTCATCGTATAAAGATAGAAGAAAGTAAAAATATATACAAGCGAATTGCGTATCCTCTTTTGGTTGAATTCGTTTAATAAAATTGTTTACTTTCTTGTTTTCAAAGTCTTTTATTCGTTGTTACATTAAAGTTAAGCTGATGAATGTAATTAACATTTTATTAAGTGTTATATAAATTCACAAAAGTATCATATAACGCAAGCAATCACAAGTGAAATGAGAAATTTCATTCTAAGCTTACAACTGATATTTAAACAGTTTCTAGCACTGTGATATTTCAATTATTGCCTTATTTTAGCATGTACAAATACTCCATTGTGTACTCTCTCTCCTGTAATTGTCTACCGGTGGCTAGCATTAGAGATAACCAACAGTGTGCTAACGGATATGAACCTAGATTTTCTCGGACTGTATTAGCAACAGCGTCTGTCCTATAATTTAACGCCGATTGACCCATAATACAGGTTCCGATCTTATTAACACGCTCTCTCTCTTAGATTCTCCCTTATCGTATCCTTTGTGTCACGTTCTCGTTTTATTCCGGAACAATCATAGACTGGACAACGGTCAAACTTTGGTCAGCATGTTTATAATGGAAGTTTCTATTCCAAAACCTGAGCAGAGATGCAATGTGCAAGGAGAATTTAGAGACACAGTAAATATTCTTTTGCTACATGTATAGAGGGTGACCATTAGTGAAACAATGTTTGGGAAATAAGATATATGCAATTGTAAGAAAAACGTTTTATACATAAACTTTCGTGGCACACTTAAATCATACTACTATGAGTTTATATGAAGAGTATACCTTTCACAATTTATTTATTGATGCAGACAAAATATACCATCACGACCATAGATCTTATAGAAAATAAAATTTATATTAAACACTAATAACAATTAACATTAATAAAAAAAAAAAATGTTATTTAAAAGTTCTTTAAATTCTCTTTAAACAGTCTTTAAAAAATATTTATTCTTCCGTTTATTATAAATGAACATTTAATTGAGCAAATAAATGAGTAGAATGATAATAAGCTGAGCTTCATTTTTTTATAGTTGGGGGGAGGGGAGTGGGAAGTTGGGATTTGGGTAGTACTTGCTATCTTCTTTTTTTTATATATTTAACTTCGCGTTAGACATATTATTAACACTTCTTTCAAGAATTATAGTCCAGATCGGTTTTGGTCTTGTTTATTTTTAATGTTCTTCAGTGCAGACAAATTCACTCAAGGGGACTCAGTATACCTTTCAATGTTAATTTTCATATTTTTACCTTAAAATGAATATTTAACATCCCTGGAACATTGTGGCCAAATTTCGTGACGATCTGATAAATAGTAAAGAAGATTTAGATAATTTTACGTATTTCTCTTAATATCTCTTTTTCGTAAATGAAATGTTTAAACTCCTTTTTTTCAGTTCGTATTTTTTCATATTCTCTGTACATGTAGTCTAAATGTTAAAGCGTCTACAATAATTTAGCAAATTGTCTGAAATTTTTTTAACTGTATCTTTAGATTTTTTAAGAGATAACTAATTCTCGATTTTTTGATATCTTTGAAATTTTTGTTTAAAAAAAAACTGAACTTATAAATATATGTCATTTTTATAGGTTCATTCCAGATATATCCAATTATTATTATTTTTTCTTATGATCTAACATTTGTATCAAAGATACGATACTTAGGTTTGTAGAACAAAGTACCCCGAGTATAAGTAGAAGAATCTAATTTAAAATACTAAAATTGAAAAAGAAGAAACATTTTTTAAGTTGTTAATTTTTTTCAAAAAATTATTAATTTATTAACAATTTAACGCCTCTTATTAAATGTAATGATTTTACTTTTTTGAAACACGATCCAAAAACTTTAATATAGGTGTTATTTACAGAGTACATGTTTTTGGTACCGAGTTCCCTTAACACAAATATAATTTTTAGAGAATAAAATGTGCATATAATACTTTTTCTCAGTTTATATATAGACAATCACCGTTGTGCGATAATCAAAATATAATAATTTTATTTGTCGATGAACATGATGCTGCGTTAAGACGATAGATACACTGCAAATCCCTGAAACACATTTTACTCTAAATACAACGCATTATAAACGCTTGAGGTGCCAAGATGTGTTTCCAATCTGTTTAAGGCATTCTCATGTGTTTGAAAATGTGTGATAAAAGGCGTTTCCCAAACCCCGGCTGTCACTTTGGTAAAGATTTAATGGAAAGTGAAACACATGCGTATAACAGAACACATTCAAAACACATTTCAGTAAACGCCATGTTCAATGCTATATTCAGACATTTTTCTTCGCGTAGGATTCATGAAACTCCAGGAGGAAATTGCACTTTCAAAACAATAAAAATTTTGAAAAAAAAAAATCTGAAACTTTTTGCTGTATATTTGTTTTAAATGTTTCTACGTGGAGAAAAAGTGCGTAATAACTTTATTTCTTACAGCCAAAGATGACGTCATTGTCGGGGAATGTATACATTTGATAATCCTAAAAATAAAAATGAATTAAAAAAATAAATATTTAAAATATTGCAAAAAATAGAAGATTTTGGGAAATTATAATTTTTTACATTAAACACTAGTGAAAAAATATTTTTTTCCACATTGTTATCTATATTTTATGTACTATGATATATAAAATTTAAAAATAAATGTTATTAGTGCAGTGTTGCAGTGAGAGACGTTGGGTCTCGCTAAGTATAGCTAAAAGTGCTTTGCCAGGGCCCCGCGCTATGTTGCGCAGGCCGCACAGTCAACCTCCCCGAAATAAAAGATCTGAAAGCACTGATCGTGATAGGTCGCTAATTTTTTACGGTCGCAAAAATGTTATTGCATAAAAAAATGATAGTATAAGAATTTTGTATATCGTCTAAGGAGGGGACCAATATTTTCGTGCTGATACCCATCACCAGTGTTGAATTCAAGGGGTACCCATGCGGGGACATTCAGCCCCCCCCCCCCCCCCCCGGGAGCATTGAAATCAGTGTTGAATTCAGGAGGTGGCCCGGGGAAGGGGGGCATTCTCCCCGGAGCTTTGAAATGTCCCCCCCCCGGAAGATTCGAGATTTTATTATTTCAATGGTAGAAAGTGGACCCCCCCCGAAGAAAACTGTCTGAATTCAACACTGATTGAAATATCCCCCGCCGGAAGATTTGAGATTGTATGCTTTTAATGGTTCAAAAGTGCAATTTCCCCCTCCCCCAGAGCCATAGAAATCCCTCCCAGAGAAAAGGTTCTGAATTCAACACTGTCCAGCACCTTTAAAAAGGAAAAATAAAAGCTCCTACAAAAATCGTCTGATAAAAACGACTCCAGTTCACTGAGCCCTCAGTGCTCCGGTTAGTTAAGTTCAGACGCATGCGTACAGGTACTGTTATGGTTTTCAAGCATCCGTCCGCTTCCGGTCCGCCATTGATTTGCAATCGTCACGTGTTTCTGTGTTTTTGTGTACCCTGTTCGTTCTATGGGATCTGAACTGTATGAACTACTAACCCTAAACCGTACCCAACACAGCTAATTTGATTTATTTAATTTTGTTCGAAGCGTTTCCCAGAAAAGTACAGAGAATCATCAAGAATCAAGACAAAATTTGTTCAAAATATCCAAAGTTGTGATCAACCGTCACGCCATGAAGTTTTGATAATTTCCCGGGAAAACATTTGCAGTGTAAGTTTTTTCTATATTATTTAAATTTTTTGTCGTAGGAATTATATATGCATGGATATTAAAGTTCTAGATTATTGTTTTTTGATAAACCGATGTATTTATGTGTAGGATTTTTATAAAATAGTGTTATTTTTTGCACCTTGTGACTTATGTTTTGATGTTGGCTGAAATTTAACAATCGTCAAAATGCATGCTGAAGTTAATTACTTTTTTTTTTTTTAAATTATTTATTGACTTTTTAATATTTACATAAGGGTATAAATACACATAATATTCATGGTTATTAATTTATTTTTAATTTCTTGCAAACTTTAAACAATTATTAATTAATATTAGATTTTTAACTATGTTTATCAAAACATTATATAGGACCTATTTCTTTTTCTCTTTAGCTTACGTATTTATCCAACTAGAATGCCGTTCTTACTCGTTTTAATTTCTAAAAAATCTGTTTACAATTTATCTGTTAATTAGAGATTGTCCTTCAAGCACTTTATTTGTCAATAATATTATGCATTATCTCTTTGATTAATTAACTAATTAGATTTTTTTATTACTAATATTGCTTTTGTTCTTTTATCATAGAAATTCATTTAAAAATTACTATTAATTATTTTCCCTTTAATTTTTTTTTATTAAATGAAAAATAACGAATGTAATTAAATATTTATTTTTTGCATAATATTTATTTTCTGTTAATTACGAAATAGAAATTAATGATCTGAATTTGAAAATGCACCTGCACACTCTCAGTAACGTTTATTAAGACTTCGGTAACAATAAATTATTTTTTGTTCGAACTTCCTTTTGCCTTTCCTTGATGGAACTTTGCAGAAGAATGTGTTTTGCAGGTTTTTATTATTTTAGTATGAAGTGAAATCTAGCTTAGTATTATAGCTATCTATATATAGGGTAGATGTGCCAGTAATGGACACCCTTAAGGAATTTCTTTTAAAATTCTTTTTTAATTAATAGTTATAATTGTTATATTCCACATTTTTTAATATTATATTAATCTACTAACAATATTTAACCATGCTCATAGTCACACTTCCCAATGTGAATTGAAATTTAATTGTAAATAACAGATATAAATCAAAACACCCTAAATTCCAGTAATGGACACACCACAAAAAGTAATAGATAATTTATATTATGATTGTATTTAAAACTAAAATTTAAAGAAAACATATTAATGAAATTAAAAAAACTGAATTTTTATTGGTTATTTCTTTGTAAACCAAAAATGTTGAAAGTAGCCCATTACTGGCACATCTACCCTATATAATATATCAGCATTTATATTTTATTTTTAAAAAGTCTAAAAAACTGTGGAATAAACACAAATAATTTAAATCTTAAGGAGGTAATTTAGAAAAAAAAAAAAACATTAACAAAACGAAATGCAAAAAAAAGATTGCATTTTATGAATCATTTAGAAATGATCCTCATATCCATAGAATAAACAATAGTAATATGTAAAAAAAAAAAGTACTATTGTAATTTAATTACGAATTTACAACAGTGTTTGCAGATTTAAAATAATATGTGACATAACTTTGATTCTTGAAGTAGTTTTCAATTCTTTATTTGCAGAAATTGCTTGAGAGTGAATGATACACCTGTTCTCTCAAAAATTGTCATTTTTGATGATTGATATTTAGTAAAAAGTGATCTGCTGCTTTTTTTTTTTTTTTTTTTTTTTTTTTTTTAAATAATTATTTTCAAAGCTGTTACAACAGGCTGGCAATATTTTGATTTCAGCTAAATAGAATGCCTGTGTGTTCCAAAAAATTATTATTATTAAAATGCTAATGTTAGTTCTAACTACAATTTAAAGAAATCATATTAATGAAATAAAAAAAGCTGAATTTTTATTGGTTATTTTTTTTATAAACCAAAAATGTTGAAGGTGGCCCATTACTGGAAGGAGGTCCATTATTGGCACATCTACCCTATATAATAACATATGAGGGGGTTACAATGACAGTGGAGTAAGTCAATATATTTAGTAATTTGAGAATTGAAGGATTTTGTGAAACTTCTTGTATTGCCGTTGCATTAAGTGGTCCAACTTGTTTTTCCCTCTAGTGATTCCGTATGTTAACTATGACTTATTTGACTGTCACACTGAATAGAAATTAATATATACGCTCAGAGAAAATATGGTTTTCTAGATTTTTTTTTTTTTTTTGACTTACTCCACTGTCATTCTAACCCCCTCATATATGGCACATATATGATTGTTTGATTATATATATAAACTTTGTGATGAACTTGGCTAAATCATAACTACAATCTTGGCATAATTCATAATTGTGGGGGCCACTATAACCCTTAAGTACGAAAATCATTATTTTATATATATTGTATTTATATTTATAATATATTAATCTAAAGTGAAAAAAAAAATCTAGTTTGCATTAATTTTAAAGTTACTTTTTATTTTATTTTTTGTAAAAAAATATTAGAACAAAATTTATTATACTAAAAAGCTAAATCAATTTTTGCAGAAAAGATTCTTTTTCTTCTATCACCGTTAGATTTTTGGAAATTTTACATCTCTAGTAAAAGGACGTACATACATATTTATTTATACATATATGTGTATATACATATACTATATATAATTCACTGGTGCCCGGCTAATTGAAAAGTACCGTAAATTGTATATATATAAAAAGCATTTATAAATATATATATATATTTATATGTATAAAATATTTAATATATATATATATGTGTGTGTGTGTACATAAACATATATAAACAAGCATAAAAATTAATCAAGTTTGTTTTTATATATGTTTATATTATTTGGCAACAAATCCCACTTTCTGTAAACCCAAATTGTGCCAAGCTTTTTAAAAAAAGAAAACAAGGTTCCTGTACTGAGAGAAATTAAATATCCGTCAAATCAAAGTATAAATCTAAGCAAATTGAAAATGCTGTTCTCAGTCTTGTTATTTTATATTTAATAATTTTAATATTTGTGCATTATGTAAAGCCTTTTATTATTTATTTATCTGTCAGATCACTTTGAAAAAGTTATGAGCTAGTTTCAAAAGGACTGATGGAAGCAATTAAAACAGACAGGTATGCCACATTTGTTTAATTTTCCAAGCCCCTGGAGAATGCAAAGTCTGAAGAGTATGACATTTGGCATAAAGGCATTGGCTGATCTGAGCTAACATCTTTCATCTAAATACTGTCCACTCGGTAATTGTTTTTCATATCATTAAATAACATATACTTATGTGTACTATTTTATACATTTTTATTATTTTATACATGTATTCCTTCGATATGTCATGAATGTTAGAATATTATTTATGGAGGAGCGAACAATTAAACATATATGCGTGAGAGCTCCTTCAAAAGGTTGAAATTTATCTTTTTAAAACCATTTTGTGTATTTTCTTAATTAATGCAAAATTATAAAAATATCTGTTATAATATGATTAAATTATAAGAATATTTTATTAATGTATTACTTGAAATAATTTCTACTGTTTTTTCATTCCTGACGTACCTTATTAATGCAGATCTTGTTTGTTACTTGTATTATTGGTGGTACCTACATATTATCCGGGCCAGGTCAGTTACAATTGCTATTATAAATAATATTTTTTTGTTATTTATTATTGCTCATTTATTATTTGTTTATTTATTTTATATTTATCATTTTTAGCAATGTTATGTACCTAATAATAAATTACTGTTTTGTACATGATTGGTAACAATAAATAAGATTGGCAACCATTTTTGGCAATCTATCTCTCCTGGCTAGGATAATACGCAAGTACTCTATTATTTCTTGGTAACAATATTAAATTTAAAAATGATTAAGGATGTTTGAGTTATTGTTTTGAATTGAATTTTGGATATGACAATATAGGAGAGGAAAAACATTTGTCAAGAAACAACAATCGTTTAGAACTTGAGTTGTAATTTAATGAAATATATTTTTAAAAAAATAAACTATTCAATTACAAATTATTTCAATAATGCTTGCAAGCCTCATGCTTTTTCGTTTAAAAACTTGTCAACTAGTGTGATATTATTCAACGTAAAAATATATATTTTTTCTTTGGTCGCAACAACTTGGTCTGTTTGCAGCCTAAGTATTAAACCTCGGAATAGTGCATATCACATTGTTCACTATTCAGAGTTAAAGTCATACGAATGGAATGTTGTCATATAAATTTTCATTCCTAGTAAATGTTGTGAAATGAAAATGTGTTTGCAGAGACATCTGCTTTTCAAGAGTGTTCATTACAGAGATTTTACTATATATTAATCAAGCATCTCCAAAAAGTAAAATTCTACTTTTTTAAAAAGCAATTTTGATTATTTTTTAAATTAATGCAAAAATACGAGGAAAGCATTGTAAGTGTATAAGAGGGTGTGTGTGGAGAAAGGGATTTGATCCTTAGACAGCTGTCAAATTGAAGGCTTATATTATGAGCACCTGAAAATGATGTTAAGAAAGTTGTTGTCTCTTCTTTCCAAAGGGATATTTTCTTTGGAATTTAAAAGGGAAAGGAAGTTTGCTTAAAGTTCTTTTTGGAAAATAATATATTTTGTCCCTTTTATACAGCACTTTTAGATAATTTCATTTATGTATTTCTGGAGCAAAGATCACTTTGACATGCCAGGGGTCGATCCAGGAAAAATTTGGGGCCTGTTTAGAGCCCCTTCACAAAAATCTATTTAATAAAATGGTCCCCTTCACAAAAATCTATTTAATAAAATGGGCCCCTTCACAAAAATCTACTTCATAAAATGGGCCCCTTCACAAAAATCAATTTGATAAAATGGGCCCTTCACAAAATTCTATTCCATAAAAACATACTATTTAGTATTTTTATTTTTTGTGATGTTTTAAAATGTGTAATTTGTAAACAAACAAGTTCACCAGAGAGGAAAACTTCAGCAAAAGGATTTTAAAAAGTTTTTGTTTATAAATTCTTGGTTCGAATTTGATTAACTGGATTTCAACTTTCGTTACAAAATGTTATTTTTCACAAAAATATAATAAATTTCACAAAAATAACCTTTATTTTTCACAAAATGGGCCCCAAGAAAAAAAACCTGCATCAACCCCTGCATGCATATATTTAACTGAGAATTTTATTTTTTCCAAAAAAAAAAAAAGGGTGCGGAATCTTACCACTCAAGCTATCCAGTATATTTGTTTTTAAAAATTAATCACTGTTTCAGTCAACTGGCTTTTTCGGATGAGGGGGACTGGCCAAATTCTGGTAACCCTGTATTTATGTGACCTCTTTTTTTCAGCTAAGTGTATTTTGTAAAGTAAATTTCTAAGAAATGTCTGTCACATATTATAAATGTTTTATGTCTGGTGACTGATGTGTAGGACTTAACCAGTTTATTATAAAAATGCCAAATGTATTGTATGATCATGTAGCAATAATGGCTTGGTAGTAATCAAATCTGTAATGAACATTAGGTACTTCTTTGTTATAGGTGTCTTGGTATAACTCAGTGGTAAGAAAGTGCAATTTTGCACCAAATATAAACAATCATGAAAATGAAACAGCGACCAATGAAACAAATTTTCTAATCTGCACTTAGCTTGCTTTTCTCCAGCACACAATTTGTCTCTGATAAATTAAAAAATTGACATTTCTAAAATTTCTAACATGTTTACTATTTTTAATTTACCAATGAACCCCCCCCCCCCCCCCCAAAAAAAAAAAAAAAAAAAAAAAAATCATTTTACTATTTGAAAGAATCTCTGTGAAACTCATCATAATATGCAACTTATATATTAGAGAAAAAATATCTGGAAATACAGTAGACTCTTCTTAAATCCACATAGCTTAAAAACAAGAGATTGGGCAGATTTTAGAATTTTGCAGATTTCTGGTCAGTTTTGTTTATATTTTTAAACAGTAATTTGAATTTAATAATGCACTCAAAAGTATAATAAATGCTTACAATAAAGTAAAATA
Organism: Maratus michaelseni; assembly: GCA_963931845.1. Classification (NCBI taxonomy): domain Eukaryota; kingdom Metazoa; phylum Arthropoda; class Arachnida; order Araneae; family Salticidae; genus Maratus; species Maratus michaelseni. The sequence goes on from OZ007593.1 coordinate 383,713,296, forward strand.
ATAAAAATTAACAAAATTATTATTTTTTAAATATTAAAAGTAAAGGTCAAGTAAATAATTCATAATACATAACTAAATATGCATAGTGATGAGAGATTTTTTCCTTGAATCATTCAGTGAAATTCTCCTTATAAATATACACTAATAATTCCCATCAAAATCTTAAAATAACAAAGTTTTCTTTCATGTTTAGCCATACTTAATAACCAAAAAGTTTGATTAATACATAAATGTATTTGTTAAAAAGATAAAGCCACTGATATCAGGACTATCTTGAAATTCTTCAGAAATAAATTTATGCTTCCTTCATGAGAAAACATGAGAGTTCAATCATATTAACTAGAATTCCATATTAAAATGTGTACAGAATGTTATAAATTTTTTTAAAAAAACTTCATTTTTTACATCTTAAGTCTCATTGTTTAAGTCTGATTGTTTGAATCTAAATGATGTGCGGATTTGAGGGAGTCTACTGTACTATGTTGCAAAAAGAAGAAATGTGTGCACAAGGCAAACTAGTTCAATGGCTCTTAAATACCTTTTTCTTTCGGAATTGTGATTTATGTAAGGAACTAGAGTTAGGAACTGACTTTAGTCTGATTGTGGAAAAAAAACTCTTAAATCTACTTATAAAGATTTAACAATATGATGAGATTTAAAAATGTAAATAAAGATTGTCAGAAAGTGACTTTGAAAATTTTGCTTTTCCTGCCAAATTTAACCTTTATTTCTAACACACCCACGGCATTTAAAAAATTTTCAAAAGTAAAAGAATATTCTCAATTTTAACTCCCCCCACCCCCCCCACCCCCACCCCAAAAAAAAAAAAAAAAAAAAAAACCCTCTAATTTTAGTTGTCATGAGGTCTGTACCTAAATCCAATCTTGTTTATATGAAATAGAGTTAAGTGGCAGTACATTGCATATGTTTTTGACTGTATGATAATTGTAGACACCCCCCTCCTTTCCTTTAATGATGTCGCTATCAATATCTACAAATTCTTTTTTATTTTACAATTTTTTTTTTTTAGTTTTTTTTTTTTTTTTAATGCCAGATGTTGGGGGTATTCCCTATTTTGTAATGAAATTAAAATCATTTAATGGCTTTAATAATAACTTTGTATTTTAATAAAAATACATAAAACTCTTTTGATGTAAAAAAAAAAAAGATTTTGGTTAGATAAAAAATAATAAAGATATCAAAGAGAATTGTTTCACTTCTTCTTGGAGATAGCTTTATAACATTATATATGCACAGCCCCTAATACATAAAAGTATCTAAAATTAAAAAACTGGCAATCTTGTATCATAATTTGCACATTGAATGTATAAGGAAAGATATTAAGTATACAATTTAATAACTAAAAAATTAAATGTAGTAGTTTTTGTTTAATTGATGTTTAAAAAAATACCCTTTTTTTACGATGTAAAGTATTTGCATGTTTTTTATCATGTAGAGAGTTTTCAATTTAATTGATTACTTATGGTTTTAATTTCAGATAGCAATGACTATTTGCAGAATATAATGAAGTATCCTACAAATTGGCCTTTGAAGCACCTTAGGTTTTGTTTGTATCACTATTATTTTAAATATTTTGTTATATAATTCATTCTTATTGTAGAACTTTGGATTTAATAAAATGTTTCGTTTCAGTAATCTATGAAATTTATCTGATTTATTGAATTAAAAAAAGTCTGTTTTTGCATTCATTAATTGAATTTACATTCATTATTTTATATAATGCAGGGTTCGCGCAGTTAAACCACAATTTTTTAACTGTAGAAAAATATTGTAAATTCTGTGAATAAACAAGGCCGTTACGATTTGATGTATTTAAAACTTGTATTTGGATTTTTTTTTTTTATGGAGTATGCGAATCTTGATATTGTATATGTATATATTGCATTTAAGCTTTGTATACATATCTATTATTTTAAGTGATTAGCATTTTATTGTGTAATGCATATCTTTTTTTTTTTTTTTTTTTTTTTTTTTTTTGAAAAAATTAAGAACTGTTCTTGCACTCAAATCATGTTTTGATAATTTGTGAGTAATAGTAATAACCATTCTTAGAGACTTTTTTTGTACTATTGAAGGATACAAATAAACAAACAAAAAAATAAATATTGAAATGGCCAATATCTTGAATAAGTTTCCTAATAAACTACAGGTTTTTATTTTTCTCTTTTCTAGAAAACTAATATTATCATAAAATGTTACAATATTTTTTTTGTCATTAATTTGTGCTTAAGCAATGTATGTTTATTCTTTATAACCAGGGACCGATTTACAAATTTGGAGGCCCTGGGCACAGATGCGTATGGGGGCCTCCTTGCACCGATGCTTACAGCAGCCTTGAGTAATATATATATATAATATTGAAAACAGTACTTATTAAGATAACCGCTATTAACTTTAATAATTTCTTTAAAATATCAGTTTAAAAAAATTAATTTGATAATCATTAATTTACTTTTAAATAGTTATTTCATAATTATGAAATTTCAATTGAATTTTATTATGAATTGTGTGGTGCTGATTACCTTTCTCTATGCAAGTCCACATATCTGGAATGATAAAGTATGCAGCAACTAATAATAAATTTACTGCAGTACCAAGCTATAATTATTGAAAATATTAGCATATCCTATTAATCAAATAAATTTTTCTTTCAAATACAAGATTTCACTGAAAAAAATTTTTTTTTTAAAGTAACTAGCAGAACCACATGCCTTTGTCCATGTTAATCATAAGGCATAACAGGTAAAAGAAATAAAAATGAAATAATATGGCGATTCCACAAACAGAGTTCTGTACATTCTTGCACATAAATTGTTAAAAAATCAGGAAAAAATAAAGTTACTTTGACAAATCGTAGATAATCTTTGACAAACACATTTTTCCATATTTTGTTTTTTAACCATTAAAACTGTTATGGCCAATAATTGAAAAATCTTCAGTAGCATTTGGGGGCCCGTGTCCCGAATGCCTTGCCGTAAATCAGATACTGTTTATAACTATATTTGAAACTTATATTTGGATATATATATTTTTTCTTTTCTTTTGTGAGTGTAAACAGTAAAACATAAATATTGGAAATTATTTAATTTATTCTCCATTTTCACTCTAAAACAGTGGTTCCTAATGTGAAGCATCCCCCCAATTTGAATTTTTAGGGTGGCAATTCCATATTTGCTATACTCCCATTCCCTTATTAGTTATTTTGTAAAAGTAATGTTGTAGACTAAAAATAAATGTTACACATTCAAATTTCAAAAATAAAATGAAAAAAAAAAAGTTTTTTTATCCAATTTTTGGAAAGTATACCTTCAAAAGTTCAAAATACAATCACTACCAGAATAATTATATGAAAACATTTAGACACTTGTATATTTAAAATTACTTTATAATTTTAATGATCTTAGACAACTTTTTTGACTTTGCATTTAATGAGTCTTGTATGTCTTTTCATTCTGCAATATATTAGATAAAGAAACTTTTACAAATGAAACTATTCAAGTGTATATTTAACATGTTTGCGACAAGTGTCCTTTACAGAATTTTGAATTTTTTATTACCAGTAATTTTGGTAAGAAAATTTTGCCTAACGTAATTACAAATATAATCACTAAGTCTAATTTATTCACTATTCTGTGATTAAATAAGAAAAGTTTTCAGGATTCTGAGTGCTGTGTGTGTCACATATATGCAGGTGGTTAAAACTGACTGTTTTAATCCTTTATGCTCAGAGTCCTTTTAAATTGAATCATAATGTTATAAAAACTATTTGATTCATCCATTACCTACAGTATGTTTCAGAATCAGTTTTAAATACTTTACTCTATTATAGATAACAAAAATAGTCCTGTGAATCAAAAAATGAGATTTTCTCGCCTATGTCTCATTCTAGTTTCCATTTTCCTGCGTGATATGCAATGCTAAGTTTCTGCTGTGAAACATCTCAACAATTTGTAATTTTTTTACTTACATTTCAAGGTCTGGGAAATAATATTATTTCTCTAAGTATGTTTTTTTTTTTTTTACTTTATTTTTAAAATGTTTTATAAAGTGGTATTTATAAGTACCAGTATTAAGAAGAAAGAAGCAATTGTTAATATGTATACTTGTAGCTCAGGTATATCAGAATTTAACATAGCCTAAGATGATTTGTATTTCTTTCAAATGAAGTTTTTCGTACAGATTTTTTATGATAATGTTTGGCAAAATACTCAAAAAATTCTATTAAATGCAGTTTCGACACAGATCATGGATTTCTGTTTGATTCCTCAATTACAAATTTAGTGCTAAGAACATTAGGATTTTCGAATGAAAAGTTATAAATTTAGTGTACGGCAGACACTAATATACATTATAGCAGACACGACCTTTTGCTGCATAGGAAACAATTGCAAACAGTGCATAAGGTGGAGGTAGACAATAGACATATTTCTTCGAAATGAAGAAAATGCATTATAATAATATTTAAAATACTGCTTAAAATTAATAAAGTTATACAGAAATGATTCTTGTTTAGTGCTTAGCTGCCAACTGCTCTGATTCTTTGGCACTAATAATTAAGGACAGAAATTTCTCCCTTTTCATATCGTAGAATTCTGTGATACAATAAGATGAAGAATATTTTAAATAAAAAAGTGATGCTAAAATAATCTTAGCAGTTGGCAGCTATGATTGTATTATGTAAATAGAGATATTAGCACCCAAAAACTTTTCACATGTATAAACGAGGTGCTAAAATTAATCACAAAATATATCATTGCTATCACATTTAATTCCAAATGCGAGAGTCTCTTCAAGAAATTTTGTCAAGATAAAAGTACAGACCATGAAATACTACTTTGGTTTCACACTAAGGTAAATATAAGAAAAAAAAAAAAAGACTCTTTTAGATAAGAATGCGAAAATAAAGTTAATTTCATTTATAAGGTTATATTAAAAATATATTACTGATAACATTATTACTTGTTTTATAAGCTTAACACTATGTGACATTACTTGTCATTTGTATTACTTTTTAGGCTTCCACCATGTGAATTTACCATGATGAAAGATCTTTTTGATAAAAATTATATGTTACAGCGGGTAAAAATTATTTTTATCAAAATATAGCGAAAATACATATTTACTAATAAAAGCTTTGAAAAATGCGTTTGTTGGTAGCAAATGTAAATATTTTCTAACTCTTCATTTATGCATAAAAAATTTAGAAATACACCTTCTGTGGAAAAATCAGCAAAGTTTGTGAAGTTAAATACAACGATGTCTATCTGAAGTAAATTTTTATTTAAAACTTCTATGCTTTTACAATCTGGTTTTACATTTTGTACACCAAAAATTTACCATACAAACACACCAATTTGTATTGGTGTTCAATGTTTTTGTACTTTCAGTAAAATTTTATGTAATCAAGTTGAATTGAAAGAATACTAGTTATTTTGATTTGTGTTTTTTAAGACAAAAAGGCTTTAGAAACATTGTTTAGTGCAAGGTTTTTTTTTTTTTTTTTTTTTTTTTTTTTTTTTTAATCAGCTTGATCTTAATCATGATTTAAATCAACCACATATTTAAAAAAAAAAAGAAAAAGAATAAAACATTGCTTTCACTTAACTTTTAAAAATTATCAAGGTATTTTGTAATAAATGTTATGTTTTGCCTAAAATGCATTGGAAAATTTAGGAATGTGAGAGACCAAAAACCCAAAGTCGATGCTTTTGTAATTTAATTTAAATTAAAATCTTAACAGATTACCATAAGTATTTACCTATTAGAAAATATTTAAGTCTTTTGGGAATTTTAGAATTAATACAAAAACATGGAGATTTTTTGCAAAGATATAGAAAACTTCAGAAAAAGTATAGACCTTTCCAAAGATTTTTTTATTTATTTTTATCTAAAATTTTCATTACAATTTATTTAGTTATTATTAACATGTAAATAACAAATTGTTCGATTTCCAATGCAGTTTATTTATAGAAAGATTTGGAAAATAAACTATTGATAACAAACTTTAAACGTGTGCTATTTAAAAAATTTTAATGAATGAATTGTTTTAATGAACAGTAACAATTAATTGTTTGATCCCTGACCTTTTTTCACTAAATTTTGCATATCTATTGGTTTCACACTATGCATGAAAATATTCAAATTCTTCAGTATTACTGTTTATAAAAGAGAAATGTTCCTCTGTAGTATAATACATTAAAGAGTAGGTTATTAGAATGCACAATAGGTCTGAAAGGATTAATTGTAAAAACTATTGTGAATGGAGAAATTTCCAATCAAAGTTGTTTCTTAAAAAATAAAAAATGAGCGATATATATTGGATTAAATTAAATCGAATAAAAGTTAAATTTCTGAGTGTTTGTCATTTTTATTTTGAGAATATATGTAACAGAAGTTAAAATTTGTGGCTTAGCAAAAATTTCCAATAATATTCCTAGGTTCTATATAAAAGTATACATGGAAAATTAAATAAGGTATATTTTTAAAATCTTGATAAGACAAGCACATTTTTGAAAATTTAATGGGATTTTATATATTAAGTGTTAGTAGTAATAATTGAGCTTTATTAATAAAATATATTTTTAATCAAAATTTTGAAAACATACATAATAAAATCTTTGAAAAAATTCCTCTGTTGGCAGTAAGTGTGAATATTTTCAAACATTTCATATATTTATAATTAATTTAGTAGCACACGTAAATATTTTAAATACCAAATTCAGCATTTTATTTAGTTTCTATAAAATATTACTGATTTTTGCCATTTTGAGGATTTATTTTTAAAAGCTAGAATTATTTTCTTTAAAGCTAAAATGCTGAAAGTTTATAAGGTAAGTACTAAAAGGATACGCGAAAGCATAGATAATTGATGACATTGTACAGGCTATTTTAAAAATTTGTCTGCAACACAGATGATGCACTTTAGTGTTGGGCGATGACAAGAATGCTTTTCAAGAAGCATCATTTCTCTCAATTGTATGGACATCTCGAGTGTGTTACTTGTTTCTCAATGATACCAGTCTATAAATTGTTATTTCTATCTGATTCTCTCTCTAATTTCAAGTCATAATTTCTCATTGAAATGGCTTTTCCCATCTTTTTTGTTATTAACTGAAATATGAGGAAGCAGAGTGTTTATTATTCAGGATAAAGGGGATTTCGAGATACAGTTCTAGCTTTGGAGGGTTTTTCCCTTTAATCTCTAACTTTCTCTGGTTTTATCACCCTGGATTGGCTGCCCACAATGAATTTATCCTATAGTTGTAGGCATATGCATTTTCTATAGATACCTTTCTTATCAGCATTTGCACAGTTTCTTCCAGCAGTTTTCCAGTTTATCCTCCTTCTCCTGTTTATATACACTTTAACACATAATGTTATACATTTTGGATTGCATTTAGAGCAGATAATCTGATGCATATGCACCGGGAGGCATAGTCTCTGAATACAGTTATAGCTTTATGGGTTTTATTTTCTTTCTTTTATCTAATTTCTTCTGGTTTTATGACCTTGGGTCCAGGCCCGTAGCTAGGTGGGGGCCAGGTCGGGCAAAGCCCGACCTGCAAAAGATTTTGCCCGACCTAGCGTGAAACTTTACATCCCGATTAAAACAACATTAAATATCTATTATTTTTTTAAATAATTTTTTGTCTAATCTAGTGTGAGACTGGACATTCTGATCACTTTATCAGCCACTATTGCACTTTAAATTCCCAATTTTTTCCATCTTCTTGCCAGATCTAAGCAAAGAGGACCTCCCCCCCCCCCTCCCCTCCTCTTCCTCCTAATTTCCTTTTTAAACTGGAAACAAAACCAGAAAAATTTTCATCTATAAACCTTCTTTTTTCTAGATGGTTATTTCTTTAACAGACAACAGACCTGTCGGGCATTGTCACGTAGGACATTCCTCGCTTTGTTGCTTTGTAGAAATTACACCGTACCGCAGGATATTCCTGCCCGTACCGACCCAGCAACAATTCTGTATTGACTGATATCCATAAAGCTTACTTTTTTTGTAGAATTGTCACCATGTGAAATTTATCTTAAGAAAGTTGAAACCAAAGGCTTCTGAATCTGAAAATAAAGCGAAACAGCCTAAAATAATGTTTTTGAATTTGTCGTACATGACAAGTTTGCTGCTTCTTTCATGGAACTAGTTCCAATTCCATGAAACAGATTGTTATGTTTACTTGTTTGCTTTGGGAAGAGGGGACTAATGTCTTTCATTCTTCTGATCTTTCCTTTCCTTACATATTAGTGAATGATAAAAATTTGTGAAACCTATGTCACAATAAAAAAATTATAGGAGGAGTTTTTCAGCGTAAAGAAGAAATGGAATTGCAGTGAAAATATCATCTTTAACCAATAGAATATAAAATTTGTTTTAATTAAATGATATAAATTTAATTTATAAATAAGAAAATTACAGAATTATCTGTGAATTGTTTTTAATATACATGTCTCTTAAGTTATATATATATATATATTTTTTTCCCCATGGGTTTTACAAGTAGTGGTTAGTAGAGGGAATTATTACCGCGTTACACGTTTGAATGTATTTCACTTTAAAGAACTTTCATGTAACATAACATAAATAACTTTTCATCTTAAAGTATACAAAATCTTCAAGGAACGAAATAATATCAATCAATAATAAATCAAGGAACAAAAAGAAAAATGTAACGATATGATATTGTTAAGTTGTTAAGTATACTTAGATTTTATAAAATGTTTTATTTCGCGTAAAATATATTCTTTAAAGGAATTTATTTGCAGATATCGAAATAATATGATAAAAGTAGCTTAAAAAAGTTCATACCTTTGCTTACGGCTTGAAAATATTTATAATAATGAACAAGATTAGCAAATTAAATCCATCATAGGCGCCGACTTACAAGGCCATAGAAATTCTCTGGAAATTTTCACAGGACCATCGCCCCCCCCCCCCCCCTCTGGAAATAAAAATTAATAGAAGGTCTGTCCCTTTATCTGTTCAATCTACTCTTCCCCGACGCCCCTTTTACAATATGTATAGCTCTTTTCAAAAAATATACGGCGATTGAAGAAATAGCGATGCTTTATAGGAAATGGACAGTGAAATAAATTTAAAAATATTTTATATTTGCACAGACTCTTCAACACTAAACATTCTGCATAAATAGTGTTTATTATTATTTTTTTAATGTAGCAAGGAACAAACAAACAAATTAGAAATGTATGTTAAACGTGACAAATGAGGTGCGACCGTACTATAACTAGTTTTACAATGTAAAAAAATTATCTTTATTATTTCTGTGAAATGAATTATATCGTCTGTTACGAGCGAAATGAGCATGCTTTTTTTTTCTTATTAGTGATGCCACGTTTACAGATGCGAATTTTATTTCGACACCAGACAGCGCTGCAAAATTCAACATGAGATATTGCTTTACGAATGATTACCTCCATGGTTTAATATTTCTATGACTCATGATGAACGAATCTCTTGTGTTTATTTACTTTAATGGATTGAGATATTCGGCTTTAAACCTAATTTCTACTGAAGTTATCTCAGAATCTATACATTTTTTAATGTAACTTATCTCTCAAGCAAACAATTTTTTTGAATGATCATTCTAAAAATGTAACTTTTATGCAATTTTATTCGAAGAAATAATGTTGAATAAGAATGACCGCTTGGCATATGAAAAAAGAAGTGGTTAGCAGGTTAGCCCGTATTTGTTTTCCTCAGTCACATGACTTGCGCTTTTATTATATAGATTACGTGTGATAGGATTTAATAGAATAAAGAAAACATTTTTAATATCTTTTTAAGTTGTGATTCGATTTTCACAAAATTTGAAATGACTCGACAAAATTTTATAACGATTCTATATATTAAATTTTAAACCATTCGGTTGGGTAGTTTTTGTTTTTTGCGGACGGACCAGACGACGACTATAGGTGCAACGCATTTATATAATTACGAACGCACCTAAACTGGGATTGTTTTGTCTGAAACTGAGACAGCACTAGGTTGTGCTAATTAGATCTTGAATAATCTATGTTTAATACTTTAAACATAAATGATTCCGTGTTATTGTAGCAAGTGTTGATGCAGTGTAATTTACCATACAGTGTTAACAATATTTACATTAATTCTGTATTAATCTTAATAATCTGTCATAAAAATCCATTAAAAAAAATTATGAAAATATACTGCTTTTATGCTATTTTTTTCCATAATTTACGGCTTTTTCAGAACTCGACACAGAATTACAAATAACAACAGAAGCGTGAGAATTTTAAGACTATCTGTTTGAAAAACCAGAGCGCCCGTATGCAATTTTGAATTTTCTGCCTCTTACAAGTTCCTTTTAATATTATTATTTCTTCATTTTGTTTCATTTGTAATGCTTATAGTTAGGATTGCACGAAAAGTTTTTAACTTGACTTCAAGACTGATATTAAATCGCCTGTCACAAACAAAAGCCATCCAAGCAGCCGAATTGCTCAGCACCCTTTAGTACTTAAGTGTTTTTTTTACTTTGATTTTCTGACACATCACTGGACCACCTGTGGTGTGAAATTGTGTTACCCGTCCTCTGAAATATAAATAGAGAAGTAGTATGAACTATTTTCTGAAAGAAAGATTTTGACAATTTTACAATGGGACGATATAGGTAAAATTTGTCGCTCCTGTGATTGTGCCGACAGCGGGCCTGTGTTTGTGCAGGACCACCCAGATGTTTTTGTGTACCGTTCAACGATTTCGAGGAATAGATTTAGTGACTCTTGAAAATCCGCTTTAACCGTTGTGGTTTCCAGATGCTAATCAGTTTTTGGTGACAGTGAAAAAAAAAAGGTTCTCGTTTTAAAAGTTGTATATATTTTATTTGGATAAGTATGTACCTGTGAACGGAACGGATTACTTTATCTGTGAATACAAGTTATATTTGGAAATATGGATATCCGTTCATTTATGTATAAGAAGCGTCGACTAGAACAGAAAACAGAGATTCCTGCTCCTGAATATTGTGCAAATAGTAATGATAAAAATTCATTATCATTAACTGGACTTACTACAAGTAAACTAGATATTCTCGATCTCGATTTGCCTAAAAGAGACGAGCCAGTTCAACAAATTATTTTGAAGGAATTCCCACGAAAATATCAACGTTCTTTTCGAGCTGCATGGTATAAGCAATTTGAATGGCTGGAGTATTCTGTTGCAAAGGACGCAGCATTCTGTTATGCATGTAGACATTTTAACCGGTTCGGATCCAAAGAAGCCGCATACACCGAATTTTAAAACTTGGAAAAATGCTTTAGACAATGGCTGCGGTTTTCCAAAACACGAAAAACAGAAGCTCACATCCAATCCATGGCAAAGTGGAAAGAAAAACAGATTCGAGTTAATTCCTCTATATCTGTATCGACTTTAATCAATGAAAATGTATTGGAAAAACATCGATGAAATGAAAATTAAAAAAAAAAAATATTTTTTCATTATCGGTAAAGACATCCTCGTTACTTGTTCTATTCATTTTATTCATTCTGTTTTTTCTTTCTCATATCTTTATTGCGTGATGTAAATATAACGAAACATCATTTAATAAATTGTACTTGAATGCATTTATTAATATAAACGAACATAAAACCTACATAAATTTAAATTACTTAATTAAAAGGAAACAACTTATTTACGTTATGTAAATATTTTATTTATGTGTCTTTGATATATTTTTATTGTGTCTTGGAACAAACATTAAAAATTTCATTCTGGCTTTGGTGAGATCTTACGTTTTAAATGAGAAAAAAATTACATTAAAAGTACAGTACATATTTTTCAAGGTATAAGAGACGTGAAAAAAAAATTAAGAAATAATCTGCCCCGCCTGAAAAAATATTTGCCCCACCTAGAAGTAAGGTCTAGCTACGGGCCTGCTTGGGTCGCTACCCACAGTGAATTTATCGTACAATTGACAATATTGTAGGCTTATGCATTTTCTATAGGTACCCCCTTTTTTCATAATTTGCTTCGTTTCTTCCAGCAGCCCCCTCCTTACTTCTATAGAATTTATTTTTCATCTCACTCCTCTTTCCTTTTCTCCGTTATCAAGACGCTGACAGCTTAGCTCCTCCTTACCCTTATATACACATTATCTTTACTCTTCACTCCACTCTGTTTCTGGGGTATTCGGAACGAGTACCATTAGGTTGTCCTCCTTAAATGTACCTTTACTTTTTCGATAGGGGGCCTTAGTTTCTGAAATATGAAGGGCTTTTGTTCCTTATTTTCAAATTTACTCCTTTCCCTCCTTTATATTTTTTTCTATGCTGGGTTTTTACCTTTTTAGGTTCATGGTCCTATGCCCTATCTTTCCCTAATTTTCTGTTTTATTTGGACAACATTTGTAAGCTTTAGCAGATTTTTGCCCCCACCACCATGTGGCGGTTTTGTTATTTGTATGTTGTTTGTACACATATTTCTTGTCTTCTAATTATCCAATTTTTATGCAACTTTCGTCATTGTATCTGTAGTCATTTCGTCCTCCACATTACTTCCCATCTTCTGCAGTAGAAGGCGCTCAGTATTCCCTTTTTATTATCTTACCAGTATCTGTCCGGCTAGTTCTACTTGCATCTGGCATTATTGACTTTGCATATTTCCCCCCTCCCCTCCCCTCCCCTCACCATCTTTATTTTAGTTATCATTCTGCCCCCTAGAGGGCGCTCTCTTTCTTGCGCTTAAAAAAAAATAAGATCACAGTTGGTTCTTAGAACATACAGTAATAAACATCATTAAAATAAGTAAGAAACAAATGTGATCTTAAATGTTTTTTTTAAAAATGCGCAAGAGGGCGCCCTCTGCCGGGGAATATGCAAGATGCTAATAGAACTAGCAAAAAAAGGCGAGATACTGGTAAGATAATAAAAAGGAAAGAATGAGTTTCCGCTACTGCAAAAGATGTAAAGTGACGTGAAGGAGGAAAAGATTACAGGTACAAAGATGAAAGTTGCATAAATAGAAAACAAGAATTACTATGGGTACAAACATACAAATAACAAAAGTGCCACATGGTGGTGGGGGCAAAAATCTGCTAAAGCTTACAAACGATGTCCAAATGAAACTGAAATTTAGGGAAAGAGAGGGCATAGGCCCATGAGACTAAAAAGGTAAAAACACAGCATAGAAAAAATATAAAGGAGTCAAGGGGTAAATTTGAAAATAAGGGGCAAAAGCCCTTACTATCTCAGAAACTAAGACTCCTATCGAAAAAATAAAGGCATATTTAAGGAGAACAACCAAACGGTACTTGTTTGGGATATCCCAGAAACACAATGGAATGAAGGGTAAAGATAATGTTAAAAATATATATAAGGGAAGGGTAAGGAGGGTCTAAGCTCTCAAGGTTATGACAACGGAAAAAAAAAGGAAACGGAAGAAAAGTGGAGTGAGATGAAAAGAATATCTATAGAAGGAGAGGGGGGGGGGGAGCTGCTGGAAGAAACGGAGCAAACGCAGAAAAAAGGGCGTACCTAGAGACTGCATATGTCTACAATTGTCAATTGTAAGGATAAATTTACTGTGGGCAGCGACCCAAGGTAATAAAACCAGAAGAAATTAGGGAGAAAATAAATAAAATATGCCTCCCGATGCATACGCATCACGCTATCTGCTTCAAATGCATTCCAAAATGCATAACATTGTGTTTTAAAGTGTTTAAAAACATGTGTTGTGAATGCGTTTAAAAAAGCGATGCGTGTAAAAAGTGTTTAAAACTACACCTCACGAACACATTATTTAGCACCAGGAGTAAAACATATTTCACCACACGAGAACACTTGGAAACACATTATGAACGCATTTTATGCGTGCAAAAGTCGGCCCGTTTTTGTGTTAGTTTTGCGTTCTGTATTGTGTTGCCGGGATTTGCAGTGTAACGGCGTTCTGCGCGACCCTCCAACGTCCCTATGTCCTCTCCCTACATTTAATCAGCGCCCAGATGCGAAATAAAGACGCTACCGGTAAAAATTAAAAGCCAGATACGATAAGTTTAATGCATCGAAAAGCGGTAAGGGTTGGGCACGGGGTTCTGAGTACTTCGGATGACCGCTGAGGCTTCGAGCTTAATTGTTCATCTTAAAAAAATTTCGCGGTACAACGGTTGACTAAATCTGTATAAGAGTAATTTTCCGTATACTAAACTACTGTAAAACATATTTCATTATTTAAAAGATTAAAGACTTTATTTGAGAACATCATATAGTTTAGTTAAGGTTGCACTGATATTCAAGATCCCAAATACTTTCTGGCCAAGTCAGTTTCATTATTAAATTTAAAAAAAAAAATCAATATTCTAATTCAGATATCAGACAATTGAATATCTATATTACGAAGCAAAAACATGTTCGTGAGTAAAGTAGACGTCATATTGACGGTGGCAACACCTGATCAATAAATTTCGCTAAGCATATCTAACTTCTAAGCATCGCACAATTTCAATTTTTACACCGTCGAATAGGAAAAAATATCTTTTAAATGCAATTTCTTTGAAAACACTACCCCAATTTACTTCTTGTTTATTGTTTTCAAATTAAATTTTCAAGCATATTTTTTTTTTAATCCACCTCTATCGCTTACAGCCTGATTACAAATGATTCACCCGTTTGAACTTAAGACAATATAAGAAGTCCAGCATTTATTTCCGGCTAATATTCCATGACGATATAAAACTTCATCAATAAATAAATAAAATCATTTAAATAACATAAATAAAACAAAAAAATTAACAAAAATGTAATTAAATCAAAGCCACTGAAATTATTAGAATAAAAAAGGCTGCTGTAAGTAGCGAAATCTTTGGTGATTTGTTTCGGCTATTACCTCTTGGCATGCGGCTAAAACGAAAGAATCTTTTTTAATAATTTTCAAAACTTTATTTGGATACAATATTGATATTTTTCATATAAAAATTATTTTTGATGTAGTTAATGAATAATCTAAAAAATATACATAAAATGTAAGCAAAATTTTAGAAAAGTTTTCAATAAAGAAATAAAAACCCGGTTTTCACCTATATTCTGTAACCCGGGAACCCCGAGTTGAATCCCCTAATTTTTATAACGGAAAAGCTATTTTAAAAAGTGGTGTCAAAGTTCAAAATCTAAGTGGATTTTCGAGATGTGGCTGTCACACAAATCTCGCCATGGGAAGCAACCGACGACGGTAATTCAAGATATAAATGGATGAAAATAGAGAAATGTATTCAAGAAAATGTATTCAAGGTAAATGGAAAATGTATTTCAATTCTCAGATTTTTTAAAAACAATATTATCAATTTTCGTACATTTACAGACATTGAATAAAGAAGCACCGAGAAACACATTTCACCCATTTTCTCTCAGATATCAGGAAGCGCATTTAACGGATCGAAAACACGTATTGCAACTTCAGATGTTTTATTATGTGTTCCAGTATGAGAATATTGTGCTGTATGGATTTGCAGTGTACAAAAGATGTCACGTCTCATTTGTTGCGGTATAATAGTAAATGAGCAAGCAACAGACTGCAATAAATCATATTTTCTATTCTATAACGGCTAGTGGGGTTTTCAGAAAATCTGGCAGTTTGAAAAAAAGAAAACACATTATTGTTTTTAAATTATGAAGTCAAACTTAGGAGAGACTGCCACAGTTGTTATACTGGGTATGTGCATTTAAATTAAAATAAATAAATTCTAGATTTGGAATATTTATTATTCCAATCTTGTTAATTTTCATTATTTTGCTTTAAAAAAAAGAACAATTGAAGAGATACTACTGAATTATTTATTTTTATTTTTATGTGCTGAAAATTTCCTGTTAGTGGTAAGAAATTGGAAGTATCATATTAACGCCTGTAAGTCTAGGCCGTCGAGCGATTTTATTTTGTGGTAAATGAAAAAACGAAGTATTTTTTCTGAAGCATACCTTTGAATCTGTAGATTAAAAAATTAAATTGCGGGTAGAAAACTTTATTATAAGTTTTATTATAAGTTATATTATAAGTTTTAATTAAGAACTTATACATATATTTTTCCGCATTTTAAAGAGTGAAAGCAAACAGAAGACTTTTGAAATTATATGTTTATTAAAAATGAATGAAGATAATTTTAAAGAGCACTTTAAAATGTAGATCAATTGCATTTTTTATTGATTACTAAAATTACTGCATGTAGGGATTGGGTTTCTGTGATCATACATGAAATTCTAAACAGGATTTTACTTACGTCTGTAAACTGTTTTCCGCAAACTATCTCGGGCCAAACTTAACTAAAAGTTTTAAATTAAAATTTGGGACCGCTGCTTAAAATGTTTTAAACTACATTTTAAAAAGTAAATTATTTGCCAACTTTGTTAATCATTAAAATTACTACGCGTATGGGTTGAGTTTCTGTGATCATACATATAATTCTAAAACGTTTTTCACTCACGTGTGTAAAATAATTTGGTAAACTGTCTCGGACCAAATATGTATATACTACATATATAGTAATTTTTTTTTTTTTTTTTTTTTTGCAAATAAAATGACTATTAAATCATAAGATATGCAAGAAAAATATGACCCAGTATTAAATTACTTTCGAAATAACTCCAACTGAAAAGTTCTAAATGCATTCCATCGATAAAAATTCTAAAACAAAAGGAAAGAACAATGTAATAAGACAAAAGAAACGTTATATTGTGAAACACTTTATCAAGAGCAATATTCCACAATATAAGGACGTTGCAATGAGTTTTGTGAAAAATAGACTATGTTTAAGTAAAATTCTCTATTTAACATTGCCTGATCGAATGCGACAAACATTATGAAAATAATAGTTTGGCGTTTTTATAAATATCAATTCCCTATATGAAAACAAGTAATTGCAAATGCCGTACTAAGAAGATAAAAACATTCATGTTACAACAATGTTTTCTCATGATGAATGAAAAAAAAATATTAAAAATGATTATAATGTGAGAGAAAAAAGAAACATCTTCACGCACCTACGCATAATCTGCAACCGCACGGGATTAAATAGTACTGCAAACATATGGAAAAATTACATGTTAACACTTAATAAGTTACACTTAATACTACACCTAAACCATAAAATAACCACAATAATAAATAAATTACCAAAAAAATAAAGTAATAATAAATATGTTATGAGTAAGATATATAGATATAATTTTTAAAATATAATTTTAAACTACACTTTAATAAGAAAATTATATTTGCTTAAATTATTTATTCCTATATTAAATTATTATATTCCTACTTTCCAAATCACTAAAATTACTACATGTATGGATTGAATTTCCGAGATGATACATGCATTTCTAAATAGGTTTTCTCTCACGTCTGTAAACGTTTTGTGTAAACTGTCAGGAGTCAAGTCCATGCTATAATTTAACGGAGATTGATTCAACCTAATCCTTTAACAAAAGCAAGGATGATCTCATTAACACCCGCTTTTCAGAAACTCGCACCTTATCGACTCCTTGCCAGGTCCTGGCCTCTCCCAAACTGCTCGGACAGTGCGCGACTGGACAATGGTCAACAATGAACTAATCTCTAATAAGAGGTTAACTTCACTGTAATGACCTGATTTCAATTGAAATTCAAAGTCATGGAAAATTGTAGGTATTAACAGAGTTGCTAGTCAATTGTATTAGCCTGAAATGGAAAGGACATAGAAGCATTGTTTAGTGGTACCCTTTCGATGGACTACAGATTTTGCATTATCCCTTTTGTTCAATCCCAGGAATAATTGTTAAGGTGGCATTTCAGGAGTTTATCTTAACGAAAAATGTATAAAAATGTAAAAAGAACAAGTAATATTTTTTAAATTTTAAATTTAAAGTGTGTTAACAATAAAAGTTTTTATTTTGTAGAAAGTCATGAAAATTTTTAGATTACAAACTATAAATTAAAAAAATAATAATAAATAATAAGATAAAAAAATAAGATAAATAAATAAGATAAAAAATATTCCTATTAAATACTCCTATTTTTTTTTTAAGTTAATCATATTGTAAATATGATAATTATTTAATATTATGTACAATTAACTTCTTAGTGGACTTAACGTTTTATGTGATTGTTATTTATTTTTAGAAAAGTATTTTTTTGTTTAAATTCTAATAAACTTCTTCCTTGGAGGCAACTATTTTTTCTGGGTTTTGAGTACTAAGCATAATTTATTTGTTTTCATTTAATAAACCCCCTTTTTTTTTAAGTAGCAAAAAAGTGATTATTATTATCATTATTGCTTTTTTTTTTTTTAAGAAAGGAAAAGAAGCATGTAGTAAAACCAACTTATAATATTACCATAATAACTCGATTTGAATCCATTATTTAGCTAAAATTTGAACTTGGAATCTACGTAGGCGAAGTTTTACTTTAAAACCATTATATATGCGGACAGACGGACGGACCAGACGACGACTATAGGGGCTAAGTATTTATATAATTACGAATGCACTTAATAATAATAAGTATGGCGACAGTAAAAATATCCACTCTGTATAAATTCATGAAAATTTTTAGATTACAAACTATAACAATAATAATATATAATTTTTTCAGTTTAAGGCTGTTCTCAAATCCAAACTGGCTATTTTATGACACATTTTTTAATTCATTTTTGTTCTGAAAGGCATGAAATGGACAGTTGTTCTTATTCAGGAACTTTGTAATCGAAAGACGTTTCCCATTTTTTGGTAAAGGAAGAAGATATTTCAGAAAATACTTCAAAGTCGGCGTGTTGAGACGAATTTCCGACGTCCCAGTACGAGAAAGAGGAAAAACGTGTCGTCGCGTGACACGAATTGCTAATAACTCGATAAGTAATTTATTTATCAAAAACAAGAAAAATCCTTTAGATTAAAAAAAGTTCAATAGTCAGACCTGACAATTTTATGCCTTTGCGTTTAAAAATGCGTCCGAATTTTTATCGTTGTTGAGCAGATCATTTGAGAACCACCTTAATCATTTTGTAAATACGTAACTTTTTATTACTATGTGTAACTAAGTTCTTGGTGGATTTTTTAAGTGATGTTTATTTATTTTTAGAAAAATTGTTTTCATTGGTAATAAATGTCTTCCTTGAAGGAAATTATGTTTCATAATAATGAATGTTACCTATAATGTCTTAAGCATATAATTTCCACGTTGCTTTTCATTAAACTTTTCTTTAGATGCGTTCGTAATTATATAAATACGTAGCACCTATAGTCGTTGTCTGGTCCGTCCGTTCGTCCGTATATAACAGCGCAAAAACTACCCAACCGAATGGTATAAAATTATCGCTTCAGAATTTTGTCGAGTCATTTCAAATTTTATGTAAATCGGTTCAAAACTTAAAAAAGAAATATTAATAAAAGTTTTCTTCATTCTATTAAATCCTATCATACGTAATCTATATAATAAAAACGCCTTTTATGTGATTGAGGAAAACAAATACGGGCTAACGTCTTCTTTTTTCATATGCTAGGCGGCTATTACTTACCCATTGAAGATAATGCAAAACGAAATTAATGATTCTACTTCGAATTAGGGCCTTAATCATACTAAGAAATTTTCTCGTTAATTTACACATCAAATAAAAAGGTTCAGATAAGTAAAACTAACAAATTATTTATTATAACCATGCGAACGCCTGGTTCAGAAAATAGCTGGTTATACCGCCAGCCACTCGGTTCAAGGTTACATCTCAAATCAGAATTAAAACACTAACTGACAGCAAAAATAAAGGGTTACAACAATTATTCTTGGCGACGCCTAATCTCGCCAATCAAAACAACAGAAAGGGGGATTTTACACACTGCCCCCGGATGAGCAATTACTATTGTTCATAATTCAAATTAAATTTCTAAAAAATTTTAAACTACATTGATAAGATAAAAATAGAACATACAATAAGGAATAATACTCACAGGAGTTAATACTGAAACTAAAATAAACAAAATAATGGGATTAGAAAACGTTAATAGTAAGAAAATGAAAATAAACTGTTCATTATAATGTTCATTAAAGTCTTATTAGTCCATAATGTCTAGTTCCAATTTATAAATTAATTGGGCTGGTCTTTTTATCACACCGGAAACAGTCTGAATGGCACAAGATCTAATTTTTGAATCTCTTCCTAAAAACAGTTCTGTTATTCGTCCACATTTCCACATGTGCTTTGGAGTTTTATCCTCATTAATCAACACAACATCTCCAATTTCGAATTCAGTTGGAGTTTTGACTGGAACTGTAAAATTAGCAGAACGCAGTTCTAGTAAATATTCCTGCCTCCAACGTTTCCAAAAATGGTTTAAAACTTGATCTCGATATCTCAAAATTTTTGTCAGTGTTATTTTATTCGATTTAGTTTCTGAAACACAATGAAGATCTGGTAGAGAATTTATTCGCTTGCCGATCAAAAAATGAGAAGGTGTAAGTGGAAGCGGTTCACTGTTTTCTTCATAGACATACGTCAATGGGCGACCATTAATCACAGCCTCAATTTCGGTCAGAGTGGTTTGAATTTCTTCAAATGAGAGACAAGATCTACCGAGAACTTTCTTCAACGGAGTTTTTACCGAACGAACCATTCGTTCCCAAAATCCCCCCCACCAACTGGCTCTTGGAACAATAAATTTCCAAACGATATTATTTTTATTAAAATATCGTAAAACTTCAGCTTTTGATATTCGGCTCCAAACTTCTCTAAGTAAATTATCTGTTTTGATAAAAGTTTTCGCATTGTCACTATACATAGTTTTACATATTCCTCTACGTGATATAAATCGTTTAAATGCTAAAAGGAAGGTTTCAGTTAGATAAATTTGAACATAATTCGAGATGTACGGCTCTAGTGACTGCGCACGTGAAAAGAACTATGTAAGCCTTTTCTTGGCCAGTTTTTGTTTTTACATAAATAGGACCTGCAAAATCCACAGCACAGGTCTGGAAGGGGGGGGGGGGGATTCTATTACACGATCTTTTGGTAAAGGTGCAATTTCCTGCTTTCCAGGAGAAGCTTTAAATTTTGAACAAATAAGGCATTTTTTCAGTACGGATTTTATCAATTTTCGTGCTCTGATTATAAAATATTTTTCTCGTAAATGAGCTAATGTTGTTGTGATTCCATAATGGGAAACCTTTTCATGGGCATTCTGAATCAACAATTTTGTGAAAGTACTGCCATTTGGAAGTATAAAAGGATGTTTTTCCCTTTGAGAAAATTCTGAAAATTGTAATCTTCCCGATACAATCAGTAAATCATTCTCGTCTAATTTTGGATTCAGATTATACAATGCTGAATCTTTATCGATGGGCTTTCCCCTTTTCAAAAAGTCAATTTCGCGATTAAATACAGATAACTGAGTTTGTTTTATCCAATAAATTTCTGCCTTTTCAATTTCTGGAGCTGTCAGCTCACCTGAAATTTTAGTTTTACTTTTGTTGATATTATTTAGAAATCTAAAAATCCATGCTGTGATGTTAAGTTGTTTTGAAATATTACTAAAATTTTCTAATTTTAACAATGATTCTGGAGGTACAACACCTACTGTACAAGATATATGGTCAGAACTCAACTTCGATGATTTTCTTTCATTCAAAGTGCTTTGATTTAGGATGTTTATATGTTAAATGGTACCTTTTCAGGTTTTGGTCAACTGTCCTTTGGTAATGATAACCATTCTGGACCATAGTACCATAATTTATTTTGAGTGAGGTTATGTAAATTCTCGCCTCTAGTAAGAAGATCACTCGGGTTATCCTTACCCGGGATATATTTCCACAATTTCGGATCAGTCAAAGACTGTATTTCTACAACCCTGTTAGCCACAAAGGGCTTCCAATTATTGGCTGATCCTTTTATCCAGTATAACGTAATAGTGGAATCTGACCAGATATGCATTTCCAAATTTTGAAAATTAAATACATTTTTTAAATATTTAGACATCCTAGCAGCTATTAATGCCCCCATTAATTCAAGACGAGGGATTGTCAAACACTTAATCGGGGAAACTCTAGATTTTGCCCAAATAAGACTGGTCATAATTCCATTATTACTTGTGATATATCGAAAATAAGCTACAGCCCCATAAGCCTTAGGGCTGGCATCGGAAAAAATATGAATTTCAATTGGGTCTGAAAATTCTAGGCCTTGCGGAAAATATTTGCGGGGAACCTCAAATTTATCTAAATGTTCGATTTCTGAACACCAATTTTCCCATTCAATTTTTAAATCATCAGGGAATTTTTCATCCCATTCCAAACCCCTTTTCCTTGTTTTCTGTAGCAAACTTTTCATACGAATAGAAAATGGTGCGATGAATCCAATCGGATCAAAGATTTTAACATGGCTTTAAGAACAACGCGTTTCGTTGGATTAAATTTCCATTCATCAGGAAAGGATTGTACATCAAAACGTAAAATATCCCAATTGGTATCCCATAATAATCCCAAAATCTTTAAAGAATTATTCGAATTTTCTTCTGAGTCACATAATTTGTTTTCCTCCCATATTTTTCTAAGTTCAACTGAATTAGTTTTGAATTTTCGCAAATTCATACCAGCTTCCCTAAAAATATCCGAAGCGGTTGATGATAGGTAAAAAGCGTCTTCATCAGATTTTGACCCCGTTATTAAATCATCTACGTACAAAGATGAATTCAAGATCTTAACAACTTCAGGATGATCAATATATTTCCAAATATGATATCTAATCGTTGCAGCCAAAATAAAGGGACTGCAAGTTAAACCAAAAGCAGCTCTAGTAAATCTCAAAAAAGTTAAGTTCTCATTTTCGTCACCAAACCACAAAAATTTTAAATAATCCCGATCCTCTTCTGATATCCCAATTTGCAAAAAGGCTTTTTCTAAGTCAGCGCAAAATGCAATATTATATTTTCTAAAATTCATTATAACATCAAGTATGTTAGGATTAAGATTAGGACCTGGATATAAACAGTCATTTAAAGAATTTAAATGCTTTTCTTTAGAAGAAGCATCGAAAACCATCCTCACTTTGGTAGTTAATTTATCCTCTCTTAAAACTGGTCTATGAGGCATAAAATACCCGTTCTCAATTATTCTATCAGGGCAGTCTTCTACAATTCCGGTAGTTTTTTGTTCCAATACAATAGCTTTATATTTTTTACATAAGTATTTATCCTTTTCGAGTTTACGATTTAATTCGTTAAAACGATTCCTTGCTATTATAAAATTATTATCTACTCTAGTTTTCTCATCCTTCCATAATAAACCCGTTTCGTACCATTATTTACAAATTTTAAATTATTCTCAAATTTATTCACAATTTCCTTATCCATATCTGAAATATTTTCATTTGATTGCGTAATACCCAAAGATTCAATTTCCCATAAAAATTTCAAATCCTCTCTCTCAAGATTTACAACGGACAGATTTAAAAAAGATGCGTATTTCAAATTCTTTTTTTCATCCTCATAGAACCCACATAATGAATGTCCGAATAAACTTTCACATAAAAATAGAGATTTAGTTATTTTTTGCACTTTTCCCTCGTGACAGATTTCATAAAAAATAATCCGCTCCAATTAATATATTCATTTGAGAATCGCATGGCGCGGCAAAATTCGACAACTGGTAAGGCGCCAATTTGTCTGTTATCTGTTTGTTGAGAAGTGGGGGATGAATCGTTGCGTTAGAAATTACGTCTGTTACTAAAGCTTCAATAAAAATGAAACGCGATTTGTCTTCAACATGAGATAATCTTAATTGCAGGACGTCATAAGTTTTTATTTGTGGCTTAATAGCTGCAAAGGAATAAATCTGAAGTTTTTCTCTACGAATAATTCGTGGATTTAATTTTGAAATTAATTCTTGTGTCACAAAAGACTTTTGACTACCTAAATCATATAAACATAAGGAAAGTTCAGAATTTATTCCAGATTCCACTTTTACGCAAGCTGTTTGTAAAATAACCTCTTTAAAGGAATTTTCATTTGAGTTGGCTTTACAATGAGAAATTGAAGTGATTACAGAGTCTGCTGATTTGATTTCTTTTGGGACGGTTTGATTAGAATTCCTATTTAAACAAACCGAAAAATGGTGAAAATTGCTATTACAATATTTACATTTTTCAGAATTAAATTTACACTTGGCCGACACATGAAATTTTCTGAAACAAACAAAGCAACGACCGTGGATGCGCAATTTATCACGTTTTTGATGAATAGAACAATCTTTACATGATTTAGAATCGTGATCATTTTCACAAAATATACAAACACCTTTTACATTAGTAGCCAATGCAGAGGCTGAAGGAATGTCGCGTTCATAATTATTCAACTGTTTATAATTGTTATTATACTTTGTATTTTTAGCACTAAAACTATTTTCAGAGTTCTGCAGTGTCATCGTAGCTTCTCGAGATTGCACTTCGTTTTTAATGAAGGAAAGAAGATCTTCGATCTCCATTTTTTCAGTATTGGCTCTTTTACGATTAAAATCTAGTGCTATTTCAGAAGGTATTAATTTCATTAAAATCGGGCAGAGAAGGTGACCATAACTTCCGGACGTAACACCAAGAGAATTTAAATTTCTTATTTGTATCTCGCATTTATCATACAATTCTCGTAATTCTTTAACATTCGAAGCATTCTTTACCTGTTTTAAACTTAACAATTTACTCATATGAGCATTGATAACTAGGTCGCTACGACCATAGCGATCTTTTAACAAATCAACAGCAGCTTTGAAATTTTCCTCGGAAAGTGAAAAACCTGCAACAGCATTATAGGCACTGCCTCCAAGCAGGGATTTTAAATATACGAATTTATCAATTGGGGTTAAATTAGAATTCTTCTCAATAGCATTAGAAAATTGCCCCCAAAATTCGAGCCAAGAACTGCTATTACCATAAAATTTGTTTATTGTTAGCTTCGGCAAGTTCATAGATATCTCTATATTTCCGTTTTGAGAAACAGAATCATTTTTTCATAAAATTTTGAAAAGCATTATTTTGGTTTTGGGAATTGCGTTCATGTAAGAACTTCGTTATTTTGTAACGCGATTCGATAATTTTTTCACTATAGCTTTCTGAGCTTTCGATTTCTTTTTCGAAATCTGCATCGGCGATTTCGTCTTGCATGTCAGAATTTAATTTTTTTAATGTTTCGTATTTCTCATTTAACTGATCTTTACAGATATTTAACATATCAAACTTGTTTTCTAATGACATAGAGTCATCTTCAAGAATTGTACATATTTTAGTACACAACTTTGTTGTTTGCGTTCGTAAACCAGAACGCTTCTTTTTTAAAGTATCTATAGTAGACATATCAATTTTATTTTACAGTTCAACAAAAATATAAATTAGACTGAGCTTATCTCAAGTCTTCAGAGAACCATTTATCAAGAACAAATCATAAATCCAGTGCAGACATCCTGTCGCGGACGCCAGAAAATGAAGATAATGCAAAACGAAATTAATGATTCTACTTCGAATCAGGATCTTAATCATACTAAGAAATTTTCTCGTTAATTTACACATCAAATAAAAAGGTTCAGATAAGTAAAACTAACAAATTATTTAATATAACCATGCGAACGCCTGGTTCAGAAAATAGCTGGTTATACCGCCAGCCAATCGGTTCAAGGTTACATCTCAAATCAGAATTAAAACACTAACTGACAGCAAAAATAAAGGGTTACAACAATTATTCTTGGCGACGCCTAATCTCGCCAATCAAAACAACAGAAAGGGGGATTTTACACCCATCATACGTAGTATAGGGTAAGTCTTGTAATCGTTTTGAAAATCGAATTTTTTTTGACGGATTTACACGTTTCAGACACTGAAGATTCCGAAAAACAGATTTTTAGAAAAAGTTTTTTGCCGTCCGTCTGTGTGTGAGTGTGTGTGTCTGTAAACGCTCTATCTCCCGTAAAAATTGAGATAGAGACTTGCAATTTGGTATGTACTTAGTATGTAATAATGGGAAGAAGCCTATTTCATTTCAATAACCTCGATTAACCGGAACAATTTTTTTCGGACTCTCGAAATATTCGTTCTGATGAAAGGTATATAAAAATTTTCGAAATTGTTTATTTTAAGAAATGAATATAAAGGACAATAAAAAAACATAAATTTTGCACAAAGCATGAAGTGGATCGGATAATGAGTTGCCGAGATATTTGGAATCCTATTTTCCACACTCTTCGATTTTCATGACCCTGTATTTCATCCAAATTTCACTTCAAAGATATATTTTAATTGGAAATTTGACGCTTAATCAGATGCAATAAACCGCTAGTTAATAGGATTATTATTTTTGGAGTTATAAGGATGTTTCTTTCAAGCAATTCAGTAATCGAGCCTTTAAAGTTTGTGACGTCATCAAGCCACGATTTTATTTGAATTGCAATGCACTTTATAAGTAGTTTACACATTTTTATTTTAATATGTTACATTATGCATATCCATGATGGGTAAGTATTACGGTGGCCCCCAACGACTAGTTTTTATTAAAAATTATTTTTTCGAGTAAAATTGCATAAAAGTTACATTTTTAGAAAGACCGTTCCAAAAATTGTTTGTTTGAGAGATGAGTTACATTAAAAAATATATAGATTTTGACATTAGTTGAAATTAGGTTGACAGCCCAATATCTCAATCCATTAAAGTAAATAAACACAAGATATTCGTTCATTGTGAGTCATAGAAATATTAAACTATGAAGGTAATCATTGGCAAAGCAAGTTTCCCATATGATGAATTTCGCAACGCTGTCTATTGTCGAAAAAAAAATCGCTTCTGTAAACGTGGCATACGTAATAAGAGAAAACGCATGCTCATTTCGCTCATAACAGACGATATAATTAATTTCACTGATATAATAACGATGATTTTTTTACATTGTAAAACTAGTTATATAGTACGAATGCACTTCATTTGTCACGTTTAACGTACAATTTCCAACTTGTTTTTATGTAGCAAACGAATGATAGTTTAAAAAAAAAAAAAAAAAAAAAGAAGAAGTAAATAAAGCATATAGCGTAACCGACTTTGATTACTCCCATTATAAGTCCATTTGAATCCACGACTTAGTCACGATCTGAAATCTTCGTATAGTTGTTGCAGTCGTTTTATTATGTTGTTGGCGTAGTTTATTACCATGCCATCACGGCCTAAACGTTTCTTCACCACATTCCATTAAAAAAAAGAACGATTATCGCTTTTTAAAAGCCATCTAAATTGTAATAAGAGGCAAACTTCACTGCATTGATCAGCTTTATATTGAGATTCCAAATCATGAAAGATTTTAGGCTTTTACAGATGATAGTCAATTGTATTTATCCTGAAATTGAAAGGACGGGGAAACATTGTTTAGATGGATGGATCCCTTTCCATGGATTACGGATATTGCATTATCCCTATTGTTGTCAATTTTTTTCTAAAATATGTACTTAATTTTATATGAAATGTTAAAATCGTATTCAGTTTCGCTAAGATTTTAACACATAAAAATATAAATAGTTTAGAAATATTTTGATAACTAAGAAAAAAAAGAGACATTCTTTAAGAACAGTTACACAAGAAACAGAAGTTAAAAATATTAATTTCCCGAGGAGATATTTTATAAATACGAATGCATCCTACGCCCATTGGATTAACATTAGCGAGGGGAATCGGGAAGTTTACTGACGAGCAGCCTTAAGAGGTATTTCTGGAGTTTAAAGTAAGAAATATTTAAATAAAAAAGTAAAATGAAAAAGTTAATCAAAAAATTTTAAATCGAAAAATTTTCAAAATAAATAAATAAATAAATAAATAAATAAATAAATAAAACCGACTTCAAGTTATTGTATATCAAATCAACTTACTGTATTGATATTTACTTATTGTGCGAGCGAAAGTGGTTTGGCACTACATAGTGTTTTTTTTTTTTTTATCACCAGTAAAAAATCTGGAGTGAATGCACTCCACATTGCGGACTGGTTTAAAAAGTACAAACAAATAAAAAGTGGGAATTTTATAAATTTCTGGCATAATGGAATCGGCTGGATTCGAATACTGGGCTTCCCGTTATGAAACTGGAGACGTTAACTAAGAGCCATATTAATGCTCGATTTACATCGTCGCAATATTCATCACTTATACTCTGTCATATTTCCTTTGTGATTTTCCCTGTACAGTTGGTCGCAAAATAGTTTTAAAAATGGTTTAAATATCTAATTCGTCAGACGAAATCTACGAAAATCTATACAGTTCTTGCGACAGTGGTCTATAACATTTTCGACAAATGGGAGATCAATTGGACCCGGTTGGGAGTTATGTTCACATACAAATCCTGACTACAACAGTTTCCAGTTCGTTTTCGAAAATTAAAAGGATAAGAAAGTAACACAAAAATGTCAAGAAAACAAACATACCAGTTTTGGGTTCTAAAGAAATCGATACGAGACTACCACCATAATTGTCCTTCTAATCAACAACAACAACAACAACAAATTATCAAAATCTGACTCAACAATGAATGTTTGTTTATCCCTATAAAGTAACATTTAAAGTAATATAAATAAATATTCAAAACTGAGGACAAAGTCAGTGTTAATTCTTTGAAACTTTTTATATAGATAAATTATAAACGAGATCCGGACACAGGTTGCTTTTTAAATACGTAGTGCTTAATAAAATTCAAATATAAAAATTATATTAAATGCAAAAATCTACTAGGTTTTTCAATTGTAAGCGATTCTCTCCTATGGGTACACCGGGAAATATGTTCTGCAACCCAGGCAATACAAGTTGTATATCCTGTTTGTTTTTAAATATAATTAGACAAAATGCTCTTTTAGCTTTAAATATATAGATAACCGTTTCGAACATGCAAAATTGTATGTTTGAAAATATTCTAGTGTTATTATAAGGACTAGCAAATCCGCCCGGCGTTGCCCCGACCCGTCAAAAAATAATACGAAACGCGAAATCACTCTAAAAATCGCTGCACGAAACCCTTCTTCTGCTAACTCTTTGTCTTTCGGAAATTAAATAGAGAGATTTATCCGAAGCGGAAGTAAATTTAATATCACCCCCTCAAATGTCTGGATCATTTGATTCAAAACGGGTCAGTTTTTGGTCAAAATTAAAAAAAAAAAAGTTACCGTCTGATTTTCACAAAATTTACATTTTCATAATCAGAAGAAAACTGCAAGTTTCGATTCAAATAATCCAATACTTTTCGTAATACTCGAGGATGAGTGAAAATGAAACTTTTTCGTTTTCTGGGATTATCAAATCGGTAACTTTCTTTTGCGGTTTCAATAAAAATAGTCATTTTTGGCGCACACGCAGGAAAATCTTTTAGTTCCACCGCCAGGGGATGGATTTTGTTTTAAACAAATTATCCCACACGTGTCCCCGCTGCCTACGATACCGTGTATAGCAGACGTGCTGAGGCACGCGCTGCAAAATCTTTTACTTCAAGTTTCTACCACCAGGTGGAGCATTCTGTTTTAAATAAACCTATTTCTGAACGAAACTACGTCACTCGTTCCTGTTGCTTACGGCACCGTGTAGGAGGCGTGCCGTGCATGCGCGAAAAATCTGTTAGTTTCACTTTCCACCGCCAGGGAGTGCCAAATCTATGTCTTAAATAATTAGCTATATCTTAATTAGTTCATGTTAAGTTGAATGAACCGATTCCCGTTGAAAATAGACCCACAGATCACGAGAAAATAAATCACCACTTTGATATTAATACTCATAAATGGTGGTAACCAAGGCCTGAAAAAATGATACCGAAGTTTATTTAGTTCCTGGGCGACCTCCGAAGAATGTGAGAAAACATTGCGTTTGAATCGAACCAAGATTAAATGCAAAATCTTTTAGTTACATTATCCACCTCCAGGGGGTGCACTCTGTTCAAAACAAGCCTCTTTCCGAACGAAACTCTGGCATGTGTCCCCGCTGCTTATGACGACGTATAGAAGGCGTTCTGTGCACGCGCAGAAAATCTTTTAGTTCCGTTTTCCACCGCCAGGGGTGCCAAATCTATATCTTAATTAGTTTTCTATATCTTAATTAATTCATGTTAAGTTGAATGAATAAATTGTCGTTGAAATCGGGCCCTTTGTTTGAATCGGATAAATTTTAAATGCAAAATTGTTTAGTTTCACTTCCCCTCGCTAGGGGTGCGCTCAGTTCTAAATAAAACTCTTTCTGATCGAAACTCCGGCACGTGTCCTTGCTGCTTATGACACCGTATAGCAGGCGTGCTGCGCACGCGCTGCAAAATCTTTTAGTTCCATTTTATACCGACAGGTGGCGCTAAATCTGTATCTTAATTACTTATCTATACCATAATTAATTCGTGTTAAGTTGAATGAACTAATTCTCATTGAAATTGGGCCCATAGAACCCGAGAAAATACCCCTCCCTGGTCATTAATGTTCAGAAATAGTGGTAACCAAAGGCTCAAAAAATGATACCAAAGTTTATCTAGTATCTGGGGTCCTGAGAAAAGGTTTCGTTTGAATCGGACTAAAAATTAAATAGTTCCGATATTGGAGGCAGGGGGGGGGGGTGGGGGAGAGGGAGTTTTGATCAGAGCATTAAACCAATATTTAAACTACAACCGAACACTCCCCCCCCCCCCCCCCCACCAACAGAATTTAACCAACGACGTTAAAAATTAGGACATATCATTAACTTTCTAAACAGAAACAAAATAACTTTTTTTTACATACAAAAACAGTAAGTTACCGTTGTTAATTTCTAAATTCAAATACATAAATGAGGTATACATGAGAAAACTCTAAAAACCACATAAAACAAATCGCAAAAATTCACAACTCGTTGTTCGAATTGCAATCAGCTGACGACCTTTTCATCTGCCAATCACAACTGCCCGGTTGACTTCCAGTCGTGCCTACAATTCCATCAGGTACCAATCACAACTGCCCTCCAATGGTGTTTGACAATGGTGTTTGACAATGGTGTTGTAGTTGGGCTTTGTAGTGGGCGATTTGGGACGTCATTTGAAACAAAAAACGCTGCTAAACATTAAAAAAAAGTTAAAAAACACATAAAAAAATGAAATTAAAAGAAAAAGTCTAATAAAAAAATCGGAATAATAAATAATCCGCTCTTCCCTTTTAAAATTATGATATTTTATCTGTAAAGAATTATCAGCTTTCTCCAAGCCAAAAAGAGTTTAAAAAAATGACGATTTTGAGCGTATCTGAGGCTGAAATGGAAGCAATCACCGAACCAATCAAGCATTCTGGGCAAAATTACTTAGTGTCGAAGGGAAGAAATCGCCAAAAAATCAAAAATCGCTGTACGAATTTCGCATAAACTTTATTGAAAAGAGGATAAAAACAAGTTGGAAATTGTACGTCAAACGTTTTCGTACGCACGTTTTAGAATTAAATTCATGATATCCCGTGCGTAGAACGGGTTAAACAGCTAGTTAAGTATATATTTTATGACACTGTTCATACAAATATCTTAACTAGTTATATAAATATTCAGATATATATGTATCAGCTAGTTATATAAATATTCAGATCTTGATGATTTTTAATTCTGTGAAATGAATTATATCGTCTGCAGATTAATTTCTGTCATAAAATAAGTATCTCGGTCGCTTGACGATTTAACATCCATCGGAAGCTCCTATAACAAAAAAGCACCGATTTAAAAAAAAAATCAAATTTCTTAATAAATATTTTTATTAATATCTCCTAAAGTTTTGATTTGATTTTAATAAAATTTGAAATGTCTCGACAAAATTCTGCAAAGATAATATATTTTAAATTGCAAACCATTTGGTTGGGTAGTTTTTGCGTTGTTATATGCGGACAGACAGACAGACGGACAGACAGACAGACGGACGGACAGACGGACGGACCAAACGACGACTATAGGTGCTACGTATTTATATAATTACGAACGCACCTAAAAAGTTATATTGTGCTAAAAGATTGCAACCGGATTCCGGTTACTAACGTGGGTAAATCGCAGCGTATGATATAGAATCATTTATATATATTTTTATTCTAAATTATTAATCTTCCTAACTTAATTTTTAATATATTAATTAATATTCTCTTCGCTAAAATATCTCTTATTCTAAAACCTCAAATGTTACTTCCTTTTCTCATATGAAAGACTATTTTTAATAAATGCAGCATGTACGTTAAAGATCTATTTTAATTCCAATGCGGTTATAACAGATGTAATGTTATGTGTTCCGGACATTCATTGACAGCTGCTTGGGTGCCCAACCTTTTTCTGTACATAAACAAATTGTTCAAGTAATGTAATTTCCCAGATACAAAGTTTATCTCTTTCCTTTGACTAAAAATTCTTTTCCCACAGGGTTGCCCGCATGTGTCCTCTAAAATTCACAAAAATTACGGTTTCCCCAAATGTGGTAGCCTATTTATTACATCCTCCCAAAACATTTATATTAATTATCCTTAACGTACATATAAATTCTTTTGCGCGCGTCTGCGGTTTGTTGGCTCAATGTATTATCGAATCTTGGCGAGAAAATCTACTGCCCAAACGGCAGATCACTCCTAGCTCTTGTTCTGTAAACAACTGTTTGAAGCCTCTAATATCCGAGACCACCCCATTCTTATCATCTTATACGTGCTATATATCAATAAAAAAAACTTCAGCTGAGATGTCTTCGTTCATTGGATATTCTTATTTCTGCCTTCCTGGATTCGAACTATAGGGTATTTGTTTACAACGCAAATTGTACGAACGAACGGCCCAAAAACTATCCGAATTCATGCGTTATGCATTAAAATATTTCACTAACATAATAGCCAACTCAGCCCAACATAATCATCACCATACACAGTTGAATATGTATATGATACAGAATCATTTATACATATTTATATTCTAAATTATTAATCTTCCTAACTTAATTTTTAATATATTATTTAATACTCTCTTCGCTAAAATATCAACTGTGTATGGTGATGATTATGTTGGGCTGAAATATTTTAATGCATAACGCATGAATTCGGATAGTTTTTGGGCCGGTCGTTCGTACAATTAGCGTTGTAAACAAATACCCCATAGTTCGAATCCAGGAAGGCAGAAATAAGAATATCCAATGAACGAAGACATCTCAGCTGAAGCTTTTTTTATTGATATATAGCACGTATAAGATGGTAAGAATGGGTTGGTCTCGGATATTAGAGGCTTCAAACAGTTGTTTACAGAACAAGAGCTAGGAGTGATCTGCCGTTTGGGCAGTAGATTGTCTCGCCAAGATTCGATAATACATTGAGCCAACAAACCGCAGACGCGCAAAAGAATTTATATGTACGTTAAGGATAATTAATATAAATGTTTTGGAAGGATGTAATGAATAGGCTACCACATTTGGCGAAACCGTAATTTTTGTGAATTCTAGAGGACACATGCGGGCAACCCGGTGGGAAAGGAATTTTTAGTCAAAGGAAAGAGATAAACTTTGTATCTGGGAAATTACATTACTTGCACAATTTGTTTATGAACAGAAAAAGGTTGGGCACCCAAGCAGCTGTAAATGAATGTCCGGAACACATAACATTACATCTGTTATAACCGCATTGGAATTAAAATAGATCTTTAACGTACATGCTGCATTTATTAAAAATAGTCTTTCATATGAGAAAAGAAAGTAACATTTGAGGTTTTAGAATAAGAGATATTTTAGCGAAGAGAATATTAATTAATATATTAAAAATTAAGTTAGGAAGATTAATAATTTAGAATAAAAATATGTATAAATGATTCTATATCATACAGCGAAACGTGAAAAAACACTAAAAATCGCATTTTTAAAATCATGATTTTTTTATCTGTAAAGAATTATCAACTTTCTCCAAGCTAAAAAGAGAAAAAAAAAACTGACGATTCTGAACGTATCTGAGGCTGAAATGGAAGCGCAACCATCGAACCAATCAAGCATTCTGGCAAAATTTCTTAGTGTCGAAGGAAAAAATTCGCCAAAAATTCAAAAATCGCTATATAAATTTCGCATAAACTTTATTGAAAAGAAGATAAAATTTAATATATTGTGCTAAAAGATTGGAACCGTATTCTGGTTACTAATGTGGAAAAAACGCAGCGAAACGTGAAAAAACACTAAAAATCGCATTAAAAATTAAATAAAAAAAATCTATTCAAAAATTCCAAAATCTGGCTTCGAGGTGCAAAACTACATGCATAGAGGTACGTTCCCACCAAATTTTGTAGCTCTGCGTGCAGCGGTCTCTTTAGAACACAACGGAGAAACACACAGACACACGCACTGACTGACACACAAACTTCCTTCTTTAGGGATATAAATGGGACTCTCCAAATCAGGGCTGAAAGGAATAAATAAAAACTGCGTAAATGCAATACAACGCATGTGTAAATTAAATGTGTAAATGAAAACGTGTAAAGTAAAATTTAACTAAATTAGCAGCTGTGGTATATTTCGAAATTTCTCACTGTTTATTATAAGCAAAAAACTAAGAGTTGGTATGCTATCCCTTCCCCCATAATAATACATAGGCATTTATATGGACTGACGATAAATTGCATTTACAAAATGTTAACAATACGCATAAGGTCTTTTATGTACTCTTTTAAGGTGTTGAAAACAAGATATCGGTGTGTTTCGAATACTAAAGAAATTTTCTATTCTTTTTGCATTTTCTTTCTTTTACTGTTGTTATATTCACATAATATAAAATTGAAGCTTATATTGTAAACAGAACAACTACACATGCTATAAATCATTTTGTCATCACTTTTGTCAGTTTTTCGTGTCGAAAGAAAATATAACATGACGGAAAATACTCTAGGTAATAAAGGATTACCTTCCCACTGAGGTTTCATGAAGTTATTGGTACCCACCCACTGTAATTTAGATGAAATTCTAAATTATTTTACCCTAGGGTTACGAACATATGAGTAAAAGGCAGCTGAAACCTTTTCACCCCTCCTATTTCATCAGTATTTGTTTAACCCTTCTTGATTATAGGACATGCGTGATGAAAACGATAGACCATATATTAGGCCATGTTACCTGATAATGATCCTAATTGACTTTTCTATTCAGAGATAAGACTGAGATATTGCCAGTTTATGTTCCATACTTCACTAAAATCAAAAAGAAACAAAGAAATAAAATAAATAAAGCCCCTAAAAGCATACTAACCCCTTAGACACCGTGAAATGAAACAGACCCCTTGCAGTTAACCAATTAAATTTTCAAATGATGTTTGCATGTATGTCATTGTGCAATTTGCCTGCTCTTTTTTGCGTGTTGACATGATTAATTTAGGTTTTACAGTAAGGGAGTCCAAAAGGTTTTCTAAATATTGCACAGAACATGGCAACTAGCTAAATAGAATTTATAGTGAATATGTAATATTCATTGTGCATGTTATGTTTTGTATATTGTAATTGTTCTTTTAATTAACTTTGTGTAAGTAATTTAAATCCGATGCATGGATTTTGAAATTATGATAAGGTTGTTAAGGTAGGGATAAAGTAAAGGTTACCAATATATATTACGTTTTCTAACAGTTTCACCATGAGTGTAATTTTTTTAGAATTAGACTTGTGTAATTTTTTTAGAATTAGATTAGAATTTGTACATTTAGTGTAAACGGAATGATATGTTCATTGTATTTGTAGCAATAAATAACAAATAAGATAAAATAAATCAATCAATAAATCATTAAATATTACATGAAGTGAATAAAATGCTCATTTCAAGTTAAAATACCAATTTTACACAAGTGATGTACGATTTTGTCAAATTATACTCAAAATTTTGAATATATCTGTATTATAAATCAAAAACATGTTCGTGAGTAACACTGACGTCACAGTGACGGTGACAAAACCTGACCAATAAATTTTACTTTTACTTTAATTTTTTTAATTTCCTAACATCTCACAATTTTAATTTTTACATCGTCGAGCATGAAACAGAATGTACTTTCAAATGCAATTTGTTTGAAAACTGTATCTCAGTTTTCTGATATTTTATGGTTCTTAAAATAATTTTCAAGCATAATTTTTTAAAAATATATCTCTATAGTGTGCAGCCCGATTACAAAACATTAACCGGTTTGCACTTAAAACGATACAAAAAGTTCAGCATTTGTTTCTAATTAATATTCCATAACAAAATTAAATATTCAACAATAAATAAATAAAATAATATAAATAAAGCACAAATTAACATGTAATCGAACTACGCGATTAAACCACTGAAATTGTCAGAATCAAAAAGTCTGTAAGTAGAGAAGTCTGTGGTGATTTCTTCGGCTATTAACTCATGATATGTGCCGAATACGAAATTATCGCTTTTAATGAATTTCAAAAGTTTATGTGAACACATAATTGATATTTTTGATAAAAAAAATATTTTTGGTTTTGTTAGTGAGCAATCTAGAAAATAAATTAAATATAAAAAAATCTATTAGAGTTTTCATAAAAAAAATAATAATAATAAATGTTTTTCACCTATATATTGTAACTCGGGAAAGATCCCCTAGTAATAATAATAATGATAAGGTTAATAGTTCTTTCATATGTGAAACAAAAAGTTTATTTTGAGTGTAATTTGCTCCAAATACATTTTTTTGCAGTTACGTTAAGGAAAATAATCTAATTAAAGCTTTATACAGTGGAAAAGTGTAGTTTTCTGTGGTCCGAGTTCGGTATGAGTTTTATTTTTTATTTTTTTCCCTCTTTTTAGAGCAAAACATTCAATATAATTATCAGAGAAATAGTGAATTTGAAACAATTTACCCCGAGAAGTTCTTCCTTTAGGTAGTATATCACTTATACCCAAACTGCTGATGTATAAACACGTGCATAGTTTAACTAACAGATGAAGTCTAATGCTCATTTTGTTTAAAACAGTAATTTTCAATATTTCATATTGTTGATGTTTTTGCGCCTTGATTTTCGAGGTATGCATGGAAAAATACATGCAAGTATACAATGACACATGCATGCACAAAAATTCTTATTATGTATAGTTTTCAGTACATATTTGAAACTTTGGCTATCAACTTAGAGATTGAATATGATCGTGGTGAAACGTTAACTTATTTTTATAATTTAAAACAAAAAATAAAGAAAAATAACGGGGAAAAAAAGAAAAAGACTATAATTAATTATATGTTGATTTTTATGACCAAAAGAATGAATTTACTTTCTATTCTGGGCATAATTGTTTCAAATAAATTAAAAGAAAAAATAAAGGAAAAATAAATGAAAAGAAGAAAAAAAAAGACTGTAATTCATTATGCGTTATTTTTATGTTCAAAAGAACGAATTTACTTTATATTCTGTGCATAATTTTGTCAAATAAATGAAAGAAAGAAATAAAGGAAGACAGGAAAGAAAATAAAAAAGACTGTAATTCATTATGTGTTGATTTTTATGATCTAAAGAACAATTTTACTTTCAATTCTGCACAAAATTGTTTCAGATAAATTTAAGAAAAAAAATTAAAGGAACAAAGAAAAGAAAAGAAAAGACTGTAATTCATTATGTGTATATTTTTATGATAAAAGAACGATCTTCCTTTCTATTCTGTGAATACTGTGTCAAATAATTTAAATAAAAAAAAGAAGATAGAATAGAAAATATAAAAACTGTAATTCATTATGTGTTGATTTTTTTTATGAGCAGATGATCAAATTTACTTTCTATTCTGTGCATAATTGTGTCAAAAAAGAAACGAAAACATATTATTTCTCTTAAAAAATACATCAGAAAAATATTACTATATAATTCTAATATTCTTTTATGTTTTTTCTTTACGCTAACACCAAACAAAACATACTTATACAAGACTAAAAGCTATAATTTTTACCTCCCACTTATATAATTTTAATATGCTTGACAACATAATGATACAGTATTTTTTTCGAACCGTATCATTATTTATGAATATTAATTTGTCAACAAATGTCCAATACATTAAAGTGCGACAACAATAGATAGAGTCAATCCATCAAATGGTACACGACCGCTTTTTGTTTCATTTATTACAAAATCGTGCTTGTTCGTGATACAGCTAATCTATCTCCTGTTAATTTTAATAGCATTGATCTGTGACTGCTTTTCATACATTTTTTATTGTTAATGGAAAAATATTAAATGTAGGAGATATTCAGAGCGTATATATATTTGAAGGTGCGCGTGTTCATGTTCACAGAGTATTTTTCTTTTCTAACTATAGAATAGCAATCTCGAAAAATGGAAAACCAATTACCATTTATTCATTCCACCTGTTGGATAGTTTGAATATTTATGAGATATATAATTTAATTTATGACTATCGCATGATGGTTATTATTCAGTCACATAAAAATATGAAGAAATATCCGAATTTATGAAAGTAAATCTGTAATAAACTTTTACTACAATGAAATAGGCGAGTTATAATTTATCGGAAAATAGAAAATTATATCTGGAATTTTGTTTCTATTTCTAAACACTTAACATTTTTAACGAAATGGCAGATAAATAACAAGAAAATTAAAAACCACGTCAAAATATAAAACTTCAAAAACGTAGAAAAAAGAAGAAAAACTTAAAATTATCTACTTTTTACGTCACTATATTCATTGCATTTCATTTCACTTTACCATTTGTTTTGCATTTTATTATTATTATTATTACTAGATGGAACCCGTCAAAACTTAACGGAAAAATTACTATAACAATATTAGTAAAATAAGCTTCTTTATTACATAAGAAGGGATGCGTATGAAACAGTCTTTCAAGTATTTTATTTTAAAAGTTTTTTCTCTCCGTGAAATGCAGTACTATTTCCGATGCAAATTCCAAACAAACAATCCGTAAACAACTGTGTAATGCAAATCAGTTTGACATTACCACCATATTCCCCACCGCAAGAAAGAAAATTTCATGGACCTATGAAGTATCATACAAATAGTATATCCCTACTTTCAGCTCATATTTAGCAAATAAAACAACATAGTAAATAAAGCACATAATGCCCCCCCCTGTGATAATGCACCCAAATGAGCTCCTATGTGTATGTGCATTGCATCTGCCCAAAGGCACCGTAGAAATTCGACGTTAAAAAAGTTTTAAAATGTTTAAATTAAAAGTTTTAAAATGTCCTCTTTAATCATTTTTCGTTTCAAATCCATATCTTCTAAAACGCATCCATTGTTTTAAACTAATCAATTTTTATGTAAAGATGAAGAAATTTGTTTTTACAATAATAAATCAATCTGCAGATGAGGGAGATTTTTATAGTTTTCAAGTGTAATTTATTTGTAAGATTTCTTCGGTTCCTTTACATAATAAGGATGATTATTCCTTTTCCATTACGGACGGGGTTCTTTTCCCTCTTATACTGTTAAATATCCAATGGATCTTTAAACAAAATAATAAAATACAGTTCCTAGCATATTCCGATGCAACATATACATCAACGAATTCAACATATAAATTTTGTGTTAATCATAAGCTGATTTATTTATTTATTTATTTTGACAGATTTTAGTTTAGCGCCAAAATGCTCTATCTTATGGATAATCTGATCTTATGATTTATCAGGTTTTTTTATTATTTTTTTTTTCACTTTTCATGATGGTTAGGGAAATCTATTTTCAATTGTGGCAACTTTCTCAGGAGCTATTTTACATTATTAAAGCAAACTGGCGGCATTGTTAAGATAGAATTGAAAATATTTCATGCTTGAAAATTATTTAAAAAGTCGTTAAATTAAGCGACAATTTTTAAATAAATTTCAATCGAAAGCTAACTTTTTTTCTAATTGATGATGTAAGAATTGAAATTATAAAATGTAGTAAAAAAAAGAAATTTGTAGTATTTAGAAGCGATGTAATCGCGATGAAAGCTAAAGCGATAGCGCCGTTTGTTGTCACAACAGTTATACATTTCTAAAAATTACCACTGTGTTTTGGCTGGTGTCCAAAAGTAGACTACCATTTTTTTTGACATCGAAAGAGAAATTCACAGTGAAAGAAATAGGACTTTGCCGCTAAAAAGGAACTGTTAAATGAACTTATAATAAACCTACTAAAATAGTTCCTATAAAATTACATCCCTTACATTGTTTATTCTAGCCAAAAAGTACAATCATTATTTCAAGTTTTTTTTTCTACCATAACACTATTTTTAATAATTTTAATTTTCCGGAAATCCTTTACTTTTGTGAATTTTTTTATTAAAAAATGAAATATTCTAACCTATAATTTAAAAAAGGTAATTGGTAACATGTATAATCAAGGTGTGCAATCAAGATGAAGCGATCAATAAAGCTCCAATTCTAATCTTTATAGTTAAGAATGAAAAAATCAGTTAAAATTGCATCATGTTTACACAATCGTATAAATTTTTCTTTTTTGTTTTATCAATGTTAAAATGCATTTCAAGCTAAGCATAACGCCATTTTCACCGGCGCAAATTTTTCACATGTACATTATATACGTTACTTTTATGCTTAAACACCATGTATACAAATAAAAATATATTTTGTATTTTATTGTAATGAAAAAATGGCATCAACAAAGTTATAATGCATGATGATAAAATAAACCCAATGGACAATATTCCCGTGACGTCTCAATAAATATGAATTTTTATTCGCTTATGAAAATAAAAAGCACGCGATAAATATTTTTACCGAAATTTAACTTGCAAATTAAAAAAATTGGCCTAAAAGCCACGTGACTTTAATGTTTATTATTTCTCTTTTATCATCTCAACCACAGAGTTTATCGTTACTCTGTGCCTCGCAACAGTTGGGAGTTAACCGATTGCAAACTTTATGACGTCATACGCAGAAGTAAAAGTTTAATTTAAAATTACGGCTAATTAATTAAATTTTCGAACAAACGAATGAACGATAACAATTCTGTGTCCAAATATCTTCCATTTAAAAGAAAAATTATGTAATTTGATGCAGTAGTTTGTTCTCACGGATTGTCGAAAGAAAACGCTTAGCGTTTTAAATATATAGATGTTTTCCCAGTGCCACTAGGACCATCTATGAAGTAAGCATTGGGTATGTTTGTATTATTTTGTTTCACTAAAGAAATAATATTGTTTATTATAAATCTCTGCTCTTCATTGGGATCTTGTATGTCGCCAAAAATTCATGATCGTGGAGTCACAGTCACTTGCGTCAAATGCATACACATGCTTGTTATCACATCAAGTGATTTTTAATTCGACGTTAAATGTATTTATAATGATGTTTTACTGATTTATTAGTTATTAACTAAAATAAAAATCACGTCTTCGAAACCATGATATTAAAATAGAAAAGGCATTGTAAAATGTTGTGATGCACAGTTTCGTACAATCGATAAAATTCAACTGTCGTCACAAACATTTATCCAACAGTGGAAAGGGATAATTAAGAGAAATAATGTAAATAATTAAATATCCAAGATTTTTTTTTATTCGGTTTTCATTAATATGTTGTAAATTTTATTGTTTAAAGTTACTGATAAATGATACTTTAGTAAATGGGGTTTTTCCTAATTATTTTATATATTTATTTATTTATTTATTTATTTATTTTTTGAGATTTAATGGCAACATTCTTCCGTTTGTTTATTGGGCGCTACAGTTTGGCGAATAATTTGGGTACTTTTCGGTTAGCCAGGCGCCAGTGAAGTATATACATATAATATTAGTACTTTTCCGTTATACGGACACCATTGTCGCCAAGCATACATTTACATACATTTAATACATACATTTACATGTATGGCATGGTGTCCGTATAACGGAAAGGTACCAATATTTGCGATCGATCAAATAATTGAATTTCTTTAAGCATTAAATTTTCTTATTTTTAATCTGACAAAGAAACAATAATGGCACAGATGTCATATACGCACCACATTGGCGCGATTGCAACAAAATGGCAATTTTATGCCTCACATGGTAACGCGGTTATTTTGTTTATTAGCCACACACAGGGTGGCTTATTCTTTCAATCTCTATCATTTTTCATGTTTATGAAAAGTCACAGCAATCCATCGTTGCCACAAATTAATCTCGGAAAATGAAACATTTGAAGTTACTTAAAAAATTAATAACTCGAAAAGTATTTGTCACAAAATTGTTTTACAAACTGCGTTAGAATGGTAAAAAATTGTATTTTTCTTGATATAAATTTCAAATCTAATGATTATGTCGTTTTTCAAATATTAGATTTCAAAAATTACAAAACTTCACAATGGAGTACCGTAGCGAAACTTTTACGCGTAAAAAGATAATGATAAAGGCATAGTGGCTTGACGTGTATCGTGTATACTGGCCATAGCATGAGTAACGAATTATAGTAAACTTATTA